>JBBDGP010004408.1:0-629333 GCA_037952835.1 Lithobates septentrionalis
ACCAGAGCTTCACAGGTTGTCACTGGAGTCCTCTTCCCCTCCCCCATGATGACATCACAGAGCTGGTGGATGTTAGAGACCTTGCGCTCCTCCACCTTCCGTTTGAGGATGTCCCACAGATGCTCAATAGGGTTTAGGTCTGGAGACATGCTTGGCCAGTCCATCACCTTTACCCTCAGCTTCTTTAGCAAGGCAGTGGTGGTCTTGGAGGTGTGTTTGGGGTGGTTATCATGTTGGAATACTGCCCTGCGGCCCGGTCTCTGAAGGGAGGGGATCATGCTCTGCTTCAGTAGGTCACAGTACATGTTGGCATTCATGGTTCCCTCAATGATCTGTAGCTCCCCAGTGCCGGCAGCACTCATGCAGCCCCAGACCATGACACTCCCACCACCATGCTTGACTGTAGACAAGACACACTTGTCTTTGTACTCCTCACCTGGTTGCCCCCACACACGCTTGTCACCATCTGAACCAAATAAGTTTATCTTGGTCTCATCAGACCACAGGACATGGTTCCAGTAATCCATGTCCTTAGTCTGCTTGTCTTCAAACTGTTTGCGGGCTTTCTTGTGCATCATCTTTAGAAGAGGCTTCCTTCTGGGGCGACAGCCATGCAGACCAATTTGATGCAGTGTGTGGCGTATGGTCTGAGCACTGACAGGCTGACCCCCCCACCCCCTACAACCTCTGCAGCAATGCTGGCAGCACTCATACGTCTATTTCCCAAAGACAACCTCTGGATATGACGCTGAGCACGTGACCTCAACTTCTTTGGTGGACCATGGCGAGGCCTGTTCTGAGTGGAACCTGTCCTGTTATACCGCTGTATGGTCTTCGCCACCGTGCTGCAGCTCAGTTTCAGGGTCTTGGCAATCTTCTTATAGCCTAGGCCATCTTTATGTAGAGCAACAATTCTTTTTTTTCAGATCCTCAGAGAGTTCTTTGCCATGAGGTGCCATGTTGAACTTCCAGTGACCAGTATGAGCGAGTGAGAGCGATAACACCAAATTTTACACACCTGCTCCCCATTCACACCTGAGACCTTGTAACACTAACGAGTCACATGACACCAGGTAGGGAAAATGGCTAATTGGGCCCAATTTGGACATTTTCACTTAGGGGTGTACTGACTTTTGTTGCCAGCGGTTTAGACATTAATGGCTGTGTGTTGAGTTATTTTGAGAGGACAGCAAATTTACACTGTTATACAAGCTGTACACTCACTACTTTACATTGTAGCAAAGTGTTATTTGAAAAGATAGAAGAAAATACTTACAAAAATGTGAGGGGTGTACTTACTTATGTGAGTGTGTATGTATATTTATTGTTTTTTTTTTACAGGTAGAACCGCCATATAGTGGGTCTGATGGGAACCTGATCCCCCCTCCATTGAGATGTTACTTTGTTACTTCCACTGCGTGTAACACAATATGTGTATGAAGGAGAGTCTGATGAGTCCCCACCAGAGGGGCTCCCTTACCCAATCCTAGAGGCCCCTCTAATGAGGGGGGGGGGGGGGGGGACACCTCATCCTAGGGGCCCCTCTAATGAGGGGGGGGGGGGGACATCTCATCCTAGGGGCCCCTCTGATGGGGGTGGGGAGGGGACACCTCATCCTAGGGGCCCCTCTAATGATGGGGGTGGGGAGGGGACACCTCATCCTAGGGGCCCCTCTAATGATGGGGGTGGGGAGGGGACACCTCATCCTAGGGGCCCCTCTGATGGAAGGGGACACCTCATCCTAGGGGCCCCTCTGATGGAGGGGGACACCTCATCCTAGGGGCCCCTCTGATGGAGGGGGACACCTCATCCTAGGGGCCCCTCTGATGGAGGGGGACACCTCATCCTAGGGGCCCCTCTGATGGAGGGGGACACCTCATCCTAGGGGCCCCTCTGATGGAGGGGGACACCTCATCCTAGGGGCCCCTCTGATGGAGGGGGACACCTCATCCTAGGGGCCCCTCTGATGGAGGGGGACACCTCATCCTAGGGGCCCCTCTGATGGAGGGGGGGAGGGGAACAGCTCATCCTAGGGGCCCCTCTGATTGGGGGGTGGGGGGGACACCTCATCCTAGGGGCCCCTCTGATTGGGGGGTGGGGGGGACACCTCATCCTAGGGGCCCCTCTGATTGGGGGGTGGGGGGGGGACACCTCATCCTAGGGGCCCCTCTGATTGGGGGTGGGGGGGGGGACACCTCATCCTAGGGGCCCCTCTGATTGGGGGGTGGGGGGGGACACCTCATCCTAGGGGCCCCTCTGATTGGGGGGTGGGGGGGGGGACACCTCATCCTAGGGGCCCCTCTAATGAGGGGGGGGGGGGGGGGGGACATCTCATCCTAGGGGCCCCTCTGATGGGGGTGGGGAGGGGACACCTCATCCTAGGGGCCCCTCTAATGATGGGGGTGGGGAGGGGACACCTCATCCTAGGGGCCCCTCTAATGATGGGGGTGGGGAGGGGACACCTCATCCTAGGGGCCCTTCTAATGATGGGGGTGGGGAGGGGACACCTCATCCTAGGGGCCCCTCTAATGATGGGGGTGGGGAGGGGACACCTCATCCTAGGGGCCCCTCTGATGGAAGGGGGACACCTCATCCTAGGGGCCCCTCTGATGGAGGGGGACACCTCATCCTAGGGGCCCCTCTGATGGAGGGGGACACCTCATCCTAGGGGCCCCTCTGATGGAGGGGGACACCTCATCCTAGGGGCCCCTCTGATGGAGGGGGACACCTCATCCTAGGGGCCCCTCTGATGGAGGGGGGGAGGGGAACAGCTCATCCTAGGGGCCCCTCTGATTGGGGGGTGGGGGGGACACCTCATCCTAGGGGCCCCTCTGATTGGGGGGTGGGGGGGACACCTCATCCTAGGGGCCCCTCTGATTGGGGGGTGGGGGGGGACACCTCATCCTAGGGGCCCCTCTGATTGGGGGGTGGGGGGGGGGGGGGGGGGACACCTCATCCTAGGGGCCCCTCTGATTGGGGGGTGGGGGGGGGGGGGGACACCTCATCCTAGGGGCCCCTCTGATTGGGGGGTGGGGGGACACCTCATCCTAGGGGCCCCTCTGATTGGGGGGTGGGGGGGAACACCTCATCCTAGGGGCCCCTCTGATTGGGGGGTGGGGGGGGACACCTCATCCTAGGGGCCCCTCTGATTGGGGGGTGGGGGGGACACCTCATCCTAGGGGCCCCTCTGATTGGGGGGTGGGGGGACACCTCATCCTAGGGGCCCCTCTGATTGGGGGGTGGGGGGACACCTCATCCTAGGGGCCCCTCTGATTGGGGGGTGGGGGGACACCTCATCCTAGGGGCCCCTCTGATTGGGGGGTGGGGGGACACCTCATCCTAGGGGCCCCTCTGATTGGGGGGTGGGGGGACACCTCATCCTAGGGGCCCCTCTGATTGGGGGGTGGGGGGACACCTCATCCTAGGGGCCCCTCTGATTGGGGGGTGGGGGGACACCTCATCCTAGGGGCCCCTCTGATGGGGGTGGGGGGACACCTCATCCTAGGGGCCCCTCTGATGGGGGTGGGGGGACACCTCATCCTAGGGGCCCCTCTGATGGAAGGGGGGGGGGGGGGGAGGGGAACAGCTCATCCTAGGGGCCCCTCTGATTGGGGGGGGGCACACCTCATCCTAAGGGCCCCTCTGATGGGGAAGGACATCTCGTCCTAGGGGCCCCTCTGATTGGGGGGGGGGGGGGGGGGCACACCTCATCCTAGGGGCCCCTCTGATTGGGGGGTGGGGGGGACACCTCATCCTAGGGGCCCCTCTGATTGGGGGGTGGGGGGGACACCTCATCCTAGGGGCCCCTCTGATTGGGGGGTGGGGGGGGACACCTCATCCTAGGGGCCCCTCTGATTGGGGGGTGGAGGGGACACCTCATCCTAGGGGCCCCTCTGATTGGGGGGTGGGGGGGGACACCTCATCCTAGGGGCCCCTCTGATTGGGGGGTGGGGGGACACCTCATCCTAGGGGCCCCTCTGATGGGGGTGGGGGGACACCTCATCCTAGGGGCCCCTCTGATGGGGGTGGGGGGGACACCTCATCCTAGGGGCCCCTCTGATGGGGGTGGGGGGACACCTCATCCTAGGGGCCCCTCTGATGGGGGTGGGGGGACACCTCATCCTAGGGGCCCCTCTGATGGAAGGGGGGGGGGGGAACAGCTCATCCTAGGGGCCCCTCTGATTGGGGGGGGGGGCACACCTCATCCTAAGGGCCCCTCTGATGGGGAAGGACATCTCGTCCTAGGGGCCCCTCTGATGGGGGGGAGGGGGCACCTCATCCTAGGGGCCCCTCTGATGGGGGGGAGGGGGCACCTCATCCTAGGGGCCCCTCTGATGGAGGGGGGGAGGGGAACAGCTCATCCTAGGGGCCCCTCTGATTGGGGGGGGGCACACCTCATCCTAAGGGCCCCTCTGATGGGGGGGCACCTCGTCCTAGGGGCCCCTCTGATGGGGGGGCACCTCGTCCTAGGGGCCCCTCTGATGGGGGGGGGCACCTCGTCCTAGGGGCCCCTCTGATGGGGGGGGGGCACCTCGTCCTAGGGGCCCCTCTGATGGGGGGGGGCACCTCGTCCTAGGGGCCCCCTCTGATGGGGGGGGCACCTCGTCCTAGGGGCCCCTCTGATGGGGGGGGCACCTCGTCCTAGGGGCCCCTCTGATGGGGGGGGCACCTCGTCCTAGGGGCCCCTCTGATGGGGGGGGCACCTCGTCCTAGGGGCCCCTCTGATGGGGGGGCACCTCATCCTAGGGGCCCCTCTGATGGGGGGGGGGGGGGGGAGGGGGCACCTCATCCTAGGGGCCCCTCTGATGGAGGGGGGGAGGGGAACAGCTCATCCTAGGGGCCCCTCTGATGGAGGGGGGGAGGGGAACAGCTCATCCTAGGGGCCCCTCTGATGGAGGGGGGGAGGGGAACAGCTCATCCTAAGGGCCCCTCTGATGGGGGGGGGCACCTCGTCCTAGGGGCCCCTCTGATGGGGGGGCACCTCGTCCTAGGGGTTCCTCTGATGGGGGTGGGGGGACACCTCATCCTAGGGGCCCCTCTGATGGGGGTGGGGGGACACCTCATCCTAGGGGCCCCTCTGATGGGGGTGGGGGGACACCTCATCCTAGGGGCCCCTCTGATGGGGGTGGGGGGACACCTCATCCTAGGGGCCCCTCTGATGGAAGGGGGGGGAGGGGAACAGCTCATCCTAGGGGCCCCTCTGATGGAAGGGGGGGAGTGGAACAGCTCATCCTAGGGGCCCCTCTGATTGGGGGGGGGGGGGGGGGCACACCTCATCCTAAGGGCCCCTCTGATGGGGAAGGACATCTCGTCCTAGGGGCCCCTCTGATTGGGGGGGGGGGGGGGGCACACCTCATCCTAAGGGCCCCTCTGATGGGGGGGAAGGGGGCACCTCGTCCTAGGGGCCCCTCTGATGGGGAAGGACATCTCGTCCTAGGGGCCCCTCTGATGGGGGGGAGGGGGCACCTCATCCTAGGGGCCCCTCTGATGGGGGGGGAGGGGGCACCTCATCCTAGGGGCCCCTCTGATGGAGGGGGGGAGGGGAACAGCTCATCCTAGGGGCCCCTCTGATGGGGGGGGCACCTCGTCCTAGGGGCCCCTCTGATGGGGGGGCACCTCGTCCTAGGGGCCCCTCTGATGGGGGGGGCACCTCGTCCTAGGGGCCCCTCTGATGGGGGGGGCACCTCGTCCTAGGGGCCCCTCTGATGGGGGGGGCACCTCGTCCTAGGGGCCCCTCTGATGGGGGGGCACCTCGTCCTAGGGGCCCCTCTGATGGGGGGGGCACCTCGTCCTAGGGGCCCCTCTGATGGGGGGGGCACCTCGTCCTAGGGGCCCCTCTGATGGGGGGGCACCTCGTCCTAGGGGCCCCTCTGATGGGGGGGCACCTCGTCCTAGGGGCCCCTCTGATGGGGGGGCACCTCGTCCTAGGGGCCCCTCTGATGGGGGGGGGCACCTCATCCTAGGGGCCCCTCTGATGGGGGGGGACACCTCATCCTAGGGGCCCCTCTGATTGGGGGGGGGGGAGCACACCTCATCCTAAGGGCCCCTCTGATTGGGGGGTGGGGGGGACACCTCATCCTAGGGGCCCCTCTGATTGGGGGGTGGGGGGGACACCTCATCCTAGGGGCCCCTCTGATTGGGGGGTGGGGGGGGACACCTCATCCTAGGGGCCCCTCTGATTGGGGGGTGGGGGGGGACACCTCATCCTAGGGGCCCCCTCTGATTGGGGGGTGGGGGGGGACACCTCATCCTAGGGGCCCCTCTGATTGGGGGGTGGGGGGGGACACCTCATCCTAGGGGCCCCTCTGATTGGGGGGTGGGGGGGACACCTCATCCTAGGGGCCCCTCTGATTGGGGGGTGGGGGGGGACACCTCATCCTAGGGGCCCCTCTGATTGGGGGGTGGGGGGGGGCACCTCATCCTAGGGGCCCCTCTGATTGGGGGGTGGGGGGGGGCACCTCATCCTAGGGGCCCCTCTGATTGGGGGGTGGGGGGGACACCTCATCCTAGGGGCCCCTCTGATTGGGGGGTGGGGGGGACACCTCATCCTAGGGGCCCCTCTGATTGGGGGGTGGGGGGGGACACCTCATCCTAGGGGCCCCTCTGATTGGGGGGTGGGGGGGACACCTCATCCTAGGGGCCCCTCTGATGGAAGGGGGGGAGGGGAACAGCTCATCCTAGGGGCCCCTCTGATTGGGGGGGGGGGGGGGCACACCTCATCCTAAGGGCCCCTCTGATGGGGAAGGACATCTCGTCCTAGGGGCCCCTCTGATTGGGGGGGGGGGGCACACCTCATCCTAAGGGCCCCTCTGATGGGGGGAAGGGGGCACCTCGTCCTAGGGGCCCCTCTGATGGGGAAGGACATCTCGTCCTAGGGGCCCCTCTGATGGAGGGGGGGGAGGGGAACAGCTCATCCTAGGGGCCCCTCTGATGGAGGGGGGGCACACCTCATCCTAAGGGCCCCTCTGATGGGGGGGGGGCACCTCGTCCTAGGGGCCCCTCTGATGGGGAAGGACATCTCGTCCTAGGGGCCCCTCTGATGGAGGGGGGGGAGGGGAACAGCTCATCCTAGGGGCCCCTCTGATGGAGGGGGGGCACACCTCATCCTAAGGGCCCCTCTGATGGGGGGGGGGCACCTCGTCCTAGGGGCCCCTCTGATGGGGGGGCACCTCGTCCTAGGGGCCCCTTTGATGGGGGGGGGGGCACCTCGTCCTAGGGGCCCCTCTGATGGGGGGGGGGGCACCTCGTCCTAGGGGCCCCTCTGATGGGGGGCACCTCGTCCTAGGGGGCCCTCTGATGGGGGGGGGCACCTCGTCCTAGGGGCCCCTCTGAAGGGGGAGGGGACACCTATAGGTTGTATACAGGGAGGGGGCAGGGCTGTACATTGCAGTGATATGGAGGCCTGTGGATGAGGATGACTCCCGGGTCTCTATGGTCGCCCCCCGGACACACACAGGGGCCATCACCGGCTACAGCTGGGAGCCGCACATCTGCCTTCAGGGGCCCCCAGGACTGACAGGACACAGTCCATCCATCTCCACCACCCACACCCCTACATTCCACCTATCCCTCTTACCTCAACCAGTGGGCGCCGCCATCATCCCGGCATATCGCTGTTCTCGCTATAAAACTTTATTGATCAGAGCGCTAACAGAGAACCCCGCTTCCGCCATCTGGCAGCCATCTTAGGACTCCCCGCTCAGGTTCCTTGCGAGCGTGCGCCGTCAGCCGCCATGTTCGTACACCCACGCAGCTTGCGCATCGCCTACAAAACGTATGAGGCGGTGCTGGCGCCATGTTTGTACACCAAATTAGTGTTAGCTTCCTTGTGACGCGGTACCGAGGTACAGACACCATATTTGTACACCCAACTACTTCTGTTACCAATTCTGACGGGTCGCCTAATCTGACGAAACGTCCTTTACTTTGAATCGGTGTTCTATCACATGTAACCGCCATGTTCGTACACCCAATTAGATCACCCCTTTTTGTGATGTGGAATTGAAGGACGCCCGCCATATTTATGCACCCAATTGGACGGTATTCTGTTAGATTTTATTGTGTAGCGCTACGGAGCCAGCTGCCATGTTTGTACACCTAATAACACCCTGCTTCCTTGTTTGTACACCCACGTAGGTGGCAGGTTTCTAGTAGTTCAAAGACAAGAGGCCCAATTCACAAACCTTTAACAGAAGACACTGGGTTATATTCACTAAGTATTATCACATCCAATATATATATATATATATATATATATATATATATATATATATATATATATATATATATATATATATATATATATATATATATATATTTTAAATATCTCATGCAATAATAAAATAGTTAATTCCTCAAAGTAAAATGTAGAATTTGAGCGCAAGTTCTTTACAAATGTGCGGTAAATACGAATGTGAGAAAAATACTGCAACTTCATCACAAATGTGACATAAATACAGCAAATTCATTATGAATGTGAGGTAAATACAGAAAATTCATTAAGAATGTGAGGTAAATACCGCAAACTCATCCCGAATGTGACGTAAATATCGCAAATTCATTATGAATGTGAGGTAAATAACGCAAATTCATTACAAATGTGAGGAAAATACCACAACTTCATCACGAATGTGACGTAAATACCGCAAATGAATTACGAGTGTGAGGTAAATACCGCAAACTCATTATGAATTTGAGGTAAATACCGCAAATTCATTACAAGTGTGAAGTAAATACCGCAACCCCATCACGAGTGATGTAAATATTGCAAATTCGTTACGAATGTGAGGTAACTACCGCAAGAATGTGAGGTAAATACCCTAAATTCATTACGAATGTGAGGTAAATACCGCAACTTCATCACGAATGTGACATAAATACTGCAAATTCATTACGAGTGTGAGGTAAATACCACAAGTTCTTTACAAATGTGAGGTAAATACTGCAAATTCATTGCGAATGTGAGGTAAATACCACAAGTTCTTTACAAATGTGAGGTAAATACTGAAAATTCGTTACAAATGTTAGGTAAATAGGGCAAAAAAAAAAGCTAAATCATTAACCACTTGACCTTTGGAAGATTTACCCCCTTCATGACCAGGCCATTTTTTTGCGATACGGCACTGCGTTACTTTAACTGACAATTGTGCGTCCGTGCAACGCTGTACACAAATACAATTTATATAATTTTTTCCCACAAACAGAGCTTTCTTTTGGTGGTATTTGATCACCTCTGCATTTTTTATTTTTTGCTCTATAAACAAAAAAGACTGACAATTAAGGGTCGGTTCACACTGGGGCAACTTGGGATCCGACTTGTACGCCCTCAAGTCGCCCCAAGTCGCCCCAGAAATAGTTTCAATGGGAGTGAACGCTAGCGTCTTAATAGACACTACTGAAGTCGCTCCGACTTCAGAGCGTACTCCCTGTACTACTTTGATCCGACTTGGTAGGCGACCTGTACCATAGAAATCAATGGAAGTCGCCTCCAAGTCGGATCTCTCTGTAAAGTCAAGCGACTTTGCAGGGAAAACCCCTCCCTCCCCCCCTCCCTCCCAGAGAGCTGATTGCCCTGTGATTGGCCACAGGCGAAGTCGCCTTGTAATTTGCTGAAGTCGCGCTGAAGTCGCGCTGAAGCCGCGTTGAAGTCGCGGTACAAAGTCGCGCTGAAGTCGTGTTGCCCCAGTGTGAACCGACCCTTAGGAAAAAAAAACTATATTTTTTACTTTCTCCTATAAAACATATCCAATAAAAAATTTGAAAAAATCTAATTTCTTCATCAATTTAGACCAATATTTATTCTGCTACATGTTTTTGGTAAAAAAAAATCCCAATAAGCATATATTGATTGGTTTGCACAAAAGTTATAGTGGGTCTGATGGGAACCTGATCCCCCCTCCATTGAGATGTTACTTTGTTGCTTCCACTGCGTGTAACACAATATGTGTATGAAGGAGAGTCTGATGAGTCCCCAGCACAGGGGACACCTGACCCAAGGGGGCCACTCCAATCCAAAGAGGGCCACTCTTTGATGGGGACACCCAATCCAAGGGGGAGCACTCCGGTGGGAACACCCGATCCACGGGGGGCCACTCCGATGGGTACACCCGATCCAAGGGGGGCCACTCCGATGGGGACACCCGATCAGGGGGGGGGGCACTCTGATGGGGACACCTGATCCAAGGGGGGGCCACTCCGATGGGGACACCCAATCCAAGGGGGAGCACTCCGGTGGGAACACCCGATCCAAGGGGGGCCACTCCGATGGCTACATCCGATCCAAGGGGGGCCACTCCGATGGGGACACCCGATCCAGGGGGGGGGGCCACTCTGATGGGGACACCCGATCCAGGGGGGGCCACTCTGATGGGGACACCTCATCCAAGGGGGGGCCACTCCGATGGGGACACCTGATCCAAGGGGCCACCTGATGTAAAGGATACACTTTGATGGGGATACCTAATCAAAGGGATACACTCTGATGGGGACGCCTGATTCAGGGGGCCCCTCTGATGAGGACACCTGAGTCAGCTGTACACGGCGCCTGCGTGTGAAGACTATTTTAATAAAAAAGAGTTTGTAACAGGCCCCTCGCGGGCTCGCTACGCTCGCCACGCTTCGGGCACGGCCTCGCTACGCTCGCCACGCTTCGGGCACGGCCTCGCTACGCTCGCCACGCTTCGGGCACGGCCTCGCTACGCTCGCCACGCTTCGGGCACGGCCTCGCTGTGCTCGGCATATTATTATTCTGACTCTATGTCCACTTGGATGGTGGGGCTTTAACGTGGACATAGAGTAGAATGTAGTGCGCAGGCGCCGTGTACAGCTGACTCAGGTGTTCAGCTTCGGCTCTTTTCGGCGTCTCTCTTGTTGTTCCCACTGCGCAAGCGCTGCGCCTGCGCAGTAGAGGGGGGGGTCCTTATCTGCCGGGGGAACTATCTCGGCAAGACACCTGAATTGCGTTCCCCCACTCTCCCACTTAAAAAAAGCCCTGGTTGGGGTACAATGAAAAATAAATTGCACCAGAGTGTACCAAGGTGCATAACGAAGGGTTTTCACTCCTCCTTTCTTCTTTATCTAATACTATACACTATACACCCTCTACAATAAAAATAAATTATAATAATAGTCATGTATTTTTGAATTGCAATAATGCAAATATAATGTCTTGTGTAAAAAAAATATAAATAATATTAATTGATTTTTGAATTGCAGTAATATAAATAGAGAAATTAAAGTGTTGCGCTATTGAAGTGACATGTAAAAAACAAATTGCCGCCTATGGTTATTTAAAGCGGAGGTCCGCCTAAAACATAAAAAAAATAAAAGCCAACAGCTAAACATACTGCAGCTGCTGGCTTTTAATAATATGACACTTGCCTGTCCTGGAGTCCAGCGATGTCGGCACCGCAGCTGATGTTCCCATCAGCTGACGGGTGCTGCCGCCGCCATTGCGGGTAAGGGAACCCGGCAGTGTAGCCTCATGGCTTCACGCCGGGAACCCTACTGCGCATGCGCAAAGGCCCCGCTCCTCTCTCCTACTGGCCTGGCAACAGGGGGAGGAGGAGGTAGCCCCGTGGTGACGTTATGGGCCGCGGCGCGGACTCCCGGAAGTGGGAACAGGATACCTGTCAAAGATACCTGTCCCCCCCCCTGTTCCCCCCCCCCCCGAAAGGTGCCAATTGTGGCACCGGAGGGGGAGAGGAGACAAATGAGCGGAAGTTCCACCCTTGGGTGGAACTCCGCTTTAAGTGATGACTGGATGTGACGCTCATGCCCCGGAAGAAGTCCCATTGTGACGAAACGCATAGGTAGGAGTTACATGTCCACATCATTGTGCTACCCGGAAGTTGAGGCGGATGCCATTTAACCTGCCTGGATGTGTTTTTATGCGTACCTCTCATCTGATTTTGTGAGTGTTACTCTTTTTTAATAAAATAGCAGCTTGTAAGGTTTTACACTATATAGTGTTTTCATTCATTTGCATTACGCTGTGGGAGTTTGGTGGTCTTATTGGCGGTCGCAGCGGGAGATGGCACCTCTGCTGTATTTGTGAGCCTTGCTGGAAGATGCACACTACCCTTGTAACCCCCAAAGCTCGTTTGACCTTCCTGGTAGGGGGTCCTATTCTTCTGGTAAGAATACACCGTATCTGGCTTGGTGGTGGTTGGCCTCTACAGTGGAGGGAATGTGATTTATTTAATCTCTGACCTCCGGCTATAAGACTCTCCAATTCACATATTATCATCATCTTTTTTATTATCTCTTTTTTTGTTTTTTTTTTTACTATATTTGGAATTTATATCACTTGTTTTGACACGGACTGGAACTTGAAAATTTATTCAATATTGTGCACAATTTTTTTTCACATGTCACTTCAATAGCGCAACACTTTCATTTCTCTATTTTTGGTTGTGATAAATATCTCACAGTTACGTTTGCAGCTTATCATTCATGTTGTTGACAGAAGCGCAGTAATATTTCTGTTTTTTATCTTAGTATGTCTTGTGTAAAGGAAATTATAAAAAAAAATAATAATAATACATTTTTGAATTGCAGTAATGCAAATAGAATATCTTGCATAAAAAAAATAAAATAATAATAATAATAATTGTAGCGCTGGCCCTGACCTCCAAAGGAATAATGGTGACCTCCAGAATCAGGGAGAGCTGACATCCTTCCCTGCAGAGTGGGTTACTAGGCATAGTGGGTGTAATGCAAGATGGAATGGTTGGGCGCCAGTCACTTTTTTTGGATGCGAACAAAAGAGATTTATTGTCTCTTAACAAGAACTGGAGGAGAGAGGGTTAGGGCCAGGACACCCTTAGGCAGATGCAATGGTTTTTGGCAGACTCCGAGACAAATAGGCAGACAGCTATACAGGTAGAGGGCCTTCCAGCCGGATATGGTGCCTGTATTTGTAGAACTGCTGTCTCCTATGGCAACTGAACTTGCAACAGTCAATAGTAATCCTTACATGTAACTCACAGTAACTTGGTATAGTGGAACCTTGGTTTACGAGTAACGCGGTTAACGAGCGTTTTCAAAGACGAGCAACTTTTTTTTTTTTAAATTCTGACTCGGTTTGTGAGTGTTGTCTCGCAAAATGAGCAGAATTCAAGCTAATGGGCGGTGCAGTACCGCATTTGGCCAGAGGTGCGGGGGCACCGGGGACACTCGGAACGGTTCGGAGCCATTCGGAAATACTCAGAATGACTCGGAAATACTCAGAAACACGGGACGGAGTATTTCCGAGCCTTTCCGAGGCTTTCCGAGCTGTCCCTGAGTATTTCAGAGGCTCTGTTTCCATTGACTTCTATGGGGAAACTCGCTTTGATATGCGAGTGCTTTGGATTACAAGCATTCTCCTGGAACGGATTATCCTCGTAATGCAAGGTTCCACTGTATAGGTCTTCACTTACATCTTACAGTGTCCCACTGTAGGTCTTCACTCACTGGGCTCCCGGTCCCTCACTAGACTTCCAGATCCCAGTCGTCACTGGATCCTCTGGGCTCCTCCACAGCTAACCCGCTGTATACTCCTCAAGCGTCACTCCCGCTAACCCGCTGTATACTCCTCAAGCGTCACCCCCGCTAACCCGCTGTATACTCCTCAACTGTCACCCCCACTAACCCGCTGTATACTCCTCAAGCGTCACCCCCGCTAACCCGCTGTATACTCCTCAAGCGTCACCCCCGCTAACCCGCTGGATACTCCTCAAGCGTCACCCCCGCTAACCCGCTGTATACTCCTCAAGCGTCACCCCCCGCTAACCCGCTGTATACTCCTCAAGCGTCACCCCTACTAACCCGCTGTATACTCCTCAAGTGTCACCCCCGCTATCCCGCTGTATACTCCTCAAGTGTCACCCCCCGCTAACCCGCTGTATACTCCTCAAGCGTCACCCCCGCTAACCCGCTGTATACTCCTCAAGTGTCACCCCCGCTAACCCGCTATATACTCCTCAAGCGTCTCCCCCGCTAACCCGCTGTATACTCCTTGAAGCGTCACCCCCCGCTAACCCGCTGTATACTCCTCAAGCGTCACCCCCGCTAACCCGCTGTATACTCATTAAGCGTCACCCCCGCTAACCCGCTGTATACTCCTCAAGCGTCACCCCCGCTAACCCACTGTATACTCCTCAAGCGTCACCCCCCGCTAACCCGCTGTATACTCCTCAAGCGTCACCCCTACTAACCCGCTGTATACTCCTCAAGCGTCACCCCCCGCTAACCCGCTGTATACTCCTCAAGCGTCACCCCCCGCTAACCCGCTGTATACTCCTCAAGCGTCACCCCTACTAACCCGCTGTATACTCCTCAAGTGTCACCCCCGCTATCCCGCTGTATACTCCTCAAGTGTCACCCCCGCTAACCCGCTGTATACTCCTCAAGCGTCACCCCCGCTAACCCGCTGTATACTCCTCAAGTGTCACCCCCGCTAACCCGCTATATACTCCTCAAGCGTCTCCCCCGCTAACCCGCTGTATACTCCTTGAAGCGTCACCCCCCGCTAACCCGCTGTATACTCCTCAAGCGTCACCCCCGCTAACCCGCTGTATACTCATTAAGCGTCACCCCCGCTAACCCGCTGTATACTCCTCAAGCGTCACCCCCGCTAACCCACTGTATACTCCTCAAGCATCACCCCCCGCTAACCCGCTGTATACTCCTCAAGCGTCACCCCCGCTAACCCGCTGTATACTCCTCAAGCGTCACCCCCGCTAACCCGCTGTATACTCATTAAGCGTCACCCCCGCTAACCCGCTGTATACTCCTCAAGCGTCACCCCCGTTATCCTGCTGTATACTCCTCAAGCATCACCCCCGCTAACCCGCTGTATACTCCTCAAGCGTCACCCCTACTAACCCGCTGTATACTCATCAAGCGTCACCCCCGCTAACCCGCTGTATACTCCTCAAGCGTCACGCCCGCTAACCCGCTGTATACTGCTCAAGCGTCACCCCCGCTAACCCGCTGGATACTCCTCAAGCGTCACCCCCGCTAACCCGCTGTATACTGCTCAAGCGTCACCCCCGCTAACCCGTTGTATACTGCTCAAGCGTCACCCCCGCTAACCCGCTGTATACTCCTCAAGTGTCACCCCCGCTAACCCGCTGGGTCCCTGGCTTGGCACTTGCGGAAGCTTTCCCACTTCTTCACCGTCCCCCGGCTAGTGAAAAAGGCTGCTCCGGTACTTCTTTCAGACTTCCATAAAATGGCCTCTGATAACAGGAGGGACGATCCCTTAGTGGCGGCTGCTCCCCTTGTACCCCTGGCCTTGTTCCGTGTAGGGTTTCCACCTTTTCTTCAAATCAAACCCAAACACTTTAGCGGCGCACAGCAATTTTTTTTTTAATAGTATAAATGATACAGATATGTATTTTGCAATTAAATAACATTTCTAATCTTATTAAGTTAATCACAAGAGTCCCCCTTTACATCAGAGTCCACAGAGTTAACCTTTTACATCTGAATCCACAGAGTTCCTTTTCTACATCTGAACTCGCAGAGTTCCCTCTGGGGGACTCGGCAGACTCTGATGTAAGGGAGAACTCTGGGGACTCTAACATAAGGGATGCCCTGGAAGCCCTGATTTAAGGGGGGACACTGAGAACTCTGATCTAAAGGGGAACTCTGATGTAAGGGGTGCTCTGAGAACCCTGATTTACCTTTAGTGTACTCACTCAGAGGCAAGAGAGAGAAGGGGGGAGACTTGAGTCACAGACAGGGATGGATGGATGGATGGATGGATGGGGAGCTCACTCACACGTTGGCAGTCAGCACCTCTCATCCAGATGTATCTGAGGCTGCTGGACTTCAAATTTCCAGCGCCGGGGTATTGTTAGTGTTGGCTTTGGGCAGTGCGAAAGAGAGTGTAACAGACAGACTCTCGGCTTACACAACTGCAGCCAGCAACCCTGCTCGGAAGCCATAGTCCTGTCTGAATAATGTGTCCAGGTTTCAGGCGATCTGAAACCCAGACGCATGATTCCAAACCCAAACTGTCCGGGTGAATCCCGGACAGGTGGCAACCCTAGTTCCGTGATTGCCGCCGGCAACCAGGAATGATCGTTCCCGATAGCAACAACTTGGTTTCCTGTCCGGCTGAACCTCTGCAACTCGGTTGGACTCCCAACCCCGCACTACTTCTCCTACTCCTGGATAGGCCTCAGGCAGCCTGGCAGCGAGGTACTCCTGGGATAGGCCTCAGGCTTCTGGCCTAGCAACCTACGGAGCATTCTAACACACGTCCACCCACACAGCTGTCCGGGTGGCACAGAACAGCGATCACCTGTCTCCAGGGCTGGTACAAGGATTTTTGACACCCTAGGCAAAACCTCATTTTGCCACCCTTGGCTCCACCCCTGACTCCACCCCCTTTGCCCTGCTCATGTATACCCCAACTTTTTAATGAAGCGCCTATCAAATGCAGCCTCCCCAGCGCACATCAAATGCAGCCTACCTGCGCCCATCAAATGCAGCCTACCTGCGCCCATCAAATGCAGCCTCACCAGTGCCCATCAATGCAGCCTCACCAGTGCCCATCAATGAATGTTTGCTTGCTTCCATTCATTCAGGAGTCGGGACACAGACACAGTCCTCCGCCGCCGCTGCGCCTCTGACACTATGTGCGAACGGAGCGGCAGCTGCCTGCTGATGCTGAGACTTAGTTGCTTGCTACAGAGAGAAGAGAGTAGGAACACCAGTGGCCGGGTGCCCTAGGCAGCAGTGCGCCCTAGGCGTCTGCCTAGTTTGCCTAGTGGTAGCATCAGCCCTGCCTGCCTCCTCCCAAACAAATAGGCTCTCCCAGTAGGCCAAGGGACTAAAGACCCCTGCCAATTGGCTGAGACACCCCATCCATTCATAATCTGGCTTCGCTATGCCCCTATGTCAATCCAACGTCACTGGCAACAGTGCCACCCAGTGACAAAAAAAGAGAAGTGCATCAAACCCAGATTTAGGGAAAAGTTTGTGGATCTTCTAACAATTAGCCAGGACACTTAGACAAAAATTGTGAGCAACCCTTCCTAAACACCAGGGTGCTACATCATAATAATATATTTTTGAACTGCAATAATGGAAATAGAATGTCTTGCATTAAAAAAAAAAATCTAAATAATAATAATAATCTATTTTTGAATTACAATAATGCAAATAGATTCACAAAAAAATAAATAAAACAACATATGCATTACTTTGGTATCATATGCATTAACAAATATAATGTTTAAGAAATAGGCAAACAGATTAAATACAAACGGCAATTCAGACAGAAACAGACAAATCATCAAACTTCAGCACTAAGGCCATATTTGCATATGAGTAGAGACACCTACTGCGGTTAGTATAAGTAAAATGAAGACACTACAATAAACACAAATCACTCCAACAAACCAGCGCTTGATAATAGTAACCTTATGACATCACATTTCCTGAATTCCACATCAGGTTCTAATGTAAAGGTCCATGCTATATAAATAATTATGGTATAAAGAAATGTGTACACAAACTATTCACTATTCTTTAGCTTCTCCTATAAGCAAGCTGGTGATTGGTTTCTAGGCGTTCCGAGCAACCAATCACTAGCTTGTTAATGGGAAAAGAAAACTTTGGCAGCTCCCGCCCAAATTTTAGTATATACATATATATATATATATATATATATATATATATATATATATATATATACAGCTAATTTTATTATTATTTATTTTTTTATAAATGATCAGATAATCTCTGTTCTCAGCTGCATTAGAGGCTTAGAGAGCTGGGGGTGGAGAAACAACAGAACACTGAATGGGTGCATGTCAGCACAAGTCTGATCACTGGAAGACAGGCAGGCTGTTCTCCCAGAATAGTAAGAGAACTGACCATGCTGGGATGGATGAGCTCTCATGCCTAGTGTGGTCAGTCTGCCATCGGAAAGCAGGAAGACTGCCAGGAATACCAGGTATTTCACAAAAAAGAAGGATACTTTTTAACACAAATACATGGTAAAGCAGGCACATGAAATTTTAGGCTTACATATTCTTGTAATGTGATGGTTGTATAATACAACTTGTATTCGTTTTTCAGGATTTCCGTTCCTAATTTCCCCTGGCAATCCTGCCGGTAACACACTGCTTTCCATAAGGTGACAGTGCCTTAAAGAGGAACTTTTGGCCCCCCTTACTGATGGCCTCACCCCCTCCCTGCTGCTGCCTCAAGTTTTAATGGTCCTGCGCATGCAGAGATGTGGCAAAGGGCTCTGCTTAGCCTTTGGGACTTGGCAGAGCCCCGTGGCACATCTGCACACATGCCCAAAAAAAAATCAGCACGTGGGAATGTTCTGTACAACCCCGTATGGCTGCGTAGCAATTGCTCATGAAATTAGGGTAAGGCATATTAATCCTGCGAATGCAAAGAGGCACTGAAATGAACATAGTATTAAAAAAAAAATAGAAAATACAGGGGAACAGAAAAGAAATAAAAAAGAAGAAGAAGATAGAGCACCCACCTATGTCAGGAACCCACCGGAATCCCAAGTCACTGTCCACTCAGGGCATCTCCAATGTAGGGAGACTCAGGTTGAAGGAGATTCTAACTGGCCCCACAATTCCCAGACCCGATTGTGAGCATCGAGAGAATCGTTCAAAGAAGCAGTCAGGTGTTCCATCTGTTTCACGTCCCGGATCCTGGAGTGCAAATCAATCAGAGAGGGAGGGTACCGTTTCTTCCACTTAAGGGCAACTAAGCAGCGTGCTGCAGTAAACACGTGTGCATGAAGTTTTCTAGCTAATTTAGAGAGAGAAGGGGGTGGAAGGCACAAAAAGGAAGGTTTTAGGATTGAAAGGCACCAATGGCGTCCCTAGGGGGGGGGCAGAGGGGGCCCTGACCCCCCCCCCCCCCCAACATTTTGCTGTGCCCCACCAAAAAAAAATATTTTTTTTTTTTACAAAAAATCAATGTCTAAGAGGGAGAGAGTCCCAAGTCAGCTCCTGCGGGTGATTCCTCCCCCCTCCCCTGCTCGCTGACACTGCATAATCCGAGCGCTCACACAGCCACGGCTGCCCGATCTGCTCCTTCACCTGCATCCTCATTGGAAGGGAGAAGAGCGAGTTGCAGGAAGGACTCCACCAGGACTCTCAGTTACTGAAAAAACAGACTGATTTCTCCCGTCCTTAGGACAGGAGAACCAGCCTGTAAATTCCAAGAGATGCCAGACCAGAGCTGTCAATAGCAGGGGCAGGACAGCAAGAGGAGGCTGGGGAACCCCACAGTGGCAGAACACCAGGTCCCGGAGGCAAGACAACCTTTGCAACCCTGATAGTTCCCCCACTGCTTTGGACCCCTATATTTTCTTGGTATGCTGGTGACATATATCTCTTGTTTTCTGCCACCCTGGGGGGCCCCAATACAGTAGGAAGGGAGCTCACTGCAGAACATGTGAAAGGGCCCGTTGTGGGGTCATAGTAAAGGGCCCCAGTATATATATATATATATATATATATATATATGCATTTTATAGTTGCCCCCCTACTTTTGTCCCTGTCCCCCCATGTGCCCCCCCTAAATTTGAAAGCTGGAGACGCCACTGAAAGGCATCCAGGGACCAAAGACGGAATGGAGTAAAGAGTGGACCATCTGCCAGTAGGGGATGATCAAAGGGCATGTCCAGAAAATATGGTACAACCTACCAACGTACCTATGTCCACAGCGCCAGCACCGGCAGTCGGCAGAGGTATATATGGAATGGAGCAGGTCTGGAGTTTTATACCAATGATAGAGAATCTTATATTGGTTCTCTTTATACAAGGTAAAAATGGAGCTCTTGGAGGCCCGTGACCGGATAATTTGCCACGTTTTCAAGGATAATTCCTCACCCAAGGCCTGCTCCCACTGGTGCATATAGGCATGCCGAGGCCCGGACGGCGATAAGTCTGCGATTATGAGTTGATAGGTACGGGAGAGCATACCCTTAGGGGATGAGACCTCTAAGCAGATTTTCTCGAATTCCGTCAGTGGGGAGAACTGGAGGGTTGTCACTAAGGACTGTGCAGAATATCTTATTTGTAAGTAACTATAAAAGGCCTGTCTGGGCAGGTTATAGGCTTCCTGCAAATCGTTCTGGTTCTAGGATCCACTAACTGACCAAAGTGAAATAAGGGCCTTTTCCATCCAGAAATGAGACATCTACGAGGTTAAACTGTCTGGGATATTGGGTGTGAACAAAAAAGAGGTTGCCAATGAGGTAGAGGAGGTAAGTGGGTACAACGATTTGGCGAGGCGCCAGAGAGTCCGCACAAGGTCTCTAGGTCTCATAGGTCCCAGCAATGGTAAGGTTTTAGGCGGGACATCAGTGCTCCATAGCATGGATGTCTGGATGGACCGGGGCTAACCACAGTTTCTCAATTTGTGTCGAGCGGTTCTAGGCATGAAGGGTATACCAGGAAGTGAGAGGGCGTAGTTGAGTTGCCAAGTAATACTTGGCTATGTTCGGGAAGGCGAGACCGCCTTGATCACAGAAGGCATAAAGGGTGGACCTAGCAATACGGCGTCGTTTGTAGTTCCAGAAAAATTTGAGTAAGTCGCCTTGGAGAGATCTAAAATGCGAGGGTGGGTATGGAAATAGACAGCGTTTCAAAATGATAGAGAAGGTTGGGCGGAATCGCCATCTTAATGGTTGTCATGCGACCAAAAAGAGACAACTTCTGGGCTCTCCACTTGGCAAGAGAGGCTTTAATAGAAGTATATAATGGAGGGAAGTTGGTTTTATAAAGAGTGTCATAGGAGGGCGTAAGATTAACACCCAGATATCTTAGAGTGGAGGTCCTCCAAGAGTAGTTAAATGATTGGGAGAGGTGGGATAATGTCTGGGGGGGAATGTTGAGGGGAAGGGCCTCTGTCTTAGAGGTATTCATTCTGTAACCTGAAAGAGAACTTTAGCGATCCAGTTCCTTGTGAAGGTTTGGGAGGGAGGCACGTAGTTGCGTGAGTGTGAGCAAGACATCGTCTGCAAAATGGGAAGCCTTGAAGTCTCTAAGACGAACTGGGATACCATGGATGTTTGGATTCTGTCTAATATGGGCTGCCAAAGGCTCAATACAAAGCGCATAGAGGAGAGGGGCAGGGGACACCCCTGCCAAGTTCCATTGAAAATAGGGAAAATGGGGGAAGTGACAAACTGACTTCTAACTAAAGCCGAGGGGGAAGAGTATAAATGGGTAACGGCTTGCGGTAAAGGACCTTTGACACCGACCCGAGTGAAGGGTCGCAAACATGAATGGCCAGCCAAGCCTGTCGAAGGCCTTCTCTGCAATTATTTCAGTAAATATAAATTGCTAAATACCTTTTCTCATCAGCAGTATATAGCAGTCTTGTGACTTCTATCAGTGTCTGGTTAAAGCTTGCAGGAGGAGTTTTCATTCTACTCTGACTGTCCTATGAGGCTGCATGACCCCTGTCTTTCTGTCTGGACAGTGCTGATTGGCCCTGTGCTGATCACATGCACCCTCCCAAGAAAAAAAAAAACTCTCTAGCAATACACACCAAACTGAGCATGTGCAGAGTGTCCCCAAGCCTCTGTTCTATCAGGAGATGGTTTGGGGATGTTGGAAGAAGGGGAGGATCATAGAAGACTGTCAGGGTTGGGCTCATCCCTTCCTTCTCTGAGCTGGCCGCTCAGCTGTCGGCTAATTGCAAGCTCCTATCTCTCCACAGTTGCTCAGCTGTTGATGATATCCTGCTCGTCAGTCCTGCCTACTTAAGCCGTCCAGCCCAAAGCATCTCTGCCTTCGCCTTGGTCAACATCACAGAAACTATCTCCTGTGATCCTGTTCAAGACTTGCTTTGCTGACATCCCTTCTGGCTCCAGATCCTGCTTGCTGTTCCACTACATTGATCCCTGACTTCTGGCTTGGTTGACCATCCGTTCCGGTTACTGAACTTTGGCTATGTTTTGACTAAGTTTGTTCCTTTTACTTTTATTATTAAACAAGTGTGATTTAACTGTACTTCTGTCTCAGCCTGATTTCATGGTTTCAGACAAGGATCAAACAGCCTTTTTACACAATGCGGAGGATTAACCCCTTAGGGTCCACAGCGAGTATAACAACCAATGCTTTACTGCATATACAGACTGATTTTACTGTTGTAGGTTTAGTAACACTTTAAGCGGGGCAGTGGGGGGAGGGGGCGTGCGGCAAAGCCATGCTCAACTGCCTTATTTTACGCCTCCCCCTCCCATCAATCGCAAATGTCAGTTAGGTCCAACTCATAAAAACGGAGACAAAATATGAGAAAGTAAAATGAAAAACCCTAACTAGGATACAAAGAGCGCAGGGCATCCCCAGCAGTCCTACGTGACGCATAACGATCAGACCAGCTGATCGGCTTGCAAATGTAAGGCGAGGAATTCAAATAAGAGTAAACACGGCGTACAAACACACAATAACTTGATGAGGGTGAACTGTGCGCTGAACCCTGAGTAAACACACAGCGCAAACATCCAGCACTGTACAGAGGACGGGTGCTATGCACGCAAGCCTAATATCCTCCTGAGTGACAGTCATAATTACCTCTATACACCGACAAAGTGACCCGCTCATCGTCTACAGCACTACACTTTTTAATTCATGGACTGAGGTTTTTTTTATTTCACGATTGACTTCTCCGAGAGTCACTCTCGCAGTGGCGGCTGGTGCTCAAATTTTTTCCGCCCCAGTCGCTCGATCGATCGTTCGATCGCCGCTTCGCCCACCCCGACCCACTCGCTCGCTCAATTACCCGTCGCCTGCCAGGACGCCCACCAGCCCCGCACTTACCCCATCCAGCTCGCAGCTTCGGCGGCTTCCCTCCTGCATCACCTTCCGAGTCCCGGCAGTCGCTTCTCCTCCCGACCAATTGGGCCTTAGGACTCCCAGCCAATTGGGTCTTAGGACTCCCTACCAATCGGGTCTCAGGGCCCGCTTCCTGATTCTTCGGGAGGAGAAGCAGGAGGACATTAGCGAACACTAATTTGCTAATGTCACGCAAGTGAAGCTGTGATAGAACAGCTTTGGGACGAATTAGAGCAGAGACTGGGAGCCAGGCCTTCTCGTCCAACATCAGTGCCTGACCTCACAAATGCGCTTCTGGAAGAATGGTCAAACATTCCCATAGACACACTCCTAAACCTTGTGGACGGCTTTCCCAGAAGAGTTGAAGCTGTTATAGCTGCAAAGGGTGGGCCAACTCAATATTGAACCCTACAGACTAATGCTGGCCATACACTATACGAAAAACCGGCCGAGAAATCGTTCGAATGGACACTTCGCTCGTTTTTCGGCAAGTTAGTGGGTACAAATCGATAATCCTTTGTGACGTTTTTGTGGAAAAAAAACGAACGGCATGTTTGGAAAATTTCTGCCGAACGTACGATAAATTGCAAGGTTAATGTGTTTCCCGTCCGAACTTTCTGCACTAGGTATATGTAAAAAAACGAACACAAAATTATTTATTCATGTCCACTGAACAGATTATCGGTCATTATATGATGGCAAGATCGTTTGCGGTCACGGTCGAACGTTCGTTTTTCGAAAAGGGGTTCGGGGGTTCGGCCGATTTTCTGTATAGTGTATGGCCAGCATAAGACTGAATGCCATTAAAATTCATGTGTGTGTGTAAAGGCAGGTGTCCCAATACTTTTGGCAATATAGTGTCTTTTGAAAAAATATGATTGCAAATGGTATTACTAGATGAGACTTGTTTTTAATATATATATATAATACTTTATAATACTTTTATATGGTGTAAAATTTTAAGTTATGAGACTTTAGATTTGGCTGTATTGCATATTGATCATGTGGTACCTTAACCAATTCCGGACCGGCGCACGCCGATATACGTCAGCTGTTTGAAGAGAGATTTTTTTTTTTATGTTAACAGCTAGCTGCCATAACCCCGGTATCCTCTTCTTCAGCAGGCGGTTCGGTTTCCGATAATCATGGTCTCTGCGGTGGATTCGCCGCAAGATCACTTTTATTGGCGGCGGGAGAGGGGCCCCCTATTCGTGCCACTCTCCGGTGCCCTCCGCCGCTTACCGGAGCCGTCGGCAGCGGCGGAGGCGATCGGGTCCTCTTCTATGTGTGGTATGGAAATGAGAGAGGGGAAGAAGATGGCCCCCATCCATCTCCACACCATTACAGGGCGGGAGCGACGTCAAAACTTCACTTCCGCCCATAGCTCTTAAAGGGCCATTGTTTTTTTTTTTTTTTTTTTTTTTAAATGACAAATTTTTTTTTATTTCATTTTTTATTGCATTTTAGTGTAAATATGAGATGTGAAGTCTTTTTGACCCCCAGATCTCATATTTAAGAGGTCCTGCCATGCTTTTTTTCTATTACAAGGGATGTTTACATTCCTTGTAATAGGAATAAAAGTGACACATTTTTTTTTTTAAAAGAACAGTGTCAAAATAAAAAATAAAAGGTAAAATAAATAAGAAAAAAAAAATGTTAAACGCGCCCCGTCCCGCCGAGCTCGCGTGCAGAAGCGAACGCATACGTGTGTAAGGCCCGCATATGAAAACGGTGTTCAAACCACACATGTGAGGTATCGCCGCGATCGGTAGAGCGAGAGCAATAATTCTAGCCCTAGACCTCCTTTGTAACTCAAAACATGCAACCTGTAGAATTTTTTTAAACGTCGCCTATGGAGATTCTTAAGGGTAAAAGTTTTTCGCCATTCCACGAGCGGCGCAATTTTGAAGCATGACATTTTGGGTATCATTTTTCTCGGCGTAACATTATTTTTTACAATTTAAAAAAAAATTGGGCTAACTTTACTGTTGTCTTATTTTTTAATTAAAAAATGTGTATTTTTTCCAAAAAAAGTGCGCTTGTAAGACCGCTGCGCTGTGACAGAAAGTATTGCAACAACCGCCACTGTATTCTCTAGGGTGTTACAAAAAAAATGTATAATGTTTGGGGGTTCTAAGCTATTTTCTAGCAAAAAAAAATGTTTTTAACTTGTAAACAACAAATCTCGGAAAGAGGCTCGGTCCTTGAGTGGTTAAACATCCCATTCAGTATTTTTGTTATAAATTCACCAAAAAACAAACAGGAAATGCAAAAGAAGAGGCTTTATCCTCACCTTCTTTGCCACTCTTTCCAGAATCTCCGTGCTGTTCTACGATTGTACACATTGGACACATCTAGAAGTTTTAGATGACTGCGTCCCCTGCCACACGCAGTGGTTTCTTCCCCTGACTCCTACATCACTAGTGTGTGCTGTAGTGACATAGAGGACAATGGAAGGAACCACAGTGTGCAGTGGGGGGCCAGGCATCAGAATGTGTTGGGTATACAGTGCATTAGGAAAGTATTCACAGCGCTTCACTTTTTTCACATTTTGTCTTGTTTGCCGCCTTATTCCAAAATAGATTAAATTTGTTATTTTACTCAAAATTCTACAAACAATACCCCATAATGACAAGGTGAATGGAGTTTGTTTCAAATCTTTGCAAATTTAAAAAAAAAAAAAAACGAAAAAAATTCCATGTACATTAGTTTCAACAGCCTTTGCCCAATACTTTATGGAAGCACCTTTGGCACCAATTACAGCCTCAAGTCTTTTTGAGTATGATGCTACAAGCTTGGTCCACCTATTTTTGGGCAGTTTCTCCCATTCTTCTTTGCAGGACCCCTCAAGCTCCATCAGGTTGGATGGGGAGCGCCGGTGCACAGCCATTTTCAGACCTCTCCAGAGATGTTCAATTGGGTTCAAGTCTGGGCTCTGGCTGGGCCACTCAAGGACATTCACAGAGTTGTCCCGTAGCCAATCCTTGTTATCTTGGCTTTGTGCTTAAGGTCGCTATCCTGTTGGAAGAGAAATCTTTGCCCCAGTCTGAGGTCCAGAGCGCCCTGGAGCAGGTTTTCATCAAGGATGTCTCTGTACATTGCTGCATTCATCTTTCCCTCGATCCTGACTAGTCTCCCAGTTCCTGCCACTAGAAAACATCTCCACAGCATGATGCTGCCACCACCATGCTTCACTGTAGGGATGGTATTGACCAGGTGATGAGCGGTGCCTGGTTTCCTCCAGACATGATGCTTACCATTCAGGCCAAAGAGTTCAATCTTTGTTCCATCAGACCAGAGAATTTTGTTTCTCATGGTCTAAGAGTCCTTCAGGTACCTTTTGGCAAACTCTAGGCGGGCTGTCATGTGCCTTTTACTGAGGAGTGGCTTCCGTCTGGTGTGGAGTTGGTGGAGTGCGGCAGAGATTGTTGTTCTTCTGGAAGGTTCTCCTCTCTCCACAGAGAAACGCTTGAGCTCTGTTAGAGTGGCCATCGGGTTCTTGGTCACCTCCCTGACTAAGGCTCTTTTCCCCCGATCACTCAGTTTGCCCGCTCTAGGAAGAGTCCTGGTGGTTCCAAACCTCTCCTATTTAGGAATGATGGAGGCCACTGTGCTCATTGGGACCTTTAATGGTGTGGACGTTTTTTCTGTACCCTTCCCCAGATCTGTGCCTCCACACAATCCTGTTTAGGAGGCCTACAGACTTTATGGCTTGGTTTGTCCTCTGATATGCACTGTTAACTGTGGGACCTTATATAGACAGGCATGTGCCTTTCCACATCATGTCCAATCAACTGAATTTACCACAGGTGGACTCCAATCAAGTTGTCGAAACATCTCATGGATGATCAGTGGAATCAGGAGGCACCTGAGCTCAATTCTGAGTGTCACGGCAAAGGCTGTGAATACTTATGTACATGGGATTTTTTGAAAAGATTGCAAACAAACTTCTTTCAAGTTGTCATTATGGGGTTTGTTTGTAGAATTTTGAGGAAAATAATGAATTTAATTCATTTTGGAATCAGGCTGTAACATAACAAAATGTGGAAATGTTGTGAATACTTTCCGGATGAACTGTAATGATTCTAATGTTCTGCAAGGGAGTGAAGATCCTTAGAATTTACAGCAGGACAGGTGAGTATAAATCTTCTTCTTATGCTGAGTTATATTCATTGGATTAGATCATTAGAATAATAAACAATTGAATTGATTGTCAGATTGTAACATACAGTATGTAGGCATTCTTGAATGAGCATGCTACTTATGGTCCCTACAATAATGGATGTCATAAAATGTTCTCGGAGAGTAAAGCCAAGCCTAATAGGTTGGAACTAAGTAAATACTGAATATTTATAAGAAATGCAATTAGGGGATTATTTGCAAGTGCTGTTCTTAGTGATGAATAATGACTTTCGGCCTCACACGGCCATAATAACTCTCTCTGTTTGGAGTGTACAGAATTTGGATGGGCGATGAGGATCTGTACATCTCCCTCCTCTTCTGCTTGCTATCCTTATTACCTGATTTTCATAAATACATCTCACATTTTGCTCCCTGGGCTTCCAGATGACGGTTACTGTATGGGAAATCCTCCGTCCAGATTAGGATGCTTGTAATTCCCGCTCTGCTGATCTGGGCACTTTTCCGAGGCTGCCAGCTGGGTATCTGTGAGGCCATGCCATGCCCGGGGCCAACATTTGTGTTTTTGGGTTCCTGCTATCGCTTGGTGGATCAAGGGACTGATTTCTGGAGGGCAAGGGAGTCCTGCTCCAACTGCGGAGGGCAGCTGGCCAATGTGTCGGAAAATTCGGTCCTGACCTTTCTGAGGGATCACCTGAATGGAACAAGTTGGTGGGTTGAGCAAGATATTGAAGGTAAGAAATGGAAAGTGCCAATTTCCCCCAAATAAATGCCAATTGTCAGACGTTTGGGTTCAAAGTAAAGTACTGCACAATGCCCAACTTTACGAAGCACGGTGCTTTTTCTGTTTCAATATGTTTATTGAGTTTTTTGAGGAAACAAGAGAAATATACAAAGCTTGTTATTCGCCCACGCAGGGGCTACAGTCATGTAAAGATTACCAAAGATCAATATCGTTCACAATTATCCTGTAACATAGTGAAGAAAGGGGATGATATCAAAAAATTGCCACTTCATAAAGTGCCCTGTCCCCAAATTTGTCGCCGAAGGGGAGGCTCTTCTCCAGCAAACCCCCCTCCATAGGAGGCAATGGTAAGAGGCAGAATAGTGAGAGACCAGAAAGAGAGCGAGAAGAGCAAAAAGACAGAGAGAAAGGGGTCACAGATAGGAGAGAGGGAGAGGAAATGGGGGGTCTCGGACGCGGCGCCTCACAGAAGGGAGTCAGACAAAGCCCAAACAGAATGCTTGAAGTCTGGGAAACTCATAAGAGATCCATGGTTACCAAAGTTTGAGAAATTTGGCGTGTGAATCCTTCACAATACTGGACATTCGTTCCTGAAGTAACATAGCATTCGTGCGTGTCCTCACCCCCTGGAAGGCTACTCGTTGGATCTTCCAGGCTTGAGCTATAGTTCGTTTAGCCGCTGCACGGTGCTTTTTTACTTACAAAGCGCTGGCAAATCTTTAGCAGCCCTTTACAGAGAACATTGATCCATGTAGTGATCAGTCCCTGCTTCTGAAGGGCATCACAATCTCATTTTATGGACACCAAAGGCCACTTGACATACTAATGCCCCGTACACGCGATCGTACTTTCCGACAACAAAACCGTGGATTTCTGTTTAGAAGGATGTTGGCTCCAACTTGTCTTGCATACACACGGTCACCCAAATGTTGGCCAACAATTACGAACGTAGCGACGTACAAGACGTACGTGATATCTCTCCATTACAAACGCTAGTTTTTCAAGACCAAGCGCTTCCGGCTCGTACTTGATTCCGAGCATGGGTGGACTTTTGTCCGACGGACTTGTGTACACACGATTAGAAAGTCAGACAACAAACATTTGTTAGCGGAAAATTTGAGAACCTGCTAGCCAACATTTGTTGGCGGAAAGTCCAACAATAATTGTCCGATGGAGCGTACGCATGGTCGGACTTTCCGCCAACAAGCTCACATCCAACATTTGTTGTCGGAAAAATCCAATCGTGTGTACGCGGCATAACACACACTACTATGTTACAATCATTTATCTAATGGCACCCTTTACAATAAAATCCAATTTCAATGCCACTTGGTATTGATTAGGCATACTGTATGTATACCAGAAAAAAAAGACCAAGTGGTCCATCAAGTCTGCCCTGTTTTTTAATTTATTTACAGTGCCTTGAAAAAGTATTCACACCCCTTGAAATTTTCCACATTTTGTCGCGTTACAACCAAAAACGTACCTTGGGATATTTTTTTATAACCTAACCCTGCTTTAAACTTCTCCACAACTTTATCCCTGACCTGTCTGGTGTGTTCCTTGGCCTTCATAATGCTGTTTGTTCACTTATGCCCCGTACACACGGACGAAAAATTGTCCATTTTTTTTGCATGCTAGTCATATATTCAACATGAAGAGCTAACTAACGTTCCGAAAATTCTCGTACGACAGAATAAAAAATCGGAATGTATTGTATTGTATTTTCGGAAAAAAAGTCGGAATGTATGTATTGTATTTTCAGACGACAACTGTACTGATTAAACAAAAATCATACGATCTGGAATCGTATGAGAATAATTTTCGTTGCTTGTCCGCTCGGATAGTATTGGATGAACTGTCATGATCGGCTCTCGAAAGCTCTGTACTAACGTTCCAATTATCGTACGACCGCTTCGAAAGCGGTATTTTTCGTACGATTTTCGGGTCGTGTGTACGGGCCACAAGCTTCTCTAACAAACTTCTGAGAGCTTCACAGAACAGCTGTCTTTATAGTGATATTAAATTAAACACAGGTGGACTCTATTCACCAATAAGGTGACTTCTGAAGGCAATTGGCTCTACTAGATTTTAGTTAGGGGTGTCAGAGTAAAGGGGGGCTTCATACAAATGTACCCCACACCTTTCACATATTTATTTGTAAAAAATGTTGAAAACCATTTATCATTTCCTTCCACTTCACAATTATGTGCCACTTTGTGTTGGTCTATCACTTAAAATGCCAATAAAATACATTTACATTTTTGGTTGTAACATGACAAAATGAGGAAAATTTCAAGGGGTTTGAATACTTTTTCAAGGCACTGTATTTATTTATTTTTTTAAACCTTGTTTGTCCAAGACCAATACTCAAATAGACAAAAAGAAAAAAAGAGGCAGACTGAATGGACCACTTGGTATTCTGTCTGCCATCACTCTTCCATGTTTATTTATTTAACTTTTTTATCTGTGATCCATACTGAGAAAAAATGTTGACAAAAAAACAAAACAAAAAGTAAAAAAACAAACAAACAAATAAATAAAAAAGTGGGCAGACTTAATGGACCCCTTGGTATTCTGTCTGCCGTCATTTTTCTGTTTATTTATTTTTAATTTTATTTTTACCTTTTGGTCTGAGATCTCTACTCAGAAAAAAATGTTGAAAAAAAAAAACAAAACAAAACAAAAAAAAAAAAAAATGGGACAGACTCAATGGACCACTTGCTATTCTGTCTGCCAATATTATTATTATACAGGATCTATATAGCGCCAACAGTTTGAGCAGCACTTTACAGTGTAGAGGGGGGGGGGGGGGGGCAGTACAATTACAATACAGTTCAATGCAGAAGGGACAGGATGGCCTTTTCTCATGGAGCTTACAATCTAAAGAGAGGGGGAGGTGGTACAAAAGGTAATATCTGATTGAGGTGGCTTGGGTACGGTTCTTAAGTGGAGGTGGGGTAGGCCTTCCTGAATAAGTGAGTTTTCAGGGATCATCTAAAGGCGGACAGGGTAAGGGCTGACCGGACATACTTGGGAATGGAGCTCTGGAGAAGTCCTGGAGGAGAGAATGGGAGGAGGTAACAAAGCAGCTAGAGAGCAGGAGGTCCTGGGAGGAGTGGAGAGGAAGATTTGGGTGATATCTGCAGATGAGGTTGGTGATGTAGCTGGGGGCGATGTTGTAGATGGCCTTGTATGTTGTGGTTAGTAACATTTTTACATTGGGCTAGTAGAAGCCAGTGAAGGGATTGGCAGAGGGGGGTAGAGGACACAGAGTGGAGGCCAGTGAAGGGATTGGCAGAGAGAAGCAGCGGTCACTGATCGTTTAGTAAGGTGCAATTCTAGAAGCAGCATTCATAACAGTCTGAAGGTGGGATAGCCTGTGTAAGGGTAGGCCAGTGAGGAGGGAGTTGCAGTAGCCAAGGAAGGAAATAACCAAGGGGTGAATAAGTTGTTTTGTGGTGTCGTTAGTCAATAAGGGGCGAATTCTGGAAATGTTGCGGAGGTTGAGGCAGCAAGATGTACCCAACGATTGGATGTGGGGACTGAAGGAGAGGTCGGAGTCTAGGATTACACCCAGTACCCTGGCATGTGTGGAGGGACCAATGGTTGTGCTGTTTATCATAATGGTAAAGTCATGGGGAAGTAATAAAAAAAAAATGCATCACCCCCAATGATATATTATCATTTTTGTTGATGAAGTACTTACTGTATACTGTAAACTACTTTATACTAATATTAGGGAAAACACACTAAGCACCATTGCTCTAAAACAGAATCTTCTAGTGCCAGGACCTCGGTACCGGTATCCTTGCGTGCAGGATAGTCTTTGGTGTAGAGAAATCCAATGCAGGTGAAGAATGTATGCAGACAAGAGGTTATGTTTTGTCAAGAGAGGATTACTTTAACGCAGTGGTCATCAACCCTGTCCCCAGGACCCACTAACAGGTTCTTATATATTACTTAGGGGGAGATTCAGACTAGAATACTGCAATCACTGAGCAGTAAATTATATCACCTGTGATGTATTTCAGTTATCTTGAAAACCTGGCCTGTTAGTGGGCCCTGAGGACAGGGTTGATGACCACTGCTTTAACGGTTACAGGGAAGGTTAGTGTGAGAGGGTTACATGGGGAAGTTAGTGTAAGGTTCGTGTTTTGGATACAGGAAGGTTTTCATGTAAAAGGTAAAGGGAAAGGGTGCCATGCCATTTACAGGATACCAGTGTGTATTGCCAATCTCTGATAGATAGTAGTGCAATTATGTCTTAAGCAAGAGCTATGGGGGTGAATACATCCATATTACAATCTACTTTCCCACCCCCAGCACTGTTCGGATCAGGTAGAAGCATTTTTTCAGAGGTGTTAGGGCTGCAGGCTGAAGAGAGTTCCTGCTGGCAGTTTGATCAGGCTAAAGCTTTTGATGGGGTCAATCATGAGTACCTGTGGCTGCTTCTTGGCAAGTATGGACTGGAGGGGGGCTTTATCGATTGGCTGAAGACCTTATGCTTGGGGGCTGAAAACTTCATGCTTGTGAATGGTTGGATCAGACGGCCCTTTGAGGTTGGCTCAGGTGTGTGTCCAGGGTGTCGTTTGAGTCCCTTCATCCAGAGGTTAGAGAGCAGGCCATTGTGCAGATCGCCTTTGGGGTTTCCTGGTGAGCCTCCTTTGAGGGTCGTGGCCTATAATGATGAGGTGTCTGTTTTAATCTCTGGGGCAGAGGAGGCAGGAGGAGGTGGTAATGGTGATGAAGCAGTATGCTGAGGAGTCTGGCCCAAAGATCAGTCAGGGTAAGAGTGAAGTTTTCTGGATGGGAGAGGAGGGTGAATGGCTCCCCAGAGCTCAGACAGGAAATTAAAGTGTTAGGCATCCAATTTGGTCCCCCGGTGATTACGGCCTTGCAAATTGGGTAAGCAGGCTGCAAGATGCTGATGCCAAGGTTGTCAGCTGAAAGGGTTGGAAACTCTCTTACAGGGAAATGATTGACATGAATAAAACTTACCTGATCCTGTTATTTCTGTATGTCAGCTTTTCTGTGTTTTGCCAGTGTCTCTCTATGCGACAATCTACAGCTGTTTCTTCCCACTGTTATGGGGGAACTGACTGAACCTCATTAAGAAGCGGGTGGGTGGCCTAGGTATGGTCAACCCGGTGGTATTCTTTTCTCTGATGTTTTTGAAACATAATTTTGGTAACAGAGGAACCACATGGGTGGGTTGGTATTTTTCAGTCTTGGTTTAGGCCTTTTCTGCACATTTGGGAGAATGGTGGGCCAGTGAAAAGCCTGAGCATCCTACATGGTAAGCTCTCAGATTACATTGCCCCATGCCTGAAAATGAGGAAATTAAGTCTCTTCCTAGGAAGGGCCTGGAGAGGAGGGTTTTTGAATCTGCCTTTAGTGAGCACTGGCCTTGACTGATTGCTCAGGGGCCCTGTTATGAGGAAGGGTCTGCGTTTGATTTGTAAATAACCTAAAAAAACTGGATTTTATGGGCAATAAAAAATATACATAAAATATGCAAAAAAAAATTGTATTTATTTATAGAAAATTTATTAAAAAATCTCTCATGTTGAAATTACAACACATCATTGAAACATTGTAAACATGACACACTGAACGAATAAAATTTGCAGACATTGCACAAGACTATTTAGAACCATAAAGTGGTAGTCCCAGTCTACTTGCTGCTCCATTTAATTGTGACTTCTAATAAGGAACGCTGCAGAAAGAGATATCCAACGCGTTTCATTTTATGAATCTTCTTCAGGGAAAATACCACTTTCTGAAAAAACAGCCCATATTAGTAAAACATCAATGCAAATTCATACCTATAAATGTGCATCCATTCATCATCAAACAAACACTCACAAAAAATATGCATGTTTGGCAGAAGCATTCCTCCATAGAAAATGGATACCCTGTCAAGGACATTAGAAGCCTGCCCCATGTGAATGCCCAATATTCCCATCCAAAGAAAACCAACCATGGATAACCTATAGGGCATGGAGTCCGTGATGCTAGGGGCTACAAGAAAGCAAAAAGAAAAAAGGATGGTAAATCCCTGAGAAGAGAATGAGTCTCAATTCCAGGGGAGTGGGGTCAGTCTGGAGTGTTATTCCCCATAAAGCTGGCCCCACATTGAATAAAAACTGTATATGCTTACTTCGGTTGTCTTGTATATCAAAAACCCAAACAAGATCCCATATTTAGAGGTTGAAGATCTCCCAAGGAGAATCCAAGGTCAGCAATCCAGGAGGTGGGAACGCGTGGCTTCACGGTGCATCAACCCGGGAAGAATGGCGATGGCGTCCCTATTAAATGCGCATGCGCGAAAGGAAGTGACGCGATATGCGTCATGACGCGCAATCGCGTCAACGTCACTTCTGCTTCTTCGCAAAGGGTACACCAATTCGAAGGTGACGCAGCAAGCGTCATCCGGACGTGGCTACGCATTCTCCGAACTGACCGAACACCCGGTCCCACGGAAATCAACATCTGGGGGTCAGAACGGCCATTGAATTTGACGATTTTTGAAAAAGGCCAATTACAAGGGGAGAACATCCATTTTAAGTGGAAAGGAATGCATATTCCATTACAAATTATACAGTATATAATGCAATATGAACTAACAAAAGCGATAAGCTATATTTAATATAAACCCAAAGAGATGAATCATCTCATCCAAAATACACAGTCCATTACCAGGAGATCCTGATTATAGTACTGTACAGAATAGAAAAATGGAAATACCATTACAGGATCCAGAATGCAAATCATTTATCGACAAAGACATTTGAGTTTGTAATAGAGACAAAGAGAAGAGAGAAAAGAGAGAAAAAAAAAGAAAAGAAAAAAAAAGGGAAAAAAGGGGAAGACCGTGTTTGATTAATCTGGAGAGAATCCCTTTAAAGTTTTGGGATTTGGCCGGGCGCTCATGCCATGGCAGACTTTATGTGAAGGGCAACTTGAAGCATCGCTCTGTGGAGAACCGTGGTTGTCCACGAGTGTTGGGTTGGGGTCAGGGAGGAAACGATGAACCATTTCTTGATTCAGTTGGGTGGGGCTCTGGGTATCCCTTTCCTTTCTCGTTTGAGTTACGTGGAGTGGGCATAAGGGGCTTGTCATGGTTATGCAGTAATTTCTGTCTGTCAGCTTACCTCTCCATGTGTTCAGATTAAGAGGCCAGCCACTCTTACCTGGCTGCTTACCTAATCGCTCCTCAAAGCATGGCTCCACCCCAGCCCCTATCAATGAACTCTATATTAACCTGTGTTCTGCAAGCCAGCTCTGCTGATCAATATTGTGTGTTTTGGCTTCTGTGTGCTCATTGCTCTGTGTCCTGTTTACCGACCTTAGCTTGTTCTTGACTGTCCTTGTCTGCTTCATATCCCGACCTTTGGCATGTTCTTTGACTATCCTTATCTGCTTGTTGCCCTGACCTTTTGGCTTATCTCCTGACTATCCTTTGTTTCTTTCTGTTCTTTCACGTCCCCAATATTTTGTTACGATTAGATTTTGGAAAAGAGGCTGCATGCATTGGATCAATGTTTAAACATTTCTTAACCTGAGGGGGTGTTTAGGTGGAGGTTTGGGTTGTGTTTTTTTTTTTTTTAAATTTAGTAGTTTACTGATAAAAAAATGATGTTTCTTTGTATATAGTTCTAACTTCTATATAAAGGGGTTGTAAAAAATCAAGGTTTTTCACCTTAATGCATTCTATGCATTAAGGTGAAAAACCCTCTGTCACTCAACAGCCCCCCCGAGCCCCCATTATACTTACCTGAGCCCTGTGTTTCCCACAGGACACAAGACACCACACTCCGCTTGGTGTCTCGTGTCCTGATTGGATAGATTGATAGCAGCGCAGCTGTTAGCTCCCGCTGCTGTCAATCAAATCCAATGACGCGGGCGCCAGGGGGTGGGGCCGAGTCCTGCTTTTTGTGTCAATAGACGCAGAAGCAGGACACGGGAGCACGCCTGCACAGGTGTCCTGAAGGAAAGCACTTCTCCGATGGGGCACTCGAGAAGAGGAGGAGCCAGGAGCGCCACTGAGGGACCCCAGAAGAGGAGGATCGGGGGCCACTCTGTGCAAAACCAACTGCACAGAGGAGGTAAGTATGACATGTTTTTTTTTAAAAAAAAAACCTTTACAACCCCTTTAAGTTATTTTTGGCAAAATTAATTTTCTTTTCTGTCATCTGCTGATATAAGCTTGTTTGTTTTTATTCATTTATGTACTTATTCATTTTTGTATATATTTAAATATGTTTCTAAAAACAAGCTGTATGTTTGCAAGATTTTTATTAAACTAACATTTACATCCATAGTGCATTGTACAGTGCCTAGAAAAGGTATTCACACCCCTTGAAATTTTCCACATTTTGTCATGTTAAAACCAAAAACATGAATGTATTTTATTGGGATTTTATGTGATAGACCAACACAAAGCGGCACATAATTGTGAAGTGGAAGGAAAATGATAAATGGTTTTCAAGATTTTTTACAAATAAATATGTGAAAAGTGTGGGGGGGGGGGGCATTTGTATGGCGCCCCCCTGAGTCAATACTTTGTAGAACCTCCTTTCTCTGCAATTACAGCTGCAAGTCTTTTTGGGGATGTCTCTACCAGCTTTGCACATCTAGAGAGGGACATTTTTGCCCATTCTTCTCCGCAAAATAGCTCAAGATCTGTCAGATTGGATGGAGAGCGTCTGAACAGCAATTTTCAAGTCTTGCCACAGATTCTCAATGGATTTAAGTCTGGACTTTGACTGAACCATTCTAACACAGATCTAAACCATTCCATTATAGCTCTGGCTGTATGTTTCGGGTCGTTGTCCTGCTGGAAGGTGAACCTCCGCCCCAGTCTCAAGTCTTTTGCAGACTCTAAAAGGTTTTCTTCTAAGATGGCTTCTCGCAAACTGCAAGTGGGACTTATTATGGCTTTCTCTCAACAATGTCTTTCTTCTTGTCACACTTCCATAAAGGGCAGATTTGTGGAGTGCACGACTAAGGCCCTGTACACACGATAGGATTTTCCAACAACTAAATCCATGGGATTTTTTCCGACGGATGTTGGCTCAAACTTGTCCTGCATACACAGACGGTCACACAAAGTTGGTCGTAAATTCCGAGCGTCAAAAACGCGGTGACGTACAACACGTACGACAAGCCGAGAAGAGTGAAGTTCAATAGCCAGTGCTGCTCTTCTGCTTGATTCCGAGCATGCGTGGCACTTTGTGCTTCGGAATTGTGTACACACAATCGGAATTTTCCCGACAACGGATTTTGTTGTGGGAAAATTTGAGAACCAGATCTCAAATTTTGCGTGACGGAAATTCCGATGGAAACTGTCCGATGGAGCCTACACACGGTTGGAATTTCCAATAACGAGGTCCTATCACACATTTTCCATCGGAAAATCCTATCGTGTGTACGGGGCATAATAGTTGTCCTGTGGACAGATTCTCCCACCTGAGCTGTGGATCTCTGCAGCTCCTCCAGAGTTACCATGGACCTCTTGGCTCTTCTCTGATGAATGCTCTCCTTGCCCGGCCGGTCAGTTTAGGTGGACGGCCATGTCTTGGTAGGTTTTCAGTTGTGCCATACTCTTTCCGTTTTCCGATGATGGATTGAACAGAGCTCCGTGAGATGCTCAAAGATTGGGATATTTTTTTATAACCTAACCCTGCTTTATACTTCTCCACAACCTTATCCCTGACCTGTCTGGTATGTTCCTTGGCCTGTTTGTTCATGACGGTTCTCTAACAAACCTCCAAGAGCTTCACAGAACAGCTGTATTTATACTGAGATTAAATTACACACAGGTGGACTCTATTTACTAATTAGGTGACTTCTGGAGGCAATTGGTTCCACTAGATTTTAGTTAGGGGTATCAGAGTAAAGGGGGGCTGAATACAAATGTACCGCACACTTTTCACATATTTATTTGTAAAAAAGTTTGAAAACATTTATCATTTTCCTTCCACTTCACAATTATGTGACACTCTGTGTTGGTCTATCACATAAAATCCCAATAAAATACATTTACGTGTTTGGTTGTAACATGAGAAAATGTGAACAATTTCAAGGGGTATGAATACTTTTTCAAGGCACTGTATTTCAGCAACAACGGGAGGGTTGATTATACTGGAAATGCCCATCATGTCAATTCCTCCACTCACTTGCTCTGCTATTCATGGTTTTCTATATTTTTCTTGTAATAACTGCTGTAAAAACAGGACCGGTCTTATCTTCAAGTTTACAAATAATACAATACAAGAAAGAATAATTGTAGCTTTGAAAACGGAGAGTGAGTAGAAGTGAATAAATGGGGATGATTTGCTGTTTATTATTTTGCCGGTCATGTGGATAAGAGGTTGTCTTGCCTGTCACAGTGACTTAGCACAAGTGCACTACTTTTCTGCTGTCAGCAGGTGGCAGCCTCACAAGGTTTTTTTATGCTTGCATTATATTAAAGCAATTTGCATAACCTATAGTAGTGGTAGTTCTGGCATTTGCCATATGGGCGAGGGGTTTGTGTGTCAGTATGGGCTCTACTGCGCTATTTAACCTCAATGGTCAAGACTGACTGGCTACAATAGACAAATTCACTCTAATCTATAATCATTGCATTTGAACCACAATACTACCTTAATTGACCACTTGCCCACCAGGCCAATTCTGACATTTCTCTCCGACATGTAAAAATCATCATTTTTTTGCTAGAAAATTAGATAGAACCCCCAAACATTATATATGTTTTTTTTTTTTTTTTTTAGCAGAGACCCTAGAGAATACAATGGCGGTCATTGCAACTTTTTATCTCGCACGGTATTTGCGCAGCAATTTTTCAAACGCGTTTTTTTTTTTTTTAAAAAAAACTGTTTCATGCTTTAAAAAAAAAACAAATCAGTAAAGTTAGCCCAATTTTTTTGCATAATGTAAAAGATGAAGTTGCGTCGAGCAAATAGATACCTAACATGTCGCGCTTCAAAATTTTACACGCTCGTGGAATGGCGCCAAACTTTGGTACTCAAAAATCCCCATAGGCGACGCTTTAAAAATTTTTTACTGGTTACATGTTTTGAGTTACAGAGGTGGTCTAGGGCTAGAATTATTGCTCTCGCTCTAACGTTTGCGGCGACACCTCACGTGTGTGTTTACAACACCGTTTTCATATGTGGGCGGGACTTACGTATGCGTTCGCTTCTGCGTGCGAGCACACGGGGACAGCGGTACTTTAATTTTAATTTTTTTTTTTTTTACTGTTAATTTTACTTAAAATGTTCTAATTTGACACTTTTTTTAAAAAAATGTTTTGATCACTTTTATTCCTATTACAAGGAATGTAAACGTCCCTTGTAATAGGAATATGGCAACACAGGACCTCTTTACAGTGAGATATGGGGTCAATAAAACCCCACATCTCACCTCTAGGCTGGGAAGCCTAAAATGATAAAAAAAAATTAAAAAACGATCCTGGCTTCCCAGCCGAGGTGGCGCCGTTTTTTTGAATGCAGAGGCCGGGCGTGACGCCATAACATCGCGCCCGGCCTCCGACGATCATAGAGACTCCTAGCGGACCAGAAGGTTTCAGATACACTTTTTAGCAGATCACTTACAGACTCCTTGAATCCCAAGGACAAAACAGCTTTCTTTTATAAGATCTTGGATACCTGGATAGGTCTCTCACACAGACCTAGCAACCGGTAGAATGTCTGGACAAGCCTCTCTCACAGACTTAGCAGCCAGGAGCTAGTTACCTTGATTAGATTGTAGAACAGCTTGACAGTACCAGAACCTTTAAGCCGACCCGGCGGTACTGTAAGGGTAGTTTAGATATAGGTGCGTCCTCCAAACGAGTCACCAGGCTCTTCTGAGGGACCAGCCTTCATCCTGGCTCTCTACAGCAAGGGTCCTCCCCTGGATCCCCACAGCTAGGCTCGGCTTCTTCCACACAGGCAAGACAGCGTAAGGACCACCTCAGGATTAGTAGGCCCCAGGCGGACTTCTGGGCCTACTGCAGAACTTGCAGCAGCACATCCTCAGGCCAGGAGTGCCCTGAGGTAACAACTGACTAGAGCACATGGCATCTCTCCAATAAAGACCCCTTCCCAGAATGCACAGTGGCCAGGAACCTCCTACTGGGCTGTTTCCGGAAAAAGAATATTCATTACAGCTCAACCTAGTTGTAATTCTCACACTGTCCTATGGTACCAGTGACACCTACTGGCAACAGTGGGAAATGCACAACTCTGCCAAGTTTAGAACAGAACCAAATATACAATCAATTCTGAGCTGTTTACAGCTCAGCCAAAAACTAAATTTACACTATAGCCCCATTTTTAGAAACAGGGGGCTACATACATAATAAAAATACACAAACAACATAGCTAACTCCTAAATGCACTAAATGCACTCTTATCACAACATTGACTAAGTAAAGTATGAAGAAAATGCGTCTACTTGTCAAGGGCATGAGATATTAATACTCACTCCATCCCCATCCAAATACATCCCACTACTAAGCTGCAGCTATTTCCAGAGATCTGGGGAGGGGGGTCACATTCAACATCAGTGAATGAGGCAGTAGTAGAAGGGGTATTAAGCCACATATTCCAAAATCTGGAGAATTTTTTAGGACAACCACTAGACTCATATGTAAATTTGTAATGGAATGGCCGAGCTAACTAGGAAGGGACAGCTACAATAGTCGAAGAGAGAGATAACAAGGAGAGCAAATATTAGCTTGGTGGTGTCATTGGTTAAGGCACATATTTTGGAAATGTCATGGAGGTGAAGGCAGCAAGATTTGGACAGTAATTGGATGTAGGGCTGAAAAGACAGATTCATTGAAACATCCCAAATCTGTAGTATCGCTCAAGACCTGCTCCTCTCACCTGTCCACAGACAAACGGGGTCCTGGCTCAAAGAAGCCTGTCCTCATTCACCATTTAAGGAACAGATGAATGAGAGCCACAATCCGATCTCCACTCTCCAAATACTTTTGTTCAGTCATCAACAATAAAGTTGTTTAATGTCTCCACCCAGAAACCACCACTTCCATAACTCATTTCACCACAAATGGCTTGGTCACAAGGACCTTGTGACCAAACCATTTATAGTGAAGTGGTGGTTTCTGGGTGGAGACTAATGTCCTTAATGTCACTAATGTGAAACCTTAATGTCTCCACCCAGAAACCACCACTTCACTATAAATGGTTTGGTCACAAGGTCCTTGTGACCAAGCCATTTGTGGTGAAATGAGTTATGGAAGTGGTGGTTTCTGGGTGGAGACATTAAGGTTGCAGCATTACAGATTAAAAAAAAAAAAATGTTTTACCTATTCCTGTCATCCAAGAGAACTATTGCCCAGGCCTGGAAAAAACCCCACAGTCTCATTTCAGGGCGTTAAAGGCCATTTGATGGATATCATCTCTAATGAACAGATGTCAAAAGTCCTGAAGGACTCCCATTCCAAGTTTCTTGACATTTTGGGAGCCTTGGATTGAGTATGCTTTTCCCTCTCTAAACCCAGCCAGTATTGGTGGTCTATGATTGTCGGTTGGTGGTCCCAAGGCAATGGTTCTCCCCCTACTCCCTCTTCCTTTTTCCTCTTCTCCTCACATCTGTTCTTCTTCTTACTTTCTCTCTTTCACCTCTGGAGTCTCTACCCCCCCAATCCCTCTCTTAAATATTTTCTTTAAATTTGTACGGGGTTACCCCGCTGACACGGGGGGGACCCACCTTTAGAATTTTTTTGATTATATGGAACTAGGCATAGGGGTACCCCATATGGGCTTACCTGATGTATTGCCTTGCTTGTTTGTTTCCCATTTGCACCTTTCTGTGTTTCTTACCTTTAAATGCTTCGTATGTAGCCCCTGCGTGGTCAACTCTGGTGCTTATTTTGTTCACCAAACCCAATAAAAATTATTGAACTGAAAAAAAAACAAAAACATTTGAAAGAGTGGAGATCGTAGTGCGGCTCTTATTTATCTGTTCCTTGAAAGAACAGGTTGCTACTCATAAGGGATAATGAAGAGTAGCATGAAATGACCTTCTGTAGCACAATTTGTGCAGTCCATGGCTGCTACTTCCACCTGTAGCTATTGCTAGAAATTAATTACAGCAGATTTTAGTAGCACAATTGCATTAGCAAAAATCTCTGTTGTGCATCCTGCTTTACTATGAGGCCAAGACAAAAAACTACCCCAAAACACAAAGCTGTTTTTGGCCAAATTGGCCGACAATTATCTTATGTTAATTGGTGTCTCCAACATGGTGTTGCAGTAACTTTATCATATATCTTTTTTCCAACAGCAGACATTTTGTGGCATGGAGATGCAGATGTACAGAGATTATGCCCAACTCTGTCCTACTCAGGGGTTCTACAGGAGGCACCCTGCCTACAACATAATGGCTTCATCTGCCAGACAGGTAAGCTAACAGTCAACAATGTCTGGTTTTGACTATTTTGCATCCTGTAGTTGTTTTGAAGACACATCTTTATGTAGGACGTGATATAATAAAGAGGCTAGAAAGAAGAAGAAAGATGCAGATAACCTGCAGGATGGATAATGTGCATGGAGCAGAATCAAAGATGGAGGAAGCAAGGCCAAAGGCTTTAAATTCTGTTGTGTGACTAATGCCGCGTACACACGAGCGGACTTTACGGCAGACTTTGTCCTGCAGACTTTTCGACTGACTTTACGACGGACTTTACGAATGAACGGACTTGCCTACACACGATCAACCAAAGTCCGACGGATTCGTACGTGATGACGTACAACAGGACTAAAACAAGGAAGTTCATAGCCAGTAGCCAATAGGTGTCATAGCGTCGGTTTTTGTCCGTCAGACTAGCATACAGACGAGCGGACTTTTCGACCGGACTCGAGTCCGTCGAAAAGATTTGAAACATGTTTCATTTCTAGGTCCGTCGAACTTTTGGGGAAAAAAAGTCCGCTGGAGCCCACACACGATCAAATTGTCCGACGGACTCTGAACCAAGAATGCCGTAAAGTCCGGTCGTGTGTACGCGGCATTAACTTTTACTCAATGAGTCTCATAGCAGCCAATCAGATGTTTACTTTACCAAAGTAAGATAAGTGAAAGACAATTTCTGATTGGTTGCACTGGGTTCAGTGGCATATCCTCCATGTGTGCCGGGCAGAGGGGCCACTGTGAAGGATGAGGCCCATGGTGCCCAGCACTCAGTGTCTTCAATAAAGCTGCGAATGCCCCAATGTAGAGCAATGTGAGAGGGGACTTATTGCGGTCTTCGAGGTGATACCACAGCTCACGCAAGTATCAATACTTTATTTATAGACTAGGCTGCCATGTTGCTAAGCTTTACAGACCCCGCCCTGCATTGACCATAGGCAGCAACAGGAGTTTTATAAACAATACCCCATAATGACAACGTTAAAGAAGTTTGTTTGAAATCTTTGCAAATATAATCAAAATAAAAAACGAAAAAAAAATCCCATGTACATAAGTATTCACAGCTTTTGCTCAATACTTTGGTGAAGCCCCTTTGGCACCAATTACAGCCTCAAGTCCTTTTGAGTATGATGCCACAAGCTCGGCACACCTATTTTTGGGCAGTTTCTCCCATTCTTCTTTGTAGGACCTCTCAAGCTCCATCAGCGGTGCACAGCCATTTTCAGATCTCTCCAGAGATGTTCAGTCAGGTTCAAGTCATGGCTCGGCCACTCAAGGACATTCACAGAGTTGTCCCGTAGCCACTTCTTTGTTATCTTGGCTGTGTGCTTAGGGTCGTTGTCCTGTTGGAAGATGAACCTTCGCCCCAGTCTGAGGTCCAGAGTACTCTGGATCAGGTTTTCATCAACGATATCCCTGTACAATGCTGCATTCATCTTTCCCTCGATCCTGACTGGTCTCCAAGTTCCTGCCGCTGAAAAACATCCCCACAGCATGATGCTGCCACCACCATGCTTCACTGTAGGGATGGTATTGGCCAGGTGATGAGCGGTGCCTGGTTTCCTCCAGACATGGCGCTTTGCTAAGCCAAAGTGTTCAATCTTTGTTTTAGCAGACCAGAGAATTTTGTTTCTCATGGTCTGAGAGTCCTTCAGGTGCCTTTTGGCAAACTCCAGGCCGGCTGTCATGTCCCTTTTGCTGAGGAGTGTCTTCCGTCTGGCCACTCTACCATACAGGCCTCACTGGTGGAGTGCGGCAGAGATGGTTGCTCTTCTGGAAGTTTCTCCTCTCTCCACAGAGAGATGCTGGAGCTCTGCCAGAGTGACCAACGGGTTCTTGGTCACCTCCCCGACTAAGGCCCTTCTCCCCCGATCACTCAGTTTTGCTGGGCGGCCGGCTCTAGGAAAAGTCCTGGTGGTTCCAAACTTCTTCCATTTACGGATGATGGAGGCCACTGTGCTCATTGGGACCTTCAATGCTGCAGAAATCTTTCTGTTCCCTTCCCCAGATCTGTGCCTCGATAGAATCCGGTCTCGGAGGTCTACAGACAACTCCTTAAAAGACATGGCTTGGTTTGTGCTCTGACATGCACTGTTACCTGTGGGACCTTCTATAGACAGGTGTGTGCCTTTCCAAATCATGTCCAATAAACTGAATTTACCACAGGTGGACTCCAATCAAGTTGTAGAACCATCTCAAGGATAATTAGTGGAAACAGGAGGCATCTGAGCTCAAATTTGAGTCTCATGGCAACGGCTGTGAATACTTATGTACATGGGATATTTTTTTTTTATATAATACGTTTGCAAAGATTTCAAACAAACCTATTTCATGTTGTCATTATGGGGTATTGTTTGTAGAAGTTTGAGGAAAATAATGAATTTAAAGCTGAGTTTTTTTTGATCCTAGCATTACTACTAATGAAATTCAAAAACGAGTATACAATTAACATCATCGATTTATCAAAAATATAAATTTCTTACTATAATGTTTTATGTCTCCGTTTGTGATCGTTTCCATCATGATTGTAGGCATGTGAAGCCCAATCGAGATCGCTTTCTGGAATAGCTTTGGGGAGGTGCATGCTGGGTAACCAGCATGCACCTCTCGATCTCGCGCATGCGCGATTCACCGGCGCCCGTAGTGCGGATTGTTTCTAAAGTTGCCATAACAAGGGGTGACGACGGAGGAAGGTCCCGCCCCCATTGTTATGGCAACATAAATAAACACATCTCAGCGCTGTGATCCACCCTAAATCGCGTCATTTCCTTTAGGAAATAGCGCGATTTTTGATCACAGTACTGCCCACAGACTCCTGGGAAATGATGACACACAGGTGAGGGAGGGAGTCACGAGGAGCTCCGCGGACCAGGAAGTGGCAGATTACGAGGACTACATAGCAACAGGGCGTTTCTGGTCAATATAAAAAATAGTTTTCCTCCAAATGTTTGTTTATAGGTTAAAAGGAGTCTTTTAAAGGAAAACTTTTTTTTAGGGTGGAACTCCGCTTTAATCCATTTCGAAAATGAGGCTGTTTTTTTTTTAACCAGGATTCCAATAACATAGCAAATCTTCACTTTTAAGTTCAGGTTGACTTTAAAGGCCCATACACACGATCGGACTTTTTGACAACAAACATGCAAATGACCTGTTTTAAGGCAACATCCGACCGTGTGTACGCTCCATCGGACAAACTTTTTCGGTTTTCATCGGACAAATGTTGGCTGTGCGAACAGACAAACTTTCCTGCAACAAAAGTCCTACGTCTGCTAGTCCGATCGTGTGTACACAAACCCATCGGACTTAAGTCAAAAGTACAAGCACGCATGCTCAGAACCAATGCAAAAGATCAAACAACAATACAAAAGTTGTCCAAAGGGTGGCGGTAATGAGCTGAAAAACCACATGATTTGGTGAAAGTTGGCTGAAAAAGTCCTGCCGTGTGTATGCATACCAAGTTCACGGCCAACACCTTTTGGACAGAAATCCACGGAAAAGTTTGTTTGAAGTCCGATCATGTGTACGAGGCTTAAGAATGGTAACTGTCAGCATTGTTTCTTTGCAGACGGACAAAGCTGTAGCACTGAGAGAAGTAACAGATCCGCCACACCTGTGGAAAACCATGTACAGGTAAGACATACAATATAGGGCATCATATACTATCATTTATATTACAACATGTAGTGATGAGGGGTGTTTGAAACAATGCTGGGCTCCTTTCTGGAACAAGAATGTTGTCCACAGAAACTCATCAGTTCGCAGTTTAATGCCGCGTACACACGGTCGGACTTTCTATCCTACTTGGTCCGGCACACTTTCCGACGGACTTTGTCCGCCAGGTGCGCCGGACTTTAAAACGGACGGACTTGCCCACACACGCCGGGACTTTCCGGCGGGCTAAGTCCGCCCGTCTTTCCGACGGACTTTCGCCGGAGTTCCGGCGGACTTTCAGAATGAACAGACTTGCCCACACACGGACAAGTCCGTTCATTTTGAACGTGACTCAGGTGCGACGGGACTAGCAAAGGATGTCAATCTTGCCGCTTTTATCGGCGAGATTGACACCTTGCGAGCCCCGTCGCGGTGCATACCAGGCCCTTAGGTCTGGTGTGGATTATAAAGGGGAACCCCCTACACCGAAAAAACGGCGTGGGGTCCCCCCTAAAATCCATACCAGACCCCGATCCGAGCACGCAGCCTGGCCGGTCAGGAAAGGGGGTGGGGACGAGCGAGCGCCCCCCCCCCTCCTGAACCGTACCAGGCCGCATGCCCTCAACATGGGGGGTGGGTGCTTTGGGGGAGGGGGGCGCCCTGCGGGCCCCCCCCACCCCAAAGCACCTTGCCCCCATGTTGATGAGGACAAGGGCCTCTTCCCGACAACCCTGGCCGTTGGTTGTCGGGGTCTGCGGGCGGGGGCTTATCGGAATCTGGGAGCCCCCTTTAATAAGGGGGCCCCCAGATCCCAGCCCCCCACCCTATGTGAATGAGTATGGGGTACATGGTACCCCTACCCATTCACCTATGAAAAAAGTGTAAGTAATAAAACACACTACACAGGTTTTTAAAATATTTTATTAAACAGCTCCGGGGGGATCTTCCTCCGGCTTCGGGGGTCCCTCCGCTTCATCTTCTCCCGGCGTCCGGTTGGTTCTTCTCCGCTCTCTTCTCTCCAGTTCTTCGGCCGGCTCCTCTGCTGTGTTCAGGTAGCTCTCTTGCCAGCAGAGGTCCGGACTTCTGGGCTTCTTCTCTTCCCCAGATGTTGACACGACGCTCTCTCCGGCTGGACTGCTCTCCGAGGGCTGCGTTGTGACTTATATAGGCGGAGACCCCGCCCCCTTTTGATGTCACAGTCCCTGGGCATGCTGGGACTGTGATGTTTTAGGGGGCGTGGTCAACATCACCCAGTGACCACGCCCCCTAAACGTCACAGTCCCAGCATGCCCAGGGACTGTGACATCAAAAGGGGGCGGGGTCTCCGCCTATATAAGTCACAACGCAGCCCTCGGAGAGCAGTCCAGCCGGAGAGAGCGTCGTGTCAACATCTGGGGAAGAGAAGAAGCCCAGAAGTCCGGACCTCTGCTGGCAAGAGAGCTACCTGAACACAGCAGAGGAGCCGGCCGAAGAACTGGAGAGAAGAGAGCGGAGAAGAACCAACCGGACGCCGGGAGAAGATGAAGCGGAGGGACCCCCGAAGCCGGAAGAAGACCCCCGAAGCCGGAGGAAGATCCCCCCGGAGCTGTTTAATAAAATATTTTAAAAACCTGTGTAGTGGGTTTTATTACTTACACTTTTTTCATAGGTGAATGGGTAGGGGTACCATGTACCCCATACTCATTCACATAGGGTGGGGGGCCGGGATCTGGGGGCCCCCTTATTAAAGGGGGCTCCCAGATTCCGATAAGCCCCCGCCCGCAGACCCCGACAACCAACGGCCAGGGTTGTCGGGAAGAGGCCCTTGACCTCATCAACATGGGGGCAAGGTGCTTTGGGGTGGGGGGGGCCCGCAGGGCGCCCCCTTCCCCCAAAGCACCCACCCCCCATGTTGAGGGCATGCGGCCTGGTACGGTTCAGGAGGGGGGGGGGCGCTCGCTCGTCCCCACCCCCTTTCCTGACCGGCCAGGCTGCGTGCTCGGATCGGGGTCTGGTATGGATTTTAGGGGGGACCCCACGCCGTTTTTTCGGCGTAGGGGCTTCCCCTTTATAATCCATATCAGACCTAAGGGCCTGGTATGCACCGCGCTCGCCGCAATAGGAAAATTTGTTTTTCCTATTGCAGCGAGCGCGAGATGCAATACCCTGCCCTCGTGTTGTATCTGGTCCGTCGGACCAGCATACACACGAGTGGGCTTTCCGTCGGACTAGCACACACACGAGCGGACTTTCCGCCCGAAACTGAGTCCGGCGGAAAGATTTAAAACTTGTTTCAAATCTAGGTCCGGCGGGCTTTTGGGAAAAAGTCCGCCGGAAAAGTCCGCCGGCGCCCACACACGGGCGGATTGTCCGGCACACTCTGGTCCGCCGGACCAAGTATGCCGGAAAGTCCGACCGTGTGTACGCGGCATTAGGCCCCGTTCACACCTATGCAAATCAGATTCGGCTTACACCGCATCCAATTCGCAGGACATTTTAAAATGCATTAATTTGAATGCGTCTGGTTCACATATGTGCGCTGCATTCCCACTGCGCATTGCCCAAAAAACGCGTGCGTTTTCTGGGCATTGCGGTGCGAATTACAAGCACATTATCTTCTATGGGAACGCATCTGATTCGCAGATGCATTCCGTTCTGAACACAAATTCTCTCCTTCCCCTCACTACACCTCCCCCCTCTCCCTGCTCACTGATCTGCAGCTACAACGGGGAACCGCCGAACAGCTGTTTTTTCTCTTCACAGAGAAACCGGAGCTGGAATTCGCACCGCACATGTGTGAACCCGGCCTAAAGGTCATCTACACCCATAACTGGAGTTTGCATGTTCAATGTTAAGTTAAAGTGTATCTATGGTCCAAATGTAAGATTACATACAGTATTTCTTTCCATATTGAATTTTGATTATTCCTAACCTTCTGCAATTAAAGCAATACTAAACCTTTGTTAAAAAAAAATAAAATGTTAAACTTACCTGCTCTGTGTAATGGTTTTGCACAGAGCATCCCGGATCTGCCTCTTCTCAGGTCCCCCGCTGGCGCTCCTGGCGCCTCGATCCTGCTGGATGCCCCCACAGCAAGCAGCTTGCTGTGGGGCCACCCAAGCAGGCACGCTCCTGAGCCACGTCTCTCTGTGTGTCCATTCACACACAGAGTTGTGGCTCAGCCCTGCCCCCTCCATCCCCTGATTGGCTCACTGGCTATTATTGACAGCTGTTGGCTCCCGCTGATGCCAAAAGCTGATCAAGAGTTCGAGTCCCCGGAGGTCCAAGGCTCTCACAGACATTGCTGGATCGGGAGGGGCTCAGGTAAGTATTGGGGGGGGGGGGCTGCACATAGAGCGCATGAAGGTAAAAAACCTTGTGCCTTTACAACAGGGATCTCAAACTGGCGGCCCTCCAGCTGTTGCGAAACTACAAGTCCCATGAGGCATTGCAAGGCTGACAGTTACATGGATGACTCCCACAGGCAGAGGCATGATGGGACTTGTAAGTTTGCCACAGCTGGAAGGCCGCTAGTTTGAGACCCCTGCTTTACAACCACTTTAAAAAGGCAGAGGGTAAAGGCAGAGGGTGCATTCTATCCATTAAGATAAAAAACCTTCTGTGTGTGGCAGCCCCACTCAGCCCCCCTAATACCTACCTGAGCCCAATCTCTATCCAGCGATGTTGCGCAAGTGCCTCGGCTGTCCCTCCTGACTGGCTAAGACACAGCAGCAGCGCTATTGGCTTCCGCTGCTGTCAATCAAAGTCAATTAGCCAATCAGGAGAGAGGGGGCGGGGCCGAACCGCGGCTCTGTGTCTGAATGGATACAGGGAGCTGTGGATCAGCTCGGGTGCCCCCACAGCAAGCTGCTTGCTGTGGGGGAACTCGACAGCAGGGAGGGGCCAGGAGTGCCGGAGAGGGACCCGAGAAGAGGAGGATCCAGGCTGCTCTGTGCAAAACCATTACACAGAGTAAGTAAGTATAACATGTTTGTTATTTTAAAAGAAAAAAAAAACCAAGACTTTAGTATCACTTTCATGTGAACCATCTTGAGGTTTATAAACTTACTTTGTGAAGATCCCCGCGCATTTACTTCCTTGAATTCGGTGACATGTAGTCACTATGCCCTGTGAGTAGGCACTGCTGTGTCACACATTTCACAGAGCCCGCCCTCTGAACTACAGAGGTGCTGAGAGGAGGAGTTTCAGGAGGTGGATTTAGTCACTACTTGCAAGGAAGCAAGGTACCATGGGATATGTAGTCCTTAGAAATGAAGAGTAAACAGGAAGTGAGTAGATGCAAAGCCTGCAGAGAAACCAGGAAGTTGTGGAAAGAGACAGGCAGCACTCACAACAAAGCAGATTTTTTGAAGTAAGCTTATATTGGATTTTCATATATAACTATTGCTTGTATTGTTATTACAATGTTTACAACATTTATGTTATACAATTAAGGTGTATATTGTGACCATAATGCCTCGGTCACACCCACAACCTATTGTATTAGGGTGTGCACCCCAGGGCACAAACACACATGTGTGTATATATATATATATATATATATATATATATGAGCAGAACAGAGATTTGTGTCGGTAGGGCAGTGGACGGTGTCAGTAGATTTTTTATTGTCTTTTACAATATTATTTTTTATCATTTTTTTACTTTTCTTCTTTTTTTTTTTTTAGCGGCCCTGTTGGAGGGGCGGATTTGGTGAAATATCGAGAGTCTAAACAGACCCCCGATGTCTCATATTTGAGACAGAGAAAAGGCAGTGAGGACAGTTCTCTGCAGCCTCAGCTGCACTGGACAGTGAACAAATGGGAAGTGTTGTGCTGAGTGGCTTCCTGTTCATTCACAAACTGAAGCATAGTAAACACAGTTATATTTAAGGATTTTGCATGTGGGTAGTGTAGGGATAGTTCACCTGGCTGACAGGGACAGTGATTAGCGGCAGGGAGAGGTTCCAGACGTGTAGAGAAAGGATAGGAATTGATCCTTCCTGGACACTTCTCTATTCGGGTACGGACCGGCCAGGCTGCACATTCCGCCCCTCAAGACAGATGCTAATGACATGCCCAAGACCTGCTCTGCTGCACATCGCTGTCGCATTCTGTGAGTGTTCCAGGTTGCGGAGACTTTCCCGCTGAGTTTGTTGTGAATTGGTGAACTTTAACATTAATACAAGTTCTGTTCTCCGCAACTGGACTCTGAGTGTTTACTGCCGCCGCACCACGCTGCACCTCCCCACAAGCTAGTTGTCTGCTTGCATTCATCATGGACAATTATTATTGTCATGTTCTTGTCATTCCAAACATAATACTGTTTTGTTATACTTGTATCTTCCATACTATATTCTAGGAACAGCTCCTTCTTAAAGAGGAGTTCCACCCAGGGGGTCCATTAAAAAAAAAAAAATTAAAAGTCAGCTACAAATACTGCAGCTGCTGACTTTTAATTGGACACTTACCTGTCCCTGGGTCCAGCGATGCGGGGGATCGAAGCCCAGCTCGTCCCCCCCCCCCTCCGCTCGTCGGCGCCGGCATTTCAACTGTGGGCACCGGGCTGTGGCTTCACAGCCTGGCACCCACTGCGCATGCGCGAGCGGCGCCGCGCGCCGTGATTGGCCGCTCAATCACCTGGGACCTGTAATGGGTCCCAGATGATTGACAGGAGGGAGGGAGCAGAGCGGAGCCCTTCCTGTGCCGAGGGGGAAGTGATGTCACCAGCCCAGGCAAAGGAAGAGGCAGACTACGAGGGACCCCCTAGCAACAGGCATTTAGAGGTGAGTAAAAAAAAAAAAATATTCAAATGTTTTTTTGTTTTTGTTTTTTAGAATTTTTCAGGTATTTTTGTTTTTTTGGGTGGAACCCCACTTTAAATAAACAGAAAACCGCCACTAACTGCCATTGTATTGTTTTACAGAGACAGCTATCTTCCAGGAGAACAAAGAGGTTTGTTGTCTCCCAGGCTGACGCTCCAGGTACATAGAGCAGACCTCTAGTCTCAATGCTAACAGTACCTCTGGCTACTGTCTTTCCTCGGCTTGCTTATTCAAAATTATTTTGCCGCTACACACTTTGAGGCCATAAATACAAATCTCCTTTATGACCGCTATGACTTGTCATGTCTATGTTATCACGGATACGTGATAGTTTACGCTTTGGAGGTTGTATTCAATATGTGCAAAGGGAGACCACACAAATACTTATAAGTATAACCTTCAATTAAGTAATGACAGATACAGATAACAAATAAAATTAGAAAATATAAGAATACCTAACTAAAGATGCTGTTCCCGCTACGGGTCCCTCCCGCTTGCACGGCGTGCCCAGATAATCAGACCAGATGCTTGCATGATGCATGATGCAGCTCTGGAGACGAGACAGTTACTCCAAGCTTTTCCTATAGTATATATAGGTGAAGGGTGCTCAACATGTGGCCCTCAAAGTCTTCTGATGTGGCCACTGACCTCAAACCAGAGAAGCGCATGCCTGGGTTCAGCAACCTGATGAACGCAATCTGGGCTTGCCGGCCTGCCATCCCAGAGCCTCAGAGTGCATCGAGGCGGCGCCGGCAAAGGAAGAAGTAGACAGCTGCAGAGTGAGAAGGAGCCATATAAGCTGATGCTTCCTCTGCAGCATGAGCTTTTGTCCCAGATGGAGTGATACCACGTGTGCGCTTCAGCTGGGACCTTTCTAGCAGCCTGGAGAGCAATGGTGAAACCGCCCCATGCTCCAGGGGCCCATGCAGCCTCCTTGTCAAATTCCGCTTTACACTTAGAGCCCTTGCACACTGGGGCGGTTTGCAGGCGCTATTGCGCTAATAATAGCGCCTGCAAACCGCCCCGAAAGTGCCGCTACTGTCATTCCAGTGTGAAAGCCCCGAGGGCTTGCACACTGGAGCGATGCGCTGGCAGGACGGTAAAAAAAGTCCTGCTAGCCGCATCTTCGGTGCGGTGAAGGAGCGGTGTGTATACCGCTCCTTTACCGCTCCTGCCCATTGAAATCAATGGGACGGCGCGGCTATACCGCCGGCAAAGCGCCTCTGCAGAGGCGCTTTGCGGTGGTATTTAACCCTTTCTCGGCCGCTAGCGGGGGGTAAAACCGCCCCGCTAGCGGCCGAATACCGACGGTAAAACGCCGCTAATAATAGCGGCGTTTTACCGCCGACGCCGCCCCCGCCCCAGTGTGCAAGGGCTAATGGACAGGAGGGCCAGCGGGGGTGACATATACAGGAACCGATCCTCTCCATTTTCTTCCTGCACCCGCTGAAAGCCGGCTTCTACTCCTCTCCCGCTGGAATTCAACGGCTGCAGGAGGAAGATATTTATTATACTATTCAAAATAAAACCATTGAAATTCTGAACCGTTTCATTTCATTGTGGCCCTCTACCATTTACCAAATCACTTAAGTGGCCCTCGCTCTTCAAAAGGTTGAGCACTGCTGATATAGGACTTGAATGTAAGAATATGTTCGACTCCCAGTGCAAGCAACACTATGACCTTTCAAGGACTTGGGTCAGTTTGCAGTGACATTCCTTTGGTACAAGTCAGCTACAGTAACCAAGACAACTAGGATATTAGAGGTTTCTAATAGAGTATATTTTGTGAGGCAACTAGACGATGTTAATAGGGAAATATGAAATATGCAATCGATGTCTTATTCACATTATTCACACAAGACACATTACCCAGTAGAAGTTCTATTCCTGCCTCACCAAACTCAAAACTAAAGCCATAGATGGATCAAAATTTGGCTGGTTTAGCAGGGGCAGCTGAATTTCGATCAGTGTCCCTCCCTGTCTGTTTGTGCATCTATCTATCTATCTATCTATCTATCTATCTATCTATCTATCTATCTATCTATCTATCATCTATCTATCTATCTATCTATCTATCTATCTATCTATCTATCTATCTATCATCTATCTATCTATCTATCTATCTATCAATGTATCTATCTATCTATCTATCTATCTATCTATCTATCTATCTATCTATCTATCTATCTATCTATCATCTATCTATCTATCTATCTATCTATCTATCTATCTATCTATCTATCTATCTATCTATCTATATGTATCTATCTATCCATAGGCGTGCGCACAGGGTGTGCCTGGGCACACCCTAATCACCCCATGTGGCGCAGATTCCCCATTTAGACCCCTGACATTTCACCAAGGCCCCCTAGCGGGGCTTCTAAAAAAATAGTAAAATAAAAATAATAAAACTGTAAAAAATAATAAATAAAATAATAAAAATAAATACTACTGACTACGTCCACTGCCCTACTGACACCGTCTATGGCCCTACTGACACCTTCCGTATATACACACATGCATATGTGTTTGAGCTTTGGGGTGCACACCCTAATGCAATGGGCTGTACACGCCTATCTATCTATCTATCTATCTATCTATCTATCTATCTATCTATCTATCTATCTATCTATCTATCTATCTGTCTTCTTGTACACCTCACCCGCCCCAAGTGGTTAGCAGGTAAAAGCGGCCTCAGCTGGATTCATCCAGACCACAACTTCAACAATGTTCTGGAATGGGAGTCCTTCAGTAACTTTGCCTACCACTTGACTTCAGTCTTGCTCCTGCAAGCAAAACGACCTTTTACTCTCAATATACTGTATATACAGTGCATCTGGAAAGTATTCACAGCGCTTCACCTTTTCCACATTTTATTATGTTACAGCCTTATTCCAAAATGGATTAAATTCATTATTTCCCTCAAAATTCTACAAACAATACCCCATAATGACAACGTGAAAGAAGTTTGTTTGAAATCTTTGCAAATATATTACCAATAAAAAATGAAACAATCCCATGTACATAAGTATTCATAGCCTTTGCCATGACACTCAAAATTGAGCTCAGGTGCCTCCTCTTTCCACTGATCATCCTTGTAATGTTTTTACAACTTGAGTTTGCCAAAAGGCACCTGAAGGTCTCTCTGATCATGGGAAACAAAATTCTCTTGTCTGGTGAAACGAAGATTGAACTCTTTGGCCTGAATGACAAGCATCATGTCTGGAGGAAACCAGGCACCGCTCATCACCTGGCCAATATCATCGCTACATGGTGGCGGCAGCATTACCTGCATGGTGGTGGCAGCATCATGCTGTGGGGATGCTTTTCAGCGGCAGGAACCGGGAGACTAGTCAGAATCGAGGGAAAGATGAATGCAGCAATGTACAGAGACATGCTTCATGAAAACCTTCTCCAGTGCTCTCTGGACCTCAGACTGGGGAGAAGGTTCATCTTCCAACAGGAAAACAACCCTAAGATAACAAAGGAGTGGCTATGGGACAAGTCTGAATGTCTTGAGTGGCCCAGCCAGACTTGAACCCGATTGAACATCTCTGGAGAGATCTGAAAATGGCTGTGCACCGACACTCCCCATCCAACCTGATAGTGCTTGAGAGGTCCTACAAAGAAGAATGGGAGAAACTGTCCAAAAATAAGTTTGCCAAGCTTGTAGCATCATACTCAAAAAGACTTGAGGCTGTAATTGGTGCCAAAGATGCTTCAACAAAGTATTGAGTGAAGGCTGTGATACTTACAGTGCCTTGAAAAAGTATTCATTACCCTTGGAATTTTCCAAATTTTGTCATGTTACAACCAAAAATGTATATGTATTTTATTGGGAATTTATATGATAGACCAACACAAAATGGCACATAATTGTGAAGTGGAAAGAAAAAAAGTTAAATGGTTTTCATTTTTTTTTTTTAAATAAATATCTGAAAAGTGTGGGGGGCATTTGTATGGCGCCCCCCGGAGTCAAAACTTTGTAGAACCACCTTTCACTGTAATTACAGCTGCAAGTGTTTTTGGGGATGTCTCTACCAGCTTTGCACATCTAGAGAGGGACATTTTTGCTCATTCTTCTTTGCAAAATATCTCAAGCTCTGTCAGATTGGATGGAAAGCGTCTGTGAACAGCAATTTTCAAGTCTTGCCACAGATTCTCAATTGGATTTAGGTCTGGACTGTGACTGGGCCATTCAAATACATGCATATGGTTTGATCTAAACTATTCGATGTAGCTCTGGCTGTATGTTTAGGGTCATTGTCCTGACCCTTTTCCCCAGTTTCAAGTCTTTTACAGACTCTAACAGGTTTTCTTCTAAGATTGTCCTGTATTTGGCTCCATCCATCTTCCCATCATCTCTGACCAGCTTCCCTGTCCCTGCTGAAGAAAAGCATCCCCACAACATGAAGCTGCCACCACCATGTTTCACAGGGGGGATGGTGTGTTCAGGGTGATGTGCAGTGTTAGTTTTCCGCCACACATAACGTTTTGCTTTTTGGCCAAAAATTTCAATTTGATCTCATCTGACCGGAGCACCTTCTTCCACATGTTTGCTGTGTCCCCCACATGGCTTCTCACAAAATGCAAACATGACTTTTTATGGCTTTCTTTCAACAATGTATTTCTTCTTGTCACTCTTCCATAAAGGGCAGATTTGTGGAGAACACGACTAATAGTTGTCCTGTGGACAGATTCTCCCACCTGAGCTGTGGATCTCTGCAGCTCCTCCAGAGTTACCATGGACCTCTTGGCTCTTCTCTGATGAATGCTCTTCTTGCCCGGCCGGTCAGTTTAGGTGGACGGCCATGTCTTGGTAGGTTTTGCATTTGTGCCATACTCTTTCCGGTTTTGGATGATGGATTGAACAGAGCTCCGTGAGATGTTCAAAGCTTGGGAGATTTTTTTTATAACCTAACCCTGCTTTATACTTCTCCACAACTTTATCCCTGTCCTGTGGACTCTGTTTACTAATTAGGTGACTTCTGAAGGCAATTGGTTCCCCTAGATTTTAGGGATATAAGAGTAAGAGGGACTGAATACAAATGCACGCCACACTTTTCAGATATTTATTTGTAAAAAAAATTTGAAAACCATTTATCATTTTCCTTCCACTTCACAATTATGTGCCACTTTGTTTTTGTCTATCACATAAAGTCCCAATAAAATACATTTAAGATTTGGTTGTAACATGACAAAATGTGAAAAATTTCAAGGGGTATGAGTACCTATTCAGGGCACCGTATGTACATGGGATTTTTTTTTTGTTTTTTTATTCTTAACAAATTTCTAAAGATTTCAAACAAACTTCTTTCACGTTGTCATTATGGGATATTGTTTGTAGAATTTTAAGGACAATAATTAATTTAATCCATTTTGGAATAAGGCTGTAACATAACAAAATGTGGAAAAAGTGAAGCGCTGTGAATACTTTCCGGATGCACTGTATATTTAGTAAATGTCTTTTTAACTTAAATGACTGTGGCTCTCCATTCAACTTTTAGATATGCTCCAAATGGCATTTCAGCAAGTTCAGAAACCCCTTATAGGGGGTCACAACCTCACAGTGAGTATACCAGTAAGAGCACACAGGCAGCTGAGCTTGTTCAGTATAAACTGTACGCCGTAATCATGTTTACAATTGCACAGCCGTTCATGTTAATGGGAGACTGTACACTGCACCTGGGCAGAGGAAATATCTTACTTACGTTGAATGGGCTCAGGCAGCCCTGTGCAGGAACACTTACAGTTATAGAGTAAATATAGCTGTTATATACTGTAGGTATTCAGTTGAGGAGATAAAGCTATATGGGTTGCAGTTATGGTGTAGCTATAGCATTTTATGCTAAAGTTAGAGGGCAGGTGTAGCTATACACATTATACTCACACAGTAAAAGTATGGGAATTGAAAACATGTATTGAAATGCTGGAAGACTCTGGATGGGGCTCAATGTCACTGGGGGGGGGGGGGGGGCATGGGGTGGGGTGACGGAGGGGTTCGGGGACTCTGCAGCAGACTGAGGGTTCTGTAGGGGATATTATTTCTGGAGGAAGCTGAGGGGCACTGTGGGAGGTTGGGAGACAACGTGGAGGGCTGGAGGCTCTGCAGTAGACTGGGGGGCACTGTGGAAGGTTGGGAGGCACTATGAGACACTGTTGGAGGTTGGGGGCACTATAGAGAGCTGGGGGCACTGTGGGAGGTTGGGGGGCACTGTGGGACAGTGTTGGAGGAGGTTGGGGCACTATGAAGGGCTGGAGATGCTGCAGTTGGCCTGGGGGGCACTGTATAAGGTGGGGGGGGGGCACTGTGGGACACTGCTGGAATTTGGGGGCACTGTTGAGGGCTGGAGACTCTGCAGTAGGCTGGGAGGCATTGTGGGAGGTTGGGGGGCGCTGTAAAAGGTTGGGGTGCATTGTGGGGCACTGTTGGAGGTTGGGAGCGCTGTGGAGGGCTGGAGACTCTGCAGTAGGCTGGGAGGCATAGTTGGAGGGGGCGCTGTGAAAGGTTGGGGTGCAATGTGGGACACTGTTGGAGGTTGGGGGCACTGTGGAGGGCTGGAGACTCTGCAGTAGGCTGGGAGGCATAGTTGGAGGGGGCGCTGTGAAAGGTTGGGGTGCAATGTGGGACACTGTTGGAGGTTGGGGGCACTGTGGAGGGCTGGAGACTCTGCAGTAGGCTGGGAGGCATAGTTGGAGGTTGGAGGGAGTGCTGTAAAGGTTGGGGTGCAATGTGGGACACTGTTGGAGGTTAGGGGTGCTGTGGAGGGCTGGAGACTCTGCAGTAGGCTGGAAGGCATTGTGGGAGGTTGGGGGGGGGCGCTGTGAAAGGTTGGGGTGCATTGTGGGGCACTGTTGGAGGTTGGGGGCGCTGCGGAGGGCTAGAGACTCTGCAGTAGGCTGGGAGGCATATTTGGAGGTTGGGGAGGTGCTGTGAAAGGTTGGTGTGCAATGTGGGACACTGTTGTAGATTGGGGGTGCTGTGGAGGGCTCTTAGGGGGCCTGGGGGCACTTTGGGCCACTATGGGAGGTTGAGGGGGGGGGAATGGGTGCTAAGAGGCACTGTGGGAGGTTAAGGTATCTGCTGCTGGCTGGAGGCCCAGGAGAAGGTAGGTCATGTCCAAAAGTGGGCCATCGGCCTGGTGGTCGAGAACCATTGTTATAGATATAGGGGTTGATTTACTAAAGGCAAACCAGAGCTTAGTAAATGAGGGCAAGCTCTGCTGATTTTCATCATCCAATCACGTGCAAGAAAAAAAAATGTGTTTTTTTTTTTCTTTTCCTTGCACATGATTGGGATTTACTAAGCTCTGGAGCAACTGCACTTTGCAAAGTGCACAGTCTATTTGCATTTAGTAAATCACCCCCATAGTGTAGCTCTAGCTATATGTGTTACAGGTATAGAGTAGATATAGCTATATGTATTATGGTCACACCATATTTAGGGGTAGCCATGCATATTACCAATATAAATTATATAGAATTAGCTATAGGAGCCGTATCCATACAGTGATTGTGATTATAGCTGTACTTATATTATTCCTGTATCTGTATCTTCTTACTACAGAGCCTGCTCATCCTATTAAATCATTGGATTCAAGATGAAGAGGACACCAATACAACACAACTGGTGACACTCCAGATAATGTCTTCTATACCTCAATGTTTATGTCATTGCTCATTTATTATCTGACACTCTTTAATTATGCATTTTTGCTCGCATTGTCCTTCTCAGCAGCCTTTCTAACAGGGATTTATATAGCATCACTCATGGAGCTGCACAAATAGTTTTTAAAGTATAACTTCAGCCAAATTGTTTTTTTTTTTAAGATTGGGTTTAATGTGCTTATTTTTGTCTATTGTTCTGGCTATTTTTGAGTAGCCATTGGAGTGCTTTACTCCTCACTTCTTGAAAAAAATACAGACAATCTCTATGGCATGTGCAAAGTAGTGCTAAACAGATCAACCAATCAAAATCATCTTCGATCAATAATAAAAAAAAAAATACAAATGACCCCAACCTTAAACCTTTTACAAATCGTACGGCACCTGCTCCTTTAAGTAAAAAACCCACTCAAAAAATTGTGAATGGGTTAAGTAAGGAGCTACTCCTATTTATATATATATATATATATATATATATATATATATATATATATATATATATATATTATATATAATTTTTAGCAGAGACCCTAGAAAATAAAATGTTGTTACAATATTTTATGTCACACTGTATTTGCGCAGCGCTCTTTTAAACACAATTTTTTTGGAAAAAATACACTTTCATGAATTAAAAAAAAAAAATAAAAAGTAGAGTTAGCCCAATTTTTTTGTATAATGTGAAAGATGATGTTACGCCACAAATTAAGCCAATTGGACAATATTGACTGGCATCATGTGCATCCGAATTAAAAGAATTATCCATTTGTTATCTGAATCTGAATTATCGAACAAATTTGAAAATTGAATTCATTTCCCCATGAGACCAAACTACTATCGCATCATGTGACGTCACCCGAAAGAAACAAACGCATTCATTAATTTTCAATAGAATTATCTTTTTCTGATTCATTGACTTTCGTTACTCTGACTATTCGGAGATTCGTAAACATCTGAATCTCCGAAAATTTAATTTTCATCCGAAAAAACGTATCGAAACGAAAACGCACATGTCTAACTGGCAGGAATTTTCTGCTTGTTTGTCCCATCAGGGAATTTTTCCTTCACTTCTTGTCCCAGAGTCACAGCAGGAAATAAGAAGAGATCTCTCCAAAGAAAATTTGGAATCTTAGATAGTTGTCATCAGAACAGGTTTCTCCATTGGAACATTTCCACTTCTCCTCCATTGACAACGCAACAATATTGAGCATTCCATTGCTTTCTGTCCCAGTGACAATGGCTGCCGGGACTGATAGTGAGACCGAATCTCTTTAACATAGGTTGGACCCTTTTCTACTCTATCCTAATCCTGGGCTTTTTTTGAACTAAGCCCCATGCTTTTGTGCTTAACCCGTGTTTTTGTACTTGTGAAAGGCAAAGCAACACGTTCTGTTTAACAGCCGTCCCACCAGGTGCCTATCTTCCTGTTGTGTTCAGCCAACAGGACTGAAGAGTGGACGCCCTTTAAGCTGGGACTTGGAGCTTACGCGGAACTTTCCCTTTGTCCACCATGTGACAGCACCGGGTGCCTGAATGACCAATCACTAAGCACCACCATTTTGGAGGTGATTAGGCAGAAAGGGTAGCAAGTCGTGATCTTCACATCTGGAGGTATTTTTCTTTGCTCCCGGTGGCAGAAAGGAGCGTCAAAGGAATGAATAGAATACTTATATTGTAAAGCGATGCGCAAACTGTTGCCACTATATAAATCCTGTATAATAAGAAGAAACAGCTGGTTGGGTTGCCAATAACGTGAACCTGTGGCTTAGCCAATTTAAAGTTGTCTTGTTTACAGTACGATATGGACTAACATTGTGTTTCTCTGCCTGCAGAACTATACGTTGTCTCTTCTGGATCAGTTAACGGACACCCTTACAAATCCAGACATCAGATCATCGGATTTATTTACCAACCTGAGCAACGTGGTGTATTTTGGTGTAAATAGCATAGTAGGGACTGTTTTGTCCTCATGTTCTCAAATCACATGGACTACACAAGAGGTAACTCTTTAGAGGTCCCCTGTAGGTGAGATTGATGGTTACACCTTGAGATGAATACATGGAGCACAGTCCACCTGCTCAGTACTTTAGTTTTCCTTCCAGCCATTGCTGTATTGGTAGCTAGTAATGTGAGAACCCCTCACTGTGATACTCACATCACGCATCCCAGGAGGCTTCGGGGCAATCTAAAGCACACTTGCGTCATCAGGGGGCTGGCTGCAAGAACCCATAGGAGACAGCCAGCTCCTGATGATGTAAGAAGATGGCAGTGCTGGACCTGGCATGTAGCAACAGAGCAGAAGAAAAAAAAAGCAGGACAATATATTGTTACAAATAAAGTGCACGTAACAACTATTCATTACTCCATTCTTCAATATACAGTGCAACCACTGCTCTACTGACACCATCCACTGTCCTACTGACACCGTCCACTGTCCTACTGACACCATCCACTGTCCTACTGACACCGTCCACTGTCCTACTGACACCGTCCACTTTTTTTAAAAATGAAAACAATTTCCACGTATATCATTATTCACAGTCTTTGCTCAATACTTTGGTGAAGCTCCTTTGGCACCAATTACAGCCTCGAGTCTTTTGGAGTATGATGCTACAAGCTTGGCACACCTATTTTTAGACAGTTTCTCCCATTCTTCTTTGCAGGACCTCTCAAGCTCCATCAGGTTGGATGGGGAGCGTCGGTGCACAGCCATTTTCAGATCTCTCCAGAGATGTTCAATCGGGTTCAAGTCTGGGCTCTGACTGGGCCACTCAAGGACATTCACAGAGTTGTCCCGTAGCCACTCCTTTGTTATCTTGGCTGTGTGCTTAGGGTGGTTTTCCTGTTGGAAGATGAACCTTCGCCCCAGTCTGTTGTCCAGAGGGCTCTGGAGCAGGTTTTCATCAAGGATGTCTCTGTACATTGCTGCATTCATCTTTCCTTTCGATCCTGACTAGACTTCCAGTTCCTCCCACTGAAAAACATCCCCAGAGCATGATGCTGCCACCACCATGCTTCACTGTAGGGATGGTATTGGCCAGGTGATGAGCGGTGCCTGGTTTCCTCCAGACATGACGCTTGCCATTCAGGCCAAAGAGCTCAATCTTTGTTTCATCAGACCAGAGAATTTTGTTTCTCATGGTCTGGTGTCTTTTTGGCAAACTCCAGGGACATTTGAATTTATATGAATGTGTATATGATTCACATGGGCATATTCACCAATTATATTTATTACATAAATCAAAGGGAGAAGAGAAGACTCCTCATAGTGTAATATGTAGCAAATTTATTCCATAAAAACATGTAGCACTTACAGTTCAGTAAACTTAAATTAGCCCATAAAAATGAGCAGGCACACCGATTGCGTTCCAGTTGAGCTCCAGATAGATGGTGGAAGTAACCTGTCACAAACTAACCGATCCAGCACGTTTCGTCAGTAACGCCTGACGTCATCAGGGGACCTCGATGACGTCATCTATCTGGAGCGCAGGTGGAATGCATTCGGCGTGCCTGCCCGATTTTATTGGCTGATTTAAGTTTACTGAACTGTAAGTGCTACATGTTTTTATGGAATAAATTTGCTACATATTACACTATGAGGAGTCTTCTCTTCTCCCTTTGATTCATGTTAACATTATCATTGGCGGACTTACCGTTTGGGGGCCGTATTATACTGGAGGATACATCTTCATATTTAGCCATGTTCATTTGACTACCTGTAATGGGTGTCATGGTGGTCTGGTGAGTAGGATGTTTGCCTTATATCGGTGGAAGATGGCACTTATTCCTCTTTAAATGTAGTTAACCAAAAAAAAACTGACAATATAGGCCAAATATTCAGTGTGTGGTAACCTATTACACCTAGACAGGTTCAATGTTGTATTAGTCTATGCCAGTGAGAAATACTTTATCATTTATTTGGAGTATAGCTGCCTCTGCAGGTCTCAGTTCTTGTAAATTACTAACCACATACACTGATAAAATGTCTAATAAAAATTTGTTCCTTAGATACAATTCTTCACAAACTCTGCATTGGACATTCTACATAACCTTCAGCTTGCCACACTTGCTAATTTTTCTGGCCCGGTCATTCTGCAGACCCCGTTGTTCTCCATGCTCCTGAGCAGGTAATTTGAAATGAAAACTTTATTATTCAATGTATCCGTTGCATGTGTTGTAGACAATAAACTGACCATCATTAATGGACAATAAGCTGACCATCATTCGTGGAAATAAGTTGACCATCATTCATGGAAATAAGTTGACCATCATTAATGAACAATAAGTTGACCATCATTAATGAACAATAAGCTGGCCGACGTTATGACCATAAATAATGGACAATAAGCTGACCATCATTATGACCATAATTAATGGACAATAAGTCGACCATCATTAATGGAAATAAGTTGACCATCATTAATGGACAATAAGCTGATCGTCATTAATGGACAATAAGTTGACCATCATTAATGGACAATAAGCTGATCGTCATTATGACCATCATTAATGGAAAATAAGTAGACCATCATTAATGGACTAAAAGTAGACCATCATTAATGGACAATAAGTTGACCATCATTAATGAACAATAAGCTGGCCGACGTTATGACCATAAATAATGGACAATAAGCTGACCATCATTATGACCATAATTAATGGACAATAAGTCGACCATCATTAATGGAAATAAGTTGACCATCATTAATGGACAATAAGCTGATCGTCATTATGACCATCATTAATGGACAATAAGTAGACCATCATTAATGGACAATAAGTTGACCATCATTAATGGACAATAAGCTGATCGTCATTATGACCATCATTAATGGACAATAAGTAGACCATCATTAATGGACAATAAGTAGACCATCATTAATGGACAATAAGTTGACCATCATTAATGAACAATAAGCTGGCCGACGTTATGACCATAAATAATGGACAATAAGCTGACCATCATTATGACCATAATTAATGGACAATAAGTCGACCATCATTAATGGAAATAAGTTGACCATCATTAATGGACAATAAGCTGACCATCATTATGACCATAATTAATGGACAATAAGTCGACCATCATTAATGGAAATAAGTTGACCATCATTAATGGACAATAAGCTGATCGTCATTATGACCATCATTAATGGACAATAAGTAGACCATCATTAATGGACAATAAGCTGACCATCATTAATGGACAATAATCTGACCGTCACTAATGGACAATAAGCTGACCATCACTGTCAACTGTGTGTTTTCCCCACCAGTGTGAATTCATCAGGGATTGGTAGCAAGATCTTTTCTTTTCCTGGCCAATCGGTGAAAGTGGTTTTCCCATCTCAGTCAGCCCTACAGTCATTGCTGTCAAATCTACTTTCCGTTCAGATTCAGGTGAGGTGGACATGAAAGAAACAATGGAGGACAGACACCCCCAATCTGGGCATCAACCAAAAATTACCCTTGTAAAGTTACTGAATGTCCACTTTATTACTTTCTTTAGCTGGTCATACAGATTACAGCCTCATTATAAACTGTGTAAAATGAGGGGCTACCTAAACAATTTATTTATTGTTTAGGCCCTTGTACACACCACAATTGTTGGCAGAACTAATGGAGATTTGTAAATTAGGTTATCAGTCACATGTATAGGCAGCTGACCCAAATCAAGTATCCAAGTGCTTTACTTGAAACATGCTTGTTCCAAATCTGTGACTTGGAAAGTAGTGAGATTGAGGACAGCTAGGCAGCTAGTCTTTTGAGAAGAAGATCAGAAATGGCAAACCCTATATTTCTGTCAGAACCAGTTTCCTGTAAGGGATTTGTATACTTTTCTAAAAATGTATCCTAAAAGCCTCCCACCCTCCCTATCTCATACTACACCCACTTGTACTTGCCTAAGATCAGCGAGTGGCCCAGGCTACACAGCTCTCTGGTCTGGTCCTGGCCATTCGGGGCTGTGTGGTACAGCATACCTAATACCTGGGCCACAGCTAAGGGGGCTAGCGTCAGCCCTCCTGTAAGAGGTCCAGGCCCCATCAGTTCAGCAGAGGGGCCTGGGCAGCTGACAGGCAGGGGGAAGGAGATTGTGGACAGAAGTGGGTGAATAAAGTGGTAGGGGGGCAATACCTAAAATCAATCCCCCCTGCAGCACAGCCAGCTTCTCCTCCTCTCCCTCCCACCATCTTTCAGCTGCTGCAGGGGGAGCCAAAGGGGGGATTGGTTCCAGTAATCGCCCCCGCCACACCAATCACCCTTCCTGTCCAAGATCTGACTCCTCCCCCTTTCTGCAGCTCCGAACCCCCCTGGGTGTGTCCCCTCGCAGTGCTACCAGCTTCTCCAACTCTCCCTCCCGCGGTTTGTCAGTTGTTGCACAGGGGGAATGTTTCAGGATGGAGTGCGGGAGGGGCTGATAAATAGGTCATGTTTACCGGCTTCTTTATTTCCTGAACGAATGCTCGGTACAGATCACTCACTGCGTTCATTCATAACTGAAGCATAGTAAATTGTGCTATGCTTCAGTTTGTGAATGAACATGAAGCCTCTGTACAGAGCGCTTCGTGTTCATTGATTCCGCAGCGCAGCTGAGGCTGCAGAGAAAGAGATTAAGGAGCTTGTCTCCTCAATCACTTTCTCTATCTCAAAAGTGAGACATCAGGGGTTTAGACCCCTGATATTTCACCAAGGCCCCCCCCCCCCTCCCCTTCCAAAAAGGTCTGTTAAAAAATGTAAAAGATAAAAGAATTGGAAAATATAATTTAAAAAAAACCATAACTAAGGGCTCATTCACCTGTCAGGTAGGCTGTACGGGACCCCGTGATTTCTAACAGCAGCCCTGCCTAGTACTCTAATAGTAAAGTTAGTAAAGCTGTCCATCTCTTTGCTTTCAATGTAAATGTGATCATTTGATAAGCTCAAGTTATTTCACTCTATGAGGGAGTAATAAATGCCATTTTTTTCCCTCTCTACAGATGATGGGTTTTGCAAAGAACCCCTTTATTATAGACCCTACTTTCAATGTCACTGGCACCGTCATTGGCCTGTCCGTCCTCTCGGAGAATCAAGAGATCGGTGTTCACAATTTAACAGATAACTTCCAGGTTTGTGGTCATTAGTGCTGGGGACCAGGTCCTCTAGCACCCAAGCAAAAAGACCAATATGCCCCCAACAATAAGATGTAAACTACTGCAGAGGTTACAAAGTCTTGTCCTTTTTGGTGAAGCGCCCAAGATGGTGATTTGTTCGGTGAGGGTTTTTAGATCCTGTTGTCTTTTATAAAAATAATGCTGAGCTGAAGTTAGGCTTTAGGAACACTGACACCTTGCCCATGCAGGTTCCCCTGATCCCCCTTATTTAGAAATAAAAGTGAATGTGACTTCCGCTTAGGGCTGGGGGAAAAATCAATTTGAATCTTGAATCGAGTTGAGAGGTAAAAATCGATTCAAGATTTCAGCAAATCGATTTTCTTAGATTTTTTTTCACCAGGAGCTGCGGTCAGGAGATTTTAAGCGAGGCCGCGGCTTCGGCCTAGTCCGCAAGGCCGGACGCCGCGGACTAGGCCGAAGCCACGGCCTCACCTAAAAACTCCTGCCCGCAGCTCCTCAGGACCGGTGTCCAAAAAAAAAAAAAAGAAGGAGGGTAACAGCGTTCGTTCAAGCTGAACTGAACTCAAAAAGTGAATATGCAGTGTAAAATTTAAAGCACTGCTGCATCTGACCCCAAGTCTAAGGAGATTTAGAGCAAGATTTGGTGATGTGACTATTAAGCTTGGTTAATGTTCTCTTTGCTGGAGTAGCTGACCTGAGGAAGCAAAGCCCTGCCTCTACCAAGATGGCCACCTCCACACAGAGACACAGTGCAGAAAAAGGTATGGTAAGTCGGTAAAGGGAGAAAAATCAGCTGCAGAGAGAACACAGGCAGTACCGATGACTAGTCCACAGCCCACTTCCCACCATTTTTAGGCACAGCCTCCAGAGTTCAGTTCCTCTTTTAAGTAATGATCTTGTCATTTTTTTTTTTTTACTAATGCTGTTTTTCTGATGGCAGCTCTTTCTCCCTCAAAGTCCGACTAACTCAACACAGATCCAGACGGGTACAGACAAAGCTTTACAGCTGTCTCTGATGGCCCCCACATCGGGCAGCTCGTTGGTTATTATCGTGTCGGTAAACCACGGGGTGGAGCTGGATCTGTACCATGGGAAGAACATTTTGCCAAAAGCGGTTGTAACTCGGATCAATAACACAGGTAGCAACAGCTTCAATCATATATATATATTGCACTTTCTGTAGCTAAGTAAATGCAAACGCTAATGGTTTCATGTCTTTTTTTTTTTTAATTATTATTTTTTTATTTATTTTATAACTTTTAGACTTAGACTTGGCTGGTCCGTATCCGCTCCGCTTGTGCAGACAGGGAAACAGCCTGCTCTCCTCTATGGGTGGTCAGATGTAAACGGATCGCCTGTCCGGTTTACACCCGACTGACACCAGATCCGATCCGATCCGCCAGATGGATTGGCATAACTCCCTTTTTCAGCCGCTAGCGGGTAATTCAGATAATTGTGAATATATTTAAAACAATAAACTTGTGCAAAATATTGAACATTGAAGGGTAAATCAATATTAACATCAAACACTCTGTGAAAAAAAGAAAAATAAATAAAAAGAAGAGAGTCTTTTCAAACAAAAATAGTGTCCAAATAGACCCCTTTTAAAAGGGGATTAACTGAGTGAACACCCAATAGTGTGAAATATGGATAATTCAATGGTGCTAAATTTCATAAAGCAAATTTTTGGATCGCTTTATGAACTTTGGCACCATTGAATTATCCATATTTCACAGTATTGGGTGTTCACTCAGTGAATCCCCTTTTAAAAGGGGTCTATTTGGACTAATTTTGGACACTATTTTTGTTTTAAAAAAAAAAAAACTCTTTTCTTTTTATTTCTTTTTCTTTTTTCACAGTGTTTGATTTTAATATTGATTTACACGTTAATGCTCAATATTTTGCACAAGTTTTATGTTTGAAATATATTCACAATTATCTAAAGTTGTTCAGAGTTTGGCACGAGACAGCGCACCTTATTTTAATTACTGGTTATTTAGTCTTGTGCTCGGACTAATGCTGGCCATACACTATACGAAAAATCGGCCGAAAAATCGTTCGAATGGACACTTCGTTCATTTTTCGGCAAGTTAGTGGGTACAAATCGATAATCGTTTGTGACGTTTTTGTGGAAAAAAAACGAACGGCATGTTTGGAAAATTTCTGCCGAACGTACGATAAATTGCAAGGTTAATGTGTTTCCCGTCCGAACTTTCTGCACTAGGTATATGTAAAAAAACGAACACAAAATTATTTATTCATGTCCACTGAACAGATTATCGGTCATTATATGATGGCAAGATCGTTTGCGGTCACGGTCGAACGTTCGTTTTTCGAAAATGGGTTCGGCCGATTTTCTGTATAGTGTATGGCCAGCATTAGTTGGTTGAAGCTTTCTTTTGTTTGTGATTTGCATTAATAGCTTTGTTCACTTATATTTGAGAGGTAGAGGGATAAGTTCAGGAATTTTTATTTAGTAATTTACACTATATTACCAAAAGTATTGGGACGCCTGCCCTTACACACACATGAACTTTAATGGCGTCCCAGTCTTAGTCCGTAGAGTTCAATATTGAGTTGGCTCCGCCCTTTGCAGCTATAACAGCTTCAACTCTTCTGGGAAGGCTTGTGTGTAGTGTATCAAAAGGTACACCCAAAGGTGTTCCATCGGGTTGAGTTCAGGACTCTGTGCAGGTCAGTCAAGTTCCTCCACCCCAAACTCGCTCGTCCATGTCTTTATGGACCTTGCTTTGTGCACTGGTGGGCAGTCATTTTGGAACAGGAAGGGGCCATTCCCCAAACTGTTCCCACAAAGTTGGGAGCATAAAAATTGTCCAAAATGTCTTGGTATGCTGACACCTTAAGATTCCCTTCTCTGGAACTAAGGGGCCAAGTCCAACCCCTGTAAAATAACCCCACACCATAATCCCTCCTCCACCAAATGATTTGGACCAGTGCGCAAAGCAAGGTCCATAAAGACATGGATGAGTGAGTTTGGGGTGGAGGAACTTGACTGTCCTGACCTCAACCCGATAGAACACCTTTTGATACACCCCTAAACTTTGTGGAAAGCCGTCCCAGAAGAGTTGAAGCTGTTATAGCTGCAAAGGGTGTGGAGACCGCGAGCCAGGCCTTCTCATCCAACATCAGTGCCTCACCCCACAAACGCGCATATAGAAGAATGGTCAAACATTCCCATAGACCAGTATTTCTCAACTCCAGTCCTCAAGGCGCCCCAACAGGTCATGTTTTCAGGATTTCCCTCAGATGGAACGGCTGTGGTAATTACTAAGGCAGTGAAACTGATAGAATCACCTGTGCAAAATAATGGAGAGCCTGAAAACTTGACCTGTTGGGGCGCCTTGAGGACTGGAGTTGAGAAACACTGCCATAGACACACTCCTAAACCTTGTGGACAGCTTTCCCAGAAGAGTTAAAGGTTTTATAGCTCCAAAGCAGGGATCCTCAAACTACGGCCCTCCAGCTGTTGCGGAACTACACATCCCATGAGGCATTGTAAAACTCTGACATTCACAGACATGGCTAGGCATGATGGGAATTGTAGTTCTTGAACAACTGGAGGGCCATAGTTTGAAGACCCTTGCTCCAAAGGGTGGGCCAACTCAATATTGAACCCTATGGACTAAGACTGGGATGCCATTAAAGTTCATGTGCGTGTATAGGCAGGTGTCCCAATACTTTTCGTAATATAGTGTATATAATTTATGCAGACTAGATAGAGTACCTATGTTTATGTCTCATATGTATGATGTATAATGTTGATGCTTGTAGCTCTCCTCTTCTTTAGACTCCCACACATGGATAGTGACTCCAGCAATGTTCTCTGATCCCAAGGCCAAACAGATATTCCTTGTGGCCCCCTCCAACGGTTCCATAGTAAACAGCCTTCGGTTTGGCGTCTCTGCTTATTCAACGCAATGCGCTTACTGGGATCCGAACCCTCAGAAGTGGAAATTTGATGGCTGCATGGTTAGTACTGACGTATGGCAAGACTTCTGGCCCAGTTGACCGGTTGAGATGACGCACATGGACAGCTATGTGTCACATTGTGGTTGGTTTACTAAAACTGAAGAGTGCAAAATCCGGTGTATCCCTGTATAGAAACCAATCAGCTTCCAGGTTTTCTTGTCAAAGCTTAATTGAACAAGCTGAAGTTAGGAGCTGATTGGTTGCCATGCACAGCTGCACCACATTTCGCACTCTCCAGCTTTAGTAAATCAACCTCATTGTTACCACGTTAGTATGACGTGTTCTCACTGAACGGCCAACCCAGAGTGGGACTTCATAGACTACCTAAAATAAATAATTGGCTAATCGCTGCCAGTTTCCCGTATGCCTTGAAGACTTCATTGGAGTCATTCGCTCTTAGTAATTGTCTCTTAAGCCTCGAACACACGATCGGATTTTCTGACGGGAAATGCGTGATGACAGGCTGTTGGGGGAAAATCCGACCGTTTGTACGCTCCATCGGACAATTGTTGTCGGATTTTCCGCGGACAGATGTTGGACCACAGGTTTTAAAATTTTGCGCTGACAAATGTCTGTTGTTGGATTTTCCGATCGTGTTTTCACAAGTTCCTCGGACAAAAGTCCAAAAGTCCAAACACGCATGCTCGGAAGCAAGGACGAGCCGGAAGCGGTCGGTCTTGTAAACTAGCATTTGTAATGGAGAATTAAACATTCGTGACGCGGCAAATTATGAAATCTGGAAATGCAGCGCACAATTCTCTTCTTCTTTAATGGGATAATAATGAAGCTGCTTTGCCGGTGATACTGATGGAGTTATTGCAAAGGAATTTTCAAAGGCTTTTTTTTTCTAGTGATCTCAAGAATAATATTATTATGCTTTTTTTTTAATTTGGGCAAGTTACCACAACACCATTATCCTGTAGTTTTTAAGATGAAAGATACAACTATGTTGGTGTCCCTTGTTAATGTTACATTGTATTTTTTTAAAATGTAACTGCCGACTCCCAAACTGTCATTTGAAGTAAAACACACAGCCAAGTATTATTCTACACAATTTTTTTATTGTGCATTAAAAAAAGAAAACAAATAAAATTAGACATGCTATCTGCCAATAGAACTTAACCAAAAAGTGCATTCTATGCATCCAAAAATTTAGAAAATATACCAAATCAAATCATTATTATTCAACCAAAAAAATAATGTCAAAGCAATAACTCCAAGGCCAATAATAAATAACACGTTATCTCCTCCGATTCCGCAACATGGCTGCTTGACGAACGGCCCTTCAGAAACAAACTGAAAAGCGCAAACTGAAAAGCGTGAAATGAAACACGCGAAAAGAAAAGCGCGAATCAACACTCACCAAACTTCTGCTAACACGAAATTAGCAGATGGAGCCCAAAGGGTGGCGCTAAAGAGCTGAAAAACCATTCGTGATTGTTGGCCAACAATTGTGTGGCCGTGTGTATGCAAGACAAGTTTGGGCCAACGCCCTTCGGACAAAAGTCCACGGTTTTGTTGGCCAACAATCCGATCGTGTGTACGAGGCTTTAGTTCTTTCCTCTGGGTCATAATGAAGAAATCTTTGCCAAGCCTCTGGATTCTCAGAGCAATGGGAACTTTGCCAGTGCTGATTCCTCCTTTAAAAAAAAAATCTTTTTTGCTTGGCTATGATTCTGATGCTTCGGAATTAAGCATTCTTGGTAGGTTCAACAAAAGAAGAGTGTTTTTTCACACCCCCGGGAACGCTATCATCCTTTCATATCAATGTATAAAAAGAAAATATCTGTGGATTGGGATTTTACATTCATCCCGACTATTAATTCATAAAAGTAAAATTTTAATTGTCATATTATAATACATCAATTAAAAACAACATAGACAAGTATTAAGAAGTGATCATGACAACAGCTTTGGTATAGTATTCTCATATTGCGACGCGTTTTGAGACACTCTTTTCCTTCAAGGGAACGGACAAGGTACAGAAGCTGAAACAATAGGCAAAGCCTATCACAACTAATGCTCAGCAATAATAGAAAAATCAGCTTTAATGCAGTAATAAAGCCCGCCTTGTTATTTTTACCTACAGGTAAGCATATAGTGAGGCTTACCTGTAGGTAAAATGAATATCTCCTAAACCTGTAGAGGTCAGAGGTCTTAAACTGGCGGCCCTCCAGCTGTTGCAGAACTACAAGTCCCATCATGCCTCTGCCTATGGGAGTCATGCTTGCAACTGTCAGCCTTGCAATGCCTCATGGGAATTGTAGTTCTGCAACAGCTGGAGGACCGCCAGTTTGAGACACCTGGTTTAGAAGATATTCACCCTGCATGCAGCCAGTGACATCACTGGCGCATGCGCTCTGAAGGTCTGGCATACCTTGCCAGAACTTCAGAGCTTTGTGCTGGAACCGAGGGCTCCTGCGAGCATGCGCGGGAGTGACGTCATCGCGGCTCCAGCCAATCACACAGTCAGAGCGCGCAAACCCAGAAGAAAGACCGGGAGAAGATGTCATCCCTCTCAGCGGTGACTGGGCGCCGCAGGAGGGCTTCGCTTTTAGGTAAGTATTCTATAATATACTAGTATGCCATGCATACTAGCACATTATACAATTGCCTTACAGGTGTTTTGTATTTTTTTGTTTTTACCAGCCACGGTTTACAACTGATTTAACCAGTACATCAAGTACAAGAGACGCTGCTCTCCTGACCAGCCATCATAGCATAGGAGTCAAGATCAGCTTCAGCTTGCAAATCTCCACCAAAAGGCCAAGCTCCCTGACACATTTCACCCCGCCCACCAGGGCTTAATTGTAGGGACCTGAGGACTTGCAGACTGAAGCTGATCCTGATTGCTATGCTAAAATGCCTGGTCGGGAGAGCGGCGTCTCTTGATGTATGCATCGCTCTGGATAGGCATTTTGGAAGCCTTCCCCCCCTTTTATCTGTGGATCTCAGGAATGCAGTTCCCGGCTTCGAGCAGCGTTCCAAGTCCAACTTGAGGTTGCAGCGTTGTAACGAGCGCCTTGCTCGCTCGATTCCACTCTCCCGACACTCCTCTGCTGCTATAGAATCAGATTGCAGATCGCAACATCTGATTGCTCGGTCATCCAATGCTCCGGGATTAGAACTACAGCTATGTGCCATTCTAACCCAGTTGTGATAGCTCAGAACAAACACCAGGCAGGCTGTATGTAAGTTCAACCAGGAATCTCTTTTATTGTAAAATACAGGCTCTTTTATATACTAAAAGAGGAGGTGCAGACCTCCTGCTCATATTACTCTGCTGTAACCTAATTAACCTAATAAACATGAGCTAATTAACTAATCCCTTTGGACAGCCTACATGACTCAGACATGACCTTTAGGCCAGACTGGCCGTCTTGTAGCTTAGAACACGCAATCAACATTATCACAATAGCAGAGTTAATTAACACAAACAACAATGGGGATCTAATGACTCTTAGATCCCATACTAGAGACTTATTTACAATACACATTTTAGCAGACAATAGACAGGTAGCTGGAATTGATGACATTAGCATTTAACAGTAGGAGTCCCAACGGTATGAATCAGTCACTATTCCAATATGGCAAATCCAGGGTCCCCAGAGTCTGTGTGTCCTGGGGGACCAGGACCCGAACCAACAGTAATATCACCTCAAGGGTCCCCAGGCATACAGCTCACAAAGAGCACCGTTCCCCCAAATGACAGGGCCCACGATCGATCAGCAAGAGGCTAGCATTCAGTCCCCTCCAAAAGTTTCTCTCCCGGCTAGGTCTGTCACAAGCGTGTTGTAACTTACAACTCTAGGGATCACTGAACACTGATGATCAAAGCGCATCGTACTAGGGGAATGCCCACCACCTACCATGCAGCAGGACCCGGGACATCTTGCTTGACAGGATCACAGGCGCCACTCTTGGATTAAACAAACGAAAAAAAGAAAAAATAGGCATATTTTTTTCTTTTGTTATAAAAACTTAGCATTTTACCATTTGTCTATGCCATTTTTAATTGATGTTTTATAGTATGTGACAATAAAAATTGTACTTTTATGAATTGCTAGTCTACAGATATTTTCTCATTATACGTTCTTGGTAGGTGGTTGAGGTAGTGCTGGACCTAGTTGGGGAGGAGGTGATTTCTGGCAGCTCGACTATCAGAGGTTTTTAAAGAAAGGTTTTCCCCCAGACATGAGAGTGTAGTAGTGCTAAGTGAGGAACGCTGGGTCCACTTAAAGAAAAAGGTTGCCCCTTCCCCCCCTTTTTCTTTTTTTTCCCCCTTTTATTCTTCTCTCTCCCTTTTCTTCAAGAACATTGACCCTCAACGTTCTTGAAACTCATTTGTCTACTGGGTGTAATTACTTTAGAAAAGGGGTCTCAAACTGGTGGCCTTCCAGCTGTTGTGAAACTACAAGTCCCATCATGCCTCTGCCTGTGGGATTCATGCTTGTAACTGTCAGCCATGCATTGCCTCATGGGACTTGTAGTTTCGCAACAGCTGGAGGGCCACCAGTTTGAGACCCCTGCTTTAGAAGATAGGTGTAATCTTGTTACTCCTCCCGCAGGTGGTGCTGCCCCACCTGCCCTCTTCCTTCCCCCTCCCCGATTTTTCCTCCCTTCTCCCCCTCCCCCCCCCCCTTTTTTTTCTTCTCTCTCCCTTTCTGTCTTTTCAATGCTTATCGTCTTATCGTCCATCCAGTATAGCCTTTCACATTGCGTTGGGTTTCGCGGCAGGCTATTGGTTAACAAATGAACTAGTCTCTTGAAAATTGTTGTGCTATACCGTTGGTCCAAGATGGGTTTGTGTTGTACCTATGTGGAATATTTCTAGACCTAGACTGTTGGTGGTATCCTAATGGTACCCTTTCTGAACTTGTAAGTGGATAGTTAGATCCATGTATCTTGTATATTTCTATGCTTTTTTTCTGCTTATTGTATTTGTGAAAACTTTCTATAACTAAAGAATGCATAAAAACAAGAATTTCAAAAACATTTCCAACACATTACGAGGCTCAAAGGCAGCCCCTTCTTCAGGGCTTTGTGTGAATGAATTAGGGGAAGGTCAGATTTGTGGCTCTGGATGGGCAGCTGGAGAGAGAGAGATGTCTTGATGTGCAGGAGAATTTCGAGAGTCCCTGACCTTAACATATAAATACAATAAGGAATTCTGACTTTTTTTTCCAACTTTCATAGCATGCTTTATCTGGGTCAGTGAATCATATTCAAAAGGAGGTCATCAATGGCAGCCCCTTTTTGGTAGGTTTGTACCGCCTGCAGTAGATGGGAAAAAACTACCAAGTCTTATAGAAGAAATCTTCGCTTTTTTACCCACAGTGAACTTTTGAGGTGCCCCAGGCAAAAGCCACACCAATACAATATTAAAAATTCAGGGGACTAAACTCATCTTTATAATTTATTGATGCAAATGATTAAAAACTAGACATAAGCCAGACTACAAATTTGTGACATAAAAGAAAAGAAAGAAGAAGTTTTTTAAAAAAAATACCTCCTACTGGATTATTTTGGTAGGAGAAGGTCCTGAAAGAGAACCACGTATTTATGCAAGCTTACTTATAGATGATTTTCCCTATTATTTTGCCATACTTTCTTTGTCGAATATAAATCTTCCACTGGCTAACCTATTTTTCCTACCGGCCTGTGTGTACTGCTTCTGTGTGTGTTGTAGGTTGGCCCCCGGACCACCACAGACGCAGTCCAGTGTCTCTGCAATCACCTCTCATTCTTCGGGGGTTCGTTCCTGGTGCTCCCGGTGCAGATCGACGTCACCCGTACCGTAGAATATTTTTCTCAGATCTCACAGAATCCTGTCATTGTCATAATGCTGGCATGCTTCTACGTTTGCTACATTCTTGGTGTTCTATGGGCACGGCGGAGGGACCTCAGGGACCAGGTGCAGGTAATGGTACTTACACATTGTATTTGTTATGGACACCAGGAGTCCTGTGCAGGTAGCTTTTGGGGCAGACATTTAAAGCATCTCCTTGACCCCAAACCCACCCTGAGCACTTAAGCTCAAGTTTAGTCTGCCTGTATTTCACCTTCCTTGGCTGCCCCCCATCAACATGCTAAGATAATTTTTGAATAAAATAGTTTTCACTATGTTGCTTATTTTTAGACCCATAAAGTTCATCTGTATATCTCTGTGCTCCTCTATGCAATAAATGTGCACTCTGGCTGTGCCGGAATGATTGGCTTCCATGCACATGTAAAGGATGATATTATTATTATTATTATTATTATTATTATTATATTGTATTATTATTATAATACAGGTTTTATATAGCGCCAACAGTTTGCGCAGCGCTTTACAATATGAGGGCAGACATTACAGTTACATTACAATATGGTACAAGAGGAACCAGAGGGCCCTGCTCGTTAGAGCTTACAATCTAAAAAGGAAGGGTCAATTGATACAAAAGGTAATAGCTGTGGGGGGGATGAGCTGATGGAGGAAGTAAAACAGTATTAGTTAGAAGCAGGATAGGCTTCTTTGAAGAGAAGGGTTTTCAGGGATCGCCTAAAGATGGATAGATCAGGGGACAGTCTGACTGATTGGGGTAGGGAGTTCCAAAGGATGGGAGAAGCTCTGGAGAAATCCTGGAGGCGGGCATGGGAGGAGGTGACAAGGGAGCTAGAGAGCAGGAGGTCTTGGGATGACCGAAGGGAGCGGCTTGGTTGGTATTTTGGGACTAGGTTGGTGATGTAGCTGGGGGCAGAGTTGTGGACGGCTTTGTAAATTATTGTTAGTACTTTGAATTCTATTCGTTGGGTGAGTGGAAGGCAGTGGAGGGATTGGCAGAGAGGGGTGGAGGACACTGAATGGTTGGTAAGGTGGATGAGTCTTGCAGCAGCATTCATTATGGACTGAAGGGGGGATAGTCTATGTAAAGGTAATCCAATGAGGAGGGAGTTGCAGTAGTCGAAGCGAGAGATAACCAGGGAGTGAATTAGAAGCTTGGTGGTGTCATTAGTTAAAAAGGAGCATATTCTGGAAATATTGCGGAGGCTAAGGTGGCATGATTTGGACAGGGATTGTATGTGGGCCTGAAAGGACAGTTCAGAGTCTAAGGTTACCCCGAGCACCCTGGCATGTGGGGACATACTGATAGATGTGCCATTGATCTTGACAGAGAAGTCAGGGGAGGTCCCAGACTGGCCAGTCAAGAGGCCGAAAACCCGGCACCTTGTGTACTCATTGGAAGACTTTCTAACACCCCCTCTTTCAGTGACAACTGAAATATTTGCCTGGTAGAAACATTCATCTGACTTTTTGGCACATTTAATGGTTAAAAGCATCAAATACAACCAGTGCACTTCAGGGGAAAAGCCTTTGGGTTTATTTAATGCTTTTAGCCATTAAATGTTCCAAAACATCCTTAACCACTTGACGACCGCCTCACGCCGATGTACGTCGGCAAAGTGGCACGGACAGGCAAAATCACGTACATGGTACGTGATTTGCCTTCCGCGGGTGGGGGGTCCGATCGGACCCCCCCCCGGTGCCCGAGGCAGTCGTCTTTTGTCCAGCGGCGATCGGTGGTGAGGGGGAGAACATCCGTTCGTGGCCCCCCCCTCGCGATCGCCGCCGGCCAATCGAATCATTCCTTTGCTGCTGTATGCTAAACCGCAGCAAAGGAAATGATGTCATCTCTCCTCGGCTCGGTAATTTCCGTTCCGGCCCGAGGAGAGAAGACATCAATGTGAGTGCACCAACACACACACACACACAGTAGAACATGCCAGGCACACAAAACACCCCGATCCCCCCCCCGATCCCCCCCAATCACCCCCCCCCCCCCCTGTCACAAACTGACACCAGCAGTTTTTTTTTTTTTTTTTTTCTGATTACTGCATAGTGTCAGTTTGTGACAGTTACAGTGTTGGGACAGTTACTGTTACCCCCCTTTAGGTCTAGGGTACCCCCCTAACCCCCCCTAATAAAGTTTTAACCCCTTGATCACCCCCTGTCACCAGTGTCACTAAGCGATCATTTTTCTGATCGCTGTATTAGTGTCGCTGGTGACGCTAGTTAGTGAGGTAAATATTTAGGTTCGCCGTCAGCGTTTTATAGCGTCAGGGACCCCCATATACTACCGAATAAATGTTTTAACCCCTTGATTGCCCCCTAGTTAACCCTTTCACCACTGATCACCGTATAACCGTTACGGTTGACGCTGGTTAGTTTGTTTATTTTTTATAGTGTCAGGGCACCCGCCGTTTATTACCGAATAAAGGTTTAGCCCCCCGATCGCCCGGCGGTGATATGCGTCGCCCCAGGCAGCGTCAGATTAGCGCCAGTACCGCTAACACCCACGCACGCAGCATACACCTCCCTTAGTGGTATAGTATCTGGACGCATCAATATCTGATCCGATCAGATCTATACTGGCGTCCCCAGCAGTTTAGGGTTCCCAAAAACGCAGTGTTAGCGGGATCAGCCCAGATACCTGCTAGCACCTGTGTTTTGCCCCTCCGCCCGGCCCAGCCCACCCAAGTGCAGTATCGATCGATCACTGTCACTTACAAAAGACTAAACGCATAACTGCAGCGTTCGCAGAGTCAGGCCTGATCCCTGCGATCGCTAACAGTTTTTTTGGTAGTATTTTGGTGAACTGGCAAGCACCAGCCCCAGGCAGGGTCAGGTTAGCGCCAGTACCGCTAACACCCACGCACGCAGCATACGCCTCCCTTAGTGGTATAGTATCTGAACGGATCAATATCTGATCCGATCAGATCTATACTAGTGTCCCCAGCAGTTTAGGGTTCCCAAAAACGCAGTGTTAGCGGAATCAGCCCAGATACCTGCTAGCACCTGCGTTTTGCCCCTCCGCCCGGCCCAGCCCACCCAAGTGCAGTATCGATCGATCACTGACACTTACAAAACACTAAATGCATAACTGCAGCGTTCGCAGAGTCAGGCCTGATCCCTGCGATCGCTAACAGTTTTTTTGGTAGTATTTTGGTGAACTGGCAAGCACCAGCCCCAGGCAGCGTCAGGTTAGCGCCAGTACTGCTAACACCCACGCACGCACTGTACACCACCCTTAGTGGTATAGTATCTGAACGGATCAATATCTGATCCGATCAGATCTATACTAGCATCCCCAGCAGTTTAGGGTTCTCACAAACGCAGTGTTAGTGGGATCAGCCCAGATACCTGCTAGCACCTGCGTTTTGCCCCTCCGCCCGGCCCAGCCCACCCAAGTGCAGTATCGATCGATCACTGTCACTTACAAAAGACTAAAACGCATAACTGCAGCGTTCGCAGAGTCAGGCCTGATCCCTGCGATCGCCAACAGATTTTTTGGTAGCGTTTTGGTGAACTGGCAAGCGCCAGCGGCCTAGTACACCCCGGTCGTAGTCAAACCAGCACTGCAGTAACACTTGGTGACGTGGCGAGTCCCATAAGTGCAGTTCAAGCTGGTGAGGTGGCAAGCACAAGTAGTGTCCCGCTGCCACCAAAAAGACAAACACAGGCCCGTCGTGCCCATAGTGCCCTTCCTGCTGCATTCGCCAATCCTAATTGGGAACCCACCGCTTCTGCAGCGCCCGTACTTCCCCCATTCACATCCCCAACCAAATGCAGTCGGCTGCATGAGAGGCATTTTCTTTATGTCCTCCCGAGTACCCCTACCCAACGAACCCCCCCAAAAAAGATATTGTGTCTGCAGCTAGCGCGGATATAGGCGTGACACCCGCTATTATTGTCCCTCCTGTCCTGACAATCCTGGTCTTTGCATTGGTGAATGTTTTGAACGCTACCATGCACTAGTTGAGTATTAGCGTAGGGTACAGCATTGCACAGACTAGGCACACTTTCACAGGGTCTCCCAAGATGCCATCGCATTTTGAGAGACCCGAACCTGGAACCGGTTACAGTTATAAAAGTTAGTTACAAAAAAAGTGTAAAAAAAAAAAAAAATATATATATAAAATAAAAAAAATAGTTGTCGTTTTATTGTTCTCTCTCTCTCTATTCTCTCTATTGTTCTGCTCTTTTTTACTGTATTCTATTCTGCAATGTTTTATTGTTATAATGTTTTATCATGTTTGCTTTTCAGGTATGCAATTTTTTATACTTTACCGTTTACTGTGCTTTATTGTTAACCATTTTTTTGTCTTCAGGTACGCCATTCACAACTTTGAGTGGTTATACCAGAATGATGCCTGCAGGTTTAGGTATCATCTTGGTATCATTCTTTTCAGCCAGCGGTCGGCTTTCATGTAAAAGCAATCCTAGCGGCTAATTAGCCTCTAGACTGCTTTTACAAGCCATGGGAGGGAATGCCCCCCCCCACCGTCTTCCGTGTTTTTCTCTGGCTCTCCTGTCTCAACAGGGAACCTGAAAATGCAGCCGGTGATTCAGCCAGCTGACCATAGAGCTGATCAGAGACCAGAGTGGCTCCAAACATCTCTATGGCCTAAGAAACCGGAAGCTACGAGCATTTTATGACTTAGATTTCGCTGGATGTAAATAGCGCCATTGGGAAATTGGGGAAGCATTTTATCACACCGATCTTGGTGTGGTCAGATGCTTTGAGGGCAGAGGAGAGATCTAGGGTCTAATAGACCCCAATTTTTTCAAAAAAGAGTACCTGTCACTACCTATTGCTATCATAGGGGATATTTACATTTCCCGAGATAACAATAAAAATGATTAAAAAAAAATAAAAATGAAAGGAACAGTTTAAAAATAAGATAAAAAAGCAAAAAAATAATAAAGAAAAAAAAAAAAAAAAAAAAGCACCCCTGTCGCCCCCTGCTCTCGCACTAAGGCGAACGCAAGCGGCGGTCTGTCGTCAAACGTAAACAGCAATTGCACCATGCATGTGAGGTATCGCCGCGAAGGTCAGATCGAGGGCAGTAATTTTTGCAGTAGACCTCCTCTGTAAATCTAAAGTGGTAACCTGTAAAGGCTTTTAAAGGCTTTTAAAAATGTATTTATTTTGTTGCCACTGCACGTTTGTGCGCAATTGTAAAGCATGTCATGTTTGGTATCCATGTACTCGGCCTAAGATCATCTTTTTTATTTCATCAAACATTTGGGCAATATAGTGTGTTTTAGTGCATTAAAATTTAAAAAAGTGTGTTTTTTCCCCAAAAAATGCGTTTGAAAAATCGCTGCGCAAATACTGTGTGAAAAAAAAAAATGAAACACCCACCATTTTAATCTGTAGGGCATTTGCTTTAAAAAAATATATAATGTTTGGGGGTTCAAAGTAATTTTCTTGCAAAAAAAAAAAACTTTTTCATGTAAACAATAAGTGTCAGAAAGGGCTTTGTCTTCAAGTGGTTAGAAGAGTGGGTGATGTGTGACATAAGCTTCTAAATGTTGTGCATAAAATGCCAGGACAGTTCAAAACCCCCCCAAATGACCCCATTTTGGAAAGTAGACACCCCAAGCTATTTGCTGAGAGGCATGTCGAGTCCATGGAATATTTTATATTGCGACACAAGTTGCGGGAAAGAGACAATTTTTTTTTTTTTGCACAAAATTGTCACTAAATGATATATTGCTCAAACATGCCATGGGAATATGTGAAATTACACCCCAAAATACATTCTGCTGCTTCTCCTGAGTACGGGGATACCACATGTGTGAGACTTTTTGGGAGCCTAGCCGCGTACGGAACCCCGAAAACCAAGCACCGCCTTCAGGCTTTCTAAGGGCGTGAATTTTTGATTTCTCTCTTGACTGCTTATCACAGTTTCGGAGACCATGGAATGCCCAGGTGGCACAAAATCCCCCCAAATGACCCCATTTTGGAAAGTAGACACCCCAAGCTATTTGATGAGAGGTATAGTGAGTATTTTGCAGACCTCACTTTTTGTCACAAAGTTTTGAAAATTGAAAAAAGAAAAAAAAAAAGTTTTTTCTTGTCTTTCTTCATTTTCAAAAACAAATGAGAGCTGCAAAATACTCACCATGCCTCTCAGCAAATAGCTTGGGGTGTCTACTTTCCAAAATGGGGTCATTTGGGGGGGTTTTGTGCCACCTGGGCATTCCATGGCCTCCGAAACTGTGATAGGCAGTGAAGAGTGAAATCAAAAATTTTCACCCTTAGAAATCCTGAAGGCGGTGATTGGTTTTCGGGGTCCCGTACACGGCTAGGCTCCCAAAAAGTCCCACACATGTGGTATCCCCGTACTCAGGAGAAGTAGCTAAATGTATTTTGGGGTGCAATTCCACATATGCCCATGGCCTGTGTGAGCAATATATCATTTAGTGACAACTTTGTGCAAAAAAAAAAAAAAAAATGTGTCACTTTCCCGCAACTTGTGTCAAAATATAAAATATTCCATGGACTCAATATGCCTCTCTGGAAATAGCTTGGGGTGTCTACTTTCCAAAATGGGGTCATTTGGGGGGGTTTTGTGCCACCTGGGCATTCCATGGCCTCCGAAACTGTGATAGGCAGTAAAGAGTGAAATCATAAATTTACGCCCTTAGAAATCCTGAAGGCGGTGCTTGGTTTTCGGGGCCCCGTACGCGGCTAGGCTCCCAAAAAGTCCCACACATGTGGTATCCCCATATTCAGGAGAAGCAGCAGAATGTATTTTGGGGTGCAATTCCACATAGGCCCATGGCCTGTGTGAGCAATATATCATTTAGTGACAACTTTTTGTAAATATTTTTTTTTTTTTTGTCATTATTCAATCACTTGGGACAAAAAAAATAAATATTCAATGGGTTCAACATGCCTCTCAGCAATTTCCTTGGGGTGTCTACTTTCCAAAATGGGGTCATTTGGGGGGGTTTTGTACTGCCCTGCCATTTTAGCACCTCAAGAAATGACATAGGCAGTCATAAACTAAAAGCTGTGTAAATTACAGAAAATGTACCCTAGTTTGTAGACGCTATAACTTTTGCGCAAACCAATAAATATACGCTTATTGACATTTTTTTTACCAAAAACATGTGGCCGAATACATTTTGGCCTAAATGTATGACTAAAATTGAGTTTATTGGATTTTTTTATAACAAAAAGTAGAAAATATCATTTTTTTTCAAAATTTTCGGTCTTTTTCCATTTATAGCGCAAAAAATAAAAACCGCAGAGGTGATCAAATACCATCAAAAGAAAGCTCTATTTGTGGGAAGAAAAGGACGCAAATTTCGTTTGGGTACAGCATTGCATGACCGCGCAATTAGCAGTTAAAGCGACGCAGTGCCAAATTGGAAAAAGACCTCTGGTCCTTAGGCAGCATAATGGTCCGGGGCTCAAGTGGTTAAAGTGAGATGAACATTTGTACAAGGCACTCCTCAGTACACATCTAATAATTTAGTCTTAGTCCTTCCTTTGTTGATATCAGAGAGGTCGAAGTCTAGGACCAGAACTGGGTCCGTCTATATTAAATTTCAACCATGGAACTAGTCTTTTGAAGGACAAAGTCACTTGAACTGATTTTCCCTTCTATTGGTCCATCACTATCATGCACACATCAACAGCTGTAACATTTGGGATTTCCCAATACTTACAGTATACAATAACAGTCACCAAGGACAAATACAAAGGCTGAATCTCTCCAGATGAAACACAGGAATTAAAAACCTCACCACCTATCAAATGTAGGGGGAGACCGTAGTCAACGGTGGCACAGTTAAATTCATGGAATATCTAGCACTCTAATATGTAGAAAAGTAAAATAACAGAAAGTTTACAAAAATCCCATAGACACCATGTTTATGGAAGCATGCAGGCCTCCTTTACCACCGTGCTATGTCTCCTCACTTCGATTAAGGAGGCCTGCGTGCCAACAAAACGTTGGTTTCTATATTATTTCACTAAGCTTTCTGCTACTTTACGTTTCTGCATATTGGAGTGCTGTGTTTTCTCTGATTTTAAAATAAAAAACCCGTCAGAGATTCTAAGTGTTCTCTAGACCAAGGTTTCTCAACCAGGGCTCCTCCAGAGGTTGTTAGGGGTTCCTTGAACATTGAGCTATTCAGCCTCTCAGATAAGCTCCCACTGACACCATTAATGTTCTTAGCTATCTGTAAGTGGGTAATTCTTCCCAAGGACCACAAATGTAAAGAACATTCTTTCTACTGACCATCACACTAATGTATCATGAGTTGTAGATATATTAATTTTTAGCAGGGGTTCCCGTGAGACCAAGGGTTCCTCTGTGTTGAAAAGGTTGAGAAAAGCTCCTCTAGATGTTCCAAACGTACAAAATATGTTTTCCTGTCTTAGTAAAAGCATGGAATAATTATTATTTCTACTTCCAGAATCGAGTAATGGTACCTCGAGATAATGATCCCTGTGGATTATACCTCTATCTGATAACCGTGCATACCGGGCATCGGCAGGGGGCAGGTACCAGCGCCAAGGTGAGAAAAAACTGAACTTCATTTTTTTCTTTCTTACAATGTTAACCATAAAATAAATGTAATTGAGAAGATTGGTCTGCAGAACATCATTGGCACATGATATCCTGTTTGTTTCTAGGTGTACCTGTCTATTGGTGGATTACATGGTCAGTTTGGCCCGATTCTCCTATCGGACACCAAACCTAAAGTGTTCAATAAAGGCAGTAAGGATATCTTCCTACTTTTTTTGCCGTATCCTCTGGGTGAGATTAAGAGCATCACGCTCAGCCATGATGGGTCAGGTCCTCATAAAAGATGGTGAGATGACAGTGTGATAGAAAAGGCTGCAAGTTTTATTCTTTTATGCCACGTTCATGAGACTTTACCTGAGCCTCTTTTTTTTCTACCACAGGTACGTAACCCAAGTGAAGGTTCAAGACGTCCAACTAAAGAAAACTTGGTACTTTCTGTGCAATGCATGGCTGGTCGAACCAGCGAAAGGAGACACTTCCAGCAAGACCTTCACAGCTGCTAATGATCAAGAGTTAAGAAGTTTTAGGTAACCAAATACTGGTAGTGGGAAGGAGATGGTAGAGTACATGATTATTTATACTGTATCTTTAGCCAAAAACCCTTTCTTTTGGTTTTTGGATAGACAAAGGAAGGATTAGACCTTGTTTAGACACAAGATTTGGTGATAGTTCCACCTCCTTCGTGCAACAGGTGGTATCATTTTCATCATTCCACAGCCCTAGCAAGGTGTACTAACATGGCTATTGGCTGTGTCAACTTGCGACTTGGCAGTCAGGGTGCGGTAAAACTGTGGCTCATCCGCCTGTTTTTGTTGTGTTTTTTTTTGCTTCTCAGAACTCCATTGCTGCCTATTTGCAGCCACTAATCTACAGGAAGTCTAGCGATGGCTGTATAGGATTTCCCAAGGTAGGTTTTCTCACAGGGAAAACAGTGGACCATGCCTGCTTAACAACTTGCTGACTGAGGTACACTCACCGGCCACATAACTAAGTACACCTGTTCAATTGCTTGGTAACACAAATTTCTAATCAGCCAATCGCATGGCAGCAAATCAATGTATTTAGGCATCTAGACGTGGTGAAGAACAACTTGCTGAAGTTAAAACCGAGGATCAGAATGGAGAAGAAAGGAGATTTAATTTACTTTGAACGTGGCATGGTTGTTGGTGCCAGACGGGCTGGTCTGAGTATTTCATAAATTGCTGATCTACTAGGATTTTTCAGTGCAGTGAGCGGCAGTTTTGTGGAGGAAAATGCCTTGTTGAGGTCAGAGGAGAATGGGCAGACTGGTTGGAGATGATAGAAATGCCAGAGGAACTCAAATAACCACTCGTTACACCCAAGGTATGCAGAATACCATCTCTGAATGCACAACACATCCAACGTTGAAGCAGATGGGCAGAAGACCACTCCGGGTCCCACCCCTGTCAGCTAAGAACAGGAAACTGAGTCTACAATTGGCACAGGATCACCAAAATTGGACAATAGAAGATTGGAAAAACGTTGCCTGGTCTGATTTCAGCTAGGTTTCAGCTGCGACATTCAGATGGTCGGGTTAGAATTCGGCATAAACAACATGAAAGCATGGATCCATCCTGCCTTGTATCAACGGTTCAGGCTGGTGGTGGTGTGTAATGGTGTAGGGGATATTTTCTTGGACCAACAGTTGGGCAAAACATTGATCGTTGCAGGGGCGGACTGACAACTCATGGGGCCCCCGGGCAATAGGAGATTATTGGGCCCCCAGGCAATAGGAGATTATGGGGCCCCCAGGCAATAGATTATGGGGCCACACAGTATACACACACACACATACAGTATACACACACAGACACACAATACACACACACAGAACACACACACACACTGAAAAGATACTGGAGAGGCGGGGCAGCTATAATCTTGGGATTTTTTAAAAAACAAAGATTTTTACATACTGTCCCTGGTTTTATTGAGGCTGGCAACCCTGATGGGGCCCCTTAGTGGCATGGGGCCCTCGGGCAGTGCCCGAGTGCCCGAATGGTCAGTCCGCCCCTGGATTCTGCCAAAGCTGCCCATTGGCATAGCGCTATGGGGTGATTATCCCATCCATCTTGAGTGCATGGATGGGGGAGTGAGCACTTTTTTTTCCGTTTAACCCGTTCGTTGAACGAAAAAAAAAAGTATAATGTATGGCCTTCTTATGAACATCATTGGTATGATGGTATGCCTTGGGATCATCCACATTTCAGGATGCCCACTGATGAATGAGGTACCATGGCACATATTGCATGGTACATGTTCTGTAGTTCAAAGACATCTGTCCCTCCCAAGAAATAGCTAGATGGTTGTCAAACGCCCTCCAGGCCAAAGGTTCCTAGTCCTACCCTGGACTGCAGCTTCCCCATCCCACCGATCAACAATTTTAGAGAGTGGTGAAGTCACGTTTTTTAAGTGGACACAATGATGAGAAGAAGTGAACGATCGTGTGCCCCAGATTGCTGGAGATGCTTACTGGAAGCACCTGGTGCCAGCTGTCTATAATATAAAAAGTTGACACGCAGTGCTGGGACAAGGTCGCCTAGAGCCCAGGGTAAACATGCCAAACTGCGCTCCCCACTCCAAAATGTATGAGTAGTATGTGTCAACAAAAATCCCCCCCCCCAAAAAGTTGGGCATTAATCTGCATGATTACCCCGTAAGCATAAATTTCCTCTCCTCCCAGTACAAATCCACCCCCTGCTGAAATCCCCCCTCCCAGCACAAATCTCAGTCCCTACCATCCCCCAAATCCCCCCAGCACAAAGGCCCCCCCCCCCCAAAAAAAAAAAACTCACCCCTCCTAGCACAAGTCATCCACCCCTCAAAATTCCCCTCCAAAATTCCCCTCTCCCCCCTACTCCAAATCCCCCTCCTAGCACAAACAGCTCCCCTCCTAGCACAAACATCCCTCAATCATCCCTACTAGCACAAATCCACCCCCTCCCCCGCAAAAAAATTATCCTCCTAGCACAAATCCCCTCTCCCCTCTACCATATCACCTCTTCTAGCACAACCCCCCCCCCCCCAAATCGACCCTCCCAGCACACATCCTCTTCTCCCATCCCCCTTCCAACACAAATCTCCCTGAAACACCACTCCTAGCAGACCCTCCCCCCCCCATATTTCCCCTTCTAGAACAATTCTTTCCCCTCTGCTCCCTACCCCCCCAAAATCTTCCTCTGAACAAAAAATCCCCCCTCCCTCAATCTCCACGCGGTGCCACCCCCACCTCACATGATACCACAATGCCCAGGGCAGCCGCCCCTCCTGCCCGCCCCTTGTCCCGGCCCCTCTGGCACGGGTTTCCTGTTGATGGACATTATTCTTGGTTTTAATTTAAAAAAAAAAAAAAAGGTTTGGTCTGAGGTTTTCACATCTCCTGTGTATGTTCTCTCTCCGCAAGGAACATCTTCATGAAGAAAACGTTACGGGGCTTGCGCGATGACAACATCTGGATTTCAGTGATTAATCACCCGGCGCGCAGTGTATTCACCCGCATTCAGAAAATGTCCTGCTGCATGTGTCTTTTCCTCTGTACCATGGTCATCAATCTGATGTTCTGGGAAATGCCTCAATCCAACTACCCCATAATCTTCAGTATAGGTAAGTGCCGGCTATCTGAATTCTCAAACATCAACGCCTGCCAATATATATCTGTGAAAGAGGCCCTGTCACCAACATAAATATGAGGGGGGTAAAAAGCACAAAATCAAGTATTTTGACTTCCTACTTGCAGTGTTTTTACTTTTTATAAATTAATTTTATTCACTTGCAACATGCCTTTGAACTTGCTAGACTACTAAAAGTCAGTTTCCTAACACTGCCTCCTCCCTGGGAGTTTCTAATTACTGCCTGTGCTGGTCCAGCTCCCCTGCCCCTCCCCTCACCTCCCTATATAATCTTTAATGTACAGTGCCTTGAAAAAGTATTCATACCTCTTGACATTTTCCACATTTTGTCATGTTACAACCAAAAAAAGTGAATGTATTTTATTAGGATTTTATGTGATAGACCAACACAAAGTGGCACATAATTGTGAGTTGGAAGGAAAATGATAAATGTTTTTCAATATTTTTTTTACAAATAAATATGTGAAAAGTGTGGGAGGGCATTTATATGGCGCCCCCCGGAGTCAATACTTTGTGGAACTGCCTTTCTCTACAATTACAGCTGCAAGTCTTTTTGGGGATGTCTCTACCAGCTTTGCACATCTAGAGAGGGACATTTTTGCCCATTCTTCTTTGCAGAATATCTCAAGCTCTGTCAGATTCGATGGAGAATGTTTGTGAGCAGCAATTTTCAAGTCTTGCCACAGATTCTAAATGTGATTTAGGTCTGGACTGTGACTGGGCCATTCTAACACATGAATATGCTTTGATCTAAACCATTCCATTGTAGCTCTGGCTGTATGTTTCGGGTCGTTGTCCTGCTGGAAGGTGAACCTCCGCCCCGGTCTCAAGTCTTTTGCAGACACTAACTGATTTTCTTCTAAGATTGTCCTGTATTTGGCTCCATCCATCTTCCCTTCAACTCTGACCAGCTTCCCTGTCCCTGCTGAAGAAAAGTATCCCCACCACATGATTCTGCCACCACCATGTTTCACGGTGGGGATGGTGTGTTCAGGGTGATGTGCAGTGTTAGTTTTCCACCACACATAGAGTTTTGCTTTTAGGCCAAAAAGTACAATTTGGGTCTCATCTGACCAGATCACCTTCCACATGTTTGCTGTGTCCCCCACATGGCTTCTCCATAAAGGGCAGATTTGTGGAGAACACGACTAATAGTTGTTCTGTTGACAGATTCTCCCACCTGAGCTGTGGATCCAGGGCCGTCTTTAATATCGATTGGACCCTGGGCAAACCTTTTCTTGCCCCCCCCCCCCCCCATACAGTTTTGCTCTCCACCTGCTCTGAGACATACAATTACAATAAATAACAGCTAGACTTAGAATCAGTTTACTGTATCAGATCAGGAAGTGATTGCAATTGGTTGCCAGAGGTTACAGTGTATCATTACCGCTCACTGACTGGTTGCTAGAGGTTACATCACACATTAAGGCTCACTGATTAGTTGCTAGATGTTACAGCACATGATTTCTGCTTGTTGATTGGTTGCTAGAAATTACTGTACAGTAATACTGCTCACTGATTGGTTGCTAGAGGTTACAGCACATCATCTCCTCACTGCAGGGGGCATGATATACATATGAATACCGCCTTTATTTACATATCTATGCCGCCTGCTGCAGCTATTTACATATTTGATTTTGATTTGATTTGATATGGGGTTTGTATTGTGCCGAATGCGCTCCGTTAGCGCTCCGGGATTTGTGTTGCGCCGAATGCCGGTTATTTCCATGTAAACACAGGGTCTGCAGGTGAGTCATCTGTCATCTGTACACAGCAATAGGGCAGAGCTGGGCATCATTAGTAGCAGCACTTCACACTGAGATATCAGGACACAGCACAGGACTAAAACTTCAAGAGACAAGGGAATTTATACTGGGATAGTTGGCAAGTATGAGGCAGCTGCTTTGGGCCCCACAACAATGACAGGGCCCAGGGCAGCTGCCCCTTTTGCCCTGCCTTAAAGACGGCCCTGTGTGCATCTCTGCAGCTCCTCCAGAGTTACCATGGACTTCTTGGCTGCTTCTCTGACAAATACTCTCCTTGCCCGGCTGGTCAGTTTAGGTGGACGGGCATGTCTTGGCAGTTCTGCCATACTTTTTCCATTTTCATGTGATGGATTGAACAGAGCTCTGTGAGATGTTCAAAGCTTGGGAACTTTTTTTATAACCTAACCCTGCTTTAAACTTCTCCACAACTTTATCCCTGACCTGTCTGGTGTGTTCCTTGGCCTTTATCATGCTGTTTGTTCACTAAGTTTCTCTAACAAACCTCTGAGGGCTTCGCAGAACAGCTGTATTTATATTGAGATGAAACTACACACAGGTGGACTCTATTTACTAATTAGGTGACTTCTGAAGGCAATTGGTTCCACTAGATTTTAGTTAGGGGTATCAGAGTAAAGGGGGGCTGAATACAAATGCCCCCCACACTTTTCACAGATTTATTTGTAAAAAGTGTTGAAAACCATTTATCATTTTCCTTCCACTGTAGTGATTTCTCAGCAAAATAAAACATGGAGACATGGAGGGATGGGGGAGTTTCCTTTAAATGTTAAAAATGAATTGAATAGAGTTTTTGGTTTGTGGCGCTCACATGCTGTGAAGTTCTGCTTTAACAATGGAACTCTCTTATTTTCTCCCTTTTGGTCTGGTAAATATACCATTGAGTGTGTTGATTCTGCCAGATATGTTGTAAGATGATAATTTTGTACTGGACTGCAGAACACCCCCCTCCCCCCCATGTAATGCAGAAGAGGAGAAGGGGAGGTATTCTGTCATCTACTCCCAGAGTGACAACACTGCCTCCCAATAGATATAGTACAGTGAGTGGGCATTGTTACCATAGGACAGGTAGGGTGTCACTGGCAGGCTCACCAGGTAAAAAAAAAAAAGGAAATTTAAATTTAAAAAATGTGGCGCTCCCAAAAACCACACAATCGATAAATCTTGCCACATATAAGAAGTCCAATAGGAAATGATATTAAATGTGTGTCAACGCGCAGAAACTCAAAAACCCCAGAGCCATAAATGCTACCGATCCAATTGTACCTAGCAATCTCAGACCGGGCATGTATACCAAGCAGCCAGCACCCTCATTTACCACACTCCCATGCTCCCGACAGGTTTTCGGATAACTGCGCCCACTTACGGGATGACGTCGTTATTAGCATCATAGATTTTTGTTATTGTGTTTTAGGTATGCATTAACTTTTCTTTCATATATTGCAGGTGACATCAACATATCCTGGAAAGACATCATGATAGCGGTTGAAAGTGCTCTGCTCATGTTTCCCGTCAACCTGCTCATCATCTACATCTTCAGAAACACTCAGCCCAAGGAACGTAAATCAGGAGATAAGAAAGGCAACAAAACTGCCAATGCCAAAAAGGGCCCATCCAGCCAACAGAGTCTGGCCACCATACTAGAGGTGAGGTTACAGATGAGGCTCAGAGGTCTTTGACCTCCAGTGGTATGGATGGTAGTTCTCTGCCCTCTGGGATAAATATTCCTTCCTCATACAATATTTTTTTGACTTTTTTAAGAACTTGTCAACGGTGGCACGAACACTGAGCCAAAACTCGTGGAATAACATGGAAGTGGTCCTAAACCAAGAGTCAAGTCCAGAATTTACTGTTCTTCTCCAGAGCATCTCACAGCTGCTGCAAAAGCAAATACCTTCTGGAAGTAAGTCTAAGGTTTGGCCATACATGATTCATCTTATTACGATGTGGATGGGAGAATCACTCCCGCTGAGCTTTTGTATTCTGCCCGCGGGAAGCCTTCCCTGCTGGAAGAATACAATGATTAATGTTGCCAGCTATAGCCAGCATTGTTCAGGAAAAACCCAAGAGTCTGCTTGTACACAAGTCAATCGATGGATAGATGGAATTTTTTTATTTATTTTTAATAAATTTGCAAAGATTCCAAACAAACTTCTTTCATGTTGTCATTATGGGGTATTGTTTGTAGAATTTTGAGGAAAATAATGAATTTAATTTATTTTGGAATAAGGCTGTAACACTTGGGTGCTCAACCTGTGGCCCTGTTGCGAAACTACAAGTCCTATCATGCCTACGCCTTTGGGAGTCATGCTTGTACCTGTCGGACTTGCAATGCCTCATGGGACTTGTAATTCCTGCAACAGCTAGAGGGCCACATGCTGTAACATAACAAAGCACCCATGCTGTAACATAACAAAATGTGGAAAAAGTGAAGCGCTGTGAATACTTTCTGGATGCACTGTACTCTTTAGAGGGGACCTCACTGGGGTCCCTGCATGCTAACTCTATTCGAAGGAATGTCCTTCTTCATTAGGGCTTTGATGAAATAGGACATTCCTTCGAAACCTGTTAGCCTGCAGGGACCCCGGTGAGATCTCCCCTTTTGCTCGGGTCAACGGCCAGCCTGGAAGTGTATAGCCACAGCAGAGTGGCTTGATGAGAGCTATCATACTTAGACCTGATTGGTTGGCTCTGGGCAACACCTTCAATGTTTGTGATTTTTGCACTAGTCTATCTACCCAACATAATGTTAAAGCAACCTTTACTTCTCAGATGTTTACAGAAACCCCAGAAGTCAAATACAGACTGATCACCTTTTCCATGCATAATCATTAAATGGTAATTCTGATCCAGCCCATCTTCAAAGACCGGGCTAAACCTCCACTGGGTGCCACCATCTTCCTATAAAGCAGCGGTTCCCAACCTGGGGGTCGGGACCCCCTCGGGGGTCAAATGATGATTTGCCAGGGGTCACCAAATCCTTGGCTGTTCCTGAAGCCCGCACCGCTCTCCCAGCCTTTTTGCGGCCACCCAGCTGGGCTGGTCGTGGAGCCCACTCAGCCTCTTCACAGCAGCTTATTCAGTTCACAGCATGGCTGGGGGCAGAGACTAGAGGTCAGCTGACTGGTGAGGAATGTAAAGTGGGAGGGGCTGAAGGAGACCCTATCTCCTGATTTCGGAATAGGTGTCACTGCTACAAGACACAACAAAGTCGGAGACACAGTGAAGCCGGAGTCACAGTGAGTAACACTACCTGTGATTATAGTTGCCATTAAAAGTCCCCACTACAGTTTTCAGATCAGCAGATGACCTTCATCAAGACCACCTAAGTTGGCTGATCAGAGCTCCCCACCAGCACTGCCACTCATCCCACCCCCCCCCCACCAGCACTGCCACTCATCCCATTCCCCCCCCCCCCCCACCCCCCACCACCAAGGAGTAAGAGAAGGAATAAAAACTGAGAATACATGGAAGGGAGAGGAAAAGAGGGCGCGGAACAAAGAAAAAGGGAAAGAAAGAATAAGAGAAAGAACAAGAAAGACGGCTAGAGAGAGGGATGGGGGGAAAAAAACAAGAAATTAGGATAGAGAGGGGTAAAAGGGAAAGAAAGGAGAACAAAGAGAAAGAGTGATACATCCTAAAATGTACCATAAGGGGTTTTAATACTGTACGAGTGGAAGGGACTCGGGGAGCAATAAATGTCCCTGGGTTAGTGGCGCAAATTACTTGTCTTGCCTTGGGTGCTGATTACCCACGCTATGAAAATAATTTTGTGATTACGTGTCTCCACAACTTGGGAAATTTTATCAAGGGGTCACGGCATAAAGGAATGGTTAGCCACTTTAAGACCGGGCCTCTTTTTTAGATGTGGTGTTTACAAGTTAAAAACAGTTTATTTTTTCCTAGAAAATTACTTAGAACCCCCAAACATTATACATTTTTTTTCTAACATCCTAGAGAATAAAATGGCGGTCGTTGCAATACTTTCTGTCACACCGTATTTGCGCAGCGGTCTTACAAGCGCACTTTTTTTTGAAAAAAATACACTTTTTTGAATTAAAAAATAAGACAACAGTAAAGTTAGCGCAATTTTTTTTTATATTGTGAACGATAATGTTACGCCGAGTAAATTGATACCCAACATGTCACGCTTCAAAATTGCGCCCGCTCGTGGAATGGCGACAAACTTTTACCCTTAAAAATCTCCATAGGGGACATTTAGAAAATTCTACCGGTTGCATGTTTTGCGTTACAGAGAAGGTCTAGGGCTAGAATTATTGCTCTCGCTTTACCGATCGGGGCGATACCTCACATGTGTGGTTTGAACACCGTTTTCATATGCGGGCGCTACTCGCGTATGCATTCGCTTCTGCACGCGAGCTCGGCGGGACGTGGCACGTTTAAAAAAATGTTTTTTTTATTATTTATTTTACCTTTTACTTTTTTATTTTTACACTGTTTTTTTAAAAAAAATTGTCACTTTTATTCCTATTACAAGGAATGTAAACATCCCTTGTAATAGAAAAAAAGGCATGACAGGACCTCTTAAATATGAGATCTGAGGGGGTAAAAAAGACCTCAGATCTCATATTTACACTAAAATGCAATATAAAAAAAAGTGTCATTTAAAAAAAAAAAAAAAAAAAAAATGGCCCTTTAAGAGCTATGAGCGGATATGACGTTTTGACGTCGCTTCCGCCCTGCAGTGTCATGGAGACGGGTGGGGGCCATCTTCCCCTCACTAGTCTCCATGTCAGCCCAGGGGACAGACGCGATCGCCTCCGCCGCTGCCGACGGCTCTGGTAAGCGGCGGAGGGCACCCTATTGCGGCGGGAGGGGGGTGGGCATCTCCCGCCATAGATAAAAGTGATCTTGCGGCGAATCCGCCGCAGAGACCACTTTTATCTTGTACCGGACCCCCCGGCCGAACACAGGGATACCGGGGTTGTGGCAGCTAGCTGCTGCCATAACAACGATATCCATCCCCAAAGTAGGGACGTCCATCGGCGTGCGGCGGTCCAGAAGTGGTTAGAGATGGAGATAAGGGCTTAGCTTTTGACTTGTGACAAAACTTGCATATCAGTAGCAGTCCTCTCCTTAAAAGCAGAATTTAACCCCGCCCCCCCCCCCCCCCCCCCAAAATAAATTATTATATTGCAGCTTACCAACTCTTAAATATGATGGCTGCATATCCTTTTTTGTCTATTCTCACCTGGTGATCCTGCCAGTAGCATATTTCCTATCTTAAGCTGGCCATACATGGATTGAAATTCAGGACAGTTCAGAAGGAACTGGCCAAATTTTGATCCAGGTATGGCTGTTCCTGTTCATGAGAAATTGATCAATCAACTTTTTATGAATGGGCCTATTGGAAAATTTCCACTCAATCAGCTCATATGGCCAATGTCACAGTGGGGAGGATTTCCCCATCCACCTCAAACGTGTGAATGGGGGGGGGGGGGGATCGGCTCAGTTTTTTCGGCCATTGTTATTTTGTGGGACAAAGTAGAGACCATTTTTTTTTTAAATCAGAAATGCGAAAGATACATCAAAAAATAATTTAACGATAAAAGTAAAGACATTTGCTTGAAATGCATTCTGCTACTAAATTATATGAAAGTTTGTCTTTAAGATGCCCCTAGGTCATGATTAGGAAGTTTCATGGTGTTGGGTTTTTTTTTTTTGTTTAGACCTGACAGTCTCCGTACCGTTGGCTCAGCTCTCTGGTGAAGAGCTGCATGCCTTGTTCTGTGGAAATTATGTCTCTCAGAAGCTCAGGAAAGTGTCTGCTGATCTTAGGCAACTGGAGAACCAGCAGGTCCTAGACAAGCAGCAGTACGAAGAGTTCTCTACACAGCTACAGGCGCTAATGAACGTCCTGGAGAAATCCATACCACCAGTGCCCCTACAAAGGTGAGTCGCACGTTGTGGGGGGATCCCTGGAGTGCCAGACCTCCACAATGGAGGAAAAGTCAAATATTTGATAATGTTCACAACCATCGCATAGTAAACAAAAGACATCTACACACCAGCAAACAGCAAACTTAAAAAAAGAAGTAAGTTACACACCCCTATAACCAAATTGCCTAACTAAGTAACAGGAAGCCTAACTACAAATTAACTATATACCATATCTACAAAAATGGGGAACACGGTTAAATTGGAGATAAATTGGGAAGGGGAGAACCAGGACTAGGGTTTCCACCTTTTCTTCAAGTCAAACCCGAACACTTTAGCGGCACACAGCAATTTTTTTTTTATAGTATAAACTATACATATATGTTGCAATTAAATAACATTTCTAATTGTATGAGTCGAGAGACAAGAGTCCACAGAGTTTCCCTTTGCATCTGAATGCGCAGAGTTTTCTCTTACATCTGAACTTGCAGAGTTCTCTTACACTATAAGGGGAGACTCTGCAGACTCTGATAGAAGTTAGAACTCTGGGGGCTCTGACATAAGGGATGTTCTGGCAACCCTGATTTATGGGGGAACACTGAGAACTCTGTTGTACGGAGAGGAATCTGATGTAAGGGGGAATAATTGCAGCCCCTGGTTTAAAGGGGAACTCTGATGTGAGGGTGTCTCTGGTAACCATAAGCCCCACTTACATCAGAGTTCCCTGCATTCCCCTTACATCCACGTTCCTAGAGCCCCCTTTACATCAGAGTCTTCAGAGTTTCCCCTTACATCTGAGTCCGCAGAGTTGCCCCTCACACTTTAAGGGGGAGCTCTGTGGACTCTAATGTAAAGGCGAACTCTAAAGTAAGGGGTGCTCTGAGAACCCTGATTTACCTTAGTGTACTCATTCAGAGGCAGGAGAGAGAAGAGGGGAGGGGGGAGGCTTCAGTCACAGACAGGGATGGATGGGGAGCTCACTCACCCCTTGGCAGTCAGCACCTCTCACCCAGATGTGTCTGCGGCTGCTGGGCTTAAAATCATTTCCCGTCCCCACTTCCTTTTTCTGGGGCACAGCGCTGGGGATTGCAGTGTGGGCAGACACAAAAGGGTAGAGGCGGGAGGAAGAGGAGTAGATCCAGTCCTCTCTACTCTCCCGTCTGGGGGGGATGTTAGTGCTGGCTTTGGACAGTGTGAAAGAGAGTGTAACAGACAACTGCAGTCAGCAACCCTGCTGGGAAGCCAAGGTCGGGTCTGAATAATTGGTCCCGGTTTCAGGTGGTCTGATTCAAAACCCGAACTGTGAATCCAGGCCAGGTGGCAACCCTAACCAGAACTGGAATCATGAAAATAGGGAGCAGAAATCAGGCAGCAGGGTACAGGATGCAGGGCAAGAGCAAGATCAAAATCAGGAGCAAGGTAAATGGCATATAGTATCTGGCAGCAAACAAGGCAAAACACTGACGCAAAGTGTAATGGCAGAGGAGGACCTATATACCCGCCCAGCAGCCAGCATCAGGTGGAGACTGATTACTAGAAACTGCTGGTTGCTGGGGGACACCCGCTGGGAATCACAGTGTCGCCAGCAGGTGATTCGGGTCCTGATACATAATCACTATGCCCTGTGAGCAGGCACTGCGGTGTCACAGAGGTGCTGAGAGGAGGGGTTTTAGGAGGCGGAGTCAGTACATTAATCTCTGTTTGAAGGCAGCAACTATAGGATATGTAGCTCCTAAAAACTGAAAGTAAGCAGCAGAGGAGAAACTGCAAAACATGTCAGGAATCCAGGAAGTTGTGGAAAGAGATGTCCAGCAGACAGGCAGCACTCACATGAAAAAAATGTTTGGGGTTGGATATACACTTTGAGACTTTGAGTCTCAAGTAGCTTTGAAGACAGTGGTTTATGTCATTTAAGCATGCTGTTAGTGCTAGTTAGCACCCTAAAGCAGAACTAAAGTCACTTATACTTACCTCACCGGCACAAGCATCTTCTCCCCAGGTTCCGTGTTGGGCTTTTTCGCTGGCCGGCAGGGGGTGACGTAACTCCTGTGCATGCGCAGGAGCCAGCCATCCCGGCACACAGGGCTTGCAGTGGTAATGTAAACCGGGCTGTGCATGCACTATATTCCATGCAGTTTATACCTGTAAAACTGTACTTCTATAGGTCCCCTCAAAAGAAGGCAATAAAAAAGAAACGTCTCCCTTGGTGGTTCCTGTACATTGGGTGGTCCCTTCTGATATCAATAAGCATTGTGTCCACCTACTTCACCATGATGTACGGATTCCTGTATGGGAAGCAAAGCTCTATCCGATGGATTGTCTCCATGTTTCTGTCACTCTTCCAGAGCATCTTCATTCTGCAGCCTCTCAAGGTGAGTGATGGCCTTCAAGTCCTTTTCTACCCTAGCTTTCCAGGAAACATTCCCATACACAATTTTTTTTTTTTTACATTGCTATTGATGGTGTTTTCTCGGTGCAAAAGTCAATTGTGTGTCATTGACAGGTGGTGGGATTTGCAGTGTTCTTTGCTTTGGTGCTGAAAAAGGTGGATGAAGAGGAAGATGATCTTCTGGATGGAGAATTGGGACTACCAGGTTGGTCTTCTGGATTACCAATCGAGCATTATATTAAACAAATTCTTTCATTTAAAAAAAAAAATTTTTTTTAAAGACATCTCCTGCCAAAATGTTTGAATAGATTGGGGAAGGGTTAAAACCTCTGTTTTATCTCCATTTAGGGAGACCTAATCTCATTATTTGTACTGGGGCCAATATCACCAAGAGAGAAAGTCAGGGGGGAATCTAACATTTTACAGTTGACCCTGAAACAGGAATGGATGGAAATTTTAACGCAGGGACACTTGTTCCATCGACAACTATCAGGGGTAGAGTTTCTTCTCATCTTGATGGGATTTTCACGTAGTGCTACCCAGCAGTGGCCACAGATGTTAACTGAAAGGCCACCTGTACCCAGGTCATAGTCCATTCACTTTGGCTCCAATAAACAGTCTAGGGGTTGTCTTTATGTCGTTTATTGCTTCTAGAACTGGTAGCAGTAGAGGGGTTAGGGATTCGGATTTTCCAATACAAATAGCAAACACAAATTAGAGGAAATTCTTCTCCTGAAGCTAATGTGAAAGGCGGCGGCCTGTCCATTAGGGGCGCACATGTGCCGCACCCCGCCATCTATGCGTCCGGCCCACTGATATGCATACAGGGCGCCGGACTCATGGATTCCAATGGCGGGGGTGTGTTTTTTTTTTAAGCACGTGATTAGAGCCAGAGGCTCTAATAGGCTTCAAAAAAGGACGAGCTCCCTGTTGTGTGACAATAGCGAATAAATATTCGCTATCGCCACACTGATCCTCCTCCCGGCCAATCAAGAAGCGGATCTTGATCCTCCTGCCGGCCAATCAGGAAGCGGGTTTTGAGACACATCACCCGATTGGCTGAAAGGACAGGCGATCCTATTGGATGCTTAGGAGGAGGAGGGAGGAGCCACACAACGGAGAGGACACTGAGGAGGAGGAGAGGACACAGGAGACGCTGCCCGCAACCAGCCCGCTGCCAACCCCCCCACCAAAAAAAAAAAAAACACCAGCCGCCACTGGTAGTGAACAGTCTATTCCCTCACAGCTAAAGACCATGGGGTAAATCTCTTTGGCATCTGGGCACCTTGTACACCTGATGGAAACAGTGCAGTCTCAAGTACTCTAGACAGTCACAAGGATTGGTTTCAAAGTCTTTACTCACAAGTCCCCAGAACAGTTTCACACCTTATGCCGCGTACACACGAGCGGACATTACGGCGGACTTTGCCCGGCGGACTTTTCGACGTACTTTCCGACGGACTTTGTGAATGAACGGACTTGCCTACACACAATCCACCAAAGTCCGTCGAATTCGTACGTGATGACGTACGACCGGACTAAAACAAGGAAGTTCATAGCCAGTAGCCAATAGCTGCCCTAGCGTGGCTTTTTGTCCGTCGAACTAGCATACAGACGGCGGACTTTTCGACCGGACTCGATTTCAACGGATAAATTTTAAACAAGTTTCAAATCTAATTCCGTCCAACTTTTGAGAAAACAAAGTCCGCTGGAGCCCACACACATCGAATTGTCCGACGAAATCCAGTCCGCCGGGCAAAGTCCGCCGTAATGTCCGCTCGTGTGTACGCGGCATTACAGTTTCCTCCAAACACAATCCTGTGAGTGAGAAAGTCCTTCTCTAGGCCAGATCCCTTTGGAGAACTGCAGTCAGTTCCAAGTCACTTCAAGGTCCCTGCACCACTGAGATCTCAACAGCCCCCCTGAGACTGGGAACTCTTCTTAGTGGGGAAAGACAATCTCTCCAGGATTCCAGACTATTTATCAGCTTCCCAGCCACCACCTGGGCACACCTCACCAGGGATTGGCTAGGCCCTGATCAATATTCAGGGTTGCAATTTAAATCCCCCCCCCCTGTTGAGCGAGGGGTCTATTGTTTTTGCGTGGCAGTCTATTGTTGCTGGTGGGAGAACTATTGTTATTGGTTGGGCTTATGTTGCTGAGGGGGGGGGGGGTCAATTGTTGTTGGAAGGGAGCTACTGTTGAGGGAGTGGTGTATTGTTGCTGGCTGCTGGATCCTATTGATGCTGGTAAATCTGTTGTTGCTACTGGGGTCTATTGTTGGGGTCCACTGTTGCTGGGGGGTCTATTGTTGCAGTGGGAATCTATTGTTGCTGGGAAGGGTTTATTGCTGCTGGGAATCTACTGTACTGCTTTTCTTGTTAACAAATTCTATACAATCTACTTATCACCACAAAGTGATCCTTGGTTCTATAGTCTCTAAAAAGGGCGGTATTGGGAGGTGGGTAGGAGGTGGAACCAAGGAATGTTGCTCAGAGGTGGGGGGGGCGGAGACAAGAAGTGACTCAGAAGATGGGGGGGGGGGTTCCCTGCACCTATTCTTTGAGAAAAAAATCTCTACATACTCTGATTGCAACAGAAGCACCCTAAGGAAAAAGTCAAGATCAGAATGGTGTGCTAAACAGTAGGTGACTATTAATGGTGCTGTAAGACCACCTAGAACACTCCTGGACCTCCATTATTTAGCCTGAGCCTAACGCTCTTAATTTCTTTTTATGTCGCAGAGGAATATCAGACCTTTGATGACACGGCGTTGTGAAAGCTTAAATCGACAATAGATAAACCAATTCATTGCCCAGACATCGGATCTACCTGAATCTCTGCTCCGTGGAAGACAATTTTTAACTAAGCTGAGCCAGAGCCCCGAAAAACAGTGAAGATCGGTTTTCTTGTACATCAAACTGTATTTTGTTGATGATCAGAATAATCGGGACCTATAAAAAGTCAAATTATTGATATGTTGAAATATGTATATTGTGAAAAAAAAGAAATCTGTGAATTCTTTTTATAATTCTATTTTGTTCAATTGACTCTATTAAATGTGTAACTTTAGAGATTTGGGTGCGGAGTTTAAGGTACATCCAGGTGAAAAGTGATAATTATTTGTAGTATTAAACCCTCAGCGTTTTTTTTAGCTTAGCACCATCAAATAAACATTCCCCAGTAAACTTTTTGTTAAAATTCTTACCCCGGTTTACAACGTTCGATGATGCTTGCTCCTGCTCTCTCAGTGCTGCTTCAATGAACTTCCGGTCTTCATAGGAAAGAGGTAACAGCGCCGTCTCCAGTCAGTGTGTTATGGTGGTCAAACATCTTTCGATTTTTTTAGGCCATACGTAACCCCTTCAGATCCGTTTAGGCTCAAATTGTCCCAAAGGCAAGCAAAGGGAAACATCCGGCCCCTGGGCCACAGTTTGGAGACCACTGCTCTAATCTATCATAGGTTTAGATATAGTAGATTTTTAGCCTTGGGACTGGAACGTTATTTCAAGGGTTCCTCTGTGTTGAGAAGGTTGAGAAAGGCTGATATATATCATCATATGGCTACTGGGGGTAGGTAGAATTTGAGTTTGACCCTTCTTATCACCTTTAAACCAGCAAGAGAAGCCATTTTTTTAGTAGATATCTGCAAAAGAATTGAAAAAATTTAATACTAATAATGGGCTCTGAACAGGTAGGAGGGGTTAATGTGCGATATTTGTCAATTGTAATAGTAGATCACTTTACTCACTGAGTCCAGAATTTTACTGGCCTTCCTTCTTGCCTGTATCATGTATCATGCTGTAAAGACCTATTACCTCTTCGTGTACAATAAAAAACCATTTGCAGCACACAAAACCATCCCCGTGTGTGTTTAGACAGTTTGTACAGTATTGTGTTGTATGTTTAGGAGACCTGCACCTGCCACTTCTGCATGTGCCTTGTCCTTTTCATTCTCATTATCTCCTGCCTGGAGGAACAGAGGGCTTACCTGAACCTACCGGTTCCCATTTTACCTGTCCCGCAGGTCCATAGTGGCTCAGCCCTACGATTGATATAGGTTCTGTCCTGTAAATCCAGTGCTATGCGGTGGGTCAGCACTCTGCTGTGGCTGTATATGTCTGGATTTCACGTGAGCGCTGCTAATTGCCCAGACGGCCAGTGGTATGTAGCTGAGAACTGTATCCTGATAGTTACAAAAGAGGTAACTTATCAGGAAGCCGAATACTGGTGCCGGATATGGGAAGGAGAGCTGGTCCAGATTGAAGACGTCAACTTGCTGAATGTCTTACTTTCGCTGATTGATGATGGAGAAAAATACTGGGTGGATATCCCGTACAGGGTGGAAAGGAGGCTTCACCACCACGAGCGTCGTAAGTACACAGGAACATCAACAAGGTTGGAATGTCTAGAGTCAAAATGTATTTTTTTTTTTTTTGTGGGTTGAGTGGACAGGGGGTAGAATCAATATCATCAGACAAAAATAGAAAATGCTTTGCATATGTATCATATATCGTGAGGGGAAAAAAGTATTTGATCTCCTGCTGATTTTGTACATTTGCCCACTGACAAAGAAATGATCAGTCTATAATTTTATTGGTAGGTTTATTCTAACAGTGAGAGACAGAATGACAACAAAAATATTCAGAAAAACGCATTTCAAAAAAGTTATAAATTGATTTGCATTTTAATGAGTGAAATACGTAAACACAAAACATGACTTAGTACTGGATGGCAAAGCCCTTGATGGCAATCACCGAGGTCAGACGTTCCTTGTGTTTGGCCACCAGGCTGGCACACATCTCAGGAGGGATTTTGTCCCACTCCTCTTTGCGGATCCTCTCCAAGCCATTACGGTTTTGAGGCTGACGTTTGGTAACTCGAACCTTCAGCTCCCTCCACATATTTTCTATGGGATTAAGGTCTGAAGACTGCCCCTGTGTGGATACCCAAAAAATGTTTTTCACCTCATAAATACTATCCTGACCTCCTTTTTTTGGGGGCCCAGGCCAGCCAAGATTTAAATTGACGGTACTGCGAAGACCCTGGGGGGGAAGGAGGTCTGGCTTGTCCTGATCTTCAAAAATATTTCCTAGCTGCCTTGTTGTCGCATGCACACAATTGGCTGGTCTCAGACGGATCCAACGCAGCAGTGGTTCTGGAGGCGGCCTACTTGGGCTCCTACAAAGCGCTAAAAAACCTAATTTACCGTGGGCCCAGTGCACCTTTTTCTTTGACAGCGGTCATGAAAACCGTTTTGAAAGCATGGCTAGCAGCTAATTTTCCATGTCCTATCTCACCACATAACCCTCTTTGGTATAACCAGAAGCTATCAGAATTTATGTCAATACCTGATCATAGTGTGTGGGCACGCAAAGGTATTAAATATGTGGGTCAAATATGTACTACATACTTTTGATGAGCTAAAACAAAAATTTGACCTACCTAATTCACATTTGGTTAGGTTTCTGCAGCTTGGACACGGGTTTTAACACCCAATTTGAAAATTCCTAGGTGGCCCTCTACACTTCGAGTCTGGAGGAGTCGCTTAGGGATGATTCTCTACCCAAGCCCTGGTCTAGCATGTATAAAATGTTATTACCTAATGTGCACATAGGCCTAGACGCTCTAAAAGCTAAATGGGTGATGAACTTCCGCAAACAGGACTCGGAGGGGTAGAAGGAAATGTGGGAGTGCTCTTTTTTCCCAGCTGGTTTCCTCCAGGGATAGACAAGTCCAGTTCAAAATCATGCATAGAGTGTATTTTACGCCAATGCGCTTACCCAAAATGTAACTCCTGCCGGAGATGTGCCTCACCAGCAGCAGACTTTATACATGTATTTTGGAAATGTTCCTTGGTTGAGACCTTTTGGACTGGGGTTACTGCAACTATTCTGGCAGTCACTGGCAATCCAAATCCCATTGACATTGGACATATATGTTTACTGGGACTTGTAAATCCTCTGGCCCACAGCCAGGCGGTTAGAACCCTCTTAGGGATACCACTTTACTATGCTCATAAAGCCATCATCCTACGATGGAGATCCCCTCTTGTTTCCAATTGTGGAAACGTTTGATTATAAAAAACATCACTGATATTGTGCAGAGATCATGCTACTCCATTAATGTAGTCACCACATGAACCATCACCATTGTAAGAAATGCACCCTTACCAGACTGAAAGGACCCCACCACAGAGTCTTATTCGCCTGTTATAAATACTTCCAACCAGGAGCAATCAGTTCACACCCATTGGTTCCAATAGGTCAGGCTGGCTTTCTGTCCAGGATTAGTAAGGATAGTGGTGACCATATGTATAATTGAATATCCACATGAAATCAAAGCAAGGAAAGTCACATAGTGTAAATTGGCTAAAAACTTTCATGTAAAGACACGATACACATTCTACTCACATGATAAAAATGGTTACGCGCATAAAAAGTCAAAATTTCAAGCTGTATAGCAAAAGGTTCCAACTCTGAAGAGGCGTGGCAGAGTCGCGTGCGTAGGTTCCGCCCAAAGCACGTTTCATCCCATAGGACATCATCTGGGGCATGATGAAGTTTTTTACACTATGTGGCTTTCCTTGCTTTGATTCCATGTGGATATTCGATTATACATATGGTCACCACTGTCCTTACTAATCCTGGACAGAAAGCCAGCCTGACCTATTGGCACCAATGGGTGTGAACTGAATGCTCCCGGTGGAAGTATTTATAACAGGCAAATAAGACTCTCTGGTGGGGTCATTTCAGCCTGGTAAGGGTGTATTTCTTACAATGGTGATGGCTCACGTGGTGACCACGTTAATAAAGTAGCACGATCTCTGCACAATATCAGTGATGTTTTTCTCAAGACATACATTGGATTTGGACGATTTCGTACACTCTTTGCTAGATTCCATTTTGATATGGACTTTTGTTTTTTTTTATCATATTATTTTCATTATGTTAGCGCGGCAGCATATATGATACATATGTTTATTTAGAATCAATATCGTGTTTTTTTGCTTTGCAGACTTCCCCTAAATTCTTGTTTCAGCTTTCTATAATACAAGAAATGAGGGCACATAGACAGAAATAACATGACATGGGTCTCAACCCCCCCTGTCCTTCAGACTTTAGGGGGACTGAACTGTGGCCAGTGGGAGTAGAAAATGGGAGTAAACAATATCTTAAGCTTTGTGGTCCCTGGGAGCACAAAAAATTACATAGCGCTTGAGGCCAGTAGGAGGAGAAATAATGCCCCATTATTGATATCAGTGGAAGGAATAGTGCCCCATTGTTGGTGTCAGTAAGGGGAATAGTTTCCCATCATTAGTGTCAATGTGGAGAATAGTGCCCCATTGTTGGTGTCAATCGGGGGGGGACACAGTGCCCCATCATTAGTGTCAATGAGAGGAATCGTGCCCAATCTTTTGGTGACTGTTGGAGGAATAGTGCCACATCATTGGTATCAACGGAAGGAATAGTGCCCCATTGTTGGTGTCAGTGAGGGGAATATTTCCCTATCGTTGGTGTTAATGGGAGGAATAGCGGCCATTGTTGCTGTCAGTGGGAAGAATAGTGCCCCATCATTAGTGTCAATGGGAGGAATAGTGCCCAATCTTTTGGTGACTGTTAGAGGAATAGTGCCACTTTGTTGGTATCAATAGGAGGAATAGTGCCCCATCATTGCTGTCAGTGGGAGGAATAGTGCCCCATCATTGGTGTTAATGGGAGGGATAGTGCCTGTTCTTTTGGTGACTGTTAGAGGAATAGTGCCACATTGTCGGTATCAATGGGAGGAATAGTGACCCATCGTTGGTATCAGTGGAAAAAATACAGCCCCATGATTGGTGTCAGTGGAAGTTTCCCCACTGATGGTGTCAATGGAAAGAATAGTGTCTCATCATTGGTGTCAGTAGGAACAATAGTGCCTTGTATCAGTGGGAGGAATAGTGCCCTAAGGGCCAGATGAAGGCAAGCAGAGGGCCCCATCTATTGCGTGAGCCACAGTTTGGAGACCACTGGTCTACTTGAAATGGACATTTTTGATGAATCCTAAAGAGTTATGGCACCTCTCTATTGCTGAGATCTTTGCGCTCAAGTTCCCAGGTCTACTCGACAACTTCCATTGCTCACTATGATGGGTCATACTTTTATTGCTGTATTTTTAATTTTGTTTTTAATATGGTCATGGAAAAGGAGAAGCCAGAACACAACAAGATGGATAGAAACCACCAAAACTCTCAGACGGACAGGACCAGAGTCAGAAATTATAGCTTGGATAGGTTGCTGTTGGATATCCAAGATGTATAAGAAGCAGAGGCTGACTCCCACTAGGAGCCCACTAGGCTCTAAAATATCAGGTTTTGATGGGAATTAACTTTGAAGCAGTATATTCATGTGCTGAATAACCCACTATGCTGGCAGCAGGTTAGTAATGGCCAAATCTAATAGATATGGACAGTCTGGAGTCTGGGCGGTTTCCAGTGGCCTCTACAATTTGGATAAAATATGAGAAATCAATAAAGAGAGGTTGCCCATGTCATAGAGGTCGCCCATACATGGGCATGTCATAGAGGTCGCCCATACATGGGCATGTCATAGAGGTCACCCATACATGGTCATGTCATAGAGGTCGCCCATACATGGGCATGTCATAGAGGTCGCCCATACATGGGCATGTCATAGAGGTCGCCCATACATGGGCATGTCATAGAGGTCACCCATACATGGTCATGTCATAGAGGTCGCCCATACATGGGCATGTCATAGAGGTCGCCCATACATGGGCATGTCATAGAGGTCGCCCATACATGTGCATGCCATAGAGGTCGCCCATACATGGGCATGTCATAGAGGTCGCCCATACATGGGCATGTCATAGAGGTCGCCCATACATGGGCATGTCATAAAGGTCGCCTATACATGGGCATGTCATAGAGGTCTCCCATACATGTGCATGCCATAGAGGTCGCCCATACATGGGCATGTCATAGAGGTCTCCCATACATGTGCATGCCATAGAGGTCGCCCATACATGGGCATGTCATAGAGGTCTCCCATACATGTGCATGCCATAGAGGTCTCCCATACATGTGCATGCCATAGAGGTCGCCCATACATGGGCATGTCATAGAGGTCGCCCATACATGGGCATGTCATAGAGGTCGCCCATACATGTGCATGCCATAGAGGTCACCCATACATGAGCATGGCATAAAATGTCCATACCCTGCAGGTAACCTGGGGTCAGAGTGTCATACAAGAGAATAACCCAAATCTGATTCAATTGTCACCTATTCACAGATAGACGAAGACAGAAGGAGGTGCCCAGTGATGATTTCTGTCCCCTAATATTCCAAGGCTCCGATAACTTGGAACGTGCATCAAACTGTGATGAAATACTGGGATTTATCTGTTCGTTTGGTAAGTACAATTCAGTTGGTAATTATTCACAGGGTGAAGCTCATTGGATGGTTAAGTAAATATGAAGGGTGAGTAAAACGCAATACAGCTTTGGTTGATTTAATAGTTATTATCCTCTCCAAGACTAGTAGTTTTTTTTTTAAACGCTTTGACGGATCATATCTTTTTAAAATCCTCTATCTTCATATATTATGACTTGTGTGTGGGGCTTTTTTTCAGCGGGAACACGGGGGAACGTAGTACCGGCACCTCAAGGATTGAATGTATGTAAGGGCAAGGGGTGCTGGGATGTGCTGCAGGTCTATTGGTGCTGGCTGCTGGGGGATCTATTCTAGCTATAGGGGATCTATTTTTGCAGGGGGGGGGAGTCTATTGTTGCTGGTGGGTGACCTATTGTTTCTAGGAGCAGGTCTTATGTTGCTGGGGGGGGGGGGGAGACAGTTATTGCTGGCTGCTGGAGAGTCTATTGATGCTGGCTGTGGGGAGATCTCTTGTTGCTACATAGTTACATAGTAGGTGAGTTTGAAAAAAGACACAAGTCCATCAAGTCCAACCTATGTGTGTGATTATATGTCAGTATCACATTGTATATCCCTGTATGTTGCAGTCCTTCAGGTGCTTATCTAATAGTTCTTTCGACACTATTGATGCTCCGCCGCTGAGAACACCGCCTGTGGAAGGGAATTCCACATCCTTGTCGCTCTTATGCCCCGTACACATGGCCGGATTTTCCGATGGAAAATGTCCGATCGGAGCGTGTTGACGGAAATTCCGACCGTGTGTGGGCTCCATCGGACATTTTCCATCGGATTTTCCGACACACAAAGTTTGAGAGCAGGATATAAAATTTTCCGACAACAAAATCCGTTGTCGGAAATTCCGATCGTGTGTACACAAATCCGACGGACAAAGTGCCACGCATGCTCAGAATAAATAAAGAGAGGAAAGCTATTGGCCACTGCCCCGTTTATAGTCCCGACGTACGTGTTTTACGTCACCGCGTTCAGAGCGATCGGATTTTCCGACAACTTTGTGTGACCGTGTGTATGCAAGACAAGTTTGAGCCAACATCCGTCGGAAAAAATCCTAGGATTTTGTTGTCGGAATGTCCGAACAAAGTCCGACCGTGTGTACGGGGCATAACAGTAAAGAACCTTCTACGTAGTTTAAGGTTAAACCTCTTTTCTTCTAATTTTAATGAGTGGCCACGGGTCTTGTTAAACTCCCTTCCGCAAAAAAGTTTTCTCCCTATTGTGGGGTCACCAGTACAGTATTTGTATATTGAAATCATATCCCCTCTCAAGCGTCTCTTCTCCAGAGAGAATAAGTTCAGTGCTGCTGGGAGTCTATTGTTGCTGGGGGGGGGGGGGAGAATTTTGCTGGTGATCCGGTGGTTGCCGGTGGTCCATTGTTGTTAGGGGGATCTATTGTTGCTGGCAACTGGGGATCTATTTTACTGCTTTGCCTGTTATCACTACCAAATTCCATACATATTACTTAGCACCACAAAGTGATACCTGGTTCTGTATTGTCTAAAAGGAGCAGTACTGGGAAGTGGGTAGTGGGATAAAACCTAGGAATAGTGCTCCAAAGTGGGTAGGGGGCAGAGAAAATGAGTGACTCAGAAAGGGGGAGTTCCTGCACCTATTCTCTGAGAGAAAAAAAGCCCTGCTTGTGACAGATTGTTGCTTAGAAAAAAACTTAAAATAGATTTTTCTCTCCATAAAAAAGTTGCTTCCTGCTGTTATACTCCAGTGCTCTGTGCTGGCAGAGCTGAGTAATAGCCACACCCCTTAGAGTTCTCACACAGGCTTGTACTGTACAGAAGGGGAGGGGGCGTGTCAGACTAGTTCTGCTGCTGAATGCCGATCACTGAGAGCATTGGTACGTCTTTTTGGGTACCTTTTGTATTGCACAGAAGTCTTTAGCCACCCTATGCAAATGCTGCTGCAGGAAAGTAATGCAGTGCTACCCCTGCAGGAGCCACTGGTTCTAGCTGGTTCTTTCCATTAGTATAGAGGCTGCCCACCTACTCATAAGCACCAGTCCATGCAGGGGTCAGGGCATGGTATTTCCCGCATAGTAACAAGAGGACACTCTTCTCTAGGCTTACAATCCACGATTCTGCTGAGGACAGGGGAATGGCCAGTATTCTGACACCCTAAGAGAGATATCTCAGTCCGTAGCTACCTCTGGCACTTACATCCCCCCAAAAAAATGCACACAGTCACCAGGAACTAAAGTGATATTAAAGGCAATTTTTTTTTCTTAAAGGGATTGTAAACTCTCAAGTTTTTTTCACCTTAATGTATTCTATGCATTAAGGTGAAAAACCTTTGCTGTAGCTGCCCCCCAGAGCCCCCCCCCCTTTTTCTTACCTGAGCCCATCCATTCCAGCGATGTGCACGAGCCCAGCGTCTCCAGCCGCTGTCTCTGTCCTCATTGGATAGATTGATAGCAGCAGGAGCCATTGGCTCCCGCTGCTGTCAATCAAATCCAGTGACACAGGAGTGGGGGGCGGGGCTGAGTCTGTGTCAATGGACGCAGCAGCAGGACTTGGGAGAGGGCCCCCATGTAAAGCGGCTCTCCCTGGGAGCACCCAATGAAGAGGAGAAGCCAGGAGCCCCGGCGGGGGGCATCCCAGAGGAGAAGAATCGGGGCTGCTCTGTGCAAAACCCTTGCACAGAGCAGGTAAGTATAACATGTTTGGTATTGGTATTTTTATTTTTTAAACCTTTACAACCCCTTTAAATAACAAACATGTTAAACTCACCTGCTCAGGAAGGGGCCAAGAGCACCGGCAAGGAACCTGAGAAGAGGAGGATCGGGGCTGCTCTGTGCAAAACCATTACACAGAGCAGGTAAGTATAACATGTTTGGTATTGGTATTTTTATTTTTGAACCTTTACAACCCCTTTAAATAACAAACATGTTAAACTCACCTGCTCTGTGTAATGGTTTTGCACAGAGCAGCCTCGATCCTCCTCTTCTCAGGTTCCTTGCCGGTGCTCTTGGCCCCTTCCTTCCCCTGAGCAACCAGATTTCAACAGGGGCAGAGCCACAGCTCAGCCCTGCACCTGCCCCCTCTCTCTTTTCTTATGTGGGGTGTGCAGAGGTAGGCAGAGAAGGAATTACAGTTTGGGGTGCACAGGTGAGCAAGGAGGGGGATGTATAGAGGTAAGGAAGGTGGGTGCAAAGATGAGCAGAGGAGGCAGGTAGAGTTAAAGGGGTGGAGGGTTGGAGTGGAGAGAATGGGGGAGGTTTGGGGTGCAGAGGTTAGCAGGGGTTTTAGGATGCAATGGTGTACTGACAGGGTGGATAAAGATGTAGTTTGTGTGTAGGGCAGCTCATTCATTTCAATGGGCTGCTCTGTGTGCTAGAAATGCGGAAGAAAGTCCCTAATGCTTTTTCAAAATCACACGGTTCCCCAGCACATGTCAGCAAATGTGTGAGGGTGTCATTAACACTTAATGGCACTGCTGTGTATCTGCTAAAGGGCAGCATGTTTCTGTGGTACCAGGAAAGCGATTTTCATGCGTTTCCAACACACATAAATGTGAATGCAGGCTAAATGTCTCAGTTACATTGGTGGTCAGTGTAAATCTTCTCATAACATTGGGGTTTGGTGCACAATCCTTTTATTCACACTGGTGGCCAGTGTGAAGGTCCCCCTTACATAAGTGGTCAGTGTAAATCCCTCCTTACCTTGGTGGTCAGTGTAAGTCCCTTCTTACATTGGTGGTTACTGTGAATGCTTCTATTACATTAGTGGTCAGTGTAAATCCCTCCTTACATTTATGGTTACTGTGAAAGCTTCTATTACATTAGTGGTCAGTGTAAACCCCCATTACATTGGTGGTTACTCTGAATGCTTCTATTACATTGGTGGCCAGTGTTGAAAACTCCTCTTTATATTGGTAATCGGTAAAAAATCAGCATTGCCATTGATCACACCCTTCCCCCAGCACTGCCACTCATCCCTGGATTTCTAGGACCCCTGGGAGTTTTCTATCTATTGATGGGTCCCCTCACCACTCCAGTCCATGGTTTGCAGGCAGAGAGGAGATGATGTGCTGTAACCTCTAGCAACCAAACAGTGAGCAGTAATGATGTGCAGTAACCTCTACCAACCAGTGAGCAGTATTGATGTACAGTAACCTCCAGCAACCAATCAACATACAGAAATCATGTGCTGTAACCTCTAGCAACTAACCAGTGAGCCGTAATGTGTGCTGTAACCTCTAGGAACCAGTCAGTAAGCAGTAATGATATGCTGTAACCTCTAGCAACCAGTCAGTAAGCGGTAATGATATGCTGTAACCTCTGGCAACCAATCACAAGCACTGCCCGATCCGATTCAGTAAACTGATTTTGAGTCTAGCTGCTATTTGTATGTCTCAGAGCCGGTGGACAGTAAAATTGCATGGAGGGGCCCAAGAAAACGTTTGCCCAGGGTCCAATCAATATTAAAGACGGCCCTGACTGGCACCCAGCTTAGCCTTTCAGTGAGCCGCTGAGAGCCCCCTCCACAGCCCAGCGCTCCAGTGAGCGAGGAGGGGGGGGGGAGGGGGGCCAGAGCAGAGAGCCTGTGACTGACTGTTCACCAGCTCTCTGCTCAGGGAGCTCTAAGAACCGAGCGATCAGCAGTCTTTGATCGCTCGGTTCTCAGTCCTAGAGCCGTCGGGGGACTGATGCTGCATCCACCTAGGTAAGTAGTAGCCTATGTACTAATCTAATCTTCCTATTGCCTTGTTAGTAGGGCTGTACTTGTGGTCTCCTCTCTGTCCTTCCTGCTGCTTTTGTGTACTGAACAGATGTCTAATGAGCTTTGTCCGGCTTCTAAAGCGCAGCAGACAATATAATGTTGATACAACTGATTCTTTATTATTTGTATTGTAAATGAATATGTACCCTTCAAGCTGCATGTCCTCCGAATGTACGATGTAACAAATAAACTAACAGGAACATCATTACATTTATCTTCTAGATGTGCCGAGACCACATAATATCAAGGTAAGCCACTGGAGATGCTCAAATCTCCTGTCTGTTATTAAAGAGAACCTGTCACTAAAGGGTTTGTGCAAAAATGTGAATATTCATCTATAAAGGAGAGCGTTTGTACAGTTTTCCTTATGAAAGATTTCTATTTGCTTCCTTGTGTCTAGTTAAGGCCCATACACACGATAGGACTTTTTGACAACAGACATGTAAATTAGCTGTTTTAAGGCAAAATCTGGCACCCCCCCACCCCCAACCTCTGGCCACATGCGGTACTGCATGCAATAGAAGTCAATGCGGAACAAATTATATTCGTTTCCATTGACTTCTATGGGGAAACTCGCTTTGATATGCGAGTGCTTTGGATTACAAGCGTTCTCCTGGAACGGATTATGTTCGTAATTCAAGGTATTATATTCGAACTTTTAATTAATATCATGAATTGAAATGAATATGAATTTCTTTTTGTCGGCCATTATCGGCACTTTCAGGCCAGGTTTCCCTACACAGTTCACACCATTGCGAATAAAGCCTCTCTATAAAGCCGGCTCACACATCTCTGGAGCGGCTCACCGGTGCAAATTGCACAGGAGTCCTGTGCATCTTCTGGTCCGTTTCAGGTCCGAATTCAGCCAAAAATTTCGGCTGAAATCGGACCTGAACCGGTGAATGGAGACGCACCGGACCCCCCTGCTGTGAGCCGCTCTGTGCTCTAGTGGGAACCCAGCCTTAGCGCAAGAAAAACTCCAGAGAAAGGCATCCCTTTCAATTCTAAAGTATGTAGGTCTTCACACTGGTCTGTTGTGCTTCCGTAAAAATATTGCTCGCTGAATTTTTGGTCAGTTAAAAAAAAAAAAAACGCACCAAAAACACAACTCCCTGTTGAAATGCACGGAAAACGCAGCAAGAACCCGTGTCACATGACCTATAAAACGCACACCGTAAGCACAGTAAGATCCAGCCAAAGTCACGTTTTCAGCTCCATTAGCGGCACCTTCTTCTCTATCGGCAAAATGGCGAAAACACCATTTTTTGCCGGCCGAAAATTTTGGTGCATCTCTAGTTTGAAGTCAAAGTGAGGTCAGGAACCCCTTCATATCTATAGCCTGTGAACCCACAACAAGAAAACATTTCACGATTTTCTAAAATTTTCTAGGCCTACACGTAGGAGGGAAGTTGGTTGTTAAAAGAAATAATTGACCATGGAATCCCCTCGCTAATGTCTTCTCCTCTCCAGAGCCGTTCTGCACTCCCGAATTTCTTAAGCCTATTGGCAAACTGGAGGAAAAAACCCACCACTACCAAAAAGCCAGTGCCGACAAAACCAAAGACCACCGGGACAGTCACTCCGCCCGATCTGGATGCCCTCACTCCTCCGCAGGCCGACTCTCTGAACAACATGACCCTTGACGCCATAAGACAGGTAAGTCTCATTTCTGGTAACGCTCCATTCACGCTTGTACGACTCCAAAGTGGTGTGACTTTTGGTGAAGGTTTGATGCAACTTTGGATGGGTGCGACTTGGAATACGGCTTTGGCTTTGACCAGTCATATAGGACAACTGTTGCGTGTAAAAACTTTCAGCTAAGGCTTTCATGCAACATTTGAGGGTTAACATTGAAGTCTATGGCCCTCAAGTTGGATGAAAGTCAGACCAAAGCAGTGCATGAACTACTTTGAAGTCGTCGCAACGTTAAACCGCACATACATGAACTGTTACTATTGGAAAACATGTGGGGAACAACTTGTTAGGCGACTTTGATGTTCAAAGTTGCATGACAAGTTGTACAAGTATAAATTGAGCTTTGGGCTCCATTCACACTTGTGACTTTGGTGCAACTTTGGATGGGTATGACTTGGATGCAACTTTGGCTTTGACCAATGATAATGGACAACTGTTGCATGTATAACACTCAGGTGTGAATTTCATGCATTTTTTGAAGCTTTACATTGCAGTCTATGGCACTTAAGTCGCATAAAAATCGGACCAAAGTAGTGCATGAACCGTTTTAAGCTCCATTCACACTTGTATGACTCCAAAGTTGCGCTGACTTTGGAGTACAACTTCGACACAACTTTGGATGGGTACAACTTGGGTAGGACTTTGGCTTTGACCAAACATAATGGACAACTGTTGCACAACTGTCGCATGTATAACATTCAGGTGCGACTTTCATGCAGCTTTTGAGGGTTTACATTGCACTCTTTGGCACTTAAGTCACATGAAAGTCGGACCAAAGTAGTGAAGGAACCTTTTTAAGCTCCATTGACACCTGTAGGACACCGACATTGATCCAGCTTTGGAGTGCAACTTTGGATGGGTGCGACTTGGATACGACTTTGGCTTTGACCAGTGATAGTGGACAACTGTTGCACTGTATAACATTCAGGTAAGACTTTCATGCAACTTTTGAGGGTTAACATTCAAGTCTATGACCCTCAAGTTGCATGAAAGTCGGACCAAAGCAGTGCATGAACTACTACTATATAGATCAGAAAAAAATGAGGAGGAATGAGGAACAGAGGGACTTTATTCCAAATCAGGGACAGTCCCTCAAAATCCGGGACAGTTTTGGAAGATACTGTATGTATCTATAGCTGAAGCTATATTTTTGGATAAAGTAGGGAATCGTTATAACATCTGTATTTTTTTTTTTGGGGGGGGGGGGGGTCTGGGACCCATTGGTGAGATTTCCCTTCACTTCCTTTCCCGGAGACACAGCAGGAAGTGAAAGGAAACCTCTCTATTCTTAGATACCTGCATAGCTCCCAACCGTCCCGGATTTCGAGGGACTGTCCCTGATTTGGAACAAAGTCCCTCTGTCCCTCATTCCTCCTCATTTGTCCCTCATTTTGGTCTGATCTATAAAGTTGCATATAAAATGCACTATTTATCTTTCAAAAAGTGCTGCATTTGTTTTTGGTTAAAAAAGCACTTGTGGGTTTTTACCAATCATTTTTTATTTTTGTACAATTCTCCTTTAACCACTTCAGCCACCGGAAGGATTTACCCCCTTAATGACCAGGCCTTTTTTTGCGATACGGCACTGCGTCGCTTTAACTGACAATTGCGCGGCGGCGCGATGCTGTACCCAAACAAAGGTTACGTCCTTTTTTTCCAACAAACAGAGCTTTCTTTTGGTGGTATTTGATCACCTCTGCGGTTTTTATTTTTTGCGCTATAAACAAAAAAAAAGCGACAATTTTGAAAAAAAAAAAAAACAATATTTTTTTGCTTTTTGCTATAATAAATATCCAAAAAACAAATAAAATAAAAAATGTCTTCATCCGTTTAGGCCGATATGTATTCTTCTATATATTTTTGGTAATCGTAATAAGCGTATATTGATTGGTGTGCGCAAAAGTTATAGCGTCTACAAGATAGGGGATATATTTATGGCATTTTTAGTATTCATTTTTTTTTTTCCTGGTGGCAATCAGCGATTTTAGCAGGACTGCGACATTGCGACGGACAGATCGGACACTTTTTTGGGACCAGTGACATTTATGTAGCGATCAGAGCTAAAAAATAGCCACTGATTACTGTGTAAATTACACTGACAGGGAAGGTGTTAACACTAGGGGGCGATCAAGGGTATTAAGTGTTCCCTAAGGAGGTGTATCTAACTGTGGGGGGAGGGGACTGACTGGAGGAGGAGAGAGATCGCTGTTCCTGCTCACTAGGAACAGACGATCTTCTACTCTATTCAGCACTGCGCTACTTTAACTGGAAATTGCGAGGTCATGCAACGTTCGTTGTACCCAAGCAAAATTTATACCTGGGTGAGGAGTTTCTAGTACTCTGCTAATGTATGAATCTGTGTCTGCACATCCCTGATTGGTGCTGTGCCGGTCACATGACATGAAAAAAAAAAAAGCTTTCAGAATAGAGAATTAAAATAAATAATTACTAACAACAAAGTGTTTTATAGCTCCATACAAATCTATATTTCAAAGCAAATGTTTATTATTATTATTTTTTTTTTTCAAAAGAATGCTGTAGGCGGAGTTTAAATTGACAGACAAATAGCCTTTACTTTGTTCGCACTGTAAATAGATCTGGAGCAGGTTCTGCCAATCACAGGCTGTGCCACTCCCCCAGAGCCTGTGTCTATGGTGTGCGGGGGGCTAACAGGGAGGTGAAGCCTCCATCGATCAACATTTCCTATCCCACCCCCATAGCGCTTAGTAATAGGGGGACATGGAGGGGGAGGGAGGGAAGGAGGGCAGTGTCATTTACCACTGTGTATACGCCCACATTGGTGACTTTATTGTCACATGGGCTGCACAGATTAAAAAAAAAAAGAGGAGGAAATTAAAGAGGAAGTAAACCCTGATGGGTGTTACTTCCTCTTTGTTTCCCTGCAAAAGTAAAGCATAATGGGCTACTAAGCATTGCATAGTAGCCCATTATGTGACACTTACCTGCAGGAGAAGCCCGCGATGTCCCCGTCTTCCTCGCTAGTAGCGAGTGTCCATTCTTCACCCCTCTTCCTTCCGGGGCCGCAAACTCGCGTGATTCGCGTGATGGCGCGTGACGTCACTCCGGCGCATGTGCCCGGGAGCCGCCTTTGACGGCATGACCCGAGCTAGAAACGGCACAGCGTGCCCTTTCTAACTCCGGCGCGTGCGCAGAAGAGATCGCCCTACGGCGATTTGCAAATATCTCCTAGACCGTGCAGGTCTGGGAGATATTTCAAGCACCTACAGGTAAGCCTTAATCTAGGCTTACCTGTAGGTTAAAGTGGTTGTAAAGGGTTTACAACCACTTTAACAGCTGAGAAACTGGAGCATGCTCAGTAGATGCTAACAGCTGCTCTACACAATCTCAGGCTGCAGTGGGGACACAGACTAACAGGGAGGGACAGTGATTAGGAGGGAGGGATAGGATTTTTGCAGTCTACAGAAAACAAATGCTGCAGTGGATGAGTGAGTATGTACACCATGTAATATAGCGTGTATTGACAGTTTTTGATGATTTGGGCTTTTTGACACTTTAAGCTAATTCAATTTTTACCCACAGGCCACAACCGACCTTGTAGCCAAGCTGGAGGACGTGGTGCAAGATATCTGGGTAGTGTCACTTGTGTCCAAAGCTTCCAATATACTGACACAGTTGGTGAACTCCAGTGAGTATTTGGTACCAGAGACACAGGTAAGTAGACAGAGCCAGAGTTTTTTTCATTTGGAGTTGGAGGGTTGGAGAAGACGTTTTGAAACCTTGCAGCAGCAAGAAAGAGTACCTGTTTATCTGATTTCTTACATTAGCCGTGTGTCGGAATAGAAAATTTTTATTGGGTGGAGTTACAGCGGGGAAAATAGTCATTTGATCCCCTGAAGATTGTGTAAGTTTGCCCACTTACAAAGAAATGAAGGGTCTATCATTTTTATCATAGGTGTATTTTAAATGATAGAGACAGAATATCAACCAAAAATCCAGAAAAAAAAACCGCATGATACAAATGTTATAAATCGAGTTGCAGTTCAGTGAGTAAAATAAGTATTTGATCCCCTACCAGCCAACAATCATTCTGGCTCCCACAGACTGGCTACAGTAGGTGCTCATGTGGTACACAGATTAGTCCTGTCAATGTGAGAAGGTTCTCCTAACGACAACTCGTTATGTGTATAGAAGACATTGTCCACAGAATCTCTTCCATTCAATCCTCACCATCATGGGGAAGACCAAAGAGCTGTCAGAGGACATCAGGGAGAAGATTGTAGACCTGCACAAGGCTGGAATGGGCTACAAGACCATCAGCGAGAAGCTTGGGGAGACGGAGACAACTGTTGGTCGGTCTGGAGCTCCATGCAAGGTTTCGCCTCCTGGGGTGAGGATGATGATGAGAAAAGTGAGGGATCCGCCCAGAACTACACGGGAGGAGCTTGTGAATGATCTCAAGGCAGTTGGGACCACAGTCACCAAACCAACCATTGGTAACACAATACGCCGCCATGGATTGATATCCTGCAGCGCCCGCAAGGTCCCCCACCTCAAGAAGGCACATGTACAGGACCATCTGAGGTTTGCCAATGAATATATAATTGATTCAGAGAAGGATTGGGGAGAAAGTGCTGTGGTCAGATGAGACCAAAATTGAGCTCTTTGGCATTAACTCGACTCGCCATGTTTGGAGGAAGAAAAATGCTGACTATGACTCTAAGAACACCATCCCTACAGTCAAGCACAGAGGTGGAAACATGGTGCTTTGGGGCTGTTCCTCTGCTAAAAGGTACAGGCCAACTTGGCTGCATTAAGCGGCCAATGGATGGGGCCATGTATTGTAAAATCTTGGATGAGGACCTTCTTCCCTCAGCCGGAACACCGAAGATGGGTTGTAGATGGGTCTTCCAATATAATAATGGCCCAAAACATATCACCAAGGCAACAAAGGAGTGGGTCAAAAAGAAGTACATTAAGGTCATGGAGTGGCCTAGCCAGTCTCCAGACCTTAATCCTATAGAAAATGTATGGAGGGAACTGAAACTTCGAGTTGCCAAACGACAGCCAAGAACCCTTAAGGATTTAGAGAAGATCTGTAAAGAAGAGTGGACCAAAATCCCCCCTGAGATGTGTGCAAACCTGATCACCAACTACAAGAAACGTCTGACCTCTGTGATCACCAACGAGGGTTTCTCCACTAACTACTAATGCCGCGTACACACGGTCGGACTTTTCGGCTACAATAGTCCGACAGCCTGTCTGACAGACTTTCAACGGACTTTTGTCAGACTTTTGGCGGACTTTTGGCGGACTTGCGGCAGACTTTCTAACGAACGGACTTGCCTACATACGATCACACAAAAGTCAGACGGATTCGTACGTGATGACGTACACCGGACTAAAATGAGGAAGTTGATAGCCAGTAGCCAATAGCTGCCCTAGCGTGGGTTTTTGTCCGTCGGACTAGCATACAGACGAGCGGATTTCTGGGTCCGGCGGAGTTACGACGTAAAGATTTGAAGCATGTTCCAAATCTAAAGTCCGTCATATTTGTGGCTGGAAAAGTCCGCTGAAAGTCCGCTGAAAGTCCGGGGAAGCCCACACACGATCGGATTACCAGCCAGCTTTAGTCCGTCGGCGTCCGTCGGACTTTTGTAGACGAAAAGTCCGACCGTGTGTACGCGGCATTAGTCATGTTTTGCTTGGGGATCAAATCCTTTTTTTTTTTACTCCCTGAACTGCAACTCCATTTATAACATTTGTATTGTGTGTTTTTTTCTGGCTTTTCGGTTGATATTCTGTCTCTATCATATAAAATACACCTATGATAAAAATGATAGACCCTTCATTTCTTTGTAAGTGGGCAAACCTAGATGAAGAAGTCTAGATGAGAGGCGTCAGAACAGGAAAAGAGAAGAAATCTCCCTAAATTGAAAACATACAGAAATTAAATGGACCCCACCCCAGCAATAATAGTTAACCCACACAACAATGGACCCCCCCCCCAACACACAGTGACAATGGACCACCCCCCCCCCCAACAAAATATCACCCCCAGCAACAAAAGATCCACCCCAGCAACAACAACAGATCTCCCAGCCGCCAGCATAAATAGACCCTCCAGCATACAAAAAACAAAAGACCTCTCCCTCAATAGTAAATTCCTATCAGCAACATAAGACTCCCCCCCCCCCCCCAGCAACAACTTATCCCCCACCAGCAACAATAGACCCTCGCACAAAAATAGATCCCCACCAGTGGCAATAGATCCCCCAGCAGCCAGCATTAATAGACCCTCCAGCAGACCCAACACCCCTTGCTATTAACATACTGTATATTCAGTGCTGGAGGGGGCGCTACTGCGTTCCCCCCCGTGTTCCCGCTGAAATAAACGCCCCGTCCATATGTGCAAATTGCAGCCAGCTGGGGGAGCTCTAGGCTACTCTTTACAGATTCACCTTGGCTAACTTTATGGCTTTGCTGTGATGAAGTGGACGTTGCTTTACTTTTTTCAGGTCAATGCGAGCGACCTTCTGCACAGTCTTGGAGAGCAACTGGTGGGTACATTGATGGAGGATGTGAATGTCACCGAAGATGTTGTGGTTGATGCAGCTCAGTCTCTATTTCATGGCTTTGATGTCACGATGAAAGCATCTTTGGAGAATTATGAGAACTTAACATCTGACCAGGTCTGTTTGTTCACCGAAAACAACTTTGTTAAAGCTTCGGAGATATTTTATGTTTGCTGCCGTTCACTAACAAAAAAATTCATTGTATGCGGACCTATGTTGTTTTAACCACTCCGTAAAGTTTTATCCCCCTCATTTTTTGCTATTAAACACTGCGCTACTTTAACATGCAACGCTGTACCCAAACAAAATTTATAACATTTTTTTCACACAAATAGAGCTTTTTTTGGTGGTATTTGATCACCACTGGATTTTTTTTATTATATCATTAAAAAAAGACCCGAAATTTAAAAAAATATATATATATATATTTTTTTACTTTCTACAATATTTTTTACAATATTTTATTTATTTTTACAACATTTTAATTTAAATATTCTGCAATATTCTACAATATTCTATAATATTTTTTAAAATATTTTAATTAAAAAAAAAATCTAATTTCTTCATACATTTAAGCCAAAATGTATTCTGCTACATGTTTTTGTTAAAAAAAATCCCAATATTTTATTTATTTTTTATAACATTTTAATTGAAATATTCTGCAATATTCTACAATATTCTATAATATTTTTTACAATATTTTAATTTAAAAAAATCTAATTTCTTCATACAAAAAGACCCGAAATTTAAGAAAAACCCAATATTTTTTACTTTCTAGAATATTTTTTTTACAATATTTTATTTATTTTTACAACATTTTAATTTAAATATTCTGCAATATTCTACAATATTCTAGAATATTTTTTACAATATTTTAATTAAAAAAAAAATCTTATTTCTATATACATTTAGGCCAAAATGTATTCTGCTACATGTCTTTGTAAAAAAAAAAATCCCAATATTTTATTTATTTTTACAACATTTTAATTTAAATATTCTGCAATATTCTACAATATTATATAATTTTTTAAGAAATATTTTAATTTTAAAAAAAATCTAATTTCTTCATAGATTTAAGCTAATTGTCTTTGTAAAAAAAAAAGAATCCCAATATTTTAATTTAACAAAAAATCTAATTTCTTCATACATTTAGGCCAAAATGTATTCTGCTGCATGTATTTGTTTAAAAAAAATCCCAATATTTTATTTATTTTTACAACATTTTAATTTAAATATTCTGCAATATTCTACAATATTATATAATATTTTTTACAATATTTTACTTTAAAAAAAATCTAATTTCTTCATACATTTAAGCCAAGTGTCTTTGTAAAAAAAAAAAATCCCAATATTTTATTTATTTTTACAACATTTTAATTTAAATATTCTGCAATATTCTACAATATTCTACAATATTCTACAATATTCTAGAATATTTTTTACAATATTTTAATTAAAAAAAAATCTTATTTCTATATACATTTAGGCCAAAATGTATTCTGCTACATGTCTTTGTAAAAAAAAAATCCCAATATTTTATTTATTTTTACAACATTTTAATTTAAATATTCTGCAATATTCTACAATATTATATAATTTTTTAAGAAATATTTTAATTTTAAAAAAAATCTAATTTCTTCATACATTTAAGCCAAGTGTCTTTGTAAAAAAAAAAATCCCAATATTTTATTTATTTTTACAACATTTTAATTTAAATATTCTGCAATATTCTACAATATTCTATAATATTTTTTACAATATTTTAATTAAAAAAAAATCTAATTTCTTCATACATTAAAGCCAAAATGTATTCTGCTACATGTCTTTGTAGAAAAAAATCTCAATATTTTATTTATTTTTACAACATTTTAATTTAAATATTCTGCAATATTCTACAATATTCTATAATATTTTTTACAATATTTTAATTTTTTAAAAAAATCTAATTTCTTCATACATTTAAGCCAAATGTCTTTGTAAAAAAAAATACCAATATTTTACTTATTTTTTAAAACATTTTAATTTAAATATTCTGCAATATTCTACAATATTCTATAATATTTTTTTACAATATTTTAATTTTAAAAAAATCAAATTTCTTCATGCAAAAAGACCCGAAATTTAAAAAAAACCCAATATTTTTTACTTTCTAGAATATTTTTTTTACAATATTTTATTTATTTTTACAACATTTTAATTTAAATATTCTGCAATATTCTACAATATTCTATAACATTTTTTACAATATTTTAATTAAAAAAAAAATCTTATTTCTATATACATTTAGGCCAAAATGTATTCTGCTACATGTCTTTGTAAAAAAAAAAAAAAAATCCCAATATTTTATTTATTTTTACAACATTTTAATTTAAATATTCTGCAATATTCTACAATATTATAGAATTTTTTAAGAAATATTTTAATTTTTTAAAAATCTAATTTCTTCATAGATTTAAGCCAATTGTCTTTGTAAAAAAAAGAATCCCAATATTTTTTTTATTTTTACAACATTTTAATTAAAATATTCTGCAATATTCTACAATATACTATAATATTTTTTACAATATTTAAATTTTTTTTAAAAATCTAATTTATTCATACATTTAGGCCAAAATGAATTCTGCTACATGCCTTTGTAAAAAAAAAAATCCCAATATTTTATTTAATTTTACAACATTTTAATTTAAATATTCTACAATATTCTAATATATTTTTTACAATATTTTAATTAAAAAAATCGAATTTCTTCATAAATTTAAGCCAAAATCTATTCTGCTACATGTCTTTGTAAAAAAAAAAAAAAATCCCAATAAGTGTTTGAAAGTTATAGCGTCTACAAATGATGGTATATATATTGGAATTTTTATTTATTTATTTTATGCTATAACGGCAGTGATCAGCGATCTAAAGTCATTGTAAAACTTTGTTTAAAAAAAAATAAATAACAAACATCTTATACTTACCTCCTCTGTGTAGTTGGTTTTGCACAGAGTGGCCCCTACCCTCCTTTTCTGGGTCCCCCCCACGGCGCTACTGGCTCCTCCTCTTCTCGAGTAAACATGTGCAATTCGTTTCGTTCCAAATTAGCTTTTTTAACGAATTTTAACAAATTTGTTCATTCAGAAACATCCGAATAATTGTAAATTTGAATATTCGAAAATTCGTAAATTCTTACATTCGAAATTTCGTAAATTTGAATATTCGAAAAAAATGTAAATTCGAAATTCGAAAATCCAAAAACTCGAAAATTTGAAAATCTGAAATAATAACTATTAAATTATAGGTATTGGAATTTCCTTTGAAATTTGGCTGTTAGTGAATGTAACAAATACGAATTTATCCGAAGTTACGAATTATCCGAAATAATGAATGCCGTTTCTAAACGAATGGAACGTAACTAATTAATAATAATAAATAAAAATGATAATAAAAACTTTTTATTATTATTATTTATTATTAATGTGTTCCATTCCATTTGTTTAGATGTGGCATTCGTTATTTCTAATGATAATATTCAGATGATAACAGGGCTGAGGGCTGTGTTTGCTCGTATGGGGATGCACAGGATGTTGCGTTCGGGGGCCATGCACCCACACGGCTGTCAAATTGGCAGCAATGATGTGTAGCTGAGGCTGGAGCTGCAGGGGATCAGCAGCACTGAGATGCAGCAAAGGATTCCACATGACTGATAAGGCCGTATGCTATGCTTCCTACAATATCAGTGAAGGGTTCTCATAGAGTTTTACTTTTGTCTTTTATCTAGATGGTTCACATCATTGAATCCTCGGTTTCTTCCATGGAATCTGTAGAGTCAGCACTATTGTCACTTGGAAACTCCTCTATTAAGAACTATTCCTTCTCCTCTGATCTGTCTAGTATGACAGTGGCCAGGTAAACCAATACTGCTAGTCACTCCTAAAAAAAGATAAAAACTTTGAATTAAGATTATAGTACAGTAGACCCCTACCCCTCTATACCATACAGTAGACCCCAACCCCTCTATACCATACAGTAGACCCCTATCCCTCCATACCATACAGTAGCCCCCTATCCCTCCACACCATACAGTAGACCCCTATCCCTCTATACCATACATTAGCCCCCTATCCCTCCATACCATACAGTAGACCCCTATCCCTTCATACTGTACAGTAGACCCCTATTCCTTCCTACCATACAGTAGACCCCTATCCCTCCATACCATACAGTAGACCCCTATCCCTTCATACTGTACAGTAGACCCCTATTCCCTCCATACCATACAGTAGACCCCTATCCCTTCATACAATACAGTAGCCCCCTATCCCTCCATACCATACAGTAGACCCCTATCCCTTCATACAATACAGTAGCCCCCTATCCCTCCATACCATACAGTAGCCCTCTATGCCCTCATATCATACAGTAGCCCCCTATCCCTCCATACCATACAGTAGCCTCCATGTCTTCATACCATACAGTAGCCCCCATGTCTTCATACCATACAGTAGCCCCCATGTCTTCATACCATACAGTAGACCTCTATCCCTTCATATCATACAGTAGACCTCTATCCCTTCATATCATACAGTAGCCACCCTTCTCTTCATACCATACAGTAGTCCCCATGTCTTCATACCATACAGTAGCCACCCTTCTCTTCATACCGTACAGTAGCCCCCATGTCTTCATACCGTACAGTAGCCCCCATGTCCTCATACCGTACAGTAGCCCCCATTCCTTCATACAATACAGTAGCCACCCTTCCCTTCATACCATACAGTAGCCCCCATGTCTTCATACCATACAGTAGCCCCCATGTCTTCATACCATACAGTAGACCTCTATCCCTTCATATCATACAGTAGCCACCCTTCCCTTCATACCATACAGTAGCCCCCATGTATTCATACCATACATTAGCCACCCTTCCCTTCATACCGTACAGTAGCCTCCACGTCTTCATACCCTACAGTAGTCCCCATGTCTTCATACCATACAGTAGCCCCCACACCTTCATACCATACAGTAGCCTCCATGTCTTCATACCGTACAGTAGCCCCCATGTCTTCATACCGTACAGTAGCCCCCACACCTTCATACCATACGGTAGCCTCCATGTCTTCATATCATACAGTAGCCCCCATGTCTTCTATACATACAATAGCCCCCATGTCTTCATACCATACAGTAGCCACCCATGTCTGCATACAATACAGTAGCCCCCATGTCTTCATACCATACAGTAGCCCCCGTGTCTTCATACCGTACAGTAGCCCCCGTGTCTTCATACCGTACAGTATCCCCCATTCCTTCATACCATACAGTAGCCAGCCTTCCCTTCATACCGTACAGTAGCCACCCTTCCCTTCATACCGTACAGTAGCCCCCATGCCTTCATACCATACAGTAGCCCCCATGTCTTCATACCATACAGTAGCCCCCATGCCTTCATACCATACAGTAGCCGCCCTTCCCTTCATATTGTGCAGTAGCCCCCATGCCTTCATACCATACAGTAGCCCCCATGCCTTCATACCATACAGTATCCCTTCATGCCATATAGTGCCACTTTCTTTCACTGCCCACCTGCTCAGACACGTACAAACAATGCTGGCATTCCAAGCATCATTTGTGGTGAACAAGCCAATATCTTACAGTGTAAAGTTTAATAAATGAAATAAAACTGGGAATAAAATCTTTCTAGTTGACTTGTAATGAAATGGTGAAAGTCACGTGGCTTGTCTTGTGTCATCAGAGTGAAGTCGGCAGACCTGACAAGCGGATCATTCAGCACCAGCCTGCCTGCTTTCTGTAGAATCACCTTCCCTGTCTGCTCTCTCCTGAGTGATATGACCAGCACATACCAAACAGTAAATGTCATGGTGAGTCCAGTGTGTGCGTCTCAGGAAATGTTAGTGTCCGGGCTTTCATGCTGAATGGCAACCTACATATCCAAGCTTCCTTGTTATTGTAAGGCCAAATTCCTAGTCAACGGATAGGCCACATTCACTCACAAACCAATCAGCCATAATATTATGACCACCCACCATAACCCATTGTGGCATGGACTCCACTAGACCTCTGAAGGTATGCTGTGGTATCTGGCACCAAGCCGTCAGTAGCAGATCCTTTAAGTCCTGTAAGTTGCGAGGTGGGGCCTCCATGGATTGGTCCTGTTTTTCCAGCACATCCCACAGTTGCTTATTTGCATTGAGGCCTGGAGAATTTGGAGGCCAAGTCAAAACCATAACCTTGTTGTGTTTCTCAAAAAATTCTTGAATTCATTAGACCAGGCCACCTTCTTCCATTGCTCCATGGTCCAGTTTTGAGGCTCACCTGTCCATTGTTGGCGCTTTTGGCTGTAGACACGGGTCAGCATAGGCACCCTGACCAGTCTGCCACTACACAGCCGAATGCACAACAAACTGCGATGCTCTGTGTGTTCTGACACCTTTCTATCAAAACCAGCATGAACTTTTTCAGCAATCTGAGCTCCAGTAGCTCTTCTATTGGATCAAATCTACATTTGCCAGCATTTGCTCCTCATGTCCATCAATGATCCTTGGTCACCCATGACCATGTCACTGGTTCTCCTTCCATGGACCTTCAGACTACATGGGCCAGCTTTCGCTCCTCATGTCCATCAATGATCCTTGGTGACCCATGACCATGTCACTGGTTCTCCTTCCATGGACCTTCAGACTACATGGGCCAGCTTTCGCTCCTCATGTCCATCAATGATCCTTGGTGACCCATGACAATGTCACTGGTTCTCCTTCCATGGACCTTCAGACTACATGGGCCAGCCTTCGCTCCTCATGTCCATCAATGATCTTTGGTCACCCATGACCATGTCACTGGTTCTCCTTCCATGGACCTTCAGACTACATGGGCCAGCATTCGCTCCTCATGTCCATCAATGATCCTTGGTCACTCATGACAATGTCACTGGTTCTCCTTCCATGGACCTTCAGACTACACGGGCCAGCCTTTGCTCCTCATGTCCATCAATGATCCTTGGTCACCCATGACCATGTCACTGGTTCTCCTTCCATGGACCAGTGACATGGTCATGAGTGACCAAGGATCATTGATGGACATGAGGAGCGAAGGCTGGCCCGTGTAGTCTGATCCAATAGAAGAGCTACCGGAGCTCAGATTACTGCCAGCCTTCGCTCCTCATGTCCATCAATGATCCTTGGTCACCCATGACCATGTCACTGGTTCTCCTTCCATGGACCTTCAGACTACACGGGCCAGCCTTCGCTCCTCATGTCCATCAATGATCCTTGGTCACCCATGACCATGTCACTGGTTCTCCTTCCATGGACCTTCAGACTACACGGGCCAGCCTTTGCTCCTCATGTCCATCAATGATCCTTGGTCACCCATGACCATGTCACTGGTTCTCCTTCCATGGACCAGTGACATGGTCATGAGTGACCAAGGATCATTGATGGACATGAGGAGCGAAGGCTGGCCCGTGTAGTCTGATCCAATAGAAGAGCTACTGGAGCTCAGATTGCTGCAGACCGACCACTGCAGACCGGGAACATCCCACAAGAGCTGCTGTTTTAGAGTTGCCCAAACCAAGTCGTCTAAAGCATTGCAATTTGGCCCTTGTCAAAGTCATTCAAAACCTTACACTTGCCCATTGTATATGCTTTCAACACTTCAACTTCACGGACAACATGTTCAATTGCTGCCTAATATATCCCACCCACTTTCAGATGCCATTGTAACAAGATAATCAATGTTATTCACTTTACCTGTCAGTGGCCATAATGTCATGGTTGATCGGTGTATATCACACTATTTGACAAAATATTTCCCTCCACTGTGTCTGGGTGATTGGTACTTTTTAAAAATGAAGTATCAATGTTTGCTGTACCGACATGTCTCGTTTTCCTTAATGGCAGGTCTTAGCTCTGTCTGTTAACCCATTCAGTCACTTAAGTCCTTTGGTAATAGACGGGCCTGTGGTTAACATTGAGCTTGATGGAGATGATGGGACCATTGATGTTGCAAACCTGACCGACTACATTGAGGTAAGTTCCTACACCATTCAGGGACAAGGGGTTGTTTAAGAAAAAATTATAGTGTTTGTCTGGAATGGATATACAATATTTATATATATATATATATATATATATATATATATATATATATATATATATATATATATATATATATATATATATATATATATATATATATATATATATATATATATACACACACTATATTAACAAAAGTATTGGGACGCCTGCCTTTACACAGACATGAACTTTAATGGCATCCCAGTCTTGGTCCGTAGGGTTCAATATTGAGTTGGCCCACCCTTTGCAGCTATAACAGCTTCAACTCTTCTGGGAAGGCCGTCCACAAGGTTTAGGAGGGTGTCTATGGGAATGTTTGACCATTCTTCCAGAAGAGCATTTGTGAGGTCAGGGACTGATGTTGGAGACAAGGCCTGGCTCACAGTCTCCGCTCTAATTCATTCTAAAGGTGTTCTATCGGGTTGAGGTCAGGTGCAGGCCAGTTAAGTTCTTCATTTATGTCTTTATGGACCTTGCTTTGTGCGCTGATGCACAGTCATGTTGGAACAGGATGGGGGCTTTCCCAAACTATTCCCACAAAGTTGGGAGCATGAAATTGTCCAAAATGTCTTGGTATGCTGACGCCTTAAAAGTTCCCTTCACTGGAACTAAGGGGCCAAGTCCAACCCCTGAAAAACAACCCCCCACACCATAATCCCCCCTCCACCAAATGATTTGGACAAGTGCACAAAGCAAGGTCGATAAGGACATGGATGAGCGAGTTTGGGGTGCAGAAACTTGACTGGCCTGCACAGTCCTGATCTCAACCGGAAAGAACACATTTGGGATGAATTAGAGCGGAGACTGTGAGCCAGACCTTGTCTCAAACATCAGTGCCTGACCTCACGAATGCGCTTCTGGAAGAACGGTCAAACATTCCCATAGTCACCCTCCTAAACCTTGTGGACAGCCTTCCCAGAAGAGTTGAAGCTGTTATAGCTGCAAAGGGTGGGCCAACTCAATATTGAACCCTACGGACTAAGACTGGGATGTCATTAAAGTTCATGTGTGTGTAAAGGCAGGCGTCCCAATACTTTTTGACAACCAGAGAAATTGACTACCATAAAAAACTACTAAAATACATTCCAGTAATGGCCGTGTATTGTTGCCTGCTAGATTCTGACGTACCTTTATTTGTAGATTGTACTGGTCAAGAATCAGAGCTCACCGGTCAACGAGTCAAAGATGAGCTTGACGAAGGACAAGAACTTAAGGCTAAGTATGAATGTAACCTCTGATAACCAGACCGTGGTGCTGATATTGCAGCCGGACATCACGGTGCCAATCGCCCTGCACCTCTGGTTCCAGGAACAACCCAACAGTAGCCTCCTGCAGAACTTCTCCCTTCCGGATGGTAAGGACAATGATTCTACGTGACTCATACAGTTACTTAGGAGAGTCCATATTCTAGCATCTGCAACACACTATGGGGTTGATTTACTAAAGGCAAATAGACTGTGCAAGGGAGCTTGCTATAGAGCAGTGGTCTCCAAACTGCGGCCCTGAGGCCAGATGCAGCCCTTTGCTTGCTTTTATCTGGCTTTTGGTACACTATTTTATCCACTGATTCCAACAATAGGCCATAATTCCTCCCATTGACATCAACGAAGGGGCACAATTCCCCCAAATGACACCAACAGTGAGGCACTATTCCTCCCACTGACACCAACGATGGGGCACAATTCCTCCCACTGACACCAACGAGAAGATACAATTCCTCCCACTGACACCAACGATGGGGCACAATTCCTCCCACTGACACCAACGATGGGGCACAATTCCCCCCACTGACACCAACGACAGATACAATTTCTCCCGCTGACACCAACGATGGGGCACAATTCCTCCCACTGACACCAACGAGGAGATACAATTTCTTCCACTAACACCAACGATGGGGAACAATTCCTCCCACCGACACCAACGATGGGGCACAATTCCCCCCACTGACACCAACGAGGAGATATAATTCCTCCCGCTGACACCAACGATGGGGCACAATTCCTCCCGCTGACACCAATGATGGGGCACAATTCCTCCCGCTGACACCAACGATGGGGCACAATTCCTCCCTCTGACACCAATGAGGAGATACAATTTCTCCCAAGGACACCAATGATGGGGTACAATTCTTCTCAATGACACCAACATTAGTGTTCCATTTGCCCCACTGACACCAATGGTGGAGCACAATTCCTCCCAATGACACCAACAATGGGGCACAGTTCCTCCCAATGACACCAACGATGGAGCATTATTTTTTCCCACTGACTATAGGACAATTTTCACTCCCAATAGCCTGCCCCCCCCCCACCCTACCATTCCCCTATATTGGCTCCTGAAATTTACAAATGCAACAATTTAGAAATTGGATGAAAGGTTTACCACTGGGAAACACTTTTTGATAGATAAAAAGTGCATTTTGTCTACAACTATATAGATTAGACCAACATGAGGGACAGATGAGAAGGAAAGAGGGGCTTTGTTCCAAATCAGGGACAGTCCCTCGAAATCAGAGACAGTTGGGAGCTATGCTTTTACATACTGTAGCTCCCAACCGTCCTTGATTTCGAGGGACTGTCCCTCTTTCCTCCTCATTTCTCCCTCATTTTGGTCTGATCTATATAGTTGTATATAGAATACACTGTTTATCTATCAAAAAGAGTTTCCCAGTGCTAAACCTTTCATCCAAGTTCTAAATTGTTGCATTTCAAAAGACAATATAAAGGAATAGTAAAAAAAAAAAGCACTTGTGGGTTTAACCAATCTATTATATTTTTTGTACAATTCTCCTTTAAGGGGGGCGTGACAGTGGGTGTGTCCTATGCCTACATACTTTTGCTAATAGGTGTCCCTCATTCCCATCTCAGAAAGTTGGGAGGTGTGGCTTTTTTATGTGATTTCTCAGCAAAATAAAGCATGAGTGGGGGAGTTTGCTTTGAATATTAAAAATGAATTAAATAGCACTTTTGGTTTGTGGTGCTCAGATATGGTGTCCTTCCACTTAAGTTCCATGTGACATTCAGTCAGACCTGATTTCAGACTTTTTGTTTCCAGTCACATCTAATTCTTTTTTAGGCTACTGAATTTATTCTTTCTTGAGAAGAGGCGGTTCAAGGGGAATATGATCAACATGTACAAACACATAAGGGGTCCATATAGTGAACTTGGTGTTGAGTTATTCACTTTACGGTCAACACTGAGGACAAGGGGGCACTCTTTACATCTAGAGGAAAAGAGCTTTAATCTCCAAATACGGAAAGGTTTCTTCACAGTAAGAGCTGTGAACATGTGGAATAGACTCCCGCCAGAGGTGGTTCTGGCCAGCTCAATAGATGGCTTTAAGAAAGGCCTGGATACTTTCCTAAATGTACATAATGTAAGACCCCTTTCACACTGGAGCGGTTTTCAGGCGGTATTGCGCTAAAAATACCGCCTGAAAACTGCTCCTAAACAGCCTCCGCTGTTTGTTCAGTGTGAAAGCCAGAGGGCTTTCACACTGAAGCGGTGCGCAGGCAGGGCGGTGAGAAAAGTCCTGCAAACCGCTTTTTTGGAGCGGGGAAGGAGCGGTGTATTCACCGCTCCTTCCCCGCTCCTGCCCATTGAAATCAATGGGACAGCGCGGCTATACCGCGGCAATACCGCGGCTATAGCCGCGCTGTACGAGGGATTTTAACCCTTTTTCGGCCGCCAGCGGGGGGTAAAACCACACCGCTAGCGGCCGAATACCGCTGCAAGAACGACGGTACAGCAGCGCTAAAAATAGCGCTGTTGTACCGCCGACGCCCCCACCGCCCCAGTGTGAAAGGGGCCTAACTGGGTACTGACATTTATAGGTAAAGTTGATCCAGGGAAAATCTGATTGCCTTTCGGGGGTTTAGGAAGGAATTTTTCCCCCTGCTGTAGCCAATTGGATCATACTTTGCTGGGGTTTTTCGCCTTTCTCTGGATTAACTGTGGGTATAAGATTGGGTATATGGAATGGTATGATAATATTATTTATTTATTTATTTATTTTTATGGTTAAACTAGATGGACTTGTGTCTTTTTTTCAACCTGACTAACTATGTAACTATCTAAGACTAAAACTAACTAGCACTAAGCAGGAGGGGGAGGATAGAGGGAGATACCAAAATCACACAGTAAACAAGTTGTAGCTGCCCAAAACTGCCACTAGGTGTCATCATACTACAGAAAAAAATGATAACCGCTTGCAATTTAATACAAGACATAAAAATATTTGAACGAAGGGCAGAACAGTACTGTTAATATCACAAAACTCTACTTTTTCCTGCAGATTCAGATGGGTTGTATACCTGGGTGTTGACCTCAGACATGTTCGTTAATGGCACTGGTGCTTATTATATCAGTGTTGCGGTGACCAATGAGAGTATATGGGCACAGAGGACGTCTCTGGATTTCGCGGTCAGTCTGTTCGCCAGCCAGTGCGTGTTCTGGGATGATGATATGAGAGAATGGAATGATTATGGCTGTCATGTAAGTATAGGATACGATTTGCTGGCTTTGATCATAGTGGCTCACTGCTAAAGAAAAAAAAAAGCTTACTAAGAAATATCCAATGTAGTCCCTGTTCCGACTAGCATAAAAGAACTGTGTGTGGTCCCCCAACTGTAATATTGGTTTTAGGTGGATTTATACTTTAGCAGGGGCGTTGCTAGGTCTACAAAAGATCTGGGGCTAGAGCCCATAGCAGCGTAGTAAAGAAAGTCATACGCTTGGGTGGGCATATACATGTATATACAGCAATATATGTGTTTGTGTGTGTATATATCCCCAGAGAGCCCCCCACTTACATCAGGGTCCCCAGAGAACCCCCCCTTACATCAGGGTCCCCAGAGAACCCCCCTTACATCAGGGTCCCCAGAGAACCCCCTCCTTACATCAGGGTCCCTAGAGAGCCTCCCCCTTGCATCAGGGTCCCCAGAGAGCCCCCCACTTACATCAGGGTTCCCAGAGAGCCTCCCTTACATTAGGGTCCCCAAAGAGCCCCCACTTAAATCAGGGTCCCCAGAGAGCCCCCCCCCCTTAAAATGAGGGTCCCCAGAGAGCCTTCCCCTTAAAACCAGGGTCCCCAGAGAGTCCCCCACTTAAATCAGGGTCCCCAGAGAGCCTCCCCTTCCCTTGGGGACCCCTGCAGAGACTCGGGGCTATGGGCTCCAGATTCGGGGCTATAGCCCCAAAAGCCACCCCCTAGCGACGCCACTGCACTTTAGGTTAGGAGATAAAGCTGTTTTATCTTGTTCTTGGGATATGATTTAGTATCTACTGCAGGGTTTCTCAACCAGTGTTCCTCTAGACTAGAGGTTGCTAGGGGTTCCTTGAGCAACGAGCAATTCTGCCTCTCAGCTAGGTTCCCACCGACACCATTAATCTTTTTAGCCATCTGTAAGGGGGTAATTCTTCCCAATGACCATCACACTAATGCAGCCTTTCTCAACCTTCTTACTCCTGAGAAACCCTGGAAATCATTTTCAGATCTCAGGGAAACCGTGGTTAGATTAATCCATCAGGGATCATTGGGAAGATGCCCCTTACATTGGTGGTGGTAAGTCTGAAGATTGCTACCCTTAGAGGGATGGCCAGAATGACACCCTTGCAGTCATGTCGCTGGCTCTACCAAGTGGAGTTGGATATGGAATTATGCTGGTATCATCAGATGGGAGGACAATTAGCCACAGCTCAAGGAACCCCTGGCCAACCCTGGAGGAACTCTAGGGTTCCATGGAACCCTGGTTGAGAATGGCTGCACTAATGTATCATAAGGTTGTACATATAGTAATTTTTAGCAGGGATTCCCTGAGACTGTAAAGTTATTTAAAGGGTTCCTTTGTGTCGAAAAGGTTAAGAATGAAGGCCTCTTGAGCCCCCCCCCCCCCCCTCCCTAGGGAAAGAGAGCATTGACTGATGGGGGCATGGCTAGGTGCCTGACAAGGGAAACGATTGGTGGTAACATGGGTGGGTGGGTTGGGCCTGAGCTTAGGGAACGTGTGCCCCAGGGAATTCTGGGTCTTCTGGAAGAGTCGGTTTGGAAGAGCTGCCCACCCTCCTGCCCCCTTTTTCCTCTGTTATGGTATGTCACAGCCTGCTGCGGGTTTTCTTGACCTTGCCAGAAGTTAAAGTTGCTGTAATGGGCTATGCCCTTGATGGAAAATTGGAAGTAGGCTGTCTGTCCAGCACTTAACGTAAGGACAGGCCCCACTTCCCTCTTGTGATTGAGTGCTCACAGTACGACTGTGACTGGCACTGGTTAAATAGGTTCACATGTTATGTGTTGGAATTTAATAAAGCTGTGGCCTTGCCCTTTCCAACCTAATGGTTGTAAGTGTCTTATTTAATGGGGTAAAGGGCAAGGGTGGTGGGGATTTGATCCCATTGTGTTACGTTAATTGGGACCTAATTCCATTGCGCCTCAGCAGTCAAGGCTGCTCTACTAAATGTTTGTGGCTTCTACATCTGCAGGTTGGTGCCCGAACTACACCTTCCGAGACCTACTGTCTGTGTAACCACCTGACCTTCTTCGCCAGCACGTTTCTGGTCATGCCACACGTGGTGGATCTCAGCGACAGTCTAGTGCTCTTTGCCAACGTGGCCAATAACCCAGTGGGTGTGGGTTTGCTTGGTGCTTTAGTTGGATTTCTCCTGATTGTGGTGGTATGGGCACGAAAGAAAGATCAGGAGGACCTGAAGAAGGTAAGCCGGTGAGCTGTTTATCATGGTGGGCATGAAGGGTGAACACAGAGGGGCTGGTTAATGAAAGTTATATCAATCATAAATAGTGGTGTAGCCCATAGCAGTCTGATTTTAGCTGGTTTATCGTAACCCACACTGAGAAGATAAGAGATGGATTTTGATTGGTAAGTAAAAGCCACGCTTCTTATGACCCTCTTTTATCAAATCCTCTGAACAGAGGCAGCTCTAGGCTTTGTGAGGCCTTAGGCAAAACTTACACATGAGGCCCCACAGACTGGGATGCTCCGTGATAAGGCAGCTATTCCTCAGGCTGTGGGCAGTATCTGATTTGTCCGTCAGCTCCTAAGCCACAGAGTCCCAGTGGGGGTAGGCGGAGCCCCCGGCATCAACTTCAGTGATTGAGAACAGGCAAATTAGGTGGCCGCGAGGCCCCTGTGAGTGCGAGGCCTTAGGCGACCGCCTAATTTGCCTAATTGGAGAGCTGCCTCTGCCTCTGAAGAAGAGATAACCGTGTAGCCAAATTTCCACTGTTATTTTCTGGGTACAGACCGCTCTGCAGCTACGTAGCCCCATACACAACAAACTGCGATGCTCTGGATGTTCTGACACCTTTCTATCAGAACCAGCATTCACTTTCTCAGCAATTTGAGCTCCAGTAGCTCTTTTATTATATCGGACTACACAGACCAGCCTTTGCTCCCCTCGTGTCATCAGTGTTCCTTGGCTGCCCATGACCCTGTTGCCGGTTCGCTGGATTTCCTTCCTTGGACCACTTTTGATCGATCCTGACCACTGCAGACCAGGAACATCCCACAAGAGCTGCAGTTTTGGAGTTGCTCTGACCCATTCGTCGAGACATTACAATTCGGCCCTTGTCAAAGTCTCCTAAATCCTTACGCTTGCCCATTTTTTCTGCTTTCAACACATCAACTTCAGGGACACCATGTTCCCTTTATGTCTTCTTTCCCCTTACAGGTCAGAGTAGCCATTCTTACAGATAACGACTCCGCTTCTCACTGCCGATATATGATTAAGATATGTACTGGTCATCGTATGGGATCCGGAACCACGTCTCAGGTAGGTGATATGTCCATCTCTGACCTTATGTTGTATATCCTCAGTTTGTGTTAGTTGGTCATGTACAACCATCTCCGACTTGCCACTGGTGAAGGTTTTACCTGAAAAGAGATTCTCTATACCTGGAAGTATGGAGACATATGCTTAAGCAAGAGTAAAAGTGGTTGTAACCCTCAGACATGAACTATGAACAAAGCATATCCCTCTATAGTGTGTACTTGTCTCACTCCAGAGCACTAAATGTCATTTCCGTCTGCTGCCTCCTTCCTCTGCTATCTGCAGGAATCACTTCTGAGAAGTTTTCCTGACACCAAGAGAAAAAAGATGACAGGGGAGGGACCTCCAGTTGATTGACAGCCTCAGCTCTGTTCCTGTGTGCTGTGTGAAGAGGGGGTTTGTTCTCTTCCCTCCAATCAGCTCCCAGAGATTTCCTCACTGGGCTCTGCAGAGTGTAACTTCAGCTCTCCACCCCCATTTTTTAAGTCTCAGACAAGCTTAGAAATGCATTACTTTGAATAGATGTGGAGAAGAAATGACTGAAGATAAACAGATACAACTTATGTAGGAGGATTTGTTTCATCTCTGTGTATCATCTGAGGCCAGTCACTTCACTGGGTATATATGTGAGGGTTTACAACCACCTTAAACTCAAAAAATGTTTGAAAGTATTAGATTCCCAACCACTATTCTATCTTGCACAGATACATTTGAATGATCAGATATTAAAATTGAATAAGGGCACCTTACGATTTAATGTTGTCTTTATTCCTGTAGACCAGGGACTTGCAGTGAGGTGAGTGGCTGGTGAGGCACTGGGTAGTATCAGAGCCAAACACAGGTTACATACGCCGCGATCGTTAGAGCGAGAGCAATAATTCTAGCACTAGAACTCCTCTGTAACTCTAGACAGGTAATCTGTAAAACATTTTAAAGTGCGGCCTATGGAGATTTTTAAGTACTGAAGTTTGGCGCCATTCCACAAGTGTGCGCAATTTTAAAGCGTGACATGTTAGGTATCTATTTACTTGGCGTAACATCATCTTTCACATTATACAAAAAAAATCGGGTTATTTTTAGTGGTTTTTTTATTTTTTTTTATTCATGAAACAGTTTTTTTTTTTCCCCAAAAAACGCATTTGAAAAATTGCTGCGCAAAGACCGTGTAACATAAAAAGTTGCAACGACCACCATTTTATTCCCTAGGGTGTCTGCTAAAACAATATATATAATGTTTGGGGGTTCTGAGTAATTTTCTAGCAAATAAATGATGAATCTCTACTCAAGCAAATTACTGAAGTTTGAAGTTATAACTTTCAACCAGTAATTTCACAGTAAATAGATAAATAATAAATGATTATGTTCTTTTTAATTTTACTTTTTATTGATAAAAAAAAATAATAATAATAAAAAAAAAAAAGATTATGTTCTAATAATATATAGTATAATAATATATGATTTAGCTTGATTATAAGAGTACCTTTTCAACAGACTCAGTTTCTCATTCTCCCTCTTAACTGTGAGAAAAACATGGGATTGTGGGTAAATCTTTTACCCATAAACACATGTTATTTCCTTCTAGTTCAGAGGGCTGGGCTGGAAAGGAGCATGTGTCTTTTAGACACACGCCCCCTTCTATGACACTGCAGTGAGATGCGTGCCTCCACTGCAGCATTTTTATTGGACAGCTGGGGCTAATGGTACTTTACCATTGGTCCAAGACTCCAAGCTGTCCATTGAGCTCAGTACCTCTGACAAGAAGTGAGGAAAGGCACTGTGAGCTCAACCTCTCAGTCTGCTGCAAACAGAGTGTGCCGGCTTGTATTTAAACTGACCGCTCTGTATGTAGCTTTTGACAGGCTGTGCAAGGAGCCCCGTATCTCCGGAACCATAGGTCGTAGGAGCCCCGTTTTTACCAGTGATGGGGTACGACTTAAAGTGGAGTTCCAGTCATAAAAGAAAAAATTTCAATATTCAGCAGCCTTAAATACAAATAACAACCTATTGGAAAACATTTTTTTTTTACTCACCTTTTCAGGTCTGTTGCTAGGGGGTCCCTCGTAATCTGCCTCTTCCTCTCTAAGGTGCCTGACGTCTTTTCCCTCGGCGCCCCGTGCTCGCTAGTGCTCCTGGGAGATGTCTGCCATCATTTCCCAGGAGTCACTGGGCAGCGCCGAGGGCTTCGTTGCCATCACAACGGGGGCGGGCAGTTCCGACACCGCCGCCCGTTGTGATGGCAACGTCAGAAGTGTACGGCGCTGCACCGTACATACGGCGCATGCGCCAGAACGGGCGGTGCATGCTGGTCGCTCAGCTGCATACAGAGCCCGGAAGATATTGCTTGTGGGCTTCACATGCCCACAAGCACTATGGAAACTTCTAGTAAACAGGAATATAAGATATATTCCTATATGAAATCGGCAATCGAGCGCCGATTAATCTCACAAACTTGTGCGCGCTAAATAAACCTAAAAAAAAAATAAAAATATGCATCCTAAAAAAAAAAAAATGTTTAAACAGTGGGAACTCCGCTTTAAGCTACCTACCCCCCACTGGGGTCTCTGTGACCCCAGGTCGCCGAGCTATGACCCTCAAAGCTCGGATTTATTTTTCTTTTTTTTTTTTTTTAATGTTCATGGCAGGTGAGGCTCTGCCTCACCTGCCTCCCCTGACTGTAGGTTCCTGCTGTAGACCTTAAAGTGTATGTGGAGGCAAAATAGCCAAGAATGGCAATAGTGGGGATATCTTACAATGTGGATAATAGTTATGGTGACAACTAGGGAATTACTCACTTTGGAGGGATTTCCTCTCACTTCCTGTTGTGGCCATGGGACAGGAAGTGAAGGGAAATCTCCCCAATGGGATACAGATGGCAAAAATAAAGCTTACAGGATTTATACACTCCCTTACTCTATCCAAAATGAAAAAAAAAATTGCCTTCAGTTCCACTTTAATGGTGCAATGGCTGTTTATTTTTGTATTCAGAGTTACTTTCTTACATTCGGCAGCCCCAATATAATTCCTGACTTATTTAATCATTTCCTTATTATTTACCTGGTCAGGTGGTTCTAACTCTGTATGGATCTGAAGGACAAAGTGACCCGCATCTTATGACGGATTCCGGGAAGGAAATATTCCATAGAGGGGCAGTGGATGTCTTTCTTTTGAAAACCCGACCCCTGGGAGAGCTACACAGTCTGCGATTGTGGCACAGCAACTCCGGCAGCAGTCCCTCCTGGTAAGCGCAAACAGGGGATGATCGTACGATCATTAGTAAACAGACTCGTGTTAAAGTGTATGTTACCCTCATTTTTTTTCCTATGTGTGCTCACCTACGTGTATTTTATAAATCACAGTCGGCATTGTTTTTCATGTACTTGTTCGATCTGAAGTACCTGGTTAATCCTGCCAATCGCCTTTCTTCCTTGTTCTAAACTGACCACACAAAGTATGGGGGCCGATCTGTCTTAGTGTGGTCAGTTTTCATCCTTTGGCTGACATTCAGGGGTACAGGACACTGTGCAGACACACCGCATGCTTGGATTGGGTAGTTTCTTCAGCCACCTCACCCCCCTCCTGGCCAATCGCAGCTTGACACTGGCACACAACCCCTCCAAATCACCTGTCTGCCTTTTTGAACATACCCCCTGCTCAAGCACAGCCTGAATCTTGCCTAAACAGACTAAGGAATTTTGGGCGCTCTGTGTGTCTGCACAGTGTCCTGTAACCCCACCCCTTACTACTACTATTAGGAAAAGGAGATGCATAGTCATATGATGGAACTTTTTTTTCTTATAAAAAAAAAAAAAAAAAAGGTAAGAAAGATCATTTCAGAACATAAGCAAAAACAGTAATGGTGCCTGTATAGTTATAACTGTTAGAAACTGTCTATACCAGTGATGGCGAACCTTGGCACCCCAGATTTTTTTGAAACTACATTTCCCACAATGCTCAGCTACACTGCAGAGTGCACGAGCATCATGGGAAATGTAGTTCCAAAACATCTGGGGTGCCAAAGTTAGCCATCACTGGTCTATACCATTGCCCCCGCATGTGTAAACAGTGTTTAAACCACACATGTGAGGTATCGCCACGATCATCAGAGTGAGAGCAATAATTTTAGCACAGGACCACCTCTGTAACTCTAAACAGGTAACCTGTAAAAAAATGTAAAGCGTCGCCTATGGAGATTTTTTTTCACAGTAGTTTGTCGCCATTCCACAAATTTAAAGCATGACATGTTAGGTATCTATTTGCTCGGCGTAACATCATCTTTCACATTATACAAGAAAATTGGGCTACCTTTAGTGTTTTGTTTTTTTTTTAATTCGTTAAAGTGTATATATCTTTTTTTATTGCGTTTGAAAGACTGCTGCGCAAGTACAATGTGACTTAAAATATTGCAACAACCGCCATTTTGTTCTCTAGGGTCTCTGCTAAAAAAGAAAAAAATATAATGTTTGGGGGTTCTAAGTAATTTTCAAGCAAAAAAATACAGATTTTTTTACGTATAAACAACAAATGTCAGAAAAAGGCCTGGTTAATTTTTATATGTATACATTTGACACCTGTGCTCTCAAATAAAAACTGTGTGCTTCACAAAAAAAAAAAAAAAAAACGAATAGCAAACTACAAAAAATGAAAAGCAACAGCTGCTGCCAATTCGACATATACTATCCACCGATGACGCATTTCGTCATCAACGTGCGATGTCATCATGATGTTGCATGTTGATGACGAAACACGCTGGACGGAGATTCCAGTGACGTCACATCCGCCTGTTGGAATGCATGCTGGAATGCAAATTGGTGTTCCTGGTTTAGTTTTCTTTGGCCTGATCTGTTAAGCATTGAATGCAAGTGCAGTACATATTTTAAAGAGCTCTTGATAAAAAAATAATACACTATGGAGGCTTCCCCTGTTCTCTTCCTATTCTGGTAACTCTGGGCATGATTGAGTCTGTTAAAGGGACAATGGGCACTTCTAAGCATTTTAAAGGGAAAGCACCCAGAGGCTAAACCCACCTAGAGGTTAAACCCACAGGTGATTGAGAACCACCAATCGTCACTTGTATGAAGCACCGGCACAAAAGCGTTATTTGACTTCTGATAGCTTAGAAGTCAACAACATCTGGTGAGTGCAGTGTGTACACCTAAAGGCACAGAGAACAGAGCACACCTCTTGATCACCTTTGCACGAGTATCATTGGTCTTGACTTTTATGAGCACAAGAGCAATTTGTTCATGTGGATAATATTGTGAATTCACCAATGTAATATTTATTTATACTTATGATTTATATGAGTGCCGCTCTTATCCTATAAAAGGAGATGACACTCACTGGCTAATTGATTAGGTACACCTGTTCAATTACTTGGTAACACAAATTGTCTAATAATCCAATCACATGGCAGCAACTCAATGCATTTAGGCATCTAGACGTGGTGAAGACGACTCGCTGAAGTTCAAACTGAGCATCAAAATGGGGAAGGAAGAGGATTTAAGTGACTTTGAACGTGGCATCGTTGGTGTCAGACGGGCTGGTCTGAGCATTTAAAAAACTTCTGATCTACTGGGAATTTCACGCACAACCTACTCTCGGGTTTACAGAGAATGGTCCGAAAAAGAGAAACTATCCAGTGAACTATCCTGTGTTGAGGTCGGAGGAGAATGGGCAGACTGGTTACAGATGATAGAAAGGCAACAGTAACTGAAATAACCACTCGTGATATCCAAGGTATGCAGAATACCATCTCTGAATGCACAACACATCCAACACATCCAACCTTGAAGCAGCTAAGAACAGGAAACTGAGGTTACAATTCGCACAGGCTCACCAAAATTGGACAATAGATTGGAAATACGTTGCCCGGTCTGATGAGTCTCGTTTTCAGCTGCGACATTCACATGGTGGGGTCAGAATTTGGAATAAACAACATGAAAGCATGGATCCATCTTGCCTCATATCAATGGTTCAGGCTGGTGGTGGTGGGGTGTAATGGTGTGGGGGATCTTGGCATTCTTTGGGATCCTTAGTGCCAATCGAGCATCGTTTAAAGGCCAGGGCCTACCTAAGTATTGTTGCTGACCATGTCCATCCCTTTATGACTACAGTGTCCCCATCTTCTGATGGCTCCTTCCAGCAGGATAATGCACCATGTCACAAAGCTCCAATCATCTCACCACCGGACAATGAGGTCCCTGTACTCCAATGGACTCCACACTCACCAGATCTCATCCAATAGAGCACCTTTGGGATGTGGTGGATGTTATCATGTCACTATGGAGCAAAAATCTCTGAGGAATGTTACCAACACCTTGGTAAATCTATGCCACCAAGAATGAAGACGGTTCTGCAGGCAAAAGGGGGTCCAAATGGGTACTAACAAGGTGTACCTAAGTGGCCGGTGAGTGGGTATCTATACTTTAATTTTTAAACTGCCTATTGAAGATGAATCGTTTTCCAGCTCGTCCATTGATGTTCCTAGAAATTGTACTTCTACAGAGCACTTTTACCAGTGTATAGATTGGATTTTTTGCTATATCTTATATTTGGGTCTATTTCACATTTTTTTTACATAAGCGATTATGGATCTCATTATTGGTGCTTCCCATAACAGGTATGTTCATCGGATCACTGTGACGGATCTTGCTGCCCAGAAAACGTGGTATTTCCTGTGTGACTCCTGGCTAGCGCCAGATTTGGCTGACTGTCAGCTGGACCGGATCTTCCCATCAGCCTCCAAAGTCAACTTGATGTCTTTGAGGTGAGTCTAATATAGCAAAGGATGAGAAATGGCGATGGGAAATGTTCTTGGCATAAACAAAGCTAGTTTCCTAGTGGCTGAACCCTTGAAATAACATTCCACTCACACCGAACCTGTGCAAACATTGACTGTATCTACCGTACATTGGTGGGATTGTCAATTGAAAGAACACTCCATATGTTTGTGGTCATTGGGAAGAACCCCCTCTTACCGATAGCTAAAAGATCAATGGTGTCAGTGGGAACTTATATGAGAGGCAGACACTACTCATTGCAAAAGAGATCCCTAGCAACCTCTGGAGGAACCCTAGTGTTCCACAGGACCCTGGTTGACAAAGGTTGGTATATTATATACCTGCCACTAGTTCAGGAATCCCCAATACAGTTCATACTCTCCAGAACGTGGATGGGGCTTCATTTAGAAGTTGGTGAGATTGTAGTTTAGATCAGGGGTCTCCAAACATTCTAAACAAAGGGCCGATTTATTGTCCTTCAGACTCTAGGAGGGCCAGACTTTGGCCAGCGGGTGTGGAAATTTTCTTGGTATCAGTGGGAGTAAACATCTGGTATTAGGGGGGAGGAATAGTACCCCATTGTTGGTATCATAGGGAGGAATAGTACCCCATTGTTGGTATCATTGGGAGGAATGGTGCCCCATTCGTGGTGTCAGTAGGAGAAATGGTACTCTATTGTCAATGCCACATGGCAGACTAGTGTCTCGTATCAGAGGGAGGGATAGTGCCCCAAGGCAAGCAAAGGGCCGCATCTTGCCCTCGGGCCGCAGTTTGGAGAGCACTGGTTTAGATGATCAGGGAGTCGATAAGGCACGTCTTGTACCTACCACAGTTGTGCAAGCACATAAATGTTTGGTCAGAAGCCAGTAAACCTGACAGTATTCTTTTGGTTGTTGGAAGACACTTGAAGGGGGGGTTGTATCATTGTTACTAGTTGTTCTATGCAGCATATACTGTGTTTCCTATAAAAAGAAACTGAGATTTGGGAGGGAGGAAATCTCCAATCCAGGGACCAGGTTTTGCAGGCAATCAGCACATTGATGGCACAGGTGTTATAGTTGGGGACCTGACAGGAGATTGGGGTTTCACCTTTCCGAGGTATCCATGACCATGTGGTTGCAAGGAAGCAGCCTGAAGTATGAACATATGCATGGTGTAGCCTGTGTTAGAACAGACAGGGGGCTCAAGCCTGAGGGCAGGAGCAGTAGGGAGCAGGGCCCAAGCCTGAGGGCCGGAGCAGCAGGGAGCGGGGCCCAAGCCCGAGGGCCGTAGCAGCAGGGAGCAGGGCCCAAACCTGAGGGCCAGAGCAGCAGAGAGCAGGGCCCAAACCTGAGGGCCGGAGCAGCAAGGAGCAGGGCCCAAGCCTGAGGGCCGGAGCAGCAGGGAGCAGGACTCAAACCTGAGGGCTGGAGAAGCAGGGAGTAAGGCCTAAGCCTGAGGGCTGGAGCCACAGGGAGCAAGGCCCAAGCCTGAGGGCTGAAGCCGCAGGGAGAAAGGCCCAAGCCCCAGCAGGAGCCAGGCCTGAGGGCAGGAGCAGCAGGCAGCTGCAAGGAAAAGCTGACAGAGGTACAGCATTTGCACATGAATATAGGGATGCTGTGTTAGATGGTCAGGAGGACTGAGGCACGAGGGCAGCCAGGAAGCAGAACGTGACTGTATTTTGCGTTGATGGTGGAAACCCCTGTGATTGAAGCTATATAGTCAGAAGGACAATGGTTGGATTATCTGCAGACATTCAATATGTAGATATTAGCAATTTGTTTTTGTGTCTTCCCATCAGCCAAATACAGTATATGATTTCAAGCCACCTTCTGTTTCCAGGTATCTTCTCTTCTCTGGCACTGTGGAGAAGTTCCTTAAAGACCACTTGTGGTTTTCTGTGTGGACTCGCTGTCCCTGGAGCCCGTTCACCCGTGTGCAGCGGATCTGCTGCTGTATGTGCCTCCTGATCTGCAGTCTGGTCATTAATATCATGTTCTGGAATGATCACTCCGATGAAGATTCACAGACAGGTACTCGCGCATACAGGGCTCTTTTTCAGTGGGAACACAGGGGGAACGCAGGTCCAACACCTCCAGCACTGAATGTATGTAATAGCAAGGAGTGCTAGGGTGTGCTGGAGGATCTATTGATGCTGGCTGCTGGGGAATCTATTGTTCCCGGAGGGGATCTATTTTTGTGTGTGGGGCTACTGTTGCTGGGGAGGTTTATTGTTGCTGGTGGGGGATCCATTGTTGCTCCAACACCTGTTGGTCCAACACCTCCAGCACTGAATGTATGTAATAGCAAGGAGTGCTAGGGTGTGCTGGAGGATCTATTGATGCTGGCTGCTGGGGAATCTATTGTTCCCGGAGGGGATCTATTTTTTGTGTGTGGGGCTACTGTTGCTGGGGAAGTCTATTGTTGCTGGTGGGGGATCCATTGTTGCTGGGGGTCTTATGTTGCTGGAGGCCAATAATTGCTGGGAGGAATCTACTGTTGAGGAAGGGGTCTATTGTTGCTGGCTGCTGGAGGGTCTATTGATGATGGGAGTCTATTGTTGCTGGGCGGGGGGAGGGGGGTTTATGGTTACTGGAGGGGGTCTATTTTTTCTGGCTACAGGGGATCCATTTTGCCGCCTTTCTTGTTATCATTAACAAATTCCATACAAATTAGCACCACAACATGATATTTGGTTCTGTATTCTCTAAAAGAGCCGTTGTGGGTAGGGGGGTGGAACCAAGGGACGGTGCTCGGAGGTGGGTAGGGGGTGGAGACAAGGGGTGACTCAAAAGGGGGGAGTTCCTATTCTCTAAGAAAAAAAGCCCTGTGTGTATAGGTTCTACAGCATCCACTTTCATTGGCAGATATGCAGGCTTTTCCAATAAAAATCTTTATCATTCATTACTGATTGTCTTGGACAACATAGTCTATCTTTACCATACAGTCATATGGGGGGGACCCATCACAGACACTTCCTCAACCCAACTTGAGTCCCCTCCAGTAGTTTATGAAACAATTTGATAGCTGCATGCAAATATGCCAGTTGGGTTGAATGGTTTTCTTCTTTTTCCTCTCTACAGGGGATTTTCTGATAACCTTAACTCAAATAAAGATCAGCATCCAGGCCTCGGCTCTTTTGCTGCCGGTGAACCTCCTGATTGTACAGATGTTCCAGCTCATCCAGGTGCAGGTGAACCAGGTGAACCCCACTATCAACAAACTGCGGGTGTCCCTGACTGCAAAGCCACCAGCCATGGAAGCTGTGGGACAGGAGCTACTCAGGGTAAGGATGCAAAATAATAGAGGACAAGCCTGGAAATAGGGTGGAATGAGATGTTTGTGATGCTTACGGGTTGAGTCACAGGTCAACATTATTCATATCTTTGGGATTCTAGCGGCGAGATTTGTACATGTGGTTTTTTTGACCAATGTGACACTTCTTCAGTTTTCTTCAATAAAGAGTTAGTGCAGAACTCACTGTAGCTGTATTCATTTTGGCATCAAATTTAGATTTAGTTTTAGCCATAGTCTTTTGACTAAAATGCCATTTTAGTTTTAGTTGTATTTTAGTCATCAACAAAAATATTTTTGTCAACAAAATGAACACTGCACTGTAGTTAAGTCATAATTGTACAGGTAGGATTCTTATTAATTATTATTAATTATTATTATTATTAAACCGTGAGCACGTTAAGGTGCCTAACGCTACTGCTCACCTGTAGAGCATGCCATGCAATTACCAATCATGTCTCCTGGTTGCTGGTCCTAGTTCCACCCCCCCTCCTGAGCATATTTCTTACTATTGGTCAGTAGGTTTACCCATCACAGTTCCTGAAGCACATAACATTGGTGGGGTTGGGGCAAATGACATTGGCCAGGCAGCTTAGTTGGTAAGTATGCAGTATTGCCCGCTAGGCAAACTAGGAGGCCACCTAGGGTGGACTGCTGCCTAGGGGGTGGAGCCAGGAGGGGCCCTACACAGGGGGTGCTGACTGTAAGGAGGGCGATGGCGGAGGAGGCGGGCACGAGTTCAGCGGAGGAGGTGAAGGATGTGGGCACAAGGTCAGCGGAGGAGGCGAAGGAGGTGGGCAGGAGGTCAGTGGAGAAGGCGAAGGAGGCAGGCACGAGGTCAGCGGAGAAGGCGAAAGAGGCAGGCACGAGGTCAGCAGAGGAGGAGAAGGAGGCGGGCATGAGGTCAGCAGAGGAGGAGAAGGAGGCGGGTACAAGGTCAGCGGAGGAAGAGAAGGAGGCGGGCATGAGGTCAGCAGAGGAGGAGAAGGAGGCGTGCATGAGGACAGCGGAGGAGGCAAAAGAGACGGGCATGAGATCAGCGGAGGAAGAGAAGGAGGCGGGCATGAGGTCAGCAGAGGAGGAGAAGGAGGCGGGCACAAGGTCAGCGGAGGAAGAGAAGGAGGCGGGCATGAGGTCAGCAGAGGAGGAGAAGGAGGCAGGCACGAGGTCTGTTGAGGAAGAGAAGGAGGCAGGCACGAGGTCAGCAGAGGAGGAGAAGGAGGCGGGCACAAGGTCAGCGGAGGAAGAGAAGGAGGCGGGCATGAGGTCAGCAGAGGAGGAGAAGAAGGCGTGCATGAGGACAGCGGAGGAGGCAAAAGAGACGGGCACGAGATCAGCGGAGAAGGTGAAGGAGGCATGCACGAGGACAGCGGAGGAGGTCTCTGAACGAAGCAGCTGAGTCTGGTGAGTCCGTTCTCTGATCCTGTCACACGCGTGACCCTAGGCAAGACTAACAACCCCCCCTTGACCGTACCCACCCTGGCTCTTTACTAGCCGGTCTGCAGGGAAACAGTGCTGCTGGTCACATGTTGAAAAAAAAAACAGCCTTTGGGATATGGAGTAAAAGTAAATAATTCATATCAATAAACTGTTTTAAATTGTCATACAAATATATATTTGAATTCAAATCTGGCAATAACATGGTGTGGGGCGTATTTCTGCCAGTCACAGGCTATGTCCCGCCCTTCCAGCCTGTGTCTTAGAATAAGAGGGAGGTGAAGCCTCCATCAATCAAGATATAATATCCCTCCCCGATAGTGTTCAACTTGTTAGTGGGCTTGGGGGGGGGTGGGCTTAACCACTGTATATACGCCCACACATATGACTATGGTCAAATGGGCTGCTCAAATGTGATAGGGAGAAAATGCTCAGGGTAGAAAACACACTGAAAACTGAGCATGTGCAGAGCTTCCAACACGGCTCTGCAAAATTCCCAACTGCATTGAGGACATGGAAAGAAGGGGGATATAGAGAACAGCAGGATCAACCAGGTTTTTTGCAGAATACAGAAAATGAATCTCATAGTGACTGAGTATGAACAGCATGTAATATGCCATTTATTGATCGTTTTTTTATGATGTGGGTTTAGTGACAGTTTAGCTGAATAAGCAAACTTGTGTAATAAACAATTGAAAATGAAAAACAATGAGTTTGATGATACACAAGGGGACACTGGCCTTCACGTCAGTTAACAAGAAGAATTGAAATTTAGACCTTTTCCACTTTTCCTTTGAAAGTTGAAAACATCTTTCGAGCACCAATAAACCTACACCTACAGAAAGTATTCACAGCGCTTCACTTTCTCCACATTTTGTTATGTTACAGCCTTATTTCTAAATGTATTAAATTTATTGGGATGTAGTAAAATACTGCGCCAACACAAGGTATAAAAGCTGCCAACACAACAATAAGACTGATTGTAAATAGATATGTGGGTAAAAAGTGTAGCGCTAAGCAATGTGTCAGGTGAGAAAACCTAGCAAAACAGTGTATATAAAAATTATGAAAAGACTAATAATGTCTCTTAAACAGCACAACATATGAGTGTCGTACAGTGTGACAGACCTGATGCGATATGAGTCGCAGGAAGTCACAAGCATTAATAATTGCTGATACAAGTGTGAAGTGATATGAGTGGCTGAATTAGAATCACAATATCATGTGCAAATATTCAAACCAAAAAAGAAAATTGGACATCAACCATATCATATACAAATGTGAGAAAAACATCAACGGTATTATGTATAACTGTTCAAATAAATCAAACAAAAAATGCGATACCCTAAGTAATCACACAATCCTGTATAAATATTAACCCATGTGTAACAAAAAAACATACGGACACCCAGTGTACCCCGGTTGAAGCCATTGCGGACGAAACACGTAGGGTTAATACGCTGGCTCTAACCACCCCATACTGCGCTTTTTATCTGTTCAATTGAACTGTTTTTATTTCATATTCATTCGTTTGGATATTTTTATTTAAATAAATTCCATCATCCGGATTTATACTATGTGGAGGCTTCTCTTCTCTTTTTTGAACCTTGCATAAATATTACCATCTGGAGGGAATATATCTTAGAGTGCTGTGCCCGGAATTATCTATGGTCTGGAATCTTATCCATTTCCACTGGTAACCAAAAAACATATGGACACCCAGTGTACCCTGGTTGAAGTCATTGCGGGCGAAACACGTAGGGTTAATACGCTGGCTCTAACCACCCCATACTGCGCTTTTTATTTGTTCAATTGAACTATTTTTATTTCATATTCATTCGTTTGGATATTTTTATTTAAATAAATTCCATCATCCGGATTTATACTATGTGGAGGCTTCTCCTCTCTTTTTTGAACCTTGCATAAATATTACCATCTGGAGGGGATGTACCTTGGAGTGCCGTGCCTGGAATTATCTATGGTCTGGAATCTTATCCATTTCCACTGGTAACCAAAAAACATATGGACACCCAGTGTACCCAGGTTGAAGTAATTGCGGACGAAACACGTAGGGTTAATACGCTGGCTCTAACCACCCCATACTGCGCTTTTTATTTGTTCAGTTGAACTGTTTTTATTTCATATTCATTAGTTTGGATATTTTTATTTAAATAAATTCCATCATCTGGATTTATACTATGTGGAGGCTTCTCTTCTCTTTTTTGAACCTTGCATAAATATTACCACCTTGGAGTGCCCTGCCTGGAATTATCTATGGTCTGGAACCTTATCCATTTCCACTGGTCTCTTGGAGTTCGTACCGGTCTTTGGAGGAGGGGATTGAATGGCCCATTATGGGAACCTGACCTCACATCGCCGGCTCTATGCTTGATTGATCCACCGTCGTATGGTGAGTTGGGTCCACTATTTTGGGTAAGAGTACCTTTTTCTCTCCTCCATTCCCAGGAAGGTGAAGGCACGCCTGGGTGTATTTATCCATTCGTCACTGCACGTACCTCAGAGACTGCCGAACATTTGTAGCAGCAGTGTCTTTTCCTCATATATCACTGCCCAATGCATGGACTATCACGTTTGCAGTTTCAATCGATATTGGAATTAGCATTACATCTGTTATGTCCATATGTTTTTTGGTTACACTTGGATTAATATTTATACAGGATTGTGTGATTACTTAGGGTATCACATTTTTTGTTTGATTTTATTGAACAGTTATACATAATATTGTTGTTGTTTTTCTCACATTTGATATATGATATGGTTGATGTAGACTCATATCGCATCAGGTCTGTCACACTGTGCGTCACTCATATGTTGTGCTGTTTACGAGACAGTATTTTTTTTTTTGGATTAAATGTATTATTTTTCTCAAAATTCTAAAAACAATCCCCCATAATGGCAATGTGAAAGAAGTTTGTTTGAAATCTTTGCAAATTAATAAAAAATGAAAAAATCCCATGTACATAAGTATTCACAGCCTTTGCTCAATACTTTGGTGAAGATCCTTTGGCACCAGTTAGAGCCTCAAGTCTTTTTGAGTATGAGGCTACAAGTTTGGCACACCTATTTTTGGGAAGTTTCTCCCATTCTTCTATGTAGGACCTCTCAAGCTCTATAAGGTTGGATGGGGAGCGTCGGTGCACAGCCATTTTCAGATCTCTCCAGAGATGTTCAATCGGGTTCAAGTCTGGGCTCTGGCTGGGCCACTCAAGGACATTCACAGAGTTGTCCCATAGCCACTCCTTTGTTATCTTGGCTGTGTGCTTAGGGTCGTTGTCCTGTTGGAAGATGAACCTTCACCTCAGTCTGAAGTCCAGAGCGCTCTGGAGCAGGTTTTCATCAAGGACATTTCTGTACATTCCTGCATTCAGCTTATCCTCGATCCTGACTAGTCTCCCAGTCCCTGCCGCTGAAAAACATCCCCACAGCATGATGCTGCCACCACCATGCTTCACTATAGGGATGATATTGGCCAGGTGATGAGTGGTGCCTGGTTTCCTCCAGACATGGCGCTTGAAATTCAGGCCAAAGAGCTCAATCTTTGTTTCATCAGACCAGAGAATTTTGTTTCTCGTGGTCTGAGAGTCCTTCAGGTGCCTTTTGGCAAACCCAAGGTGGGCTGTCATGTGCCTTTTGTAGAGGAGTGGCTTCCATCTGGCCATACTACCATACAGGTCTGATTGGTGGAGTGCGGCAGAGATGGTTGTTCTTCTGGAAGGTTCTCCTCTCTCCACAGAGAAACACTGGAGCTCTGTCAGAGAGACCATCGGGTTCTTGGTCACCTCCCTGACTAAGGCCCTTCTCCCCCTATCACTCAGTTTGGCTGGGCGGCCCGCTCTGGGAAGAGTCCTGGTGGTTCTAAACTTCTTCTATTTTCTACTTTGCTATCGGAGGGGAGAGTACGGGAAAACAATAAGATAAATTGCATTGTATATGTTTCAAGATATTGTTTGTAATTTTTTGAAATTCTGAAAATAAAAAGAAAATAAATAAATAAACTCCTTCCATTTATGGATGATGGAGGCCACTGTGCTCATTGGGACCTTCAATGCTGCAGACATTTTTCTGTACCCTTCCCCAGATCTGTGCCTCCATACAATCCTGTCTGGGAGGTCTACGGACAATTCCTTGGACTTCATGGCTTGGTTTGTGCTCTGACATGCACTGGTAACTGTGGCACCTTATATAGACAGGTGTGTGCCTTTCCAAACCATGTCCAATCAACTGAATTTACCACAGGTGGGCTCCAATCAAGTTGTAGAAACATCTCAAGGATGATCAGTGGGAACAGGAGGCACCTGAGCTCAATTTTGAGTGTCATGGCAAAGGCTGTAAAACTTATGTACATGGGATTTTTTTAATGTTTTATTTTTTTTAATACATTTTTTCAATAAATGTGCAAAGATTTCAAACAAACTTCTTTCACGTTGTCATTATGGAGTATTGTTTGTAAAATTTTGAGGAAAATAATGAATTTAATCCATTTTGGAATAAGGCTGTAACGTAACAAAATGTAGAAAAAGTGAAGCGCTGTGAATACTTTCCAGATGCACTGTAATTTGTTACTTTATGTAAAATAATAAATAGTTATATTTATGAGAAGCATTAACGTTTTTCCAGTTTTCTGTGTAAAACAGAAAGTTTGCTGTTAAAGTGATACCATTTATTGGCTAACTCAATGGATCGTCAAGTATGGCGAAGAACCGACTAATGTGTCTCGGAAGCTGGAATGTTCCTGTACTGAACTAGCTAATACCTGGTCTGTTTTTATTCCACCCATGCTTATTCATCAATTTTTATCGTGAAAAACGTAATTATGTTCTTCCCCCAGGACATAAAAGGCATTGTAGATTTTCTACAGAAATACATCATCCAAGTTCTTGGTGATAGCCCAGAGGACTTGCCAACCCCAAATAGCGAATCATTTATTGAACACATGGAGGCGATTTCTCATCTGATCCAGAACTATGTCTGTATGGAAGGAGTGAGTCGTGACAACACTCGACGCGTGACCGGTGCGTAAGTCATACTCTTACCATGCACAACATTTGATTGTCTTAAATCATGGTATTGTAAAGCAGTAATTTTGTAGCAGTCAGAAGGTTTAAAGAAGTTCAAGAAAAATAGTTGTGGGTGTTTTTTACTGGATAGTTATTTTTTTTCTCTTTTACTTGATCTTCGCTGTTGTTCTGGACCCCGAAAGTGAGATCAGCTTTATAACTTGAGTAACTGAGCCTGTTAACAACCCTTAGAGGGTGTATGATACAGTATTTCCTCAACTAGATCCCTTTACTTAGTCCTGTATAGGAACCTAGGGAAACTTACCCAGACTGGTCATAGTATAGTAGTAGTATGTAGCTGGGGTGCAGCGGCAATAACACACACAGTCCAAGTATGATGCAAAGAACTTTTATTAACCACGTGCCGCCCGCCAGATAACAAAATTACGTTGGCAAAGTGGTTGCGATATCCTGACCAGACGTCATATGACCACGATGTAAACAGGAAGAGCCGTTGATCTTCTTTTCCTCACTCGGGTCTGACAGACGCGAGTAGAGGAGAGCCGATCGGCTGCTCTCCTGACAGGGGGGGTCTGTGCTGATTGTTTATCAGCGCAGCCCCCCCTCGGATGTCCACCCAGGACCACCAGGATGCTGCCAGGACCACCAGGGATGGCCACCACACTGGACCACCAGGTATGCCACCCTAGACCACAAGGGAAATGCCAATCAGTGCCCAGGCAGCTGCCAATCAGTGCCAAAGAAAAATGCCTGCCACCAGTGATGCCTATCAGTTAAATCTATCAGTGCCAGCCATCAGTGCCCATCAATGCCAATCAGTGCTGCCTTTCAGTACCCATCAGTGCCGCCTATCAGTGTCCATCAGTGCCCAGCAGTGCCATCTATCACTGCCACCCGTAAGTACACATCGGTGCAGCCTTTCAGTGCCCATCAGTGTCACCTATCAGTGCCCATCAGTGCCCACCAGTGCCACCTATGAGTGCCCATCAGTGCCGCCTATCAGTGCCCATCAGTGCCGCATATTGGTGCCACCTATCAGTGCCGCCTATCAGTGCCCATTGTCAGTGCCCATCAGTGCCACCTCATCGGTGCCGCCTCATCGGTGCCGCCTTATCAGTGCCCATCAGTGCAGCTTATCAGTGCCCATCAGTGAAGGAGAAAACGTACTTATTTACAGAATTTTATAACAATAACAAAGAAAAACTTTTTTTTTCAAAATTTTCGGTCTTTTTTTATTCGTTTGGGTACAGTGTAGCATGACCGCGCAATTGTCATTTAAAAAGTGACAGCGCTAAAAGCTGAAAAATGGCCTGGGCAGGAAGGTGAGAAAGTCCCCTGTATTGAAGTGGTTAAAGTAATGCAAAACAGTTCACAGTAAACCCGCAGGGAAGACAGCCCTACCGGAAACACTTATGGATTCCAACAGTGTGTAGAGAGCAGGTCCCAGCCAAGCTGACAGCACATGTTAGGAGGGGCAGAATGCAGCCTGGCCATCTTGTGCCCAAGCAGGAAGAGAAATTGCAATCCCTACATGTTCCCTCCTCATCAGGAACCTTTAACTGCTGCTAGTTCTGTCCCTAAAAGATGGACTACCTATCCCTACTCTACCCACTTGCAAATGCGCACCAAGCCTTGGAACCAATGCCTTAAATAGGTTCTGCCTGACCCAAGATGGCTGCCAGGGTCACATGGGGCAGCAGCATTACCAGTGGCCCAGGAAACCATAGAGGAACCATGTTCCTCTTGACTTCCTATCCAACCGCAGTGCCGTTGCGGGCAAGCGCCACCTACAATGGAGAAAGTAGACTGCACCTGCCTACAAGCATATAACTACTCTAAGCTGTAAGACATTATATTCTATCCATTCTACGCAAAGAAGAGAAGTTTATTTTCAATAGCTTCTCTTAAGGCCTTGCCTATACCATTTGACTTAGTACAAGCAGTGCTTTTTTTCAGTTGGAACTTGGTGGAACTCAGTTCCACCACCTCTGGCTCAGGCCCTCTGCTCTCTGCTCACCACTATCACTTGTAAACACAGAAGTCCGGCTTCTGCGTTTACAAGTGACAGCTTGTCTCCCAATGGCTCCCACAGATCTAATCTGTTGAGCAGCTCTCACTGAGTGCAGGATGGGGACAAGGGAGATGCAGGTGCCCGGGGTGCAGTGCAGATCCCGATACCCCCACTGGATGATCTCCCTGCAAGTGAGAGAAGCAGAGCCATGTACAGTGTGTGGGGAGGTTCTAGAGCCAGCTGGGTTCTTTAGCTTAATACAGTAAAACAACTAAGACATGTAGAAAATGGTGGAGCTTTTAAGGAGGGAAGGAGAGGATGGGGGCAGTGGATGGGAGGTTGCATGCAGAAGTTAGAGCTGAGGAAGGGTGAAAATTAGATCTGGATAGGAGATGCAGAGGTAAGCAGCTGTGGAAGTAGTCTGAACTCTGCACTCTGTGTGTAGTGCACTCCTGAATTCTGCACTCTGTATTTAATGTAGTCCTGCTATTTAATGCAGTTTGGAGGGTGTGTGTGTGTGTATTGTTTGGGGGTGTGTGTGTGTGTATGGGGGTGGGGGTCATGGTTGAGTTCCTGCACCTATTTAGTGAGAAAAAAGCTCTGAGTATACAGTGCCTTGCAAAAGTATTCGGCCCCCTTGAACTTTTCAACCTTTTGCCACATTTCAGGCTTCAAACATAAAGATATAAAATTTTAATTTTTTGTGAAGAATCACCAACAAGTGGGACACAATTGTGAAGTGGAATGAAATCTATTGGATATTTTAAACTTTTTTAGCAAATAAAAAACTGAAAAGTGGTGCGTGCAAAATTATTCGGCCCCTTTACTTTCAGTGCAGCAAACTCACTCCAGAAGTTTAGCGAGGATCTCTGAATGATCCAATGTTGTCCTAAATGACTGATGGTAATAAATAGAATCCACCTGTGTGTAATCAAGTCTCTGTATAAATGCACCTGCTCTGTGATAGTCTCAGGGTTCTGTTGAAAGTGCAGAGAGCATCATGAAGACCAAGGAACACACCAGGCAGGTCCTTAATACTGTTGTGGAGAAGTTTAAAGCCGGATTTGGATACAAAAAGATTTCCCAAGCTTTAAACATCCCAAGGAGCACTGTGCAAGCGATCATTTTGAAATGGAAGGAGTATCAGACCACTGCAAATCTACCAAGACCTGGCTGTCCCTCTAAACTTTCAGCTCAGACAAGGAGAAGACTGATCAGAGATGCAGCCAAGAGGCCCATGATCACTCTGGATGAACTGCAGAGAACTACAGCTGAGGTGGGAGAGTCTGTCCATAGGACAACAATCAGTCGTACACTGCACAAATCTGGCCTTTATGGAAGAGTGGCAAGAAGAAAGCCATTTCTCAAAGATATCCATAAAAAGTCTCGTCTAAAGTTTGCCACAAGCCACCTGGGAGACACACCAAACATGTGGAAGAAGGTGCTCTGGTTCGATGAAACCAAAATCGAACTTTTTGGCCACAATGCAAAACGATATGTTTGGCGTAAAAGCAACACAGCTCATCACACTCAACACACCATCCCCACCGTGAAACATGGTGGTGGCAGCATCATGGTTTGGGCCTGCTTTTCTTCAGCAGGGACAGGGAAGATGGTTAAAATTGAGGGGAAGATGGATGCAGCCAAATACAGGACCATTCTGGATGAAAACCTGTTGGAGTCTGCAAAAGACCTGAAACTGGGACGGAGATTTATCTTCCAACAAGACAATGATCCCAAACATACAGCAAAATCTACAAAGGAATGGTTCACAAATAAACGTATCCAGGTGTTAGAATGGCCAAGTCAAAGTCCAGACCTGAATCCAATCGAGAATCTGTGGAAAGAGCTGAAAACTGCTGTTCACAAACGCTCTCCATCCAACCTCACTGAGCTCGAGCTGTTTTGCAAGGAAGAATGGGCAAGAATTTCAGTCTCTCGATGTGCAAAACTGATAGAGACATACCCCAAGCGACTTGCAGCTGTAATCGCAGCAAAAGGTGGCTCTACAAAGTATTAACGCAAGGGGGCCGAATAATTTTGCACGCCCCACTTTTCATTTTTTTATTAGTTAAAAAAGTTTCAACAATCCAATAGATTTCGTTCCACTTCACAATTGTGTCCCACTTGTTGGTGATTCTTCACAAAAAATAAAAAATTTATATCTTTATGTTTGAAGCCTGAAATGTGGCAAAAGGTTGAAAAGTTCAAGGGGGCCGAATACTTTCGCAAGGCACTGTAAGTATAGGTCAAGGGCAGGGATCAGGCTTGCAGGTGAGTAGCCATAGCAGGGAAAAGGGTTAGGGAGAAACAAGCAGGATAAATGCACTAGCAGGTATGGATGGTGATGTAGGCTCATCCATGGAGCTGGGTCTAAGCACTAACCGGTCTTCACCAAAGTTTCTGATGGTGGAGATGGGTTTTGCTGACTGCTAGTGACAGGTTGCGGTTCTCTGGATCGCCCCACCAGGAGGTGAGCAAGCCGGGGTCTGGTAGAACATTTAGCAGGTTAGGATCAAGCAGAAGCGTAGTCAGTAAACAAGTCAAAGGGTATTGACAAATGGTTGTGAGTTGGGATCAAACAAAGGCGTAGTCAAGGAACAAGCCAAAGGTCGGTAATGAAATGAGTGGTAGCATAGTTGCCAGCAGTCCCGATTTGCAGAATCCCGGGAAATTGGCTTTGTGCTGAACGGCCCTCTGGGCCACTCTGATTCCCCGTAAAAAGGCTGCAGCTTTCACCTGTAAAAACATGGCCGCAGGCCAACTTTGGAACTGCACATGTGCTGCTTGAGCTCGGGCAAGCTCAGCCATGTTTGGCATAGCTTGGCTGTTCGGGCTCGGGCAGGGAGCGTATGCACAATGACATCATGATGCCGCTCTGAATGAAGTGGGCACGCCCCCCCCCCCCCCCGGAGACACTGGTGAACGGAGCGGTCAGGCTGTGAGCGGAGGAGTCCATGGACCGTCCGGGATAGGACTGAAGGTGATTATCACCCCCATCTTCTCTGTACACAAGTCCCCCTCACCTCTGTATGTGTGTACCGTGTAGTGTACCTCTCTCCCATACACAGAACATTGTACACGTTCATGGCCTGTGTGAGAAGCCTCTGCTGTCAACTGTGTCCTTAGTTTCTGACCATCTCTGTCATGTCCACAATCTCTTACCCCATCTCTTGTAGTAGGACTACAGTCTCTTGTATCATGTCCGCACAGTCTCTGACCATCTCTTGCATCATGTCCGCACAATCTGTGACCATCCCCTGTATTATGTCTGCAGTCTCTGACCATCTCTTGTATCATGCCTGCAGTCTATGACCATCTCTTTTATCATGTCTGCAGTTTCTGACCATCTCTTGTATTATGCCTGCCGTCTGACCATCTCTTGTATCATGCCTGCCGTCTGACCATCTCTTGCATCATGTCTGCTGTCTCTGACCATCTCTTGTATCTGTTTGATGGGATCTGCCTGGGGGGATGGGGTTTGGAGTATCTTTATCTGCGGATTATTAAACTTTCTGGAATACACATATGCCCCGTACACACGGTCGGATTTTCCGATGGAAAATGTCCGATCGGAGCGTGTTGTCGGAAATTCCGACCGTGTGTGGGCTCCATCGGACATTTTCCATCGGATTTTCCGACACACAAAGTTGGAGAGCAGGAGATAAAATTTTCCGACAACAAAATCCGTTGTCGGAAATTCCGATCGTGTGTACACAAATCCGACGGACAAGTGCCACGCATGCTCAGAATAAATAAAGAGATGAAAGCTATTGGCCACTGCCCCGTTTATAGTCCCGACGTACGTGTTTTACGTCACCGCGTTTAGAACGATCGGATTTTCCGACAACTTTGTGCGACCGTGTGTATGCAAGACAAGTTTGAGCCTACATCCGTCGGAAAAAATCCTAAGATTTTGTTGTCGGAATGTCCGAACAAAGTCCGACCGTGTGTACGGGGCATTACTGTATTTCTATTGTGGTGTAAGATCTGGGCCTGCTGTCCCTCCACCCCTCTTTCTTTCCTTCTTTCTTTCCTTTCTTCCCTTTCCCGCCATACCTCTTTCTTTCTTTCTTTCTTTCTTTCTTTCTTTCTTTCTTTCTTTCTTTCTTTCTTTTCTTTCTTACTTTCTTGTTTTCTTTCTTTCTTTCTTTCTTTCTTTCTTTCTTTCCTTTCTTTTTTTCCTTCTCTCTCTTCCTCCCTCTTTCTTTCTTTTTTTCTTCCCTTCTCTCTCCTTCTCTCCCTCCTCTCTCTTTTTCTTTCTTTCTCTCTCCCTTCATCCCTCTTCCTCCATTTCTTTCTCTCTCCCTCTGTCTTTTTCTCTCCCTCTCTCTTTCTCTCTCCATTTTTCTTTTTCTTTCTCTCCCTCTTTCTCTCTTTTTTTTCCTCTCCCTCTTTCTCTCTCTCTCTTTCTCTCTCTCTTTCTCTCTCCCTCTTTCTCTTCCTCTTTCTCTCTCCCTCTTTGTCTCTTTCTTTCTTTCTTTCTTTCTTTCTTTCTTTCTTTCTTTCTTTCTTTCTTTCTTTCTTTCTCTCTCCCTCCACCCCTCTCTTCCTTCTCCCTCCATCCCTCTTTCTCTCTCCCTCCATCCCTCTTTCATCTCAGACTCTATTTAACCACACCCCCTGTAAGCCACGCCCAATATTTAGCATAGTTTAAACCATGCCCATACACGCACCTTGTTTTTCCGCTCCTAATATTCCACACCTACAAAATAATACTCCCCCTACAGACAAAAAAGGTTCACCAGAAATAAGATACAAAGTAAGGTTGTCCAAGGGATAAGGCAAGAAGCTCTCCAGCATCTCTGGTGGCACAGCGAGAAGAGCCACAGCCAGACACTGAAGAGGTCCCAGTTTCAGATCTGGATTCTGATAATAAGAGTGATAGGATATTAGGTTTTGGAGCGGTTGGATCTCACTCACACTCATGGTCAGAGAATCTGAAGGAAAAAGAGAAGGCCAAGGAGAGGGTAGGTAGCATATGCATCAGGGAAACAATACACAATGGATAACAGTGTCCAGAGGAGATTTCTATTAGGCTAGGCATGTTCCAAATAGAAGGTAAGAAGTTAAAAACCAACATTCTGTATGTTCCCTGCAGCTCAATCTCATTTAAAGTATATACTGTATAACCCCTCTTACCTGATTTTTCATCCTCCTTTTAAGGATTATGGCCACTACCTGTCCATATTTGGTCAAAATGACTGCTTTCTAAAAATATAAGTAGTTTGGAGTTATATTCATGACCTGCAAATTAATTACTTTTTATTATGCTTCTCCTTTAGTGATCACAGCCCAGCACTGTCACTTTCTACATTATGTATACAAAGTACTTGAAAAGCTCCAACATCAAGTTGCCTCTGTGGACCTTACATATGTTTCCAGGCCTATAGAGTACATACAAGCCTCCAATATCTTGTACAACCTGAAAGAACTGCTGAAAAGTCAAAACGTGTCAAGTGCACCGCTTCCAAGCAGGTATCTAGTAATGGTCATCCCACCAAACAAAGGTGGCTTTTCTCATTATTTATCCCCCATACTTCCTCATTTCACTTTTGCTTATCTCTGGTGTCTCCTTCTACAGTGTGACCAACAGTTTTCCCGTCACTGTGGCTCAAAAGCGATGCTGCCGTATGCCGAAAATTTTTACCTTTCTATGCTGGTTCTTCCTGTTTGCCATCAGCTCCTTCTCAGGTTACTACATGGTGCTTATCAGCCTGGATATGACGAAGGCCAAAGCCATCAGCTGGCTCATATCTATACTCCTCTCCCTGTTGCAGAGTGTTTTCTTAATACCACCACTTAAGGTACACAACTCACTATAAGTGTCTAAACCAGGGTATTTTTAACCAGGGTTCCCCCAGAGGTTGCTAGGGGTTCCTTGAGCAGTGAGCAACTTCTGCCTCTCAGATAAGTTCCCACTGACACCATTGTTCTTTTTAGCTCTTTATAAGGGAATCATTCTTTTCATTGACCCTCACCACTAATGTATCATGAGTTGCAGATTTAGTCATCTTTAGCAGGGGTTCCCTGAGACTGGAAAGTTATTTCAAGGGTTCCCCTGTGTTGATGAGGTTGAAAAGGGCTTGTCTAAACAAAAGGTAGGGTCTAAAGTAATTATGGAAATGTGGGGCCTAAATACAATGTTTTTTATTTCATGTACCTCGGTGGTGCTGAAGTGGTGAGAAAACCAAACACACCTGAAAATAGGGACAGGCGTGTGAGGCTCAGGGTAGCATGGGTGCTTGGACCTGGATGGTCATTAGTAGAGATGGCCTTCGGGGATGGTGTTTGATGCAGATAAAGGAACACCTCACGATCATCAGTGATAGACAGTCCATGCACTAATTGTGTGGGAATACCAACCAGGACCCAAAGGCAGATCTGGTAACCAGGTTCCGAAGGAGCAGGCAGAAGGAAGTAGTCAAGAGCCAGGTCAGGGTCATACAAGGATGAGCAAATGTAGAAAAAGCAGAGTCTGGAGTAAAGCCAGATCAAGCACAGAAGATCAAGCAGGAGCGAGGTCAAGCTATAAGCTGAGATCACGAACAGGATCAGAGGAAGATCCAGGAACAGACCGAGGCGGTAACAGGGGATCAGGCAGCAGGGTAACTAAGAAGCACAGGAACAAGGATCACAGAGGGCTGAAGAACATCCAGCAAACAGCACATTAGGACCTCCTTTAAATAGGCAGCTTGGCGCCATTTTGGGGACTGGATGCCACGAATGCGCCAGCACGCTGGTTACTAGCCTGACGCACAAGCATTAGCTGTACGAGTACCTGTTCCTTGACACCAATAAAGCCCATTGTTGTAGACATTTCAGTTGATTTTATTAGGTATCCTAGCAATCAAATATGCCCTCAGTTGATGAATGCCTTTGTAGGTAGTGTCTGTGTTTACTGGAGTGATACAGCTGCCATTATGACTTTTGATTCCCTACTCAAACCTGTATTTGTCATGACGGAATCCATGACTCATATCACATGACTTCATACCATGGCACTTGTGAACCTTTGCCTAGGCCTTTGTCTATTTCCCCTGTTTTGTTGATCTGTACAGCAAGGGATGGGGTATATATTTTTAAAAGTACAACTACTAGGCCCATGATGGTGGGCAGTTTTCTTGTTCAAGGTTTCTAGCGAGAGGTTTTAACAAAGCAAAAATATAAAAGGGTAACACAAACCCCCATACCAGTTGTGAAGTCAACCCTCTGCGCAAGGAGGACAAGCAAGTCATATATAACCGCAGTATAAGTTGTCACAAATTAATGGAATATTTGGCAAGATAGATGTTCTGCTAGGATAGGGGTTGTACATATACGTATTTATAAAGGTATTGCATAGGAAAAATTCGGGGAAAGGTAGAGACTATGGTGTCTAGGATTCAGAGGTTGCCAATTGTTTTTTGGGTTTTTTTTTGGGGGGGGGGGGGGGGTTGTGGATAAATTAAAAAAAAAAGGAAAGGAGAGGAGTATGATAGAAAAGGAGAAAAGGGAAGGGATCATCCTAAGGGTCATGTAGGCCATGGCCTGCAGCCCAGATGGCATGAACAACTGATATTGTAGAGTGTCAAGGTTCGAGTAGGGAAGATTCAAAGTGTGGTGGAAGACAATGGTCTACCCAAGGTATGTGGCCCAGATGGCATGAACAATTTATATCTTAGAGCAGGGGTAGGCAACCTCGGCACTCCAGCTGTGGTGAAACTACAAATCCCATCATGCCTCTGCCTCTAGGAGTCATGCCTGTGATTGTCAGGGTCTTGCAATGTCTCACGGGACTTGTAGTTTCAAAACAGCTGGAGGGCTTAGGTTGCCTACCCCTGTCGTAGAGTGTCAAGGTTCAAGTAGGAAAGAGTCAAAGTTTGGTGGAAGACAAAGTTTCACCCAAAGTTGGCGGCCCAGATGGCATGAACAGTTGATATCCTAGAGTGGCAAGCTTCGAGTAGGGAAGAGTCAAAGTGTGGTGGAAGACAATGGTCCACCCAAGCTATGTGGCCCAGAGGGCATGAACAATTTATATCGTAGACTGTCAAGGTTCAAGTAGGAAAGAGTCAAAGTTTGGTAGCAGACAATGGTTCACCCAAGGGTGGTTGTGGGCAATTTTTAAGGGAGATAGTTAAGATAGGAATATGGAAGCTGCATCTCTTTGTAAGGCTAAGCTCCAGGGCTGCCAGTCAAGCCAGGACAGAAAGCCCTTTTTTGGTTTTGCAGTGGTGGTTCAGGGAAATCTTACTGCCCCCCCCCCCCCCCCCTTCAGAGATATAGAAAGCTGGTGAGTCAATTAACTTTATACTATTAAAATATAGCAAACTATGGTTAGACTCCTACAAATGCAATGTGGATGTAATAGCCTTTCATGTATTCTGTGCCGCTACTGTTGACACTTTGCTTCTGCCATTGTGTCCCCTTATTCTCCATGAAGGTCTTTGCACAAACTATCATCATGTTTCGTGTGCTGAGAAGAGTCAACATTGAAGATGCAGCAGAAGAGCAGCAGTTGTATGGGATTATTGGCCTCTTAGGTTTGTATAGAATTGGCCATGATATGTTAGATGCTAGATCTGGAACCACACCTCTAAATAAAGGGCCCGTACATAAAGCATGAGCATTTAAATGCTATGTAAATGTTTAGGATTGTGCATTGTTACTTCAACTTCTGCACCACTAGTACTGCCCACTTTTCACATATTTATTTGCAAAAAAATTTGAAAACCATTTTCCTTCCACTTCACAATTATGTGGCACTTTGCCTTGGTCTATTGTATAAAAATCCCAATAAAATACATTTACGTTTTTGGTTGTAACATGACAAAATGTGGAAAATTACGGGGTATGAATACTTTTTCAAGGCACTGTATATTCTGTGTGAGTTTACAATAAAGTCAGTTCCAGTATGCACCTAAGCTAGTGTCGTCTAGTCCTTGGGTGCAACATTCAGCTATAATACCTGGTTCCTGGTTCCAGAGTGGAGGAAGCGTTATCTTGTGGTCTGTCACAGAGTGTTACTGGCCAGAACACCAGGTGGAAACAGAGGGGAAAAAAGATTAAACAAAAGAAAACTGAGAGCCAGTTCACACAGGGGCAGCACGACTTGCAGCGCGACTCACAGAGGCGACCTGCACACGACTTCACCGGCGACTGGCAAAATGACTTCTGTATAGAAGTCAATGCAAGTCGCCTGAAGTCGCCCCAAAAGTAGTGCAGGAACCTTTTATTAAGACTTGAGTCGCTCCTATTAGAACGGTTCCGTAGTACAGAACGGAACGCGACTTGTCAGTCGGCTAAGTCGCCTGACAAGTCGCCCCTGTGTGAACCGGGTCTGATGCAGCCACCACATCTAATGATTGGTCAGCTGCAATATATTACATTTTTGGCTTTGGGTTAAACACCCAAAGTATACCCCCAGCTTCACCTACATTCTTGTTGAATAAGAACTTGGAATAATTTATTTGTTACATGGATTGTTTCCTCTTTTTGCAGAAAGTCGCCCGGACTGGGAGCTGTCAGGGTGTAGAGACCCGACCAACCCGGTCTATTGTGCTCCACCAAACAAGAACACAACCAGCCTGAAAAAACAGAGGGCGATGGAGCGGAAACTTTACACGTTAATTCATGATATTATCGGTATGGAAAATTGATCACCATTTCTGCTTTATTAAAAAAAAACTCCATAGTCTTTACAGAGTATTCATAAAGCTATATACAGCGGGTATAGAAAAGAATCATCTTCCTTTAAAATAATCACATTTTGTTGCTTTGCAGCCTGAAATGAAGACAGACACAGTTTTTGTTTTATCCAGCTGTATTTACCCAGTGCAACTTGTCATCCAAGTGAAAGATATAACACCAGCATGCCAGGAGAAAAAAAAAACAAAAAAACCCAGAATCAATGAGTTGAAAATAGGATCACCCCCCCCCCCCCTTCCTAAAAATGACTTGTAAACTCAAACAGGTGTAACTAACCACCTTCTCAATGGCACACAAAGCCAATTGACTTTCAGCTGTGGTCATTTTGATTAGTTCAGCAGGAAAAGAGCTTTTGTATTATATTGAATCCTTTTGTGTTAAAGCGGAGGTTCGGCCGTTTTTTTTTTTTTTAAAGTTACCAACTACAAGCACTGTAGCTGCTGACTTTTAATAAGGGCACTTACCTGTCCAGCGAGCCCGCGATGTCGGCCCCCCGAGGCGCTTTGTGAATGGACACCTGTCTACTGGGACACACACATGTCCCAGAAGACATCGCGCCCCATCTTCCAGGAAACAACGCGAGCGAGGACAAGAACTGCGGAGTAGGCAGTGGCGGATTAGGACGATCTGCCTAGCAACAGACATTTCTGGTATGGTTATCAGCGCACATCAGTGAAGGAGAAAAATTACTTATTTACAAAATGTTCTAACAGAAACTAATAAACTTTTTTTTTTTCAAAGTCAGTCTTGCATGACCCGCGCAATTGTCATTCAAAGTGTGACAGCGCTCAAAGCTGAAAATAGGCCTGGGCAGGAAGGGGGTGAAAGTGCCCGGTATTGAAGCAGTTAAGATAATTAATTTCTAATTTTTTTACTTAAATTAGTTACTTGAGGATTTAACACCAAGCGTAAGACATTTTTACACAAATTTTGGATAACACTATGTATGTTTTTTTTTTTTATCCAGGATTTAAAGGATCACTGTGCAAAAAGTACAGTCATCTTTGAGGGCTCATGTAGATGGGTATTGTTTTTCTGTGTTTGATGTACTTAGGAACTTATGTCAAACGCAGATCAGCAAAATCCCATTGACGTCATAGGAGCAGTAGTAATGGCAGTTCAGAGGCTGCATTTGATCGTCTATGCATCGCATTTCCTTGGATGCAGCATATCCAACTGAGGTGTATTTGAGCTGCAGGTAAAGCAGGCCAAATGCAGCCTTTTCTTTGCAAGCTCTGCGATTTCCATTTGAACTCAGTCGCATGCATTTGAATGGAAAATGCAGAACTTTTGTTGGTTTTTGTAACCTAACAAGGGTGCCAAGTCACCCTGCCATGCTTGTTTTTCTATATCCACAGTCCACTTGATTTTCCTCACCACCACTATGGTTATGGCATACGGTGACAAAGGAAACGATTACAATTTGTACAACACAATCAGGACAAGCTTCAATGAGTCGTACTCCACGATTGGTGCCATATCGGACTTTTACAGCTGGTCACAAGGCACTTTGTTGCCCAACTTGTATGGGCAATACCCAGGTGAGTGTGTCATGTGACCTATAGGGGGGGGGGGGCGATGCTAGTGTAGTGGTGTACCAACTTCCAACAACACAGGTAACGGGGGGCTTTGGAAGGTTGCTACAGGTGCCTGGACTCAATGTATAATCTTTCCTTCTCCGATAAAAAGTATCTTCAGGCCGGGTTCACACTAGCTGCGTCCCTGTTCTCCGTTCCAGAACGAATCAGGTCCACATTTTTGCCTGAATTCGGACCTGAAACCGAGCCAAAGACGCAAAGGAGCCCTGTGCAATTCGCTCCGCAGCCGCCCCAGAGATATGTGAACTGGCTCCATTGAGAGCCGGTCACATTCTCCTGTCATGCAAATTGGATACGGGGAAACTAGCATCCGATTCGCATAAGAGTGAACCCAGCCTTAATACTAGATATTTGTGGATTAGTCAGTACACGGGAAGTCATTAGTTCTACTATGTCTCACTTAACTGTTGCGATAAGATAACAGCCACATACAGTGAGGGAAAAAAGTATTTGACCCCTTCGCAAAACATGACTTCGTACTTGGTGGCAAAACCCTTGTTGGCAATCACAGAGGTCAGACGTTTCTTGTAGTTGGCCACCAGGTTTTCACACATCTCAGGAGGGATTTTGTCCTCTTTGCAGATCCTCTCCAAGTCATTAAGGTTTCAAGGCTGATGTTTGGTAACTCGACCCTTCAGCTCCCTCCACATATTTTCTATGGGATTAAGGTCTGGAGACTGGCTAGGCCACTCCAGGACCTTAATGTGTTTCTTCTTGAGCCACTCCTTTGTTTCCTTGGCCGTGTGTTTTGGGTCATTGTCATGCTGGAAGACCCATCCACGACCCATTTTCAGTGCCCTGGCTGAGGGAAGGAGGTTCTCACTCAAGATTTGACGGTACATGGCCCCGTCCATCGTCCACTTAATACGGTAAAGTTGTCCTGTCCCCTTAGCAGAAAAACACCCTCAAAGTATAATGTTTCCACCTCCATGTTTGGCGGTGGGGGATGGTGTTCTTGGGGTCATAGGCAGCGTTCCTCCTCCTCCAAACACGGCGAGTTGAGTTGATGCCAAAGAGCTCGATTTTGGTCTCATCTGACCACAACACTTTCACCCAGTTCTCCTCTAAGTCATTCAGATGTTTATTAGCAAACTTCAGACGGGCCTGTACATGTGCTTTCTTGAGCAGGGGGGCCTTGCAGGAGCTGCAGGATTTCAGTCCTTCACGGCGTAGTGTGTTACCAATTGTTATCTTGGTGACTATGGTCCAAGCTGTCTTGAGATCATTGACAAGATTCTCCCGTGTAGTTCTGGGCTAATTCCTCACCGTTCTCATTGTTGAAACTCTACGAGGTGAGATCTTGCAGGGAGCCCCAGACCGAGGGAGTTTGACAGTTATTTTGTGTTTCTTCCATTTGCGAACAATCGCACCAACTGTTGTCACCCTCTCACCAAGCTGCTTGGTGATGGTCTTCTAGCCCATTCCAGCCTTGTGTAGGTCTACAATCTTGTCCCCGACATCCTTGGACAGCTCTTTGGTCTTGGCCATGGTGGAAAGATTGGAAGCTGATTGATTGATTGCTTCTGTGAACAGGTATCTTTTATACAGATAACCAGCTGAGATTAGGAGTCCTCCCTTTAAGAGAGTGCTCCTAATCTCAGCTGGTTACCTGTATAGAAGACACCTGGGAGCCAGAAATATTGCTGATTGATCGGGAAACAAACATTTATTTCACTCATTAAAATGCAATCAATTTATAACTTTTTTGAAATGCGTTTTTCTGGATATTTTTGTTGTTATTCTGTCTCTCACTGTTAAAATAAACCGACCATTAAAATTATAGACTGATCGTTTCTTTGTCAATGGGCAAACGTACAAAATCAGCAGGGGATCAATACTTTTTTTCCCTCCACTGTAGGCAGTGCATTGTTTTCAATGAGCTTGCAGATTTTAATGAGAAGGAGAGCAAAGCCCCGCCATTGTGTAGCTCTACAAAGATGAAAGTGGAGCCCGAGTATGTAATAAGTAGGGTGACCTCTCTAAATATATAAATTCACAAATAAACCGGGTATTAAAAACCAGCATGTGAGGAGGTTGGGACATTTGACTCTTTCTCTGCCTCCATTTTTCATGATTTTCCTGTTCTGTTGCATTGCTCCAGGCTTCATTACAGACGGGAACTGCTTCCTCGTGGGCAGCCCCCGAATCCGGCAGCTGAGGAGGGTCCTTACCAGTGCTGGAAATTCAGACCTCTATGACTCGGAGGACACCAACAGCTACAGTCCTCAGTGGAGCATTGTCCGCAACAATAACACCCCAGGGGACATGTGGTTATACTACTCGGAAGAGGAGCTTGGAGGGTATCCTATCTGGGCGCAGCAAGGTTACTACTCTGGAGGTGGCTATGTGTCAGAGATAGGCCTGAACAGTACATCTGCAGCCAGGTATGACATGGATACAGTATGTTCTATACATCTAAATCACAAGGGGTATACATAGCTGTTTTGCGTTGTATCTTTTAGGTCACTTTGCAGTAAAGCAAGGAAGCAGAAACGCCTCTAGTATATTAATCTGCTTAATAAACAAGAATGCTGTACATGCAAACTACTTGCAATTGTAGGAAAACAATACAAGACATACAGAGTATTACAGACAGGGCTGTTTTTCAGCGAGAGCGTGCGGGAACGCAGTTCCAGTACCTCCAGCACTGAATGTATGTAATGACAAGGGGTGCTGGGGTGTGCTGCAGGTTCTGTTGATGCTGGCTGCTGGGGGATCTATTGTCACTGGAGGGGATCTATTTTTGCAGGGGGGGTCTATTGTTTCTGGGGAGGTCTGTTGTTGCTGGCAGGGGATCTATTGTTGCTGGGAGGGGTCTATTGTTGCTGACTGCTGGAGGGTGTATTGGTGCTGGCTGTGGGTAGATCTGTTGTTGCTGCCAGGGGTCTATTTTTGCTGAGGGGGGGTATTTTGTTGTAGGTGGTCCATTGTTGCTGGGGGGGGGTGTCTATTGCTGATGATGCTGGGGGCATGTCTATTGATGTTGGCTGTGGGGAGATATGTTGTTGCTGCAGGGGGCCTGTTGTTGCTGGGGGATCTATTGTCACTGGAGGGGATCTATTTTTGCAGGGGGGGGTCTATTGTTTCTGGGGAGGTCTGTTGTTGCTGGCAGGGGATCTATTGTTGCTGGGAGGGGTCTATTGTTGCTGACTGCTGGAGGGTGTATTGGTGCTGGCTGTGGGTAGATCTGTTGTTGCGGCCAGGGGTCTATTTTTGCTGAGGGGGGTATTTTGTTGCTGCAGGGGGCCTGTTGTTGCTGGGGGGGTCTATTGTTGCTGGCTGTGGGGGATCTAATTCACTGTTTTTCTTGTTATCATTAACAAGTTCCATACAACTTATTTAGTACCACAAATTTTACATCCTTCTGTATTCTCTAAAGGGGTGGTCCTGGGAGGTGGGTAGGGAGTGGAACTGAAATGCAGTGCTCGGAGGTGGGTAGGGGCGGAGACAAGGGGTGACTTGGAAAGGGGGAGTTCCTGCACCTTTTCTCTGATAAAAAAAAAGCCCTGATTACAGATATGCATACAACACACATGCACATGCTACCTAACCTTCCTAGCAAATGAGAATTAACAATGGTCTGAGTGACTATAGGGATACACTAAAAAGTCACTTAGCTTGGGTTATAGCAGCTTCACAAACTCTGTAGGCAACCAGGACTCGAGGCTATTCATGCGATTGCAGAAATCGAGATATCTCGTAGTGTAAATTTAGTATCATCCTCAGATGAAGTCCCCTCTGGCACAAACTTTCCTTCTTAGTTCTCCCTGTTGTTGTGAAGCCCCCCTTTCAAATTACGCTGCTGGCCTTTTATTTAGAAAGTTTGGGCAGCCATTCCCACATGGGCTTATCCCTTTACCTTCACCCCTTCCGTTCTACAGTTTTTCTTCTTTTTTAGTTTCTATGAGAGAAGCATTTTCTAACTCAGACTCTAGATGGCACTGCAGTATCATACATGCCATAGAATAGATCAAATATGTCAAAAAGTCAAGCTATTGTTGACTTTTCTACATGTAGCATGGGGGCATTGTTTGACCAGAACTCCTCTAAAACAATGGAAGCAGCTAAAAATGTGTGCATTGGCTATCCAGTCATTTACATTTTGCCCAGCATACAACAATAGTATCTATTTTCCCATTATATTAGAGGACAGCATGGGCAAATGTTCTTCCAACTGCATTTTAGAAATGTTCACACAAGAAGACTGATGTCTACTCCTAAAAACAGCCCAACTGGACCTTGGCCAGGCCTCTGCTGTGTTTCCCCTGGATTGGGCTTAATCCTAGAGACCTACGATTAAGCCCAATCCAGGAAAAGAGAGTCTAATGGGCCAGGCCAGGGGCGAGGACTGTGCAGGTGCTGGGGAATTTGGAATGAACTTGAACGGTTGATGTCATTAGAGTGCGACCCTGATGTTTACACAATGACAGCCACCTACAGTCAGAAGCACACCCATTCAGGCGAGGGGGGGTGGTTTAGGTTTAGGAGGATGGTGTAAAAACATGGTTGTACCATGAAACATGGCTTTAAAAAATAGATTCTGCCTTTAAAAGGGTCAATCCACATAAAAACTGACATTTCGGTGTTCTGTAGTTTCTGGAGATCTCAGCTACCATTTTTTTTCCTTTCTTTATTGGTGAGATCACCGAATTCCCCACGCCTGCTGTGGCCATTTTTTGGGAACTCACACTCTCTGCTGAATATTATATTTATTTTATACTATGGAGACAGTAATAGGAGGAGCTGGAAGATGCAAAGGTGGCTGAGAATGCCAGAAATTCCCAGGTGGGCAGGAATTACACAGGGAGATTTCACCATTGGAGTATCCAAGGCACATGAGAAGCCAGGGGCTGACTCCCACATGGCTCTACTATAACTCAGCTGTAACTTTTGAGTAGACTAATCCTTTAATCCCCATATCCCTGACTATCTGCTGGGTGAACCATGTAAATCAATGGGGTAGCATGGGCCAAATCTCAGATGCTGGCCAATGGCCATGGAAGGCTCAGTGTATAATAAACCATTCAGCTCAGTATATCACTTTTTTAACCAAATGGCATCGAAACAAAGTTAACTATTTAATTTCTGTATTATTTCTACAGTATTCTAGATCAGCTGCAAAGAAGCTATTGGCTGGACAGCTTTACCAAAGTTTTTTTTGTGGAGTTCAATGTCTACAATGCCAACATCAACCTCTTTGCCATTGCAACCTTTATCCTGGAGACCACTGTGATTGGTAAAGTAACAGCTTTACTCCTCTTTAAAGCTGAACTTAAGGCAGATATACTGTAATTTACAGCCCTAGCCAAAAGTTTTGAGAATGACAAAATATTAATTTTCACAAAGTCTGCTGTTTCAGTGTTTTTAGATATTGTTGTCAGATGTTACTACGGGATACTGAAGTATAATTACAAGCGTTTCATAAGTGTCCAAGGCTTTTATTGACAAAGACATGACTTTTATGCAAAGAGTCAATATTTGCAGTGTTGACCCTTCTTTTTCAAGACCTCTGCAATTCGCCCCTGGCATGCTGTCACTCAACTTCTGTCCACATCCTGACTGATGACAGCCCATTCTTGCATAATCAATGCTTGGAGTTTGTCAGAATTTGTGGGGGGAGGGGGGTTTTGTTCACCTGCCTCTTGAGGCTTGACCACAAGTTCCTAATGGGATTAAGGTCTGGGGAGTTTCCTGGCCATGGACCCAAAATTTCGATGTTTTGTTTTCCAAGCCACTTAGTTATCACTTTTGCTGTATGGCAAGATGCTCCAACATGCTGGAAAAGGCATTGTTCCTCACCAAACTGTTCTTGGATGGTTGGGAGAAGTTGCTCTCGGGAAATGTTTTTGTACCATTCTTTATTCATGGCTGTGTTCTTGGGCAAAATTGTGAGTGAGCCCCCTCCCTTGGCTGAGAAGCAACCCCACACATGACTGGTCTCAGGATCAGTGGCAGCCTGTCCTTTAGGGGCATACGGGCGCCACCCCCTCATCCATGTGTCCGGCCCCCTAACCTACATGCAGGGCGCTGGATGCATGGATTGATTCCAATGGGGTTTTCTTTTTTTTTTTGAAGCACGTGATTAGAGCCAGAGGCTGGTGCAACTGGGAGGTGGTAGGGGGTTCCGTGTTCAGGTCCGTCTGCTGCCCCCCCGACCGGCACCAGCCGCCACTGCTTAGGATGCTTCACTGTTGGCATGACACAGGACTGATGGTAGCGCTCTACCTTTTCTACTCCGGACAAGGTTTTTTATGGATGCCCCAAACAATCGGAAAGGGGATTCATTAGAGAAAATGACTTTCCCCCAGTCCTCAGCAGTCCAATCCCTGTAATTTTTTTGTAGAATATCAATCTGTTCCTGATGTTTTTTCCTGTTGAGAAGTGGCTTCATTGTGGCCCTTCTTGACACCAGGCCATCCTCCAAAAGTCTTCTCCTCACTGTGTGTGACGATGTACTCACACCTGCCTGCTGCCATTCCTGAGCAAGCTCTGCACTGGTGGTGCCCCGATCCCGCAGCTGAATCAACTGTAGGAGACGGTCCTGACGCTTGCTGGACTTTCTTGGGAGCCCCGAAACCTTTTTCACAACAATTTAAACCTCTCTCCTTGAAGTTCTTGATGATCCCATAAATGGTTGATTTAGGTGCAATCTTAGTAGCAGCAATATCCTTGCCTGTAAATCCCTTATTGTACAAAGCAGTGATGACTGCACGTGTTTTCTTGCAGGTAACCATGGTTAACATAGGAAGAACAATCAATGATTTCAAGCACCACCCTCCTTTTAAAGCTTCCAGTCTGTTATTCTAACTCAGTCAGCATTACGGAGTGATTTCCAGCCTTGTCCTCGTCAACATGACATGATGTCGGCTGGTCCTTTTGTGGCAGGGCTGAAATGCAGTGGAAATGTTTCTTTTTATGGGTTTAAGTTCATTTTCATGGCAAAGAGGGACTTTGCAATTAATTGCAAGTCATCTGATTACTCTTCATAACATTCTGTAGTAGATGCAAATCGCCATCATAAAAACTGAGGCAGACGACTTTGTGAAAATTAATATTTGTGTTCCTTTTCAAAACTTTTGGTCAGGGCTGTAGGAATGTAGAGGGAACAGGGATATGTAGGTTTTGGATCAGAGCTGGTACCCAAAACATCACAAAATACCACAAAATAAATACTGATCCCTACTTTGATATTATGACCATGAAGCAAATGAGCTGTGAGCGCCGCTCCAAGCTGTCGTCCTATGATACTCCAGTGGTTCACATTGATGCTGGATGCCAGCCCTTTAAGAGCCCGTCCTGGAAAGAAATAACCCAGGTATAGAAAGGAATAGAAACAGCTTCAGCCTGAATCCTCCTGAGCCATGTCACTTGACGCGTTTCACCCTGCCCGCAGAGCTATGACTAAACATGTTGGAGGGTATGGTTCGGTATGGCTTCTCTACACCTGGGTTGTTCCTATTGGAGTGTGGCATTTCATCCTCTTTCCACTAGATTTTATATATATAATATATATATATTTTTTTTTACTAAAGTGGTTCTAAAGCCTAAGAGTTTTTTAACTTAATGCATTCATTGTATTTAAGTAAAACATGTTTAGGCATTGGTTTTGGCCCTGACCACCCGTTTACATACCTGAGCCCTCATTCGATGCAGCGCTGTACGCGTCTGCAGCACTTCTCTCCCCTCACTCCTTGGTCTCACTGGCTTTGCTGGGGCACCGGGAGCCATTGGCTCCCACTGCTGTCAATCAAAGCCAGGGGTGGGGCCAAGTCACGCTGTCTGTGTCAACGGACGCAGCAGCGGGGTTTGGGAGCGAGCATGCATAAGTGCTTCCCATGGGGGGCACTGGACAGAGAGGAGAAGCCAGGAGCGCCGGCGGGGGGGACCCGAGAGGAGGAGGATCGGGGCTGCGCTGTGCAATTGCATTGCAGAGAGCAGGTAAGGATAGAGATGTTTGTTATTAAAAAAATATTCCTTTACAATCACTTTAACTGCTAGGCTCCATTCACACGTGAACGATTCCAAAGTTGCGTCAACTTTGGAGTGCAACTTTGGATGGGTGCAACTTGGATACAACTTTGGCTTTGACCAGTGATAATGGACAGCTGTTGCACACAAGTTGCATTGTATAACATTCATGCAACTTCTGATGGTTAACATTGAAGTCTTTGGCCCTCAAGTTACATGAAAGTCATACCAAAGTAGTGCACAAACTACTTTGAAGTTGCAGCAATTTTAAGTTGCGCATATATGAATGGGTATCATTTGAAAACATGGGGAATGACTTGTCAGGCGACTTGTCAGTCCAAAGTTGCATGACCAAGTCGCACAAGTGTGAATGGAGCCTAAATGAACCAATTTTTCTAACATCATTTTTACATTTTAATTTTACTTTGAGGTTTATTCTGTAAACAGTTAGTTGTTGTTTGTGTAAGTTAATTTTATCATCTTGAATTTTTCTGTAAATTAGTCCTGAGGAAGGGCACTCCCCAACAAGCACCCTATAACGAAACAAAAACAAAAATGTGAACATTTTATAAATCCATATTATAAGGAACATAAACACCCTCTATAAACCAAAACCCTAAAAAAAAAAAAAAATTAAAAACAGATCTTTATATAGCAGAAATGTTCCCTGATATAACCTTCCACCCTAAACAGGTGGATATAAGAGATACTATTATATATATTATATTTATATGAGCTGTATAGACAGTATCCATATGTATCTATAGGTTATTGGGTCAGATGGCTCTTTAAGCCCTGCAGCCTATTAATGTTAATTGAAGACATTTGGGAGATGTGGGACTTTAAAGGTGCATAACGATAAAATATTGAGTCAACAATATGTAAAAAAATATATATACAATTTTTATTAAATGAACAATGTCATAAAAGCAGTACATACAATATAATCATAGCCAAAGATGTATGCAAAACATCCTATTGATGACAACGATTTACTGTAGTCACGTCCCATATTTTTTTTCTACACGTTTCGCCATATGGCTTCTTCAGGAAAGAATGTGATGGTTCGTTTATTTAAGTATGAGAACCTGAAATCCGACAGCTTTATTTGTGCAATAAAAGACAGAAAAATACAGATTAAAGCATTAATACATAAAACATAAATTAGTAATGTTAATGTTATAGGGTCCCTCTGTTATATATAGATTTGTTTTCAATGGTGTTTTTAGGGTTTTGGCTTATATTTTTTTATAATATAGATTAATAAAATGTTTACATTTTAGTATTTATTTTGTTATATTTTGGGATCCAAAGCCTATATATCCTGATCCCTGGTATATCATTTGTTTGTTGGGGTAGAATTATAGCTGGGTTATAATTAAATCCATTCCATAACTGTATATAAAAAGAAATACAGTATATTTTTGTATACTGTATGTGAAATAGAATTACCACACTGTGATGGTTTGTACACATTTTGTAGTCCCTTGCACAGCAACATTCAGAGTGAAAGAGAGGAAGGGACTGGAAGGGAGTGCTTTCATTCTAATGCAGGAAACATCCTTATGGTGTAGTAGGTAGTTTATATTTAGGGCTAGTTATACTAATTTTATAGGGACTAGTATTATATTTTTTTATTTTTATTATGTATTAACTTTATTGGGATTATTACTATATATAGATATATCTATCTATCTATCTATCTATCTATCTATCTATCTATCTATCTATCTATCTATCTATCTATCTATCTATCTATCTATCTAAAAATATATATATAGATATATATCTATATATATATATTTATATATATATATAGATATATATCTATATATATCTATATATATATAGATATATATCTATATATTTTGATATATAGATATATATCTATATATTTTGAGTGATAGACCAACACAAAGTGGCACATAATTGTGAGGTGAAAGGAAAACGATAAATAGTTTTTACATTTTTTGACAAATAAATATGTGAAAAGTGTGTGTGTGTGTGTGTGGGGGGGGGGCATTTGTATTCAGCCCCCCTTTACTCTGATATCCCTAACTAAAATCTAGCGGAACCAATTGCCTTCAGAAGTCACCTAATTAGTAAATAGAGTCCACCTGTGTGTAATTTAATCTCAGTATAAATACAGCTGTTCTGTGTAGCCCTCAGAGGTTTGTTAGAGAACCTTAGTGAACAAACAGCATCATAAAGGCCAAGGAACACACCAGACAGGTCAGGGATAAAGTTGTGGAGAAGTTTAAAGCAGGATTAGGTTATTTAAAAAAATATCCCAAGCTTTGAACATCTCACGGAGCTCTGTTCAATCCATCAGCCGAACATAGAAAGAGTATGGTACAACTGAAAACCTACCAAGACATGGCCGTCCACCTAAACTGACCGGCCGGGCAAGGAGAGCATTCATCAGAGAAGCAGCCAAGAGGTCCATGGTAACTCTGGAGGAGCTGCAGAGATCCACAGCTTAGGGGGGAGAATCTGTCCACAGGACAACTATTAGTCGTGCTCTCCACAAATCTGCCCTTTATGGAAGAGTGACAAGAAGAAAGACATTGTTGAAAGAAAGCCTTAAGAAGTCCTGTTTGTAGTTTGTGAGAAGCCATGTGGGGGACACAACAAACATGTGGAAGAAGGTGATCTGGTCAGATGAGACCAAAATAGAACTTTTTGGCCTAAAAGCAAACACATCACCCTAAACACCATCCCCACCGTGAAACATGGTGGTGGCAAGTTGTGGGGATGCTTTTCTTCAGCAGGGACAGGGAAGCTGGGTATAGTTGATGGGAAGATGGATGGAGCCAAACGCAGGACAATCTTGGAAAAAAACCTGTAATGCCGCGTACACGGCCGGACTTCCCGACAGAAAAAGTCCGATGGGAGCTTTTGGTCGGACACTCCGATCGTGCGTATGCCCCATCGGACTTTTTCTGTCGGCATTTCCGACGGACTCAGATATAGATGTTCTAAATCTTTCCGTCGGAAATGCCGATGGAGTTTAGCCCGTTGGCAAGTCCGCCCGTGTGTACGCGCCATTAGAGTCTGCAAAAGACTTGGGGAGACTGGGACGGAGGTTCACCTTCCAGCAGGACAACGACCCGAAACATACAGCCAGAGCTACAATGGAATGGTTTAGATCAAAGCATATTCATGTGTTAGAATGGACTAGTCAAAGTCCAGACCTAAATCACATTGAGAATCTGTGGCAAGACTTGAAAATTGCTGTTCACAGACGCTCTCCATCCATTCTGACAGAGCTTGTGCTATTTTGCAAGGAAGAATGGGCAGAAATGTCCCTCTCTAGATGTGCAAAGCTGGTAGAGACACCCCCAAAAAGACTTGCAGCTGTAATTGCAGTGGTTCTACAAAGTATTCAGGGGGGCTGAATACAAATGCCCCCCCCCCCCACACTTTTCACTTATTTATTTGTAAAAAAAATGTGAAAACCATTTATCATTTTCCTTCCACTTCACAATTATGTGCCACTTTGTGTTGGTCTATCACATAAAATCCCAATAAAATAAATTTACGTTTTTGGTTGTAACATGACAAAATGTGGAAAATGTCAAGGGGTGTGAATACTTTTTTCTTCTCACTTCCTGTTTGGCTATGGGACAGGAAGTGAAGGGAAATCTCCCCAATGGGGACACAGACTGCGAAAAAAAAAATCTAACGGGTTATAACCCTCCCCCACTCTATCCAAAGTGAAAATAAAAGGTTATTAATATTTGTATTTTAAATGTGTATTTACGATTTGTCTGGCACTCACTATAATGTGTTCTGCTTGTACCTTATAGCTGAATCTAACCCTTGTCCCTATCACAGGAGGCTTAGTGCCATCCCTTGACCTGCAGATCATGCGTCTTTACTCGACCACTGACACCACGGTGACCTTGCAGCTTGGGGCAGATATTCTGTTTTTCGTCATTTTACTGTACACCATTATAATTCAGGTAAAGGAAGGCGCAATCACGTGTCAGAAAGTCAATATACCTAAAAGAACGTTACAAAATCGAGGTTATGAGTTCCTGTGAAGTATTCCCTTCTTGCAAATACAATTAGAAATCAGGATATTATGAGATATAGATTACTGCTGAGATGCATTGGGCAACTGTGTGGGGCTCAGTAGATGAGGGGGTGCCCATCCCGGGATGTCTTTCCAGATACACTATATTACCAAAAGTATTGGGACGCCTGTATCAACGTGCACATGAACTATAATGGCATGGTTTTAGTTTAGCTGTATGTATCTTGCTACTTCCATAACCTACCACCAGCATGCCATGGTGTTTTGCCTTTCATTTCTATTTTTAAACTAAATGGGTTGTTTTACAAGGTGATCGATTACAATCACTTTGAAGGAGAATTCTAGGCTAGTAATAGTTTTGCCAATAGCTGAGATGTCATCTGTAGAAGTATTATGATTGTAGATGTAGTTTAATGAAGTGGGATTAAAGATACGATATTACCTTAATTAGTAATCAATCATAGACAGATGTTCCTTAATTAGAATTTGAAAAGGACAGGAGCAAGCTCTAGACCAGAAGTGACACCTACATGCCAATAAAATTCCCCTCATCCTTGTAGACATTGATCACCTCCCTGAAGCCTCAAAGGAAAAGGCCAAGGAACACACCAGACAGGTCAGGGATAAAGTTGTGGAGAAGTTTAAAGCAGGGTTAGGTTATAACAAATATATCCCAAGCTTTGAACATCTCACAGAGCTCTGTTCAATCCATCATCGGAAAATGGAAAGAGTATGGCACAACTGCAAACCTACCAAGACATGGCCGTCCACCTAAACTGACCGGCCGGGCAAGGAGAGCATTTATCAGAGAAGAGCCAAGAGGTCCATGGTAACTCTGGAGGAGCTGCAGAAATCCACAGCTCAGGTGGGAGAATCTGTCCACAGGACAACTATTAGTCGTGTTCTCCACAAATCTGCCCTTTATGGAAGAGTGACAAGAAGAAAGACATTGGGGAAAGAAAGTCATAAGAAGTTCTGTTTTCATTTTGCAAGAATGTGGGGGACACAGCAAACATGTGGAAGAAGGTGCTCTCTTCAGATGAGACCAAAATGTTACTTATTGGCCTAAAAGCAAAACGCTATGTGTGGCAGGAAAACTAACACTGCACATCACCCTGAACACACCATCCCCACCGTGAAACATGGTGGTGGCAGCATCATGTTGTGGGGATGCTTTTCTTCAGCAGGGACAGGGAAGCTGGTCAGAGTTGATGGGAAGATGGATGGAGCCAAATACAGGGCAATCCTAGAAGAAAACCTGTTAGAGTCTACAAAAGACTTGAGACGGGGGCGGAGGTTCACCTTCCAGCAGGACAACCACCCTAAACATACAACCAGAGCTACAATGGAATGGTTTAGATCAAAGCAAATTCATGTGTTAGATTGGCCCAATCAAAGTCCAGACCTAAATCCAATTGCGAATCTGTGGCAAGACTTGAAAATTGCTGTTCACAGACGTTCTCCATCCAATCTGACAGAGCTTGAGATATTCTACAAAGAATGGGCAAAAATGTCCCTCTCTAGATGTGCAAAGCTGGTAGAGACATCCCCAAAAAGACTTGTAGCTGTAATTGCAGTGAAAGGGGGTTCTACAAGGTATTGACTCAGGGGGGCGCCATACAAATGTACCCCACACTTTTCACATATTTATTTGTAAAAAAATGGAAAACCATTTATCATTTTCCTTCCACTACACAATTATGTGCCACTTTGCGTTGGTCTATCGCATACAATCCCAATAAAATACATTTACATTTTTGGTTGTAACATGATAAAATGTGGAAAATTTCAAGGGGTATGAATACTTTTTCAAGGCACTGTAAAATGGTTGGTGTAGTGTATATAGAATCCAAGAGAAATCCACAAAATGGTTATATGGAGCCTGATTGTTCTTGTTGCCATATGACTGATGTGCTGGTGTCGAAAATCCTATCCTTGACCCAACCATCAGAACCATTCATGGCCATTTTAATACAATGAAGTTTGGAACACAGAACCACCCTGTGGGCTGGGAGGGGGACACCCCCCCAGTGTTGGCAATAAACCAGATCTGTATTTCATTTTCAGGTGATGCGTCTCAAGGAGCAGAAATGGTCCTATTTCCGCCAGACTCACAACTTACTGGATCTCTGCATTATTTTCATAAGTTGTGCTAACATCGGGCTATATATTAAGCGGATAATTCTTAGGAAGCGGGATATAAACCGCTACAGTATTGATCACTCAAGGTAAGGTGACGCTATTTGGCAGTGCGAACTGTGAACTCGCACATGAATCAGATCGCATGGGAGTTCTTACCCATGCGATCCGATTCTAGTGAGGGGGGGGGGGGGAGTTGTTATGATCGCCATTCGTAAATTTGTAATTTCCTAAATGTATAAATTTGTAAATGCGAAAATCCAAAAATAAGAAAGAAAATCCGAAAATTCTAAGGAAGGAAAATCCGAAAATTTTAAAGAATAACCAACTAATAATAACTGAACTATTAAATTATAGGTATTGGAATTTCCTTTCAAATTTGGCTGTTTGTGAACTTAACTAATACGAATCCCCCATCCTAGCATAAATCCTCTAACTATCTCCCCTCTCAACACAAATCCCCTCCAAATCACCACTCCTAGCACACTTCCCAAATTTCCCCTCCTAGAACAATTCTTACCTCCTGCCACCCCCTCCAAATTTCTCCCCCCCCGAACACAAATCCCCTCCCCCCCAATCTCCTTGTAGTGCCCCCGAAACTCACAGTGCCCAGGGCAGTTGTCCCTCCTGCCCCTCGTTTGTGTTTGATTTGTTTGTTTTTTTTTGTTTGTTTTTCGGGTCATTTGTTATGATCGCAATTCGTAAATTTGTAAGTTTGTCATTTCCTAAGTGCATAAATTTGTAAATTCGAAAATTCTGAAAATAAGAAAGAAAATCCGAAAATTCTAAAGAAGGAAAATCCGAAAATACTTAGTGTAGATTAATGGGGAAAAAAAAAATAATTCACACAACTGTAGTATCAGGTAGACATGTGCACTGCCGAAAAATTTGTTCGTTTGCGTTTCATTTGTTTGTTTGTTTTTTTCCGTTTTTCGGGTCATTCGTTATGATCGCAATTCGTAAATTTGTAATTTCCTAAATGCATAAATTTGTAAATTCGAAAATAAGAAAGAAAATCCGAAAATTCGAAAGAAGGAAAATCCGAAAATTCTAAAGAATAACCAACTAATAATAACTATTAAATTATAGGTATTGGAATTTCCTTTCAAATTTGGCTTGTTAGTGAACGTAACGAATACGAATTTATCCGAAGTTAAGAATTTATCCGAAATAACGAATGCCCCATCTAAACAAATGGAACGGAACAAATTAATAATAAAAAATAATAATAACGTTTTTATTATTATTATTATAGTATAGTATATTATTAGTATTATACTTAGTCAAGTTGAAAAAAAAAAGTCCATCAAGTTCAACCAAGAAAAAAAAATACAATCTCATATACACAAACCTATATTATTATTATTATTATTATTATTATTATTAATAATAATAATTCATTACGTTCCATTCGTTTAGATGCGGCATTCGTTATGTCGGATAATTTGTAACTCTGGATAAATTCGTATTCGTTACGTTCACTAACAGCCAAATTTGAAAGGAAGTTCCAAATACCTATAATTTAATAGTTATTATTTCAGATTTTCGAATTTTCGGGTTTTCGGATTTGCGAATTTGCGAATTGACAAATTGACGAATTTTCGAATTGATGAATTTTCGAATATTCAAATTTACGAATATTCTGAAAAATTTGTTGAAACGGGTTTTCATTCATTTAGATTTTTTCAAATTAACAAATTTGTTGAAGTTGGTTAAAAGACAAATTCGTAACGAAGCGAATTGCGCATGTCTATTATTAGGCTGCAACATAACAACATTGAAAAAGGTGAAGGAGGAGTCTGAATACTCGATGAATGCGCGGTGTGTAAGAGTTCACAACCACTTGATAACAATGCACATTAACAAACGTGTGTTCACACCGCGCACAGGAACAAAGGAAGGTGATTGGCCCCTGAGATACTGCGAGCAATAAATGCAGAAAATCAGCTAATAATGGTTTATAGATGGACAATCACAATCTTTTTTTTTTTTTTTTCCATACAGGTTTATTAGCTTCTACGAGACAGCGATGATAGACTCAGCGCACGGTTATGGAATCGCATTTCTTGTCGCTCTTATGACCGCTAAATTGTGGCACCTCCTTAACTTGAACCCCAACCTGCATCTGATCACAGCGACCCTCCAGAAATCCTGGAATGAAATCAGCGGCTTCCTTCTCACCATCATCATCCTCCTGGTGGCTTATAGCATCACCGTGAGTAGACTGATATGATCGATATCCAGAGGAGCCTTTATACCCGAGCAACTGGCATGCACCCGAGCGGCGATGCCGATGTCAGTCACATGCACACGGCTCATGGCACACAGGGCGCTTTCACCCCCTTCCTGCCCAGGCCATTTTTTAGCTTTCAGCGCTGTCACACTTTGAATGACAATTGCGCGGTCATGCAACGCTGTACTCATATGACATTTTTAATCATGTTTTTCACACAAATAGAGCTTTATTTTGGTGGTATTTAATCACTGCTGGGTTTTTTATTTTTTTAACAAGAAAAAAGAAAAAAGACCGAACCTTTTGAAAAAAAAAAAAAAAGTTTTTCTTAGTTTCTGTCAGTAAATTTTGTAAATAAGTAATTTTTCTGCTTCACTGATGTGCGCTGATCAGGCAGCACTGATGGGCACTGATGAGGAGGCACTATTATGCCGCACTGATGAGAGGCGGCACTGGTAGGTGGCACTGGTGGGCACTGATAGGTGACACTGAGAGGCGGCACTGGTGGGCACAGATAGGTGACACTGAAAGGCGGCACTGGTGGGCACTGATAAGTGACACTTAAAGGTGACACTGAGGCGGCATTGGTGGGCACTGATAGATGGCACTGATTGGTGACACTGAGTGGCGGCATTGGCGGGCACTGATATGTGGCACTGGTGGGCACTGATAGGTGACACTGAAAGGTGACACTGAGGCGGCATTGGTGGGCACTGATAGATGGCACTGATTGGTGACACTGAGTGGCGGCATTGGCGGGCACTGATAGGTGGCACTGGTGGGCACTGATAGGTGACACTGATAGGTGACACTGAGAGGCGGCATTGGTGGGCACTGATAGGTGGCGCTGGTGGGCACTGATAGATGGCACTGATTGGTGACACTGAGAGAGCGGCATTGGTGGGCACTGATAGGTGGCACTGGTGGGCACTGATAGGTGACACTGAGAGGTGGCATTGGTGGGCACTGATAGGTGGCACTGGTGGGCACTGATAGGTAACACTGAGAGGCGGCATTGGCGGGCACTTATAGGTGGCACTGAGAGACGGCATTGGTGGGCACTGATAGGTGACACTGATGGGTGACACAGAGATGACACTGATAGGTGGCACTGATGATGAGGCACTGATTGGCACTGGTAGGTGGCACTGGTGGGCACTGCATAGCAGCAGTGGCTCGCTGTGTATGGGACCGATGTCCCTCTGACAGAAGCCGGTAATCGGCTGTCAGTGTGAGGAGAAAAAAAAAAAAACAGCCAATTACGATCTTCTGTTTACATCACGTGATCAGCTGTCATTGGCCCCTGGTGGTAAGGGAGCAGGGGGTCCGCAGGCAGCTCATGCACGGGAGGAGGACGTACATGGACAGTCACGGCACAGGTCACCGCTCCTTCAGAGCGCATGCGCCAATGATGTCATTGGCGGCGTATACAGTTAACATCGGCGCACGTTTAGGGGATATTTACAGTACCGATAGGTAAGCCGTATTATAGACTGATGGGTACAAACAATACAGAGAAGTTTACTTCTTCTTTAACGTTTGTTTTACCCACAGGCACGAAGGGGTTAATATAACTTTCGCTGACACTATAATATCACAGTTGTTGTATTGTGTTAACATCATAAAATACAAAAAAAATTGTGTTGCATCAATTTTTGCACCTAGGACAGGTTGTGGCGAGGAAAAACCGTGTGTGATGTTTTCTTGCTTTTCCTTTTCAGTGCAATTTGCTGTTTGGCTGGACGATCAGCGATTACAGAACTCCTGTGAAAGCTTTTGTGACCATCTTTAGCCTTCTCATTGGGATATTTAATTATAATGAGGTAAGGGACATAATATCAAATCATTCCAACATCACTCCATGGGATGTCCCATGTTGGTATGCTCTACATCAGTGGTTCTCAACCCTCAGTCCTCAAGTACCCGTAATACAGGCCATGTTTTGGGACTTTCTCTAAAATAGCTGTCCAAAATACCAAGCCATTGACTCTGATTTAAAGCACCTGTGCAAGATAAAGGAAAACCTGCAAACATGGCCTGTTGGGGGTACATGAGGACTGAGGTTGAGAACCACTGCTCTACACTGATCATAACATTATGACTATAACCCACTGTGGCATGGACACCACTAGACCTCTGAAGGTATGCTGTGGTGTCTGGCACCAAGCCGTCAGTAGCAGATCCTTACAGGATCCATGGACTGGATTTGTTTTTTCCAGCACATCCTGACTGGATTGAGATCTGGAGAATTTGGAGGCCAAGTCAACAACCTAGAACTCCTTGCTATGTTCCTCAATTCATTCTTCAATTAATCAGACCAGGCCACCTTCTTTCACTGCTCCGTGGTCCAGTTCTGAGGTTCACCTGCCCAGTGTGGGCGCTTTTGGCTGTGGACACGGGACAGCATGAGCACAGCACAGCCCCCTACACAACCAACTGCGATGCTCTGTGTGTTCTGACGCCTTTCTATCAGAACCAGCATTCACTTTTTCAGCAATTTGATCTACAGTAGTTCTTTTGGATCAGACTCCATAGGCCAGTCTTCACTCTCTATATCAGTGATGGCGAACATCGGCACCCCAGATGTTTTAGAACTACATTTCCCATGATGCTCAACTACACTGCAGAGTGCATGAGCATCATGGGAAATGTAGTTCCAAAACATCTGGGTTGCCAAGGTTCGCCATCACTGCTCTATATCTTTAATGATCCTTGGCAACACATGACCCTGACACCAGTTGGTCGGTTTTCCTTCCTTGGACCATATATATATATATGTATAAAAATATATCCCCAGTGGTAGCTGGTGTTTCTTTGTTTGGAGGGGGGGGCAAACAACCACCCCCTCCCCCCCCTCACTGTCTGCCGGTCCACCGGCACTTACCCCATCTAGGCGGTGGGCACATCAGGCAGCGTCGGGCAAATCGGCGATCAGGCAGCGGTGGGGATCGGGGAACATTAGGCTGCGGCGGGCATTGGGCGGCGGCTCCTGTGTCTTTTCTTCCTCGTTTTCGCCATGCGTCTCCTCCCCTCCTCCTAGGCGTCCAATAGGATCGCCTGTCCTTTCAGCCAATCGAGTGACGGGTATCAGGCCTGACTGGGCGGAAGGAGGATCAGTGTTGAAACAGTGAATATTCATTTGCTGTTGCAACACACCTGGGTAGGCTCTAGAGGCAATGCTCTGCGTCCCGAGCCCACCCTACTTTGAAGCCTATTAGAGCCTCTGCCCCCCCCCCTCCCCACCACCACCATAGGAATTCATGCGTCTGGTGTACTGAAAGGGGCCGGGCGCATGGATAGGGAGGGCGGCAGCGGTGGAGGTGGAGAGGGGAGGCGGCACCCACAATGGACGGGCTGCCCCTGTCTATCCCTCTATAGTGTGTACTTATCTCACTCCAGAGCACTAAGTGTCATTTCTGTCTGCTGCTTCCTTCCTCTGCTATCTGTATGAGTCGCTTCTGACATGTTTTCCTGACACCAAACTGCCGCAGATTCCCACCAGATTAGACCTGGTGTCTGTAGATAGCGCACATGCCTCTCTACCCATGCAGTGATTAAACTGCACAAGCAGAGCCTGCAGCCCCCCCCCCCCCCCCCCCCAAATATCAGCTGAACAAGGAGGCTGGTGGAGCGATCCAGGGCATGCATCTCCAGCTGAACTGCTCTCTCTGTGCACCACTTTTGTTGAAAAGGAACAAGATCTGCTCCACTTCTTCAGCTGAGAAGAATAGTGAAGGCATAAAGCCTGCCCCACTCTTTGCTAATTCTCTCCAATATGGCAAAAGCTCTTGGGGACTCCCAAGTTTTGTTCTGTATGGTGCAATGCCAATATGTGACACCATCCATGTCACCACAGTGTTGACTATTGTACTGCCATGTATATTTTAAAAATGTTAATTTTTTTATTCGCTTTTCAGACTTCCTGCTAGACTGGTTTCGTACTGTTCACATGTAGTTCCCATCATTCCCTAGTTCACCTCCTATTATATAGATTCTAGTTCTTCTTGAATTGTCTGTTTTCATTTTAGGTCATCGACCTGGACCCAGTCCTGGGATCTCTGCTCATCTTCACTTGTGTCGTATTCCTAGCCATGGTAGTTGTGAACGTCTTCTTGTCTGCATTGCTTAATGTATTCTCCAGCGAGCGCAAGAACCCCACGGTAATTACATATATATGTTTTTTTTTTGTTTTTTTTTTCTTAAACTCCTGGAAAGTGGCTGCTAGGCCCAGGCGGCCACTTCACAGGGGGCAGGTAAGATGTTCCGCCACACTCCCCAAGTGCCAGGTAGTGTCACTGGCTTGGGGAAGAGCAGGCAACTGTGAAGGGACAATGGTAAGGTAAATATATTTTATGTGGGTTGGGGAATGTCCTTTCCAGAGACACTGTCACTTGTACTGAATGGGCAAGGAGATAATGTCCCTCTAAAGCAGTGGTGGTCAACTTTCCTGAAATTGGGGGGCCAGGTCTCATGTGCAGCCCCCAAAGTAACGAAAGAACCGCACCTAAAATTCAGTCAATATTCAATATCAGAGAAAGCAGACACAGAACGGGATATAGACAGAGACTGCAGACATGGTACAAGAGATGGTCAGAGACTGTATCATGTCTGCAGTCTGTGACCATCTCTTGTATCACGTCTGCAGTCTCTAACCAGCTCTTGTATCATGTATGGAGATATGATACAATAGATGGTCAGAGACATGATAGAAAGATGCTCGAGATGGCCAGAGACTGCAGACATGACACAAGAGATGGTCAGAGACTCTGCAGTCTCTGACCATCTCTTCTTGTGTCATGTCTGCAGTCTCTGACCATCTCTACTTGTGTCATGTCTGCAGTCTCTGACCATCTCTTGTGTCATGTCTGCAGTCTCTGACCATCTCTTTTTGTGTCATGTCTGCAGTCTCGGACCATCTCTTGTATTATGTCTGCAGTCTCTGACCATCTCTTCTTGTGTCATGTCTGCAGTCTCTGACCATTTCTTCTTGTGTCATGTCTGCAGTCTCTGACCATCTCTTCTTGTGTCATGTCTGCAGTCTCTGGCCATCTCTTGTGTCATGTCTGCAGTCTCTGACCATCTCTTCTTGTGTCATGTCTGCAGTCTCTGACCATCTCTTCTTGTGTCATGTCTGCAGTCTCTGACCATCTCTTGTATCATGTCTGCAGTCTCCGACCATCTATTGTATCATGTCTGCATTCTCTAATCAGTTCTTGTATCATGTATGCAGATATGATACAATAGATGGTCAGAGACACAAGAGATGGTCAGAGACTGCAGACATGATACAGGAGATGGTCAGAGACTGCAGCCATGACACAAGAAGAGATGGTCAGAGACTGCAGCCATGACACAAGAAGAGATGGTCAGAGACTGCAGACATGACACAAGAAGAGATGGTCAGAGACTGCAGACATGACACAAGAAGAGATGGTCAGAGACTGCAGACATGACACAAGAAGAGATGGTCAGAGACTGCAGACATGACACAAGAAGAGATGGTCAGAGACTGCAGACATGACACAAGAGATGGTCAGAGACTGCAGACATGATAGAAAGATGCTTGAAATGGTCAGAGACAGCAGAAATGACACAAGAGATGGTCAGAATGCAGTAATGGGACAAGAGATGGTCAGAGTGCAGACACGCTCTATGAATTGCTGGAGAGTGGTGACATGCTTCTGGAGACATATTACTACTATTACAGGGAAATAGGGAAACACAGATTAGTGTCTGCAGGGGCCCCAAGGGCTGCACAAAAAGTGCCAATGGGCTGCATGGGGCCCACGGGCAGCAGGATGGGCACCAGGGCCCTAAACAAACCCTTGCTTGACAGGCATACGGTGCCTGTCCACTCCCGAAAATGCTAGTTGCCTGGCTGTCACACTAACCTGACTGCGAGCTGTCTTCTGCTCAAGAAAGGTTCCCTTCTAGTAACCAGTGCCTTGTGTCTTTCTAGCCTTATAAAGAAAAGGAACTGGTGGACCTGCTGGTGATGAAGCTGTCGGGGGTGCTGGGAATACGAAAGAAGGTGGAGGAGACAGCAGAAGAGAAGAAGGAAAAGGAGCAGTAAGAAGAGATGACATTACAGCCGGATTACTGACCAAGCGAAGCGAGACGTAGAAGTGACACCTAATGCCAATATTACCAGTCATAAAAATTACAAGAGCAATCTGACTTGCATGCAAACAAAGTCACAGTCCATCCAAAACCGGTGTTTAGATTGTGGTAGGCACTGGAGAATTAGGCCTTGTTCAGTTAAGTGTATGCCCGTGGGAGGGCCATGTTTGCCTGCACTGGGATGTACAGGTGTTCCCTGCAATCAAATATTCTCCCTAAATAAAAGTACATTTACTTATAGCGGGGTAGGAATTACTTATCCACTGTTGAAGCAAGTAGTCGTTCTGCCAAGAGAAAATAAAAAAATGGTTTCACTCATGACAACTGCCCTGAGATGGGCTTCAAGTGGAACTCCTGTCAATGACATAGTTGGTGAGGTTGAATAAAGACACCAGTCCATCCAGTTCAACCTGCGTGGGTATATGTATGCATTTATTTCTCCACCACTTCCCATATACCATCATGTTTGCTAAGATGCCCATCTCAAAAAGTTGTTTGAAATGACCAACACTTCCCCCGCTGACACCACTAATTGTGGAAGGGAGTTGCACATCCTTACCGCCAGTGGCGGCCTAACCATTAGGGGCGCCGCCCCCCTCTATCCACACCACCCCTTATATGGTTAATGGACAAATTCATGCAAAGAATGAATCTATCCATGGGCGCCCCCTGTTCAGGCGTCCGTCCCCTTTCAAAACAATGGGCGCCTGAATTACAGCGGCAGAGGGGTGTTTTTTTTTAAGCCTCTGATTAGAGCCAGAGACTGTAATAGGCTTCAAAATAGGGTGGGCTCAGAGCGCAGAGCATTGCTGAGCCATGAGCCCACCCAAGTGTTACAACAGCAAATTAATATTTAGCTGTTGTAACACTGACCCTCCATCCGGCCAGAAGCGGGTGTGAGACCGGTTTTCTGATTGGCTGAAAAGAGAAGACTCCCGATTGGCCACCAAGAAGGAGGGAGGAAACAGAAGCCGCGGCGGAGAGCAGAGGAATGCGAGGCCGCCGCCAAGCATGGGAAGCCGCGATGGGGTAAGTGTGACTGATCGTCCCACCGACCCACTGACGGAGGGGTGTCGGTGGCATACGATTCGCCGCCCCCCTCCCCAAAAAAAAAAAAAATTCCACCGGCCGCCACTGCTTACCGCTCTAACAGTAAAGAGCCCCCTACGCAGTTTAAGGTTAAACTGCTTCTCACCCAACTTCACTGAGTGACTATGGGTCATCTTGAGTGACCTGAGACGGAATGGTTTTCTTCCTATGCTAGAATCGCCATTTAGAAATATAAACTCACCGGCCACTTTACTATTAGGTACACCTTGCTCGTAACGGGTTGGACCCCCTTTTGCCTTCAGAACTGCCTTCATTCTTCGTGGCATGGATTTAGGAAGGTGTTGGAAACATTCCTCAGAGATTTTGGTCCATATTGACATAATAGCATCACGCAGTTGTTGCAGATTTCGCATTCCACCACATCCCAAAGGTGCTCTATTGCAGTGTTTCTCAACTCCAGTTCTCAAGGCGCACCAACAGGTCATGTTTTCAGTATTTTCCTCAGATGAAACGGCTGTGGTAGTTACTAAGGCAGTGAAACTGATCGAATCACCTGTGCAAAATAATGGAGAGCCTGAAAACATGACCTGTTGGGGCACCTTGAGGACTGGAATTGAGAAACGCTGCTCTATTGGATGAGATGTGGTGACCTTTGGAGTACAGGGACCTCATTGTCCAGTGGTGAGATGATTGGAGCTTTGTGACATGGTGCATTATCCTGCTGGAAGGAGCCATCAGAAGATGGGGACACTGTAGTCATAAAGGGATGGACATGGTCAGCAACAATACTCAGGTAGGCTGTGGTGTAAAAACGATGCTCAGTTGGTACTAAGGGGCCCAAAGTGTGCCAAGAGAATACCCCCCCCCCCACACCCCAACCACCAGCCTGAACCGGTGATACAAGGCAGGATGGATCCATGTGCCAAATTCTGACCCCACCATCTGAATGTCGCAGCTGAAATCCAGACTCATCAGACCAGGCGACGCTTTTCCAATCTTCTATTGTCCAATTTTCCTGAGTTTGTGCGGTTGTAACGAGTGGTTATTTGACTTACTGTTGTCTTTCTATCATCTCAAACCAGTCTGCCCATTCTCCTCTGACCTCAACAAGGCATTTTCCTCCACACAACTGCCACTCACTGGATATTTTCTCCTTTTCGGACCATTCTCTGTAAACCCGAGAGATGGTTGTGTGTGAAAATTTCCAGAAATACTCAGACCAGCTCGTCTGCCACCAACAACCATACCACGTTCAAAGTCACTTAAAATCTCCTTTCTACCCCATTCTGATGCCCGGTTTGATTTTCAGCAAGTCATCTTCACCACGTCTAGATGCCTGCATTGAGTTGCTGCCATGGGATTGGCTGATTAGCAATTTGTGTTACCAAGAAATTGAACAGGTGTACCTAATAAAGCGGCTGGTAAGTGTACAGTGCATCCTGGAAAGTAGTCACAGCGCTTCACTTTTTCCACATTTTGTTATGTTACAGCCTTCCTAAAATGGATTAAATTCATTATTTTCCTCAAATTTTTACAAACAATTCCCCATAATGACAACGTGAAAGAAGTTTCTTTGAAATCTTGGCACATTTATGAAAAATAAAAAAGGAAACAATAACATGTACATAAGTATTCACAGCCTTTGCCATGACAGTCAAAATTGAGCTCAGGTGCCTCCTGTTTCCACCAATTATCCTCGAGATGGTTCTGCAACTTGATTGGAGTCCACCTGTGGTAAATTCAGTTGATTGGACAGGATTTGGAAAGGCACACACCTGTCTATATAAGGTCCCACAGTTAACAGTGCATGTCAGAGCACAAACCAAGCCATGAAGTCACATTGGCCTCCATCATCCATAAATAGAAGAAGTTTGGAACCACCAGGACTCTTCCTAGAGCGGGCCGCCTGGACAAACTGAACGATCGGGGGAGAAGGGCCTTAGTCAGGGAGGTGACCAAGAACCTGATGGTCTCTCTGACAGAGCTCCAGTGTTTCTCTGTTGAGAGAGGAGAACCTTCCAGAAGAACAACCATCTCGGCAGCACTCCACCAATCAGGCCTGTATGGTAGAGTGGCCAGACGGAGACCACTCCTCAGTAAGTGCCGGTTCACACTTGTGCAATGAGGGAACCCTGCAAATCCACTGCGGGTTCCCGTATCACACCCAACTCGCACGGCAGTTCACACTGCCATATGCGCACTGCTGGGAGTGTCAATACATTGTTAATGACACCTTCGTTTCATCTCGCATATCGCACTGCGAACTGACAGTTCGGACAGAAGGCCAAGGAACACACCAAACAGGTCAGGGATAAAGTTGTGGAGAAGTTTAAAAAAGGAGAAGTCCAGCCTAAGCTCGTTTGGCTGGGCTTCTCCTATGGGTCACAGGAGTGCGATTAGTGTTTTGCACTCTTGGGACCCGTTTTCAGCAGAGAGCGGACGTCACAGAAATCAATCCAGGCACCGTGTCATCCCGACAATGGGAGTCTTGATCCGTCAGGTGCCTGGACTGTCACCCCGTCTGAGCCTCTCAGCGAGCCGCTGAGAGCCTGAGACGGCCGCTCCCTGCCCCGCCATAGCTCAGCGCTCCAGTGAGCAAGGAGGAGCAGGGCGGAGAGCTGCTGATTGGACAGTCAGCAGCCCTCTGCTCGGGGGGGGGCTGTGAGTACTGAAGCCATCTGCGATGTTCGATCGCTCAGTTCTCAGTTTAGAGGCGCCGGGGGACCAATGCTGCATCCAGGTAGGCAAGTATGATGGGAGGAAAAACCCCCAAACCCATCATTCTCCTTTAAAGCAGGGTTAGGTTATAAAAAAAATATTTACAAATACATTTGTAAAAAAAGGTATTGAAAACCATTTATCATTTTCCTTCCACTTCACAGTTATGTGCCAATTTGTGTTGGTCTATCACATAAAATCCCAATAAAATACATTTACGTTTTTGGTTGTAACATGACAAAATGTGGAAAATGTCTAGGGGTATGAATACTTTTTCAAGGCACTGTATCATGTCCATGCCAGCCCCTTAATGTTTAATGCCAGGAAAACAGCCAATTATACAGTTAAGATATTTGGGAGTTATTTAACTTACCAAGGGATTTGTGTAAGTGTCCATCTAGTCCTGAGATCCCCCCCACCAGTCATCAGACCACCAGTAATGGGAATTAAATGAAAAAATCAAAGCTTTGCTCCTCTACCAAGACAGTCACCTCCACATGGGATTACCACCAGGGTAGGGCATTACAATCGGCCTCTGTATAGCCCAGTGTTTCTCAACTCCAGTCCTCAAGGCGCACCAACAGGTCATGTTTTCAGGATCTCCACTATTTTGCACAGGTGATTTGATCAGTTTTCACTGCCTTAGTAATTACCACAGCCGTTTCATCTGAGGGAAATCCTGAAAACATGACCTGTTGGTGTGCCTTGAGGACTGGAGTTGAGGAACACTGGTATAGCCTACTACCTTCGCCTCAAACATCGCTTGTCCCAATAAGACTGCACACGAATTTAAGAAGGCCATGGCTTTATTTTAAAGAACAGCACACTTAAACAAGCCTAACATAAGTTTGTAAATAATATATACAAAGATTAGAAAATCATGTATTAAGAGCAGCTCATTAACGTGCCGGCAAAGGGAAGGTCTTACATTTTATTGGATGATAATTCCACAGTTGAGTTCCAAAGTTCTTGGTTAACAAAAAAAAAAAGGCATCAGCTTTAGAGAAACAGGTTCTTGGTTTAGACTTTAAGACACAAACCCCCCCTGTTGACAATTAATTGACAAAAAAAAACAAAAACAAAAAGAACATATACCCTTCCCTACTATAGCCAAAAGCTACCCCATCGTTAGTGCAAGGGTCATGAAGAACCTGCAAAAGTAGAGGAGAGTCCACTTTCCCCGGAGGTATTTGGGAGGAGCTGCTCATTGCAGGATTTACAGTAAAAGTTTTAGATATGAAAATTTCTTCTCAGAAAAAGAGAGTCAGGGTCAGGAGTTGAGAGGTTGACCCAAAATCAAGGCTGTCCCCACTTGCTTAGGTTTTCTTTTTTAGCTCCTCGAACCTACGTGAGAGGTCATCAAAATCGATATCATCTGAACTGGAAGTGCCCACTCCGGTTGAGGCGGATGGAAGGGTGTCGGGAACGGAAGGTAACTCGGGCAGGACAAAGTTATCTGCCATTTTTGCCCGTGGCTTGGGAACAGGAGCGTTGCTTCCTGGACCTAGGGAAATGTCAAAGAAAAAAAAACTTGAATCAATTTACATCTAGGAGGAAAGATGCACATGGGTAGGGAATTACACAGCACAGTACATTTACAAATATATGTGAAGGCACGCCGCCATGTCATCTCTACAAAGTGTGGTCCCCAACTATAAACTCCGCACACCCAGGGACATACCATGAGGCTACCACCAAGGCAAACCTGCTCTTAATTCATTCATTGAGATGGATATAAATATGGGGTTCCAGGTAGGCAGCTGGGCCATTTCTCATTGTCCATTTTGGCTGCTCCCTCCTCTCTAAGCTGCTGGTTGCCTCCCTGCCTCTCCTGACCTCCATTCCTGACCATGGGTACTGGTACCGGATGTATTTGTACAATTTTCAAGTGCGGTGTTGAAGGTTTTGTTCAGTCTCATTCGTGTTTACTGCATTTAATGAAAAAAAACTTGAAACATAACCCTTTCTTTAATACGTACAGTTAGGTCCATATATATATATATTTGGACAAAGGCACAATTTGAGTTTTTTTTCAGGTTTTTACCAAAACATCTTCAAGCTATAGTTATATAATAGATATGGGCTGGAAGTGCACACTCCCAGGTTTAATTTGAGGGTATGTACATCCAAATCGGAGGAAGGGTTTAGGAGTTACCACTTGCTTACTGGGCACTTAAACCCCTTTCCTGCCCAGACCAATTTTCAGCGCTGTCACACTTAGAACGACAATGGCGCGGTTCATGCACCACTGTACCCCAATTACATTTTTATCATTTTTTTTTCCCCACAAACAGAGCAGTCTTTTGGTGGCATTAAGTCACTGCTGGGTTTTTTTTGTTAAAAAAAAAAAAAAAAAAAAAACGAAAAAAAGGCCGCAAAAATTTGAACCCCCACCCAAAAAAAAAAACAAAATAGTTTTATGTATTTTGCTAAAAAAAACTTGCAAACAGGTAATTTTTCTCCTTCATTGATGTACAGCGATGAGGCTGCACTGATGGGCACTGATGAGGCGGCACTGGTGGGCCCTGGGAGGCACAAATGGGCACTAGTAGGTGACACTGATAGGCAGCACTGTTTGGTGGCACAGATGAGGCGCCATTGGTGGGCATTTATGGGTGCCACTGACCAAGAGTGGTTTTTGCATTTGAAATCTATTGCTGTGAACCTACATCATGCGTTCAAAGGAGCGGTCCATGAAAAAGGCCATTGTAAGGCTTCAAAAACCATTAGGAGTGGCCAATAGGGGTGCAACGGATCAATGCCGATCCGTGATCCGCGCTCTGCGGCCTCAGCCATAGGAAAGGCCGCAGCTTCGGCCTAGCTCCGGAGCGGCGGCCATCTTGGTACACCCGGAAGCGGCTGCTGTCTCGACAGGAAGTGACGTTTCGTCGCCGCCATCTTGCTACACCCCACACTCCTGCACAGTACAATAATGATAGAGTGAGAAGGGGGCAAGCGGACATCTTGTTACACCCACCGGAGTTTTAGATTTAAAAGCTATTTTCAACACAAAACCGAGCTTATATGCACAAATACTGTATTTATGCATATAAGCTCGGTTTTGTGTTGAAAATAGCTTTTAAATCTAAAACTCCGGTGGGTGTAACAAGATTTGTGTGGGTTTTTTTTTTTTTTGCTGATCCGAAAATGATCCGATCCGTGACTCTGATCCGAGGATCGATCCGATCCGTGAGATTTTTGATCCGTTGCACCCCTAGTGGCCAAATCAACAATTTGGTACATTCTGAGGAAAGAAGAACGCACTGGTGAGCTCAACATAAAAAGGCCTGGATGTCCACAGAAGACAATAGTGGTGGACGAGCGCAGGATCTGCTCTACGGTAAAGAAAAACCCATTCACAACATCTAGACAAGTGAAGGACACTCTCCAGGAGGTGGGGCGTATCATTGTCAAAGTCCACAATCAAGAGAAGACTTTGCAAGAGCAAATACAGAGGGTTCACCACAAGGTGCAAACCATTCATAAGCCTGAAGAATATAAAAGCAAGATTAGACTTTGTCAAAAAACATCTAAAAAAAGCCAGAGCAGTTCTGGAAAAGCATTCTTTGGACGGATGTAATGAAGATTAATCTGTACCAGAATGACGGGAAGAAAAGTGTGGAGAGGGCTTGGAACAGCTCATGATCCAACGCACACAACGTCATCTGTGGTCACATGGTGGAGCTTGCAGTGTGATGGCATGGGCATGTATGGCTTCCAGTGGCACTGGGTCATTGGTGTTTATTGATGATGTGACAGAAGACAGAAGCAGCGGGATGAATTCTGCAGTGTTTAGAGATATACTGTCAGCCCAAATTCAGCAAAGTTGATTGGACGGCGCTTCACAGTACAGGTGGACAATGATCCAAATCACACTGCAAAAGCAACCCAGGAGCTTTTGAAGAAAAAGAAGTGGAATATTCTGCAATGGCCGATTCAATCACCTAATCTCAACCCAATTGAGCATTTCACTTGCTGAAGGCAAAACTAAAGGCAGAAAGACCCACAAAGAACAACTGAAGACAGCTGCAGTTGGAGCCTTGGCAAAACATCAGAAAGAAGGAAACCCAGTCTTTGGTAATATCCATGGGTTCCAGACTTCAGGCAATCATTGCCAGTAAAGGATTCTCAACAAAATATTAAACATTAACATTTATGATTATATTCATTTGAGCCCCTGAAAATAGGGGGGGGACTGTGTATAAAAATGGTTGTAGTTCCTAATATTTGTACTCAATATTTATGTTCAACCCCTTGAATTAAAGCTGAAAGTCTGCACTTCAAATTCATTTGGATTGATTTGTTTTAAATTTGATTCTGGTGGCATAGAGAGCCAAAAGTGTAAAATTGAGCCTGTGTAATAATAATAATAATAATAATAAATATATATATATATATACATATACATACACACACATATATATATATATATACACATATATACATCTATCTATATATTTTTTTTAACCCAAGTTTAAAAACAATTTCATTGGGTTTTTTTTGTGCCGACTAGTTGGATTGAGTTTTTGGGATTTTTTGTATTTTCCCAAAGGAGTTTCAGACATGTCATTAGGTGCTGGTCACAATATATCTACAATCATACAGTTCTGACTGCTAACAGTACATGCTATGCATTGCCGGATCTCCTTACCATCTTGTGCTGGAGGAGCATTAGCATGGGGTCCACTATTATCAATCTGTTGGATGAAAGGGATAGGTTACTATTAAAAAAACCAAAACACACACACACACACACACACACCTTCCAACAACACAGAAAATTAAGTTTTAAGAAACCTTCTACTGGAATTCATAACTGCATTGTGTGGCTCGGCTGCCCCCACAGCAAGCTGTTTGCAATGGGGGCACTAAACAGAAGGGAGGGGCCAGGAGCACCGAAGACGGACCTCTCCTGCTTAGTGTGGTCAGTTTTTAATAGGAAAGCAAGGGGACTAGCTGGATCACCAGGGATTTCACACAAAAGGAACCAATACAAAGAGAACAGGAGACTCTCTCATACAAGTACATGGTACAGTAGGCACATATGAAGTATTGGGGGAACAAACGCTTTAAGGCCAAGGAGGTGCAAGACATCTCCTGGGCTTTATATCTGACAAGTTTATTGCTCTGCTGGGAATTACACTGGGAGACACTTGGGGCTGTGAGAGGAGAAAGGCACACAGAGCCGCTATACCCACCCCTCCCCCTCCTCCTGCCTATTCAGAGAAGCCTTCGTATTTTGTGAATGTGTTCACATAAATACAAAGGCTTCTGTGAATGGGCAGGAGGAGAGGAGGGGTGGGTATAGCAGCTGCAGCGGTCAGAACTAAAATAACAGACACAAGCCCAGGAGGTGTCATGCACCTCGGTGAACTTAAGTCATAGTGTGCCTTTATTTTTTGTTATTACAAAGGAGCTGAATTCCTGGAATTCGGCTTTAAGCGTCACAAGGAGGTTCACTTGTTATAAACCCTGAATTACAGTTGTAACATGATCTAATAAAGGAAACATAAGTCCAGTAAAAGAGAAGGAGGAGCCATCCCTCACTACTTACAAATTCATATGTAGGAGGCATGGATGGGATCGGTGGTGGCATAAGTCCAATCGGTGGAGGATTCTGGTTGCCAAAAGGCTGGTACATTCCCACGGCAGGTCCATTGAAAGTCTCCTATTACAATATGATTGGAGAAGTACATGAAATGTCTGTTGATTTAAAGTATCTCCTATAATACTGTATAAACAAAATTTGAAAACTAAAATGGCCAATTTTACAATCTTGGGGTAAAATTCCAATATTAATTCTTATGCATTAAACAAGAGTACATGGCAGCGCTTTCCTATTGTTCTCTAAAAACAGAAGAGGTTATTTAGGGAGCTACTGTACCTGTAGGTACAAGGAATATCTCCTAAAAAGCGTGCACATGTTCTGCAGCCCGTGACGTCACTCACACTGCGCTCTGAATTGTTGGTACACTGAATGTATCGTCAAGCCAGAGCTTTGTGCTGTGGCTGTGGCTCCAGTGCACATGTGCGGGAGTGACGTCATCACGGTTCTGACAAACGCCAGGAGCCTGTGAACCTGGGAGGAAGGCCAGAACCCGTCAGCAGTGACAGTGCCCCATTGGAGGGACCCGTTTTACAGGTAGGTCTGTCATAATGTGCTAGTATGCAATTAGAACTAGCACAACATGCCATTAACTTGCAGCAGGGCCAGATTTTTTAAGATTTAAAGTGATTGTTGTTTAAAAAAAAAACAACAGTGTTTACAAACATATCATACTTAGCTCCACTGTGCAGCTCGTCTTCTGGGGTCCCCCGGCGGCTCCTCCCCACATCTGATAACCCCCTCGGAGAAGCGCTCTCCCGAGGGGGTTACCGAGTGCAGCATTTGCGCCCATAGACACGAATGCCGGACTCGGCCCCGCCCCCCGATGCCCGCATCATTGGATTTGATTGACAGCAGCAGGAGCCAATGGCTGCGCGGCTATCAATCTATCCAATCAAGAGCCGGGCCCCCCTGGAGAGAGGGAGAGCGCGTCTCCGCCGAGGGAAATACGGGGCTCAGGTAAGTAAAACGGGGGGGGGGGGGGGGGGGGCTGGGGGGCCGGTCACTGCCAGGTGTTTATTCACCTTATTGCATAGGATGCAGTAAGGTGAAAAAAACCTAAGGGTTTACAACCCCTTTAAGTTATTTTTTTTTCTCACATTTAAACATGCATATTGTTGCTATGTCTACATAAGGATTGTACATAGTTACATAGTAGGTGAGGTTGAAAAAAGACACAAGTCCATCCTATGTGTGTGATTATGTGTCAGTATTACATTGTATATTCCTGTATGTTGCGGTCATTCAGGTGCTTATCTAATAGTTTCTTGAAAACTATCGATGGTCCCCGCTGAGACCACCGCCTGTGGAAGGGAATTCCACATCCTTACCGCTCTTACAGTAAAGAACCCTCTACGTAGTTTAAGGTTAAACCTCTTTTCTTCTAATTTTAATGAGTGGCCACGAGTCATGTTAAACTCTTCTGCAAAAAAGTTTTATCCCTATTGTGGGGTCACCAGTACAGTATTTGTATATGGAAATCATATCCCCTCTCAAGCGTCTCTTCTCCAGAGAGAATAAGTTCAGCGCTCACAACCTTTCCTCATAACTAAGATCCTCCAGACCCTTTATTAGCTTTGTTACCCTTCTTTGTACTCGCTCCATTTCCAGTACATCCTTCCTGAGGACTGGTGCCCAGAACTGGACAGCATACTCCAGGTGCAGCCGGACCAGAGTCTTGTAGAGTGGGAGAATTATCGTTTTATCTCTGGAGTTGATCCCCTTTTTTAATGCCAATATTCTGTTTGCTTTGTTAGCAGCAGCTTGGCATTGCATGTCATTGCTGAGCCTATCATCTACTAGGACCCCCAGGTCCTGTTCCATCCTAGATTCCCCCAGAGGTTCTCCCCCCAGTCTATAGATTGCATTCATATTTTTGCCACCCAAATTCATTATTTTACATTTTTCTACATTGAACCTCATTTGCCATGTAGTCGCCCCCCCCCCATTAATTTGTTCAGATCTTCTTGTAAGGTTTCCACATCCTGCGGAGAAGGTATTGCCCTGCTTAGCTTAGTCTGAAATCCCTCTTATTGTTTGAGTTTGATACATGGCTTCCTCTGATTGGCTGAGGTGGGGATCATGACATCATACACCCACCTCTCCATCTCAGCCAATCAGAGGATGCCCTGTATTCATTGATGAAATACAAGGCTTCCTGTGAATGGCTGAGTAGCGCTCGGCACAACTTGACTTTGTAGCGGCAGGACGATGGGAATACCATCCCGCTACCGGAACACAGCGCTGTATACTGTATGTAATTGATGCTATATACAGTGTATACAGCGCCCCCGCAGGATGGGAAGACGCATCCCACTGCAGGAACACAGCAATGTATGTAATTGATGCTATATACAGTTTATAAAGCGCCCCCGCAGGACTGAAAGACCCATCCCGCTGCTGGAGCACGGCACTGTATACTGTATGTAATTAATGCTATATACCAGGAGTCACCGAACTTTCTAAACAGGGGCCAGTCTACGGTCTTTCAGACCTAAGGGGGCTCTTGGTTGACTATAACCTCCTCCTAACCCCTCCTCTTTCAACACACCTTTCCCCCTCTACTTTGACTATAATCCCCTAATCTCTCCCTGTTCCCTTCTTATTCTCTAGTATTTCTCTGGGGTTACTTTGAGAGCCATCCTAATGAATATTCGGAGATAGTACTAAGGATACTGCCAGAGGTTTCCATGTAATGAATAGAAGACACTGCGATGTATTTTGTTTTTTTGCAATGTAACCATTGTCTTTGTGTCAATCTATTCTGTATATCATTTTTGTTCCTGCAGTAAATCCTACATATTGCATACCCTTTTTTCCCAAATAAAATAAAATTATATAAAAAAAACAAATACACATACCGGACCAGCAGGTGGAGGGTAGGCAAAAGGAATCGTGGGAGTGGGCATCTGCATGGCACCCATTGTTGGAAATGGCGCTGCAAAACCTCCTCCACCACCGCCGCCGCCACCTCCTCCTCCTCCTCGCTTTTTTTCATCTGAAAATTCGACATCTATAAGGTCTGCCTCTATACCAGTGGGAACCTCGGCCTTCAAGCATAAAAAAGGAAAAAAAAAAAAAAAAACACCAAGTCACATGACACAAACTGACTGGTTCTATATGGAAGGAAGGTCGAATATTCCTAGACAGAGAACAGCATGGCGGAGGTAGTTTAGAATGAGAAGCTATGCTGTGTGAACGAGTAATTATCAAGATTCACAAACACGTTTTATAAAGTACTCAGTGATCTGTCTCAGCCATCATGTTAGGCAAATGTAACCAGTAATGAGCAGACAAAACAGATTTCTTTTATTTCTTATGGGATTCATATTCTGTAACTGAAGGTCATAACAGAATGGTGCAATCCTAAAACAAAACATGGCAACAAAAGCAAACAATTTAAAATGACCCTTGACTTGCATATTGGGATCTTTTTAGATCCTTTTCCATCTTTAATAAAGTACCATTTACCTTATTACGCAGGTCTTTTGACAGTTCTATTCTGCTCCCCATGGCTCAGTATCGGCGATTCCACGAAAGGGCTGGTTCACACTGGTGCGATGCCAGACATCGCATGTGATTCGCACCGCATTGCTGTGCAGATCACCTGCGAGGTCTGTTCGATGCAAATTCAGCCATACAAACTGTATGGCTGAGTTTGCACCACATTGGGACCAAGGACCCTTTTTTTTTGTACGCACCAGAATCGGATTGCATGGGTGATGCACACAGGTTGTAACCTGTGTGCGTCACCTTCTGTGTCTGTACCAAGGCCAATCATTCCGGGGGATGGAAACTTTTGATCAGGGCCATTTGGGTGATTTCTGCGATTATCCGCTTGCCGACCAGCCGCCGCAGAAATACTACAGCAGGTTGGCTCCGCAAATAGGAAACATAGGATGCATTAAGGTGAAAAAACACGAGGGTTTAAAACCCTTTTAAGGTAAAAAGAAACAAACAAAAAAAAAAAAAAAACCCTTCTGTGTTCAGCTTTTTAGATGGTTTAGCTGGAGTAAAAGATGAGATTAAAGTGAGGAGTAAACTCCCATCTCTAAGCCTTACCTATAAAGGTACTGTAAATATCTCCTAAACCTGCACTGTTTAGGAGATATTTACTGCATATGCACCATCGAGACATGAAGGAATGGCCACCTGGCCTGTGCCATATACGGCGGCAGACACGCGGCGTGCACAGGAGTGACATCATCACAGCTCCGGCCAGTCACGCAGCTGGAGCCCGCGGACCCGGAAGGAAGAAGGGTGAAGATGGAAGTGGCCTCTAGCGGTGATAGTGCATTGCTGAAAGGCTTCGTGTTCAGGCAAGTTTCACATAATGTGCTAGTATGCGATGCACACTAGCACATTATGACATCACCTTTCAGGTCAGGAAAAAAACAAAAAACAAAACACCCAGCGATTTACTACCGCTTTAACAGTAGCAGGATCTTCACCTACCATTACGACAGAATCCGGCTCATACGGAACATTGTAATTCTTGGCGATCTCGATCAGGTATCTCTCCACCAGGATTTTAGGTGGGGACTCCACACTCAGCTTGTGCATCAGCTAAGGGGAAATAACAGGTTACCATTTATCTTCCAACTTCTGGGAGGTCTGTGTTTATCATGAAATGAGACAAATGCATAAGCGCTTCCCGCCATACCCGATCGTTGACTGTTCCAATCTGGTTTGTCCTGCACAGTTTGCCGTACTCTTTACTGTACTTGGCGCATAGCTGATCAGCAACCTGCAGGAAGAAGAAGAAGGGAATATCACTTGTTAGAGAAGGAAACCCAATCACAATTAGTCATTTCCTACGTTCTGGAATGTTCTAAGGCAGGGGTCTCCAAACTTTCTGAACAAAAAGGGCCAGTTTACTGTCCTTCAGACTTTAGGGGGGCCGGAGTGGCCAATAAAAGTAGAAAAGGCACCAGCGTCAGGAAAAAAAAAAATATGACATGGTGCCTATAGTCAATACAAGAAGAAATAGTACCCCATAATTAGTACTAGAGGGGGGGGGGGATAGTGCCCCATTAGTACTAGAGGGGAGGGGGGGAAATAGTGCCCCATTAGTACTAGAGGGGAGGGGGGGGGAAATAGTGCCCCATTAGTACTAGAGGGGAGGGGGAGAAATAGTACCCCATCAGTACTAGAGGAGAGGGGTGGAAATAGTGCCCCATTAGTACTAGAGGAGAGGGGGGGGAATAGTGCCCCATTAGTACTAGAGGGGAGGGGGGGGGGAAATAGCGCCCCACTGTCGGCGTCAGCGCGCAAGGAACGGTGTTCCGAGGGCCGGATAAAGGGAAGCAAAGGGCCGCATTCGGCCCACAGGCTGCAGGTTTGGAGACCACCGTTCTAAGGGAAGTGGAAAATTTTGTTTTGCTATGTGTGTAAGCAGTGGTGCCTCTGCATCGGAACCACAGACCTCCTGCTGAGTCAGAGATAGAGCTCCCTAATCAGCCAGGAGTGTGAGCTCTGCTGTAAGGAGAGATGCAACTCATGTGAACGTGGTGTCAGACCACCACAAGGAGACCACTGTTGTCACACAGATAGCAGTGGGGGGGGGGGACAGGCTTTTCTACTGTAGCTGTGGTCTTCTTATGGCCAAAACAAACTAAAGTGCCACAAGCTGCTTATTCATTCTCCTAAAACAAGTGTTCTTCCAGCAGGAGGTTAGTCATTATGATAACCATCAAAGTTTGAGAGGTGATGGGAATAGAATCTATTCTAGCAAAGTAGACAACTCCTTTAACTCACTGTCTTGAGCTCAGAAACCTCCGTCTGTAGCCGTGGAGCCGCCCAGATGAGGGTGGAGACCGCTTCAGACAGGCCAGGGTCCAGCTCTCTACAACGGAAGGAGACGGAATAAGAAACATTGAACCCCATCAATGCTTTAATGTGTGAGAATGTAGAGTCTTACTTCATGGACTGGATTAACCCAAATCGGGCCAGCAGTAGGTCACAGTACAACTCCAGGATCTCCATGGCTTCCACCAAGTAATCTTCTCGGATGATGTGCTCCACCCGGATCCTCGCTCTTTCATCCTTTCCAGTGGACAAATAATCAGCGATCTCCTTCCTCGCTTTCTGTGCCAGCTCAGCTGCGGGGACACAGAAAAAAAAAAAAAAAGTCAGGGCTGTACCCAAACACCCATCCTTTTGTTTTGTAAACGCCTCTAAAAAGGTGCCCTAGCGCTAGGTGCCTTTGTTGTTAAAAGAGAAGTGTGAGGTTGTTTTTTTAAGATTCATATTTACCCAGCATTGGTCCCCCCGCCACCTCTGCACTGAAAACCGAGCCACCGAACATCGCCGTTCTCTATCCTCCCCAAGCGGAGAGATGCTGCCTGTCAATCAGCATCTCTCCTGCTCTGCTCCTCCACGCTCATTGGAGCGCTGAGCTGTGGAGGGGCGGGGGGGTCAACTCAATGGCTCGCTGGGACGCAGAGACTGCCATCAGTCCATGCAGCTGGCGGATCCAGACTGCCATTGTCTGGATGACGCGCTACCTTGGACTGATACTGGTGACCACAGCAGGCTTCAGACCGCTCTCCGCCGAAAATGGGTCACAGGAGGGGAAAACGAATTGCACTCCTGTGACCCATAGGAGAAGCCCAGCCTAAAAAGCTCAGGCTGGACTTCTCCTTTAATTTCAATGGCCAGAATAATTATTGTGGCCAATGAAATTAATTAACACATGTTTACAGGCATCAAGCGTTTTTTCGACCCAAAAAACACTGCTGGCTGGAGGAAAGGCGTCTAGGAGATAGCAAAATGTCCGGTGTGCATGAGGCCTAAAAAAGGAAAAAAAAAAAAAAAAAAAAAAACACATCTGAGAACTTCTGCTATATTCTTGTTTATGAAAATTTCTGGCAAGAGCTACTACACTAAACTACATATGACCATTCACAGCCAAGGAGGAGGCTCCTAGCATACACTATTACTATTAGAATCAGTGAGATCATCCTGTACAAGAAAGCAGGTTCTTGGTGGCAACAAAGACGCAGTCTATAGCAACCTATCACAAACAAGCTTACGAAGCGTTAACCTCAGTATGGTACAATGGACCCAATAGTCTCTTAAAAAAAAAAAAAAAAGTAGCAAGCAACCCCTTATCTATTCCGGGCTCCTCAGTTATTGGATTCTGGCATATAAAAAGGACCAATGGTACAAGAAAAACCTCACTCTTTTTCTTCTCCAGGAGCTTCAGCCGGTTTATCACAAGTCGCAGATTCACGCGAAGCCGCTCGGCTTTGAACCCGGAACCCAACATGATGTCCAATCACTGCCAAGAGAGGTGAAGATAAATTGTGAAAAGATCATGAAATCTAAATTAAGTCATAATAAAATATATATATATATATATATATATATATATATATATACACACTATATTGTGAAAAGCATTAGGATGTTAAGACTGGGATGCCATTAAAGTTCATGTGCGTGTAAAGGCAGGCGTCCCAATACTTTTGGTAGTATACATACATATATAGATAGACACACACACACACACACACACACACTGCATAAGGAACTGGACATTGGTTCAGATAAAGAAAAGAATGACAAATGCTGATAGCATTCAAGCTAACCTTTGGATCTTGGTCCACCCATAAATCCAATACAGCAACCACACAACTCGCCTACCAGGACAACATGGCCAGGGAGTTTGTAGAATATACTGATATATCACCATGAAATCAGACATGCAGTATTACTAATAAGAAATGACCAGAAAAGTTTTACCACTGAGGAAGCTGCCAAACTCCTTTCCACGGGCCACCTCACCACCTGTACCCTGGACCCTGTCCCCCTCACAATTACTGCAACCACCTTCCAGCTCGACCCTAAACCCTCTAACCCACATCTTCAAACCCCCCCCCCCCCCTCTCTCTCTACAGGCACCTTTCCCTCCCCGCTCAAACATGTACTGGTTGCCCCCATACTCAAAAAATCCTCACTGGACCCCATCCGTTTGAATAACTTAAGACCCATTTCCCTTCCTGCTCCTGCTTGCCTCTAAGCTTCTTGAACGCCTTGTCCACAACCGTATGAGCTCCTACCTCACTGGCAACAACCTTCCCAATCCCTACAATCCGGCTTCCCCCAACAACATTCCACTGGAACTTCCATACTAAAACTCACCAACAACCTACTAACTGCTAAAATCAACTGACAGTACTCCATACTCATACTCTTGGACCTTTCTGCTGCCTTCAACACTGTTGCCCACCCACTCCTCACCAAACTCCACTCTGTTGGCCTCCTCCTACCTATCTCAGCGCACTATTCGGTGACACAACACCATCTCCTCTGCTCTTCTTCCTCTGTTGGGGTACCCCAAGGCTCCAAATTATTGGCCCTAACTATACCCCTTCCCTGGGGCAGCTGATAACCTCCCATGGCTTCCAATACCACCTCTATGCTAACAACACCCAGATCTATCTCTCGACCCCTCAACCTCACCCCCCTCACGTATCACAAAAACATACTGACTGACATATCAGTATGGATGGCACACCACTTCCTCAAACTCAATCTTTCTAAAACGGAGCTTGTAATATTTCTTCCTCTCCGATCCCCCCCCCCCCTCATCAAGGACTTTACCATTGAGATCAATGGCACAACCATTGGTCCTTCCACACATGCCAGGGTGCTGGGTGTAATCCTAGACTCTGACCGCTCCTACATCCAATCACTGGCTACCTCTTGCCACCTTAACCTCCGCAACATTTTCAGAATCTGCCCCTTCCTGACTAACGACACCACAAAACAACTTTTTCACCCCTTGGCTATCTCACACCTTGACTACTGCAACTTCCTCCTCACTAGCATACCTCTAAACACAGTCTATCCCAGCTTCAGTCTATTATGAATGCTGCTAGACCAATACACCTCACTACCCGATTTGTGACTGCTGCCCATCTCTTCACTGGCTTCCCCTACCCCATCGTATAAAATTTGAAATACTAACCACTACATACAAGGCCACCCACAACATCGCCCCCAGCTACATCACCAACCTCATCTGCAGATATCGCCCAAATGGTCCTCTCCGCTCCTCCCAGGACCTCTCTAGCTCCCTTGCCACACTCGCCTCCAGGACTTCTCCAGAGCCTCTCCCATACTCTTGAACTCCCTGCCCCAGTATGTCCAGTACCTACCCTGTCTGCCTTTAGGCGATCCTTGAAAACTCACTCATTCAGGGAAGCCTACCCCACCTCCACCGTACCCGGGCCACCTCCATCAGATCATCCCCCGCAGCTATTACCTTTTGTACCACCACCCCCTCCCTTTAGATTATAAGCTCCACGAGCAGGGCCCTCCTATTCCTTCTATATTGAACTGTATAGTAATTGTACTGTCCCCCCCTCTACATTGTAAAGCACTGCGTAAACTGTTGGCGCTATATAATAACCCTGTATAATAATATAATAGTGATAATAAAAGTTTCATTACAGTACTAACTGGACTATTCTTTAAAACGTGAAGGAAAGGAAAAGTAGGTGCCTTTCATAGCAACACAGGAAAAAGTGACCGGTGCGTTGGGAATATTTGGCTGCTACTACATTGTAAGTAAACAGCACATCAGTTGCCTGAATTAGCAATACAATTGTTGGGGGTATTTTTATTGTTTATCAATCAGTGGTGCCGGGACTTCGGAGTAATGAAGGGCAAAAAAAAAAACACTCGGGCTCACTTGCTCCGGCTGGGCTGCTCACATTTCTATTCCACCATCCCTAGACCCACTTCCATCTCTATCCCACCATCCATAGTAGAGCTGCACGATTAATCGCGGAGAATCGTTATTGTGATTCTCCGCCTGCCACGATCGCAACTCCGGATTTGAGAGATTCTGACCATCAAGCAATTTGTTGTAAGAATGTGGGCTGAAAAGCGCGCGCCGATCGATGGTGTCCCCGGGATGCTGCCCGTTTCCCTGTTTCGGAGCGGAGGGGAAGCTGTTGGAGCGTGAAACTTCTGACGTCACTCAGCAAAGAAGAATGTGATTGGTCGGGTATGTTTCTTCTTCCCAGAGGTCTCGGGGACAGCGCACCAGCACAAGCGTGACAAAATGCAAGCTGCTATACTTTTTTTAGAATCAGTAAATGCTTAATTAATCAATCTCTCAATTAATCAATCTCTCTGAATTAATCTCTCTCAATCAAACTCTCTCTCAATCAATCGCTCTCAATCCATCTCTCCTAAAAAAAAAATTACGTTGCGGGAATCGTAAGAGAATCATGATCTTTTTATCCTAAGCAAAAAAATTGTTTGTGATTCTCATTTTGGCCAGAATCGTGCAGCTCTAATCCATAGACCCCCTTCCATCTATCCCACCATCCATAGACCCCCTTCCATCTCTATCCCACTATCCATGGACCCCCTTTCATCTCTATCCCACCATCCATAGACCCCCTTCCATCTCTATCCCACTATCCATGGACCCCCTTTCATCATTACCATTTATTATTCCACCCTCTTCCATCTCTATCATTTTTATTCCACCATCCATAAACCCACTTCCATCTCTACCCCACCATCCATAGACCCACTTCCATCTCAATTCCACCATCCATAGACCCACTTCCATCTTTATTCCACCTCTAGAATTTCTATTCCACCATCCATAGACCCACTTCCACCTTTATCATGTTTATCATCCATATAGACCCACTTCCATCATTACCATTTCTATCCCATCATCCACGGACCCACTTCCATCTCTATCCCACCATCCATAGACCCACTTCCATCTTTATCATCTCTATCCCACCATCCATAGACCCACTTCCATCTTTATCATCTCTATCCCACCATCCATAGACCCACTTCCATCTTTATCATCTCTATCCCACCATCCATGGACCCACTTCCACCTTTATCATCTCTATCCCACCATCCATGGACCCACTTCCACCTTTATCAGGTCTATCCCATCATCCATATAGACCCACTTCCATCATTATCATTTCTATCACACCATCCATAGAACCACTTGCATCTCTATCATTTCTATTTCACTATCCATAGACCCACTTCCATCACCACCATTTCTATCCCACCATCCACAACCCACTTCCATCGTTATCATTTCTACTCCACCATCCATAGACCCACATCCATTATCCATTTCTACTCAGCCATCCATAGACCAACTTCCGTCATTACCATTTGTATTCCTCCATCCATAGACCCTCTTCCCGCTTTATCATTACTAGTCCATGATCCATATACAAATAAAATTAAATTGCACGTCCATTGTGACCACAGGGAACCAAGCCAGTGAGATAACTCCACAGATACTGCAATATGGGCGCCCTTAATTCTGGCCATAGAGAGCCTAACTAGAGAACAGAAACACTACACACAAGTATCCTCTACATTATTCATGACACGGAGGTGTCATTCTTCGAGTAAAGGACCTGCTTGCACTACAGTCACATAAACCAGGAGATATTCCCAGGACTGGGCCTACAGCAGTGGGGTAAGATGGATCAGCCTTAGAACACAATTACATTTTTCGATTGGCCATTTCTGCACATCAGCCTCCCGCTCCCCACCTCCATCAATGAGCCTTCCCCTCCCCGCCTCCATCAATAAGCCTCCCGCCTCCATCACAAAGCCTCCCGCCTCCATCAATGAGCCTCCCGTCTCCATCAATGAGCCTCCATCAATGAGCCTCCTGCTCCCCGCCTCCATCAATGAGCCTCCCGCTCCCCGCCTCCATCAATGAGCCTTCCCCTCCCCGCCTCCATCAATGAGCCTTCCCCTCCCCGCCTCCATCAATAAGCCTCCCGCCTCCATCACAAAGCCTCCCGCCTCCATCAATGAGCCTCCCGCCTCCATCAATGAGCCTCCTGCTCCCCGCCTCCATCAATGAGCCTCCCGCTCCCCGCCTCCATCAATGAGCCTCCCGCTCCCCGCCTCCATCAATGAGCCTCCCGCTCCCCGCCTCCATCAATGAGCCTCCCGCTCCCCGCCTCCATCAATGAGCCTCCCGCTCCCCGCCTCCATCAATGAGCCTCCGCTCCCCGCCTCCATCAATGAGCCTCCCGCTCCCCGCCTCCATCAATGAGCCTCCCGCTCCCCGCCTCCATCAATGAGCCTCCCGCTCCCCGCCTCCATCAATGAGCCTCCCGCTCCCCGCCTCCATCAATGAGCCTCCCGCTCCCCGCCTCCATCAATGAGCCTCCCGCTCCCCGCCTCCATCAATGAGCCTTCCCCTCCCCGCCTCCATCAATGAGCCTTCCCCTCCCCCATCAATGAGCCTTCCCCTCCCCGCCTCCATCAATGAGCCTTCCCCTCCCCGCCTCCATCAATGAGCCTTCCCCTCCCCGCCTCCATCAATGAGCCTTCCCCTCCCCGCCTCCATCAATGAGCCTTCCCCTCCCCCATCAATGAGCCTTCCCCTCCCCGCCTCCATCAATGAGCCTTCCCCTCCCCGCCTCCATCAATGAGCCTTCCCCTCCATCAATGAGCCTTTCCCTCCCCGCCTCCATCAATGAGCCTTCCCCTCCCCGCCTCCATCAATGAGCCTTCCCCTCCCCGCCTCCATCAATGAGCCTTCCCCTCCCCGCCTCCATCAATGAGCCTTCCCCTCCCCGCCTCCATCAATGAGCCTTCCCCTCCCCACCTCCATCAATAAGCCTCCCGCCTCCATCACAAAGCCTCCCGCCTCCATCACAAAGCCTCCCGCCTCCATCACAAAGCCTCCCGCCTCCATCAATGAGCCTTCCGCCTCCATCAATGAGCCTCCATCAATGAGCCTCCCGCTCCCCGCCTCCATCAATGAGCCTCCCGCTCCCCGCCTCCATCAATGAGCCTCCCGCTCCCCGCCTCATTCAATGAGCCTCCCGCTCCCCGCCTCCATCAATGAGCCTCCCGCTCCCCGCCTCCATCAATGAGCCTCCCGCTCCCCGCCTCCATCAATGAGCCTCCCGCTCCCCGCCTCCATCAATGAGCCTCCCGCTCCCCGCCTCCATCAATGGGCCTCCCGCTCCCCGTCTCCATCAATGAGCCTTCCCCTCCCCGCCTCCATCAATGAGCCTTCCCCTCCCCGCCTCCATCAATGAGCCTTCCCCTCCCCGCCTCCATCAATGAGCCTTCCCCTCCATCAATGAGCCTTTCCCTCCCCGCCTCCATCAATGAGCCTTCCCCTCCCCGCCTCCATCAATGAGCTTTCCCCTCCCCGCCTCCATCAATGAGCCTTCCCCTCCCCGCCTCCATCAATGAGCCTTCCCCTCCCCGCCTCCATCAATGAGCCTTCCCCTCCCCATCAATGAGCCTTCCCCTCCCCGTCTCCATCAATGAGCCTTCCCCTCCCCGTCTCCATCAATGAGCCTTCCCCTCCCCGTCTCCATCAATGAGCCTTCCCCTCCCCGCCTCCATCAATGAGCCTTCCCCTCCCCGCCTCCATCAATGAGCCTTCCCCTCCCCGCCTCCATCAATGAGCCTTCCCCTCCCCGCCTCCATCAATGAGCCTTCCCCTCCCCGCCTCCATCAATGAGCCTTCCCCTCCCCACCTCCATCAATAAGCCTCCCGCCTCCATCACAAAGCCTCCCGCCTCCATCACAAAGCCTCCCGCCTCCATCAATGAGCCTTCCGCCTCCATCAATGAGCCTCCATCAATGAGCCTCCCGCTCCCCCGCCTCCATCAATGAGCCTCCCGCTCCCCGCCTCCATCAATGAGCCTCCCGCTCCCCGCCTCCATCAATGAGCCTCCCGCTCCCCGCCTCCATCAATGGGCCTCCCGCTCCCCGCCTCCATCAATGGGCCTCCCGCTCCCCCGCCTCCATCAATGAGCCTTCCCCTCCCCGCCTCCATCAATGAGCCTTCCCCTCCCCATCAATGAGCCTTCCCTCCCCGTCTCCATCAATGAGCCTTCCCCTCCCCGTCTCCATCAATGAGCCTTCCCCTCCCCGTCTCCATCAATGAGCCTTCCCCTCCCCGCCTCCATCAATGAGCCTTCCCCTCCCCGCCTCCATCAATGAGCCTTCCCCTCCCCCATCAATGAGCCTTCCCCTCCCCGCCTCCATCAATGAGCCTTCCCCTCCCCGCCTCCATCAATGAGCCTTCCCCTCCATCAATGAGCCTTTCCCTCCCCCATCAATGAGCCTTCCCCTCCCCGCCTCCATCAATGAGCCTTCCCCTCCCCGCCTCCATCAATGAGCCTCCCGCTCCCCGTCTCCATCAATGAGCCTTCCCCTCCCCATCAATGAGCCTTCCCCTCCCCATCAATGAGCCTTCCCCTCCCCCATCAATGAGCCTTCCCCTCCCCCATCAATAAGCCTCCCGCCTCCATCACAAAGCCTCCCGCCTCCATCACAAAGCCTCCCGCCTCCATCAATGAGCCTTCCGCCTCCATCAATGAGCCTCCATCAATGAGCCTCCCGCTCCCCGCCTCCATCAATGAGCCTCCCGCTCCCCGCCTCCATCAATGAGCCTCCCGCTCCCCGCCTCCATCAATGAGCCTTCCCCTCCCCGCCTCCATCAATGAGCCTTCCCCTCCCCACCTCCATCAATAAGCCTCCCGCCTCCATCACAAAGCCTCCCGCCTCCATCACAAAGCCTCCCGCCTCCATCAATGAGCCTTCCGCCTCCATCAATGAGCCTCCATCAATGAGCCTCCCGCTCCCCGCCTCCATCAATGAGCCTCCCGCTCCCCGCCTCCATCAATGAGCCTCCCGCTCCCCGCCTCCATCAATGAGCCTCCCGCTCCCCGCCTCCATCAATGAGCCTCCCGCTCCCCGCCTCCATCAATGGGCCTCCCGCTCCCCGTCTCCATCAATGAGCCTTCCCCTCCCCGCCTCCATCAATGAGCCTTCCCCTCCCCATCAATGAGCCTTCCCCTCCCCGTCTCCATCAATGAGCCTTCCCCTCCCCGTCTCCATCAATGAGCCTTCCCCTCCCCGTCTCCATCAATGAGCCTTCCCCTCCCCGCCTCCATCAATGAGCCTCCCGCTCCCCGCCTCCATCAATGAGCCTCCCGCTCCCCGCCTCCATCAATGAGCCTCCCGCTCCCCGCCTCCATCAATGGGCCTCCCGCTCCCCGTCTCCATCAATGAGCCTTCCCCTCCCCGCCTCCATCAATGAGCCTTCCCCTCCCCATCAATGAGCTTTCCCCTCCCCATCTCCATCAATGAGCCTTCCCCTCCCCGTCTCCATCAATGAGCCTTCCCCTCCCCGTCTCCATCAATGAGCCTTCCCCTCCCCGTCTCCATCAATGAGCCTTCCCCTCCCCGCCTCCATCAATGAGCCTCCCGCTCCCCGCCTCCATCAATGAGCCTCCCGCTCCCCGCCTCCATCAATGAGCCTCCCGCTCCCCGCCTCCATCAATGGGCCTCCCGCTCCCCGTCTCCATCAATGAGCCTTCCCCTCCCCGCCTCCATCAATGAGCCTTCCCCTCCCCATCAATGAGCCTTCCCCTCCCCGTCTCCATCAATGAGCCTTCCCCTCCCCGTCTCCATCAATGAGCCTTCCCCTCCCCGTCTCCATCAATGAGCCTTCCCCTCCCCGTCTCCATCAATGAGCCTTCCCCTCCCCGTCTCCATCAATGAGCCTTCCCCTCCCCGTCTCCATCAATGAGCCTTCCCCTCCCCGTCTCCATCAATGAGCCTTCCCCTCCCCGCCTCCATCAATGAGCCTTCCCCTCCCCGCCTCCATCAATGAGCCTTCCCCTCCTCCATCAATGAGCCTTCCCCTCCCCGCCTCCATCAATGAGCCTTCCCCTCCCCGCCTCCATCAATGAGCCTTCCCCTCCATCAATGAGCCTTTCCCTCCCCGCCTCCATCAATGAGCCTTCCCCTCCCCGCCTCCATCAATGAGCCTTCCCCTCCCCGCCTCCATCAATGAGCCTCCCGCTCCCCGTCTCCATCAATGAGCCTTCCCCTCCCCATCAATGAGCCTTCCCCTCCCCATCAATGAGCCTTCCCCTCCCCCATCAATGAGCCTTCCCCTCCCCCATCAATGAGCCTTCCCCTCCCCGCCTCCATCAATGAGCCTTCCCCTCCCCGCCTCCATCAATGAGCCTTCCCCTCCCCGCCTCCATCAATGAGCCTTCCCCTCCCCGCCTCCATCAATGAGCCTTCCCCTCCCCGCCTCCATCAATGAGCCTTCCCCTCCCCGCCTCCATCAATGAGCCTTCCCCTCCCCGCCTCCATCAATGAGCCTCCCGCTCCCCGTCTCCATCAATGAGCCTTCCCCTCCCCATCAATGAGCCTTCCCCTCCCCATCAATGAGCCTTCCCCTCCCCCATCAATGAGCCTTCCCCTCCCCCATCAATGAGCCTTCCCCTCCCCCATCAATGAGCCTTCCCCTCCCCCATCAATGAGCCTTCCCCTCCCCCATCAATGAGCCTTCCCCTCCCCGCCTCCATCAATGAGCCTCCCGCTCCCCGCCTCCATCAATGAGCCTCCCGCTCCCCGCCTCCATCAATGAGCCTCCCGCTCCCCGCCTCCATCAATGGGCCTCCCGCTCCCCGTCTCCATCAATGAGCCTTCCCCTCCCCGCCTCCATCAATGAGCCTTCCCCTCCCCGCCTCCATCAATGAGCCTTCCCCTCCCCATCAATGAGCCTTCCCCTCCCCGTCTCCATCAATGAGCCTTCCCCTCCCCGTCTCCATCAATGAGCCTTCCCCTCCCCGTCTCCATCAATGAGCCTTCCCCTCCCCGCCTCCATCAATGAGCCTTCCCCTCCCCGCCTCCATCAATGAGCCTTCCCCTCCCCCATCAATGAGCCTTCCCCTCCCCGCCTCCATCAATGAGCCTTCCCCTCCCCGCCTCCATCAATGAGCCTTCCCCTCCATCAATGAGCCTTTCCCTCCCCGCCTCCATCAATGAGCCTTCCCCTCCCCGCCTCCATCAATGAGCCTTCCCCTCCCCGCCTCCATCAATGAGCCTTCCCCTCCCCGCCTCCATCAATGAGCCTCCCGCTCCCCGCCTCCATCAATGAGCCTTCCCCTCCCCATCAATGAGCCTTCCCCTCCCCATCAATGAGCCTTCCCCTCCCCCATCAATGAGCCTTCCCCTCCCCCATCAATGAGCCTTCCCCTCCCCGCCTCCATCAATGAGCCTTCCCCTCCCCGCCTCCATCAATGAGCCTTCCCCTCCCCGCCTCCATCAATGAGCCTTCCCCTCCCCGCCTCCATCAATGAGCCTTCCCCTCCCCGTCTCCATCAATGAGCCTTCCCCTCCCCGTCTCCATCAATGAGCCTTCCCCTCCCCGTCTCCATCAATGAGCCTTCTCGTCCCCATCAATGAGCCTTCCCCTCCCCATCAATGAGCCTTCCCCTCCCCGCCTCCATCAATGAGCCTTCCCCTCCCCATCAATGAGCCTTCCCCTCCCCGTCTCCATCAATGAGCCTTCCCCTCCCCGCCTCCATCAATGAGCCTCCCGCTCCCCGTCTCCATCAATGAGCCTTCCCCTCCCCATCAATGAGCCTTCCCCTCCCCGTCTCCATCAATGAGCCTTCCCCTCCCCGTCTCCATCAATGAGCCTTCCCCTCCCCGTCTCCATCAATGAGCCTTCCCCTCCCCGCCTCCATCAATGAGCCTTCCCCTCCCCGCCTCCATCAATGAGCCTTCCCCTCCCCATCAATGAGCCTTCCCCTCCCCGTCTCCATCAATGAGCCTTCCCCTCCCCGCCTCCATCAATGAGCCTCCCGCTCCCCGTCTCCATCAATGAGCCTTCCCCTCCCCATCAATGAGCCTTCCCCTCCCCGTCTCCATCAATGAGCCTTCCCCTCCCCGCCTCCATCAATGAGCCTCCCGCTCCCCGTCTCCATCAATGAGCCTTCCCCTCCCCATCAATGAGCCTTCCCCTCCCCGTCTCCATCAATGAGCCTTCCCCTCCCCGTCTCCATCAATGAGCCTTCCCCTCCCCGTCTCCATCAATGAGCCTTCCCCTCCCCGTCTCCATCAATGAGCCTTCCCCTCCCCGCCTCCATCAATGAGCCTTCCCCTCCCCGCCTCCATCAATGAGCCTTCCCCTCCCCCATCAATGAGCCTTCCCCTCCCCGCCTCCATCAATGAGCCTTCCCCTCCCCGCCTCCATCAATGAGCCTTCCCCTCCATCAATGAGCCTTTCCCTCCCCGCCTCCATCAATGAGCCTTCCCCTCCCCGCCTCCATCAATGAGCCTTCCCCTCCCCGCCTCCATCAATGAGCCTCCCGCTCCCCGTCTCCATCAATGAGCCTTCCCCTCCCCATCAATGAGCCTTCCCCTCCCCCATCAATGAGCCTTCCCCTCCCCGCCTCCATCAATGAGCCTTCCCCTCCCCGCCTCCATCAATGAGCCTTCCCCTCCCCGCCTCCATCAATGAGCCTTCCCCTCCCCGCCTCCATCAATGAGCCTTCCCCTCCCCGCCTCCATCAATGAGCCTTCCCCTCCCCATCAATGAGCCTTCCCCTCCCCCATCAATGAGCCTTCCCCTCCCCGCCTCCATCAATGAGCCTTCCCCTCCCCGCCTCCATCAATGAGCCTTCCCCTCCCCGCCTCCATCAATGAGCCTTCCCCTCCCCGTCTCCATCAATGAGCCTTCCCCTCCCCGTCTCCATCAATGAGCCTTCCCGTCCCCATCAATGAGCCTTCCCCTCCCCATCAATGAGCCTTCCCCTCCCCGCCTCCATCAATGAGCCTTCCCCTCCCCATCAATGAGCCTTCCCCTCCCCGTCTCCATCAATGAGCCTTCCCCTCCCCGTCTCCATCAATGAGCCTTCCCGTCCCCATCAATGAGCCTTCCCCTCCCCATCAATGAGCCTTCTCCTCCCCGCCTCCATCAATGAGCCTTCCCCTCCCCATCAATGAGCCTTCCCCTCCCCGTCTCCATCAATGAGCCTTCCCCTCCCCGTCTCCATCAATGAGCCTTCCCCTCCCCGTCTCCATCAATGAGCCTTCCCCTCCCCGTCTCCATCAATGAGCCTTCCCCTCCCCGCCTCCATCAATGAGCCTTCCCCTCCCCGTCTCCATCAATGAGCCTTCCCCTCCCCGCCTCCATCAATGAGCCTTCCCCTCCCCGTCTCCATCAATGAGCTTTCCCCTCCCCGTCTCCATCAATGAGCCTTCCCCTCCCCCATCAATGAGCCTTCCCCTCCCCGCCTCCATCAATGAGCCTTCCCCTCCCCGCCTCCATCAATGAGCCTTCCCCTCCCCCATCAATGAGCCTTCCCCGCCTCCATCAATGAGCCTTCCCCGCCTCCATCAATGAGCCTTCCCCGCCTCCATCAATGAGCCTTCCCCTCCCCGCCTCCATCAATGAGCCTTCCCCTCCCCGCCTCCATCAATGAGCCTTCCCCTCCCCGCCTCCATCAATGAGCCTTCCCCTCCCCGCCTCCATCAATGAGCCTTCCCCTCCCCGCCTCCATCAATGAGCCTTCCCCTCCCCGCCTCCATCAATGAGCCTTCCCCTCCCCGCCTCCATCAATGAGCCTTCCCCTCCCCGCCTCCATCAATGAGCCTTCCCCTCCCCGCCTCCATCAATGAGCCTTCCCCTCCCCGCCTCCATCAATGAGCCTTCCCCTCCCCGCCTCCATCAATGAGCCTTCCCCTCCCCGCCTCCATCAATGAGCCTTCCCCTCCCCGCCTCCATCAATGAGCCTTCCCCTCCCCGTCTCCATCAATGAGCCTTCCCCTCCCCGTCTCCATCAATGAGCCTTCCCCTCCCCGTCTCCATCAATGACCCTTGCCTTCCCATGACCCTGACGCTGGTTCCCTGGATTTCTTTCCTTGGACCACTTTTGGTCGGTCCTGACCCCTGTAGACCAGGAACACCCCTACAAGAGCTGCAGTTTTGGAACTTCTTTGACCCAGTTGTCCGGCTACTACAATCTGCTTCCTGTCAAAACCCTTAGACTGGGTTCACACCTATGCGAATTGGATGCAGGTTTACTCGCATCCAATTTGCATGGTAGGAGATTGTGACCGGCTCCCTATGGAGCCAGTTCACATATCTCCGTTGTAGCTCCGGTGCAAATTTGCACAGGAGCCCTGTGCGTCTTTTGGTCCGTTTCAGGTCCGAATTCAGCCCAAAATCAGACCTGAAAGGGTGAACGGGGACGCACCGGACCCCCTGCTGCGAGCCGCATGCGAAGATAGTTGTGAACCCAGCCTGACACTTGCCCATTTTTTTCTGCTTTCAACACATCAACTTCAGGAACAACATGTTCACTTTCTGCCTAATTTATACTGTGAAGTTTCAGGTGCAATTGTAACCAGATAATTAATTTTACCTGTCAGTGGTCATAATTTTATGGGTGGTTCGTGCAAAGTGTGTGTGTGTGTAGGATGTAGACACACATATATATATACAGTATATATTATTATCCATATACACACTATGTATACATATACTAATGCTATGTACATATATCTCAATACACACACAGTATATATTATCCATATACAGACCACACACACTATATCTATATCATATACTATAAGCTCCTCTATGAACAGATATATATATATTCTATATACACTTCTCTATATACTGATACACATATATTCTCTATACAGACCGGCTGTGTCCTCTCCCGGTTGATGGGCCTCTTCCTCCTTCTACCTGTCTGTCTCCCCCTGACTGTATCGGAGCCCCGCCCCTCCGCTGACACCACAGTCATGTGCAGGGCGGGAGGCGGGACCAGAGAAGGGAGCAGCAGCTGGTCCGTCAGATTAGGCGACGCCTTCAGATTTTGTAAGCGGAAGTGACGTTCCATCGCCGCCATCTTGCTACACCCCACACTCCTCCACAGTAACGATACAAGGGGGCAAGCGGGCATCTTGCTACACCCACCGGAGTTTTGCATTTCACCGTTATTTTAACCAGGAAACTGAGCTTATAAGGTGAAATACAGTGTATAAAAATCTAACGAACTGTTTAGATGTTGAATTTTTAAAAGCAGCGGCAAACCTGCTGCTTTCACAGGCTTGCTAATGTGACATGAAACATGAGACATGAAAACAGTCTGATGGATTTCCAAATACTGTATTTCACCTTATAATCTCCGTTTCCTGTTAAAAATAACTGTGAGATGCAAAACTCCAGTGGGTGTTACAAGATGTCCGCTTGCCCCCTTCTCGGTGTATCCTTAGTGTGGAAGAGTGCGGGGTGTAGCAAAATGGCGGCGACGGAACGTCACTTCCGTTACAAATTCCGACGGGCGCCCAATCTGACGGCACACATGCCGCTGATAGGTGGGGCAGTGCGTGTTTCTGCGGGTGACGTCACGTCATGTGACAGGCCGCTAACCTCCCGTAGGGGGTCACATGTGCGGAAGTGATAGTTAAGCGGAGTGTCATGTTCTATTTCTGGGGTTTTCTTTGTCTTTTAAAAGAATTGTGTAAAAGTTCAGGAATGCCATGACTATTGGTCTATAGAGAGTTCCATGTTCTAATTTTATGTATTTCATACAAAGTGGTCAGTAAAGATCAATAAAGCTGATTGTGAAGTTAAATTGAACACAGACATTAAAGAAGGGGCCGGTGTACTCAGGATGTGGCTTGTCCTACTCTTAAAGTGGAGCTCCACCCAAAAATGGAACTTCTGCTTTAAGGGAAGGTGACCCCCAGACATGACACATTGGGGGGGGGGGGGGGAAGCGGAAACCCTCTTTTTAGAGGATCACAGCTCCCACTTCCTCCCCGGGGCGCCGGAAGTCAGTTCACCTCTCCCCCCTCCCTCTCGGCAATCGTCTGGGACACGTCACAGGTCCCAGATGATTGCCCGGCCAGTCACAGCGCGCCGCGCGGCTCACACATGCGCAGTGCGTGCTCTGCTGTGAAGCCACAGCCGGGCGCCCACAGTAACAATGCCTCCCCCGCATCGCTGGATCCCTGGACAGGTAAGTGTCCGATTATTAAAAGTCAGCAGCTGCAGTATTTGTAGCTGCTGACTTTTAATTATTATTTTTTTTTTTTTAAGCGGAACTCCACTTTAAGCCTCGTACACACGGTTCCATTGTTGGCAGGGAATTGTGTGATGACAGACTATTGTCCTAAAATCTTACTGTTAGTACGCTCCTTTTGACAATTGTTGTCCAATTTTCGGCCAACAAATGTTGGATGACAGCCTAGTAAATTTTCGGCGGACAACGTTTTGATGTCAGATTTTCGTATGGTCAGTACACAAATCCGTCACACAAAAGTCAAAAGTACAAACACGCATGTTCGGAATCAGTGCTCACCAAACACAAAATTAGCAGAAGGGGCCCAAAGGGTGGCGCTCAAGAGCTGAAATCCCTCATAGTACGTCACTACGTTTATGTTTTTGGCACAACAATTGTGTAACGTTAGTATGGAAAATAGGTTCCCGGCACACGCCCTTTTGACAAAAACCAGACGCTCGGTTGGCCAACAATCGTACCGTGTGTATGAGGCTTTACAGTCTTTCTAAAGCCCAGTCTTTATTTGTAGACTGGATATAGTAAGGAAGTGTTAGAACCTCTATCAGATTTTTTTTTCTGTGTCCCAACAGGGAAGATTTCCCTTCACTTTCTGTCACAGAGACACAACAGGAAGTGAGATAATCCCACCAAAGTTAGGGGAAAAAAAAACTCTTTTACAGAGTTGTCACCAGAACAGGTGTCCTCATCTGGAGATTTCTCTTCACCTCTTGTTCTGACAGTTAAAATGTTGGACTTCCCATAACTCTCTCCCAGTGACTGCGGTCACCACAACAAAAAGAGAGGGTGAATCTCCCCAGTAGCGGACACAGACAGCAATAAAAACGCGGCAGGGGTTCTGATCCTCTTCTCTCTCAAAAGTTAAAGAATAACTCTAGATTCGGTTCTAAGTAGAACTACAGCTTTAGCCACTTTAAATAGTGTGCTTGGCCCAATCTATTTTTATTGCATAATGACATGGCCGTTATGTAATATGTCCTAGCGGCAATAGCTACATACAAGCAGCATTATGTTCTGGCAGTAGTACTGCTAATTTTTTGTCTGCTGCCGGATATGAAGAAAGTTGCTTTATCACCAATCAGGAGAAGCATTGTATTTTTATCAATGAATACAAAGCTGCCTCTGATTGGCTGAGGTGGAAATAGAGACATCATTCTCCTGCCTCTCCACCTCGGCCAATCAGAGGAAGCTTTGTGTTCATTGATAAAAATACAAGGCTTCTCCTGAATGGTGGAGAAGCACTCAGCTCAGCTCTCTTTATATCCAGCAGCAGATAGAAAGTTGTCCACATTGCTGCCGGAACACAGCACCGCTTATAGACTATAATATCTACTGAATTACACCCTGTACAGTCATGTGAACAATAAGGAACAAGTCGCTGGCTATAGTGATTATGTCTGATCATTGACCAGAGATGGCAGTGTGAAGATGTGATGGCCATAAGATCTTTAGGTAGAAGGACCATCAACATGTATGACCATAGTGGTTGAGGGTGCCAATATGGCTAATCAGATATCTTTTTTGCTGGCCTTATCCCAGGAGAACACTAATGAATATTGAAAAAAAGAAAATTCTGACAATGTTTGCCCCAGAGCTCAGTTGTAAGAAATTTGATATTTCCCATACTGAGCCTGACTTTAGCTGCTGATCCCAATGGTCCATGACCAAGTCATGTCCTCTATCCACAACAGATCCCCCACCTCTTCTCTTTCCTGTCCATAATCAGATCCCAATAGTTTCTCTCTCTTACCTGAATCCATGATCATCTTCTCTGTTCCTACACTCCTTCCCTTCCCCCTGTCCATGACCACCTCATGCTCTGCCGCCTCTCTCTTCCCCCATCCATGATCATCTTCTCTGTTCCTACACTCCTTCCCTTCCTCCTGTCCATGACCACCTCATGCTCTGCCGCCTCTCTCTTCCCCCATCCATGATCATCTTCTCTGTTCCTACACTACTTCCCTTCCTCCTGTCCATGACCACCTCATGCTCTGCCGCCTCTCTCTTCCCCCATCCATGATCATCTTCTCTGTTCCTACACTACTTCCCTTCCCCCTGTCCATGACCACCTCATGCTCTGCCGCCTCTCTCTTCCCCCATCCATGATCATCTTCTCTGTTCCTACACTCCTTCCCTTCCTCCTGTCCATGACCACCTCATGCTCTGCCGCCTCTCTCTTCCCCCATCCATGATCATCTTCTCTGTTCCTAAACTCCTTTCCTTCCCTCTTTCCATGACCACCTCATGCCCTGCCGCCTCTCTCTTCCCCCCATCCATGATCATCTTCTCTGTTCCTACACTCCTTCCCTTCCCCCTGTCCATGACCACCTCATGCTCTGCCGCCTCTCTCTTCCCCCATCCATGATCATCTTCTCTGTTCCTACACTCCTTCCCTTCCCCCTGTCCATGACCACCTCATGCTCTGCCGCCTCTCTCTTCCCCCCATCCATGATCATCTTCTCTGTTCCTACACTCCTTCCCTTCCCCCTGTCCATGACCACCTCATGCTCTGCCGCCTCTCTCTTCCCCCCATCCATGATCATCTTCTCTGCTCCCACCCTCCTTCCCTTCCTTCTGTCCATAACCAGCTCATGCACTGCCACCAGCCTCCTCTTGCTTCCTCCATCCATGATCACCTTCTCTGTTCCTACACCCCTTCCCTTCCTCCTGTCCATGCCCTGCCCTTTGCCTCCTTTCTCTTCTCCAAATCCAAGATCATCTTCTCTGTTCCTACACTCCTTCCCTTCCTGCTGTTCATGACCATCTCATGGTCTGCCTTCTGTCTCCTCTGTCTTCCACCATCCATGATCACCTTCTCTGTTCCTACACTCCTTCCCTTCCCCCTGTCCATGACCACCTCATGCTCTGCCGCCTCTCTCTTCCCCCGTCCATGATCATTTTCTCTGTTCCTACACTCCTTCCCTTCCTCCTGTCCATGGCCATCTCATGCTCTGCCCTCTGCCTACTCTGAAATTCATGATCATCTTCTCTGTTCCTACACTCCTTCCCTTCCTCCTGTCCATGCCCTGCCCTTTGCCTCCTTTCTCTTCTCCAAATCCAAGATCATCTTCTCTGTTCCTACACTCCTTCCCTTCCTGCTGTTCATGACCATCTCATGGTCTGCCTTCTGTCTCCTCTGTCTTCCACCATCCATGATCATTTTCTCTGTTCCTACACTCCTTCCCTTCCTCCTGTCCATGGCCATCTCATGCTCTGCCCTCTGCCTACTCTGAATTCATGATCATCTTCTCTGTTCCTACGTGTCTTCCCTTCCTCCTGTTCATGACATCTCATAGTCTGCCTTCTGCCTCCTCTGTCTTCCTCCATCCAAGATCATCTTCTCTGTTCCTACATGTCTTCCCTTCCTCCTGTTCATGACCATCTCATAGTCTGCCTTCTGCCTCCTCTGTCTTCCTCCATCCAAGATCATGTTCTCTGTTCCTACACGTCTTCCCTTCCTCCTGTCCATGACCATCTCACACTCTTTCTTTCTCCTGATGCAGCAGCTCTGAGCTCAATGTTTGAGAGCGCACTCCTGTGATGGAGGAGGTGAGCAGTAATTACTAGGCCTCATATAGCATTGTCCTAACAACGTCCTGGGAGTCTTCCAGTCAGGCTTCAGGAGGTATGTAAATGGCCTACACCTAAAACAAGGGCATTATTCAACTTTAGTCAGAGCTGCACATTTTTTTTTATATCTACAGACACCCCTTATCTATATAGGCAGTATTTTGGTAAAGGCGCATTAACCCTTTAAGGGCAAACTATTTTCTTTGCCAGCAGCTGATAGTAACGACAGTGACTTTTTGGGAAATTCTCTGCTTGATGGCGCCATCCCCATTGCATCAGTTGATGTTTTGGCCTGAGGCTGTATGGAGTGTGCTTGATCACATGTAGCCCCTGTGAGGGATTTGTTTATCCACCCAGGGATGTACAGTCCTTTTCATGTCAATTTGGATGCATCGGCTGCACGGACATGGCCGCTGCTCCCAATATGACCTGCATGTGGGTGCACGGCCCTGAATGTAGGCAGTCTGAGTGCAGCTGCTGCATCCCTATTGACATGTATGGGACTGTCTGCACAGGGATGCACGGAACACCTATGCATCCCTATGAGGGTAAACACTGCCCTCACACCCCATGTTAATTAGGCCTTAGCGTGCAAGTGTGACTAGACCCCCAGTGTGATATTTAACCCATTGCAACCCATTGGTATATGGGAGAATGACGCTGGGGCCGGCCTCTTGTCCCTCCGGGTGGACTTCATATGACACCCTCCCTGATCGCGCTGCAGCACAATCTGTCACCAGCTTACGCATTGCTACGCCCCGTGTGAAAGAGGCCTTGGCGAATGTTGCCGCAACGCACAAGTGTGACCGGGCCCTCAGTGTGATATTTAAGGTCAAAACATTTATTCACCACCAGCTGATAGTAGCAACAGTGATATTTCAGGACCGCTAATTACAGTTTGGATTTGGCCCTGTCATCATTGCCCCCATTTGTGTTTTTGACTTGCGGTTGTATGGCGTGCGCTGGATCAGTACGTGTGTTTATAACAATGTGTACCCCTGTGAGGGTCCGTGTTTTCCCGCACGCGGATGCACAGGTGTTCTGGGTAAACATGGCAGCCATGTGCGGTACGCATTCCTACGCCCCGTGTAAATGAGGTCTTGGCTCGCGGCCGCAACGCACAAGTGTGACCGGGCCCTCGTTCACACGGGGCATATCAATGCGTACCCCTGTGAGGGCCATGTTTTCCCACACATGGATGCACAGGTGTCCTGGGTAAACATGGCCGCCATGCGCGGTAAACATTCATACGCCCCGTGTAAATGAGGCCATGGCTCGCACGTGGCTGCAACACACAAGTGTGACTAGGCCCTCGTTCACACGGGGCATATCAATGCGTACCCCTGTGAGGGCCATGTTTTCCCACACATGGATGCACAGGTGTCCTGGGTAAACATGGCCTCCATGCGCGGTACGCATTTATACACCCCGTGTAAATGAGGCCTTGGCTCGCACGCGGCCGTAACGCACAAGTGTGACCGGGCCCTCGTTCACACGGGGCATATCAATGCATACCCCTGTGAGGGCCATGTTTTCCCACACATGGATGCACGGGTGTCCTGGGTAAACATGGCCGCCATGCGTGGTACGCATTCATACGCCCCGTGTAAATGAGGCCTTGGCTCGCGCGGGGTGTGACTGGGCCCTCGTTCACACAGGGCATATCAATTTGTACCCCCGTGAGGGCCATGTTTTCCTGCACATGGGTAAAGATGGCTGTCACGCGCAGTACGCACTGTTACGCCCCGTGTGAACGAGGCCTTGGCGCATGTTGCTGCAACTCAATGTGTGAATGGGCCCTCAGTGTGAATTTTTTTTTAACAGACTCATTTTTTGGGGTGTTATAGACTTTCCTGTCACATTGGGGTTCATATTGGGTGATTTATTAGGACTACCATATAATATCTGTGTGTATGTGTGAGGAGTTCTTCCACAGACACAATGCTCTCCCCCTCCTTCACCCCCCGGCCGGGTCATGTGACGCTGACGTCACCGGAGGGCCTCTCTCCCTCTAGAATCCAGCAGCCGCCGGGAGCCGGGACACACCCGGGATACCGGGGGAGGGGGGGCGGGCCGCTCCGGGGTGACCGGGACACCATGCAGGTAGGTAGGTGCGGGCACAATGCCGCCTGTCAGTGCACGACAGGGCCATTGTAATGTGTCCTTCCTGGAGCCCCCTCCTCCCCCATTCTAATGCAGCAGACTGGTGAGCGGTGCAGGGTGCAGGAGGTGGTTGGGATCCGGGCAACCCTGCACCATGCATGCTCCATACCCTCCCTGCAATGGTGCACAGCAGGTATTCTATGGGATCACCATCAGCAGACATATTTTTTTTTATTTTATTGTTGCAGCCTGCAGGATATTTATTGGATGCATCATTAATAATTGCACTGTCTGTATCGTACTAATGTATTGTCGGCCAATGATCTGCTTCCGATTTGTTCTTGCAGCGTCCATCGTCGGTTAGGCGACCGCACCGGATTGGTTCCGGTTGATCAGGTGGCGGCATGGGCAGTTCATTTATTGGCAGTTCAGTTGCGCTACTAAAATCGCGAGCGATATAAATCCCAGAAAAACGCGCTGCGTTTTAGATGCGTATAGTTCTGTGTGCATCTAAGCCCCCGTTCCCATTGAAGCGATTTGACAGGTCGAATCGCATGACAAGTCGCAGCCTATTGCTAGCAACGGCCATGTTTAAATCAATGCGAAGCTGATTTTGCAGTGCCACACCGATTTGGAAAAGTAGTTCCTGTACTACTTTTAGCGATTTTTGGGTGGCACTTGAATAGACATTTGTGCATGAAGCTGCACAGATGTCTTCCAAGTCGCACTGAGATGCAGCTTTGAAATTGTGCGATTTCAGATGAAGTCACACCACTTCACAGCTGCAGTCAATGTGAATGGGGGTTAAGGGCCCTTTAACTAAAAGGTGAGTACTTACCTGTCCAACGGGCCCACAGTGAAGCTGGCATCTTCATCGGCCAGCAGGGGGTGATGTCGCTCCCATGCACGCGCAGTTCACTGTATACCACCGGAGACGTCCGTGAGCAGGCGGGCGGGCAGGGGCATTTTATTGGCAGTACCGCCACTGAATGCAACCCAATCAAGCGAATGGGGCTGCAATGCGGAGGATTGAAACAGGAGGGGACATATCGCTTCTCCTTGGTGCCTCTGAAAAACGATCCACCACAGATTACTTTTCAGAATTGCAATAATAACAGCCCCATGTCTAATAGTAGCCTAGGTAAGGCTCCTCATATGGCTGCTGCCACTAACTTCATTTGTATTTTGTAAATATATATATATAGAGAGAGAGAGAGACCGAGACCCCTAGGTGCTGATAGGAGGAAAAGGCAGAGTGAGCAGAGGGATGGCTCATCAGTCTGTTGCTGCTCCTCCACTGTCCAATCACAGGCTGGGGAATGGGTAGTAAGCAAACTGTATTGCAGCAGAGAAAAGTCAGGTCAGCAGGCTGGTTTTGCTGCATGGCAGGGCTGTGTAAGTCGCAGGGCTGGCTGGGCGAAATGACAAGTCCTTTGGCAGGTAATGCGTCTCCAATGTCTGTATTACGACACTGTATGTAGATCGGCCTTTTTCAACCAGGGTGTCTTGAGGTTTCTTCAGGGGTGCCTTGGCAAAATGCCTAAAAATTGCCCAAAAATTGTATACAAGCCACCATGTGGATGAAGCCTGACTTTTTAGTTGCACTAAGTCTCGGGTTTTCATTGCGCACCATTACAACCTTCTAGCTGCTGTCATCCTAACGACCAATGGCATCATCAGTTGATGAGGAGGATGACTGTCGCCTGCATAGCATCCCTTTTTGACCCTCCCCTTCCCCTCTTCATCAGCTGAGTGATGGAGAAAAACTGAGGGGGAAGAGAAACATTGGAATACTAGTCAGTACCAGTGTGCAGAAGTGTATTTGCATTGGAAGAATAAATCCCCTCTAACGTTGGGTGTCCTACTTGTGTGGCTGTTGCTGCATTATTTTACATTTTAGAATGGGATGCCTCAAGGTTGTCCATAACTTTTAAAGGGTGCCTTGACTGAAAAAAGGTTGAGAAACACTGATGTAGATGTTTGCCTGGAGGTCAACTTTAACCACTTTAACCTCCATGATGTACCCGTATGTCGCCTAATTGAAGTGGTTATTCCAGGAAGATGCCTACAGCTACAGGCTTCCTTCCGGTATCTTTGGTTTCAGTCACTGGTTGGCTTCAATGTAAAAGTGATCCCAGGAGCTCATTGGCCGCTGGATCACTTTTGCAATTGGTGGGTCCCCCCTTCTCCCGCTGCCCTCACATTCCACCGTGGAGCCCAAGACTGAAGCCACAGGTTTTCACTGGCTGACCATAGAGATGACCGAGGACCCGAATGTCCCCAATCATCTCTATGGTCTAAGAGACCGGAAGTGACGAGTATTTTGTCACTTCCGGTTTTGCCAGGATATAAACAAGCCATTACCGGCTTGTACAAGCATCAGATCAAACCGATATTGGTGTGATCAGATGCTTTGGAGGCCTGAGGAGAGATCTGGGATCTAATAGACCACGGATCTCCCCATGAGCCCCGGTTCACACAGGGGCGACTTAGCCGCCTGACAAGTCGCGTCCCGTTCTGTACTACGGAACCGTTCTAATAGGAGCGACGCAAGTCGCTCCGACTTAGAAAAAGGTTCCTGTAGTATTTTTGGGGCGACTTCAGGTGACTTGCATTAACTTCTATACAGAAGTCGTTTTGCAAGTCGCTGCTGAAGTCGTGTGCAGGTTGCCTCAGTGAGTCGACCTGCAAGTCGTATTGCCCCTATGTGAACCGGCAGTAAAGAGGACCTGTCACTGCCCATGCTATCATACGGGATGTTGTTCATTTCTTGTGATGCAATAACAGTGTAAAAATAAAATAAATCATAAAATAACTGTGGGAAAAAAAGGTGAATGCACACATCGGTCTCACACGCCTACGTAAACAGCATTCGCACTATATATGTGAGGTATCGCCGCAAACGTCGGAGGAACAATTCTAGAGCACCAGACTTCCTGTGTAAGGCTCGGTTCACACCTATGCAGTTTGCTTTTGCTCTTTTCTGCAGTGATTTTTTTGCTGTGCATTTTGCGTTTTTGCACACATGATTTTGCTGCAATTTGCGTTTTTTTTTTGTATTATTTTTTGCGCAATTTGTTCTTGGGCAAATTAAAAACCGCAAATTGCGGTAAAATTGCGGCACTACATGCCTTTCTGCAGCTTCTTCATTGAACCAAAAAAAAATGCACAATTTTGCATTTCAAAAAAAAAAAAGCCCTTGGCCCTTTTCAAAAACCCAGCGGCTGAAAAAAAGCATAGATGTGAACGTGTTCCATAGGAAAACCATGTTAAATGAACTGTATTGCATTTCTGCAAAAAATGCATAGGGGTGAACCGTGCCTAACTCTTCGTATTCAAAGTTTTATTGAAAAGCATACATAAATTACAACAGGCAATGTTTGTATGACATGTAGTAGTAAGAAGTATACAGGTTTTTGTTCTGCGACATGTGCATTACAGTGGGTAACAAGTATATATCAGAAAAATAATGTCCAGAGGATATTCCTCGCAGAGATATCTGTGGACGTAACATATCTGTTTCGAATAACAGCTAGAAGGGTATTGAAATAATAACAAAAACTGAGCGTCTGCGAGTATATGCATAGTCAAAATCTGGGAGTTGTTTCGTATTTTGTAGAAAACATTACCATTGATGTATCAGGAGGAGAGACATAAGGAAGAAAATGTAGAGTGAGGATAGTGACAGGAATAGGATAGTTAGAGAGAGACTAGGAATAAGGAGTGGAAAGGGGAGGAGTGGTCGGGAGGGCCGCACATACCAAAGAAGCACCATTAAGTCTGTCTAATGTTGTTGCGACCAATTTATGGTTTCGAGGAGTTGTTTGTCGAAGTCCGGGGGTAAGAAGTGTTCGGCCCAGGAGTTCCATATTTTAAGATGTTGGGGAATTTTATCCAGGATTGTTGCTTCTATTTTACTATGGATCATAGCTTGTGTGACCCTATTGGTAACTTCGGCTAGGGTGAGTTTTGGGGTTTTCCAGGCCCTAGCAATCGTCTGTTTGGCTGCTGTCGTGAGCTGAAGGAGAAGGCGGGTCTGGGATCTGGTGAAATCCGAGGGGATTAGATTCAGCAATGCAACAGCCGGATCTGGATCAAGGGGGTGTTGAAATAAGGTGGAAGCCATACGGAATATTGCAGCCCAAAATTCCTGTACTATTGGGCACGTCCACCAAATATGTACATGGGTACCCCTTTCGTTACAGCCACGAAAACAGGTATCGGGATAGCTTGGGAGGAATTTGGAGATCCTGGCCGGGACTAGGTACCATCTCATGAGTACTTTGTAGTTCGCTTCTTGAGCCATTATATTGTGGGATGATATTTTCGTATTGGACCAGATATCAGACCAGTCCTCTGCATCAAGATCTAATGAGAGGTCTGTGGACCACTTTACAGCGTAAGAGGGAAGGTTGGTTGGGGGAGAGGTCAGATGGGTATATAGGAGGGAAATCAGTCCCGGAGCATGAGGGTCCGAGTTGCAGATTCCTTCGAAAATAGTTAGATCATCTAGTGAGGTATGTGTGCCTATAGTTGTACGAATAAAGTGGGTTATCTGTAAATACCTAAATAGTTCTGTAGGGGGAATGTCATCATTGTTTTGTAGCGAAGTAAATGTCTTAATGGTAGATCCAGTGGTAAAATCGCGCACACGATATAGTCCCGCCCTAAGCCAGATTTGAAATGATCTCGGATTGGTTTGGGCCGGATAAAATTTTGGGTGGTCTAGGAATGAGAGTAACGGGGAATTGGCCGATTGTAATTTAAATGGACCTCGGAGTTTGTCCCACAATTTAAGAGAGTGTGCTGTGACGGGGTTACTGACTGGGCCTCGCGTTGAAGGGGGCAGCCATAGTATGTTAAACACTTTGAGGGGGTGAAGGTCAATGGCTTCCAAACTAACCCAGAGTGGAGTTTCATTTTTTGCATGATATAGAGTTATCTGGGCTAGCTGAGCTGCGTGATAGTATCCCAAGAAGTTAGGCAGACCCAGCCCTCCCTTGAGTTTACTACGAAGTAATATAGCTTTAGCTACTCTAGGTCTAGTAGAGCCCCATATATATTTGGACACTTTTGTCTGAATAATGCGGTGGTAGTATAAAGGAATAGGGATCGGAAGGACTCTATATAAATAAAGTAGTTTAGGTAGCATGGACATTTTTACGGCCGCAATCCGGCCTAACCATGAGATACATAGTGGGCGCCAAGATTCTAATAAACTAGTTATGTGTTTTAACATAGGGAGGTAGTTGGCTCGAAACAGGTGGCTTGGGTCGCTGGTTAGCTTGATACCTAGGTAGGGAATTGTGGTTGTAGACCAGGTGAAAGAGAAGAATTCTCGTAAATGTTCTAGTTCTGAGTGTGGAAGGGACACATTGAGGGCCTTAGACTTGGATTGGTTGACTTCCAATCCAGATATTAGCGCAAATTGATCTAGGAGGTGAATTAGATTCGGGAGTGTGGTTCGTGGGGATGTGACAAATAGTAGTGCATCGTCGGCAAATAGGCATAATTTATGTGATGTAGAGGCTACCTCTAAGCCTTTAATATTTGGGTTTGCTCTAAGGAGAGCTGCTAGTGGTTCGATCGCCAATGCGAACACTAGAGGGGAGAGGGGGCACCCTTGTCTTGTGCCTCGTTGTATTTGAAAATAGTCCGATCGGTATCCTGAATATTTAACATATGCTCTTGGTTGGTTGTAAAGGGAGTCTACCCATTGCAGAAAGTTGGGGCCAAATCCCCATCTTTGTAGTATATAGTGGAGGTAAGGCCAAGAGACAGTGTCAAATGCCTTACGGATGTCAAGAGAGAGGAGATGCATAGGGATTTGGCGTGTTCGAGCTAGGTGTTGGAGCAGGATGACCCGACGGATATTATCACTGGCCTGGCGTTTTGGAATGAAGCCTACTTGGTCTTTGTGTATGAGGCCACCTATAATTGGGTTAAGGCGTAACGCCATAATTTTGGCTAGAATCTTTATATCCAGATTGAGTAGGGAAATAGGCCTGTAATTTGACCATAGAGTATTGTCTGAGTTAGGCTTAGGTATCATAGAGATAATGGCTGTCAATGTGTCCCGACCAAAGGAATGTTGTTTAAGGAGGGCGTTAAAAGTGTTAGTGAGAAGGGGGGCTAGGATGGGAGCAAATTTTTTAAAGTATGAAGCAGAAAGACCGTCAGGGCCCGGTCTTTTGTGTGGTTTAAGAGACTTTTTATAGCAATAAGGACTTCTTCGGACGTGATGGGAGATTCCATAGACTCTTTATTGGCCTCTGACAACCTCGGGAGTGTAATGTTTTGAAACAATACCTCAGCTTGTGTCGCCGAGAAGGTACGTGTTGGGGTATATAGTTCAGCTAGCTTTCTGCGGAATTCAGAAAGCACCTTCACTGGGTTACTCGTGAAATTATCTTTGGCCAATTTGAGTCTAATGGGATTGTGCATTCTTTCCGGTTGACGTAGTCTCAATGCGAGGAAGGTGTCTGGCTTATTGGCTTTATTATAAATTGTGTGGTTGGACCTGCGAATGGCTTTGTCTGCTGATTCTGCCAAGAGCAGGTCCAACTCTGTTTTCGTCTTTTCTAACAAAATTCTATGAGGTTCAGTTGGAGTGGATTGGAATTGGAGGAAAAGGCGGTGAAAATCTGCTTCCAATTGCTGGATTCTAAGTTTTTTTATCTCTTTTGAGGTGAGTAGATACAGATATGCAGGTCCCTCTAATTACGGGTTTGTGTGCCTCCCATAATAGGACTGGTGAAATGTCAGGAGTGGAATTATGTTTTATGTATTCTTTAAGAGCCAGTTCTATATCGATACAGTATGATTGGTTAGTTAAATATGCCTCATTTATACACCATGTACAGTCTCTAGACTGGGGGATCAGGGCAGAGACAGTTGTGATCACTGCACAGTGGTCTGACCAGGTAATTGGAACAATGTTTGAGTGGAGTAGGGTAGGTGAGGATGCAACAGGTATAAAGATATGATCGATCCTTGAAAAGGATTTGTGTGGATATGAATAAAACGTAAAGTTTTTCTTGGTTGGGTTACATTCTCTCCATGTGTCTAATAGTGAGGCTTGCTGGAATAGTTTGCGGAATAATATAGAGGGGGAGTATTGTTCAGGGGTATAGGGAGATTTATCAAGGTGCGGATGAAGCACTTGATTGGAGTCACCGCATATAAAAAGGGTACCCTTGCTGTGTGTTCGTATTACTTGTAGGAGATGTTTGAAGAATGGGTTAGGATTGTTATTGGGGGCGTAATAGGAGACTATAGTGGTCATCACGTCTTGTAGATGACCAACTAAAATAATATAGCGACCTTCGGGGTCTTTAATTTCTTTTGTGAGAGTGAATGGAAGGGTACGGTGAAATGCAATGAGGACGCCACGTTGTTTAGTGGCAGCCGAGGCGGAGAACACTTGGGGATATTTGGAACTAAAGTATTTAGGGGTTGCTTGGATTGAAAAGTGTGTTTCCTGTAGGGCTACTACACTGGCTTTCAGGTGTGCGAAGGTACGAAAGGCCTTAACCCTTTTATTTGGGGAGTTGAGTCCCTTGACATTAAGGGAGAGTATGTTCAGAGGGGCCATTGATATGGGTAGGGAGAAATACTAAGGGTAGATGTCCGAGGATCATGCGGCCCACCCGACCTAGTGGAGAATGGGGAAGGAAATGGAAAGAAAAGGTGTGAGGAAAAGAAAAAGAAGGGGAGAGAGGATAGAGCATGTTTTTTGTAGAGAGAACAAGGAAGTGTAATAACACTTGGTACGTTGGACATGTTAGCCCAACAAGTGGATGTCCATACTTCCAGACCAGCCAGCTGGCGAGGGAGCATGTGCATCCTATAGGGGGGTGCAGTGACGATTCCCCGCCGCAGGTCGGGAAAAGTTAAAGAACTGTGGTGCTCATAAAGTACAAACAATACATACTAAGACCGTGTTATTGTATTCAATTATAAGATATCGGTAATAATCCCGCTTTGGTGAGAAAGGTTTCAGTGCCAAACAAGTGGTACATCTGAGCCCAGAATCACCAGGGGGGATAAGGAGATCTAAAGATAATTGGTATCAATTTAACTATGCCTGTATAAGTTGTATAATTAGCATTTTTGAAACCTTAGGTTAAACAAGCAAGATTAAACCAAACAAAGCAAAAAGAAAATAAAAAGGAAAAAAGGGTATTCAGAACATATGCACCCCATAGTGGGATTAGGGGGATCACATATGCTGGGTCCCGTAACAGTGGGAAATCTTACCAGGATACAAACGTCTGAGTCTCGATGGTGTAAAATAGTAAAAAGAGTAAAAAAGGGAGAAAAAAAAAAAAAAAAAAGGAAAAATTCACAACTATCTCAGTTCATTGAGATATCAACCGTGAAACCAGGAGTTCTCCTGAGGTGTTAAATAAGAGCATTAAATGTTAGGTTCTTCAGCGAGACGTGTGTGCTTTAGGATCAAAAAGGCTTGCTTGACGGGACGGTGTTCCTTTTCGGATCGAGGAAGGGCCAGCTTGGTTCCGTTTAGGAGTGGCGGTGTAAGGGTGGGCTGCAGAGCGGGCTGGAGTACGTGGTAACGCTGTTTCTGATTGATGAGCAGGGGGAGACAGATGCAGTGATTCAAGAAGACGCTGCAGTGCTTCTGGGGATGTGGAGGAGTGTTGCTGCCCCTGGTACGTGAACTGAAGAGAAAAGGGGAAACGCCAGGTATATTTTATCTGATGTTGTATCAGGATTTGTAGTTGCGGCTTCATGGCTCGCCGTTTAGCAATGGTAAGGGGTGCCAGGTCAGAAAAAAGTTGGTAGTTGTGGTCTTGGAACTGGAGAGCGTCTTTATTCCGGGCTGCTGCGAGTAGTTGTTCTTTTGTGCGGAAAAAGTGCAGCTTAATTATTATGTCCCGCGGGGGGCCATCTTGTTGGCGGCGGGTAAGCGCCCTGTGGATTCTGTCGAATTCCAGGCGTTCGATGGGTATGGAAGGACAAAGTTCCTGGAATAGGGCTGTAGTAAAAGATTGCATATCCTCAACCACTTCAGGGATACCCCGGAGGCGTAAATTTGATCTGCGAGATCTGTTCTCGGCGTCCTCTAAGCGTGAGAGCAATGTAGCATTTTCCTCACGGAGGGCTGCCTGTTCCTGAGCATGTTCTTGAATGGTAAGCTCTATATCGTCTACTCTGGTTTCCAGGTCTGCTGTGCGCTGACCTAGTTCTCGTATCTCCCGTGACAGTCTGTTTGTTATTTGGTCAGATGTGGCTTTCAGGGCCTTGTTTAACATCTTCTCCATATGTTTCAGAAAGTCAGGCTGTGACATACCTTGTTGTGCAGGGATGGGAGAACCGCTGTATATAGAGTCTGCAGGATCATCCTCCTCGCTGTCTGCCTGCTCCGTTCTGGCTGGAGATGCAGCTTGTTGTTTGGAGAGGGCTTTCGCCGCCATCTTGGATGAGGCGCGGGCTAGGGCCTCCTTGATCGGTTTGGTCTTATGTTTACCTTTGTGACCCGTCAGAACCATCCCGGTTGTGGCTCGGGTAACGCTGGGGGTGATCGCCGGTGTTTAGGTGCGGTTAGGCGGTCTGAGGACGTTATACGATCCCGATTCTGCGGCGGGAAGTGCGGAGCTCTAAGAGGTAACGTCCTCCATGTTGAGCCTCGCGCATGCGCCCCCCGTGCCTAACTCTTAACTGCTAACCTGTAAAGGCTTTTTAAAATGTTGCCTATGGAGATTTTTAGGTACCATAGTTTGTCACCGTGTGCAATTTTTAAAACGTGACATGTTAGGCATCCATTTACTCGGTATAACATCATCTTTTATATTTCACAAAACGATTCGATATTACACTGTGTTTTTGTACATTAAAATTCATGAAAGTGCATTTTTGAAAATACACTGTTTGAAAACCAGCAGCACAAATACCGTGTGACAAAAAAATTGCAACACCCATCATTTTATTCTATAGGGCCTCTGCTTAAAAATGATATAACGTTTTGGGGGTTCTAAGTAATTTTCTAGCAAACAAAAAAAAAAATGCATATTTTTACATGTAGGAGAGAAATGTCAGAATAGGCTTTGGGCTGAAGTGGTTATTAAAAAGTGATTTGGATTTTTTTTTATTATTATTTCATTTTTTTTTTTTTTTTAATTTTTTAAACTTTTTTATAAAATTTTTATCAAAATAAAAAAAAAAAAAAAAAGTGATTTGGAATTGTGTTGAATTCACCTTTTTTTGTCATTTCAGAGCTGCTCTGTGTAGAGGGACAGCGTGGATGTGAAGCATTCGTCATAAAATGTCCCGGAGGAAACAAACGACTCCAAATAAAGTACATTGTGAGTATCAGGAAAGTAAGCCAATAAAACGTCTCCCCTCTACGCTTGTACACGATATAGCAATTAGACACGCCTACTGCGCTGTATGTATAGGATTGGTGAAAGGAGGGCTCACTAGATCAAATTATTATTACTTAAAGCTGAACTCCGGGCACAAAAACTTGCATTCAGTTACAGTGGGGAAAATAATGATTTGATCCCCTGTAGATTGTGTAAGGTTTGCCCACTTACAAAGAAATGAAGGGTCTATCATATTTATCATAGTTGTATTTTATATGATAGAGACAGAATATCAACCAAAAATCCAGAAAAAAAAAAAACACGATACAAATGTTATAAATTGAGTTGCAGTTCAGTGAGTAAAATAAATATTTGATCCCCCACCAACCAACAATAATTCTGCCCCCTACAGACTGGCTACAGTAGGTGCTCATGTGGTACACAGATTAGTCCTGTCAATGGAAGAAGGTTCTCCTAATGACAACTCGTTATGTGTATAAAAGACACCTGTCCACAGAATCTCTTTCTTCTATTCAATCCTCACCATCATGGGGAAGACCAAAGAGCTGTCAGAGGACATCAGGGAGAAGATTGGAGACCTGCACAAGGCTGGAATGGGCTACAAAACCATCAGCAAGAAGCTTGGTGAGAAGAAGACAAGTGTTGGAGCGATTATTTGCAAATGTAAGAAATACAAAATAACCGTCAATCGCCCTCGGTCTGGAGCTCCATGCGAGGTTTTGCCTCATGGGGTGAGGATGATGATGAGAAAAGTGAGGGATCCGCCCAGAACTACACGGGAGGAGCTTGTGAATGATCTCAAGGTGTTTGGGACCACTGTCACCAAACAAACCATTGGTAACACAATAGGCCGCCATGGATTAAAATCCTGCAGCGCCCGCAAGGTCCCCCTCCCCAAGAAGACACATGTACAGGACCGTCTGAGGTTTGCCAATGAACATCTAAATGATTCAGAGAAGGATTGGGAGAAAGTGCTGTGGTCAGATGAGACCAAAATTGAGCTCTTTGGCATTAACTCGACTTGCCGAGCTTGGAGAGCAAAAAATGCTGACTATGACCCTAAGAACACCATCCATACAGTCAAGCATGGAGGTGCGAACATTATGCTTTGGAGCTGTTCCTCTGCTAAAGGTACAGGCTGACTTTGCAGCATTGAGGGACCAATGGACAGGACCATATATTGTAAAATCTTGGATGAGAACCTTCTTCCCTCAGCCAGAACACTAAAGATGGGTCATGGATGGGTCTTCCAGCAGGACAATGACCCAAAACATATCACCAAGGCAACTATGGAGTGGCTCAAGAAGAAGTACATTAAGATCATGGAGTGGCCTAGCCAGTCTCCAGACCTTAATCCTATAGAAAATGTATGGAGGGAGCTGAAGGTTCGAGTTGCCAAACGACAGCCAAGAAATCTTAAGGATGTAGAGAAGATCTGTAAAGAAGAGTGGACCAAAATCCCTCCTGAGATGTGTGCCAACCTGATCACCAACTACAAGAAACATCTGACCTCGTTAACCGCGTCACTCGCAATCCGAGGTTCCATTGTAAACCCCTTGTAAAAGGGCAGGGCAGAGAGCAGAGCTGTGGGTGGGACTCAGCAGGCTGCCTGCAGAAAAACGACAGAAGAGGGCGGAGACAAGACCAGTCGCCCTGCACAGGCAGAGAGAGCAGCAGCGAGCGGTCTTTATTACAGGACGTCTCACACTGCATTACTACACAGATCTGGAAGGAATACACAAAGCTCGCCGAGATTCAAGAATCTTCATGATGAATGGATTTTGACATTATTGATCCCGGAGTTCCGCTTTAATCCAGCCTTCTGCTGAAAAGTGTTTATTCTGATGATCCGCTTTAAAGCAAACCTCCAATGGGAGAAATGTGTGGGCTGCCACTGACAAAATCCCCAAACTCCTAACACCGGGTCCTGGTGTCACTTTCCCCAGCCAGTATAGGTGGGGAAGAAACTAATGGAGAAACTTTTATTTATTTATTTATTTTTTTATTTTAAATAACCCCTTTTGACATTCTCCACTCCTGCTTTACAAATTCTCAAAAGTTTCCCCTTGGAGGAAGTTCTTCTTAGCAATCCTGCTCCTGTTGTGCCTGCCCCTCCAGCCGCCAGTTGCTGCCGATACCGCCAGTCACTGCACCTCCACCCAGCAACAATACACACAAAAGACTAAATTCCCAATTGAAAAATGGCGCCTATCTCCGCCTAGCATTGCGTCCAGTCTGTTTTTTTTTAACCACTTCCCGCCCGGCCTATAGCGGATTGACGGCCGGGCGGTGGTTGTGTTATCCTGACTGGGCGTCATATGACGTCCTTCAGGATAACATGCCGCCGCGCGCCCGCAGGGGCGCGCATCGCGGCGATCGGTGGATCGGTGTGTCAGTCTGACACACCGCTACACCGATCTTGGTAAAGAGCCTCCGGCGGAGGCTCTTTACCACGTGATCAGCCGTGTCCAATCACGGCTGATCACGCTGTCAATAGGAAGAGCCGTTGATCGGCTCTTCCACACTCGCGTCTGACAGACGCAAGTAGAGGAGAGCCGATCGGCGGCTCTCCTGGCAGGGGGGGTCTGCGCTGATTGTTTATCAGCGCAGCCCCCCCGCAGATCACCACACTGGACCACCAGGGATCGCCACTAGGACCACCAGGGAAGGGAAACATGTGGATGGCCAGGTATGTACCCCATGGCCATCCACATGTGCCCAGTCAGTGCCAAATCTGTGCCAATCAGTGCCCACAAATGGGCACTGATTGGCACAATTATGTTGCAGTGATGCCCAGCAATGCCACACTTAGGGGCATCACTGCCATCAATCAGAATCATCAGTGCCACCCATCAGTGTCCATCGGTGCCACCTGTCAGTGCCCATCTGTGCCCATCTGTGCCCACCTATCAGTGCCCATCCGTGCCCATCTGTGCCAACTATCAGTGCCACCCATAACTACCCATCAACGCCACCTACGAGTGCCCATTAATGCCACCTACAAGTGCCCATCGGTGCCACCTATCAGTGCCCATCGGTGCCACCTATCAGTGCCCATCAGTGCCACCTACCAGTGCCACCTATCAGTGCCCATTAGTGCCACCTATCAGTGCGCATCAGTGCCACCTATCAGTGCCCATCATCAGTGCCCGTCAGTGCCACCTCATCAGTGCCACCTCATTGGTGCCACCTCATCGGTGCCCATCAGTGCCGCCGTATCAGTGCCCGTCAGTGCAGCCATATCAGTGCCCGTCATTGAAGAAGAAAACGTACTCATTTACAAAAAATTTTAACAGAAACAAAGAAAAACGTGCTTTTTTTCAAAATTTTCTGTCTTTTTTTATTTGTTGCGCAAAAAATAAAAACCGCAGAGGGGATCAAATACCACCAAAAGAAAGCTCTATTTGTGGGAACAAAATGATAAAAAATTTGTTTGGGTACAGTGTGGCATGACCGCGCAATTGTCATTCAAATTGTGACAGCGCTGAAAGCTGAAAATTGGGCTGGGCGGGAAGGTGTCTAAGTGCCTGGTATTGAAGTGGTTAAATAACGCGATGCTAGTTGCGGGGGGGGTCCATTGACTGTTGGGAATAATGACACAGCTATCCCAGGAGCCAATGGGAAAGCGGAAGTGACGTACCTCGCCAAGGTGATGGTAGGACGGAGGTATGGCTTCAAGAGAAGAGAAAAAAAATATCCAAATATGAGTGAGGATCGGGGTCCTGTGTTATTCAGGCCATAGTTGTGATTGATGCTGGAACTCCACCTTAAGACGCTACTAATAAATAGTAGAAGTGTCACATGACCTTCTTCCTTATTCTGTACTTGTACCATACAAAGAATTGTAACGGGTTCTTCTTGTTTCCTCGGCAGGGGAGCAGATGTTTGCCGGACTGGAGCAGCAGGCTCGTCAAGCCATAATGAAAACAGAACTCATAAAACAGGAAGCTTCTATGATGGAACCAAATGACAGGATGAGCAGTAAGTATGGAGCAGATGAGTGACAGGTGACTCTAGTATCAGTGATGTACACGCTTCCTACTCACACCTGTGCGTTCTCTATCCACTTCCACACCGGTCATTTTCTGGCACTTTTTGTTTACAAGTTTAAATTCGAGTTGTTTTCTAGAAAATTACTTATAACCCCCAAACATTATATATATATTTATATATTTATATTTATATTTATTTATATATTATTTATATATATATATATATATATATATATATATATATATATATATATATATATATATATATATATATATATATATATATATATATATATTTAGCAGAGACCCTAGAGAATAAAATGGCGATCAGTATATAAAAAATATATTTTGCGCTCATCCTAAAAAAAGCAAAATGTGTATAATTGAAAGCGGAACTTCAGTCTTTTTTTTTTTTTTTTTTTTTTTTTTTTTTTTTCTTTTATGTTTCCATCTATTAAATCTTCTGCCCTTGTTGTTGTTTTAACTTTGGATAGTAAAACATTTTTTTTTTCTGCCAGTAAATCCCTTATACAGCCCACTTCCTGTTTCTTGTCTGGTAAAAAGCCTAGGCTTATGACATCATGCACAGCTCTCTCTCTCTCTCTTTCTCTCTCTCTCTCTCTCTCTCTCTCTCTCTCTCTCTCTCTCTCTCTCTCTCTCTCTCTCTCTCTCTCTCTCTCTCTCTCTCTCTCTCTCTCTCTCTCTCTCTCTCTCTCTCTCTGTGTGAGAGTTTACCAGGAAGGGAGGGGGGGTCCTAAGAGGGCCAGTGAGAGCTGCAGAGCTGGAGGCGTGCCTCTGTGTGTCTGTGTGAATCCCAGGAAGTGAAGAGGCAGCAGCTTCAGCTGCCCACAGTTACAATGGCTGCCGCCAGACTCAGTGGAGGGAGATTTCTGCAGCATATTTGGCAAAGTACAGAATCACAGTATATATAAAATAATATGCAAAGTGGTTGGAGCAAAGCTTCAGAATGGCAAAGTTGTTTTTTATTTCAAATTATGTGAGCAGACTGCAGTTCCTCTTTAAGGTGCTACTTATAAAGGCCAAATACACAACTTACTAAATATTCAAAAATTATATAAGTGCACAACCCATAAATCCTCTGTGATAAAATCAACTGTCATACATGTCAAAAAAAAAAAAGTCATGTGACTGTCTCTCCTCCAATCACAAAACTCTCTCTGGTGTGTTAAGCAGAAAGAACCCCTTTTGGCTCCACCTGAATTGGAAATTGTGTGAGTGTGTCTGAAAACTTGTAAATGTGTGAGGAGCAATGCCTCATGGGACATGTAGTCCTGGGCAGGAAGTGTGTGTCTCTGGATATCTGTTCTCTATTATAAATGAGCCCCTTTGCATTTTATCGTGGACTTGTAGGTGGTGTATGTACCTTAGGAGGTGTATTCTATCTATATCTCTATCTATCTATCTATCTATCTATCTCTCTATCTCTCTATCTCTCTATCTCTCTATCTATCTCTCTATCTCTCTATCTCTCTATCTCTCTATCTCTCTATCTCTCTCTCTATCTCTCTATCTATCTTTCAATTATCCTTTTTATTATTGTCTGTATTAGTTGTTGACTGCAAGGCACCTCACCTATCTGTACCGCAGGTGACAGCGATGAAGACGAGACCACCATTGATGACCTGTCTTCTCCGGCTTCAGAAGAGGACAGTGGTGACAAAGAAGAGCCGGGAGTCAGCAGAGGGAAGGAAGAGAGCCGTTCTGTCAGTGGAGTAGGTGACCCCCGTTATTTAAAAATGCAGAAAGTGCCATTGCTTCCAAATAGCTGGCGCCTTTGTTGGTCCTGCGTGTCTCTTTATTAATCCATAAAAGTGTACAGTGGAACCTCGGATTGCGAGCATAATGCGTTTCAGGAGAATGCTAGTAATCCAAAGCACTCGCATATCAAAGCGAGTTTCCCCATAGAAGTCAGTGGAAACAAAGATAATTCGTTCTGCATTGACTTCTATTGCATGCAATACCGCATGTGGCCAGAGGTGGGGGGGGGGGTGCCGGAGAGCCTCGGAAATACTCGGGGACAGCTCGGCTGAACTCGGAAACACTGTTGAACGGGGTATTTCCGAACGGCTCCGAACCGTTTCAAGTGTCCCCGGCACCCCCGCACCTCTGGCCAAATGCGGTACTGCACCGCCTATTAGCTTGAATTCTGCTCGTTTTGTGAGAGGTATATGAAGAGGCTTGGAAGTGCAGCACTGACTGGGAGACTTTGTGGATGAAGGAGAGGACCCCCTAGTGGTGGAAATAAATATCAGCGAATGACATCTTTATACTTATGGCTAAATGCTGACATTTTGGATTGAGTTTTATTGCATGGATGTCGACACAGAGGACCCCCTAGTGGTGGAAATAAATATCAGCGAATGACATCTTTATACTTATGGCTAAATGCTGACATTTTGGATTGAGTTTTATTGCATGGATGTCGACACAGAGGACCCCCTAGTGGTGGATATTTAAATAACTTTTAGTAACGGATTTAGATCACCAGTTCATTTACCCTTTGGACATTTTATAAAGGTGAGAGCTCTGTGTCTACCACTTGCTTAACACCATTTTAAAGATTATTTTAGGACACAACTCTAGTTCAGTTTCCTTCTTGCTGAGGATATTTTAGAGACTACATATTTTCTTAACCATTGGCCCAGTCTAATTTATGAAATGTTTATTATTTACACTTATTTATTCCTCATGTGAGGTTTCAATGCTGTATTGATTGATGCACTTTGTGATTACCTTTTAATTTCTATCTTAATTTTACTGTAGCGCGGAATCACTTGTTTTACCAAGGTTCCACTGTACCTGTAATGGAGCCCTAATGATATTGGTACCCAATAACAGGTCCTCGCAGGTGTCTGTAGTATGCTTCTTCTAGAGAGGAGCCATAGGGCCCCCAAAACCTCAGGGTTCTTTATTAGGGCACATGGGGCAGAAGGCCGTACACCTCCAGAATTCAGGGTTTTTTTTGGCCCCTGGAAGTCACAAGCGGTTGGGTACAGCCACCTGTACAAACCAATGGCAGGCTGACAGACCTCAGCGCTGTGTGCCCAGTGCCCATAACCGCACATCGGAGTAGTTGTGTGCACACAAGGGTGGATGAGCGGCTCTGGACACAGGCAGTACTTTGCACCCTAAGTGATTCCATCCATTCTTGTAACTGCTTGGATGTGCGGGTTATGGGCGTAAAGCGGTGCCATCTGGCCCTGGCGGTACAAAAACACAGGCGACTCCTGGGCACAAATGCCGTGAATTCTGGAGTCCTTGTATAAATACCCGACCTCGGCAAGGAATTCAAGGATGTGCTTGAAAAACTATAAATCCCAGTTGGTTTGTAATGAATAATTTATGTATTAAACAAATGTGACTGGTCCTCTCTTCTCTGGCTTTGTAGGTTCCCCACGCCCTCGGTCAACTGGATTCCGTTCTGTATCTGTGCCCACTTTGCCAGCTGGAGTGTGAAAGTCAGGAGCAACTTATTAGTCACGTATATCAGGTCAGTGAGCATCTTTCACCAATCGAAGTTACCCGGCTGGAAACGGCTCTATGCAAGTTGATTAACCATTTGCTGACCAAGCTGCAGTACATTTACTGTGGCTGGGCACCTCCAGGGCAACAGTGGATTGCGGATCTCGAAGATCATGTTATCACAGTGCCAACAAAGCTGTTATAAATGAATTCTATCATAAAAGCTCTGTTGACTATGCTCTGATTGGCCCACAGCTATCACATGGTACCTGGCAATTGCCAGTTAAAGCAGCACAGTGCTGAATAGCAAAAATGCCCTGGTCATCGAGGGGGTAAAACCTTTGCAGAGCTGAAGTGGTTAAATGACTCCTAGCTGTGACTGTTCAATGAGCCTGTATTCTGGCATGCATAGTTTGATATTTAGGATATATAGAAATTATTTGTGCCCACTGTGCAAAAATAAGGAATTCGACCCCTTGATCCTTGGATCGATCGAAATGCTGATGGAGGAATCCCTTATGTTCTAAGATGATAATGCTGCATGTCACAGTATTGACCATGGATACAGCGTGTTTTAGGGGGTGACTGTGGATACAGCGTGTTTTAGGGGGTGACTGTGGATACAGCAGGTTTTAGGGGGTGACTGTGGATACAGCGTGTTTTAGGGGGTGACCGTGGATACAGCATGTTTTAGGGGTGATCGTGGATACAACATGTTTTAGGGGGTGACTGTATACAGTATGTTTTAGGGGGTGACTGTGGATACAGCATGTTTTAGGGGGTGACTGTGGATACAGCATGTTTTTGGGATGACTGTGGATACAGCATGTTTTAGGGGGTGACCGTGGATACAGCGTGTTTTAGGGGGTGACCGTGGATACAACATGTTTTAGGGGTGATCGTGGATACAACATGTTTTAGGGGGTGACTGTGGATACAGCATGTTTTAGGGGGTGACTGTGGATACAGCATGTTTTAGGGGGTGACTGTGGATACAGCATGTTTTAGGGGGTGACTGTGGATACAGCATGTTTTAGGGGGTGACTGTGGATACAGCATGTTTTAGGGGGTGACTGTGGATACAGCATGTTTTAGGGGGTGACTGTGGATACAGCATGTTTTAGGGGGCGACTGTGGATACAGCATGGTTTAGGGGGCGACTGTGAATACAGCATGGTTTAGGGGGTGACTGTGAATACAGCATGGTTTAGGGGGTGACTGTGGATACCGCATGGTTTAGGGGGTGACTGTGGATACCGCATGGTTTAGGGGGTGACTGTGGATACAGCATGTTGTAGGGGTGACTTTGGATACAGCATGTTTTAGGGGTGACTGTGGATACAGCATGTTTTAGGGGTGACTGTGGATACAGCATGTTTTAGGGGTGACTGTGGATACAGCATGTTTTAGGGGTGACTGTGAATACAGCATGTTTTGGGGGTGACCGTGGATACAGCATGTTTTAGGGGGTGACTGTATACAGTATGTTTTAGGGGGTGACTGTATACAGTATGTTTTAGGGGGTGATCGTGGATACAGCATGTTTTAGGGGTGATCGTGGATACAGCATGTTTTACACACAAATGGAGACTTTCCACAATATATCTTCTTGTCTCTGTTTATTTCCAGCACACAGCTGCAGTGGTCAGTGCGAAGAGCTACCTGTGTCCGGTATGTGGCCGCGCTCTCAGCTCTCCGGGTTCTTTAGGACGTCACCTTCTTATACATTCAGACGATCAGCTTTCCAATTGTGCCGTCTGCGGGGCTCAGTTTTCCACCCTTGCCACGTTCAACAGGTGAGAGGTGAATTTAAAGAGAACTAACATTTGTCATGACCACATCCCGCTCGGCCTATAGCAAAATGACGGCCGGGGGCGGTGGCTCTCCCGTTCTCACTGGACATGTCACAAATAAATGTAACCTTTCTAACCACTTTATATGGCATGTTTAACCACTTGCTGACCGCTATATATATATATATATGTGTGTGTGTGTGTGTGTGTGTGTGTGTGTGTGTGTATGTGTATATGTATGTTGAGGTTTGCAAGTGGCTGAAGATATCTACAGAAACACATGAAGGTGCGGCCAGCTGTTCCCATAGACGATCAAAAAATAGATACTCTTTGTTCACCTCTATGGTCTTGGAGGACAAGAACTACCTGTACATCATGACATCACTTCCGGTCCAGGCTGAAAGTAATCTTTTTTTTTTTTTTTTTTTTTTTTTATATAGCAAAAGATCAACTTTTTTTTTTTTTTTTTGATCTTTTGCTTTTAAAAGGTAAAGAAGAGATTTGCGTTCTTTTTGACCCCAGATCTCTCCATAAAGAGGACCTATCATCCTTATTTCTATTACAAGGGATGTTTACATTCCTTGTAATAGGAATAAAAGTGATAAAACAAAAAAATAAAAAAAATTGGTGTAAAAAAGTTAAATAAAAAGTAAAATATTTTTTTTTTTTTTTTTAAAGTGCCCCCATCTCTCCACGCTCGAGCGCAGCAGTGAACGCATATATAAGTCACGCACGCATATGTAAACGGTGTTCACACCACACGTGAGGTATCGCCATGAATGGTAGAGTGAGAGCAATAATTCTAGCACTAGACCTCCTCTGTAACCTATGGAGATTTTTAAAGTGGAGGGCCACCCAAAAAAAATAATAATAAAAACGTGAGAAAAAAAAAAATGTACTCACCTGAAACCCTTGTTGCTAGGCAGTCTTCCTAATCTGCCTCTTCCTATTCCGCGGTGTGTAATGCTCCTCGGTGAGCGGCCCCGTTGCCTTCTGGGAACTGTGTGTGTTCCCAGAAAACCACAGGGCCATTCACAGAGCGCCGCGCCGCAGGAAACGCAGTGAAGCCGCAAGGCTCCACTGCTTGTTTCTCTTACCTAGGATGGCGGTGCCGGGACCCGAGAGCCGAGGGACGGGTCGGCCTCGGGCGGCCAACATCGCGGGCACCCAGGACAGGTAAGTCTACTTATTTAAAGTCAGCAGCTACAGTGTTTGTAGCTGCTGACTTAAAAAAAAAATTGTAGCTGGCCGGAATCCCGCTTTAAGTTCCGAAGTTTGTCACCGTTTCACGTAATTTTTAAGCGTGACATGTTTGGTATCTATTTACTCAGCGTAACATCATCTTTAACATTATACAAAAATAATTGAGGTAAATATTGTTGTGGGTTTTTTTTGTCTTTTTTTGTGTTCAAGTGTATTTTTTCCCCAAAAAATTGCGTTTGCAAAACCGCTGTGCAAATACCATGTGACGGTGGTATGAGCCTACATCTCCCTCAATAGGAAGAGCCTGTTGAATATCGGTAGGAGCCAACCGATGGCCCTGTGGCTAAGTGAGTAAGCAACCCAGGGCCGTCTTTAAGGCAGGGCAAAAGGGGCAGCTGCCCTGGGCCCTGTCATTGTTGTGGGGCCCAAAGCAGCTGCCTCATGCTTGCTAACCAGTTTAAATTCCCTTGTCTCTTGAAGTTTTAGTCCCTTGACTTGACTCACCTGCAGACCCTGTGTTTACATGTAAATAAACGGCATTCATATGTAAATAGCAGCAGCATTCATATGTAAATAGCTGCATCCGATATAGATATAGCGGCATAAATATGTAAATAAAGGCGGCATTCATATGTATATCATGCCCCCTGCAGTGATGAGATGATGTGCTGTAACCTCTAGCAACCAATCAGTGAGTAGTATTACTGTACAGTAATCTCTAGCAACCAATCAACAAGCAGAAATCATGTGCTGTAACATCTAGCAACTAATCAGTGAGCCGTAATGTGTGCTGTAACCTCTAGCAACCAGTCAGTTAGCGGAAATGATACACTGTAACCTCTGGCAACCAATCGCAATCACTGCCTGATCTGATACAGTAAACTGATTTTAAGTCTAGCTGCTATTTATTGTATGTCTCAGAGCAGGTGGAGAGCAAAATTGTATGGGCCGGGGGCCCAAGAAAACCTTTGCCCAGGGTCCAATCAATATTAAAGATGGCTCTGAAGCAACCCCGTTGCTGAAGAGTACTGACTGTGTGTAGCTTTTAACTCTGAAAAGAGTACAGGTCACCAACAACATAGGAGATCCTGTGGGCCATACAGTTTGTGCAGTGCAGCCAAAAATTGAGGAGTCCCCAAGTTGTTCTGTTTTGCAGGTCAGCGGGGTATCCAATAACAATCCCAGTTCATCATTCTCAATAAAACCTCTAAAAAGAACCAATATATCAGAGATCTTCAAACCTTCTAAACAAAGGGCCAGTTTACTATAATTCAGACTTTAGAGGGGCCGGACTGCAGCGATCGCCATTTTATTCCCTAGGGCCTCTGCTAAAAAAAAAAAAATGTAGAATGCTTGGGGGTTCTAATTTAATTTTCTAGCAAAAAATACAGATTTTTACTTGTAAACAAAGTGCCAATTGGTTAATATTTGCTTAGGATTTTTGGGTAATAAAAAAAAATCTTGACTTGTGTAGCTTTCCTGTCCCTTCTTCTAAGTCTCCTCTGCTTCCTTTTCAGTGAGAAGCTACCTGAGCTTTTGTCTTCAGACTCCTGGGACCAGAACAATCACAAATCCCCCAACAGCGAGGAAGGAAAGGACGAGGATTTCACCCCCATCTACCCAGCGGGGGTGTTACTCGTGTGCAACAATTGCGTGGCCTACCGGAAGATGGTGTCATCTCAGACCCCCGCGGTGCGCAAGTGGTCGACCCGCAGGCAGAACGAGCCCGTCCAGGCCAGAATGCAGCGCTTGGAGCGAGAACGCACCGCCAAGAAAAGCCGGAGAGACAGCGAAACCCCCGAAGAGCGAGAGATCAGGAGGATGAGAGACCGGGAAGCCAAGAGGCAGCAGAGGATGCAGGAGACGGATGAACAGCGGGCGAGGCGCCTCCAGAGGGACCGCGAGGCCATGCGGCTAAAGCGCGCCAACGAGACTCCGGAGAAGCGGCAGGCCAGACTTGTTAAGGAGCGAGAGGCCAAGCGGTTGAAACGGCGCCTGGAGAAAATGGACATGATGCTCCGGGCGCAGTTTGGGCAGGACCCCACCGCTATGGCCACTTTAGCTGCCGAAATCAACTTCTTTCAGCTTCCGGTGGGTAACAATGAACTGGAGCAGCAGATTCTCGGGAAGATTGCACTGGACGATCAGAGTAATGGCGCTCTTCACTGACCCGCTGACACTTTTATCCAACGGTTAAAGGGTAAAGAGATTCAAATCTGCCATTTCGGTTTGAGTGAATGCGGACAGTACTGACCCCCACTGGAAAAATTGCTGAGCTCCCATTTTCACTGCGGTTGTAATTTGGGGTGGATTGGCTAACTCTCTGTTTTAGGCTGGGTTCACATCTATGCAGGTGCCGGGCCGCGTGTAAATCGCATGCATTTCCACACCGACCGCAGAAACGCGTTGCTGTTTAGCAGATGCGTGGGGGTGCCAGTCTCATGCACGGAAACGCATAGAACTCACATAGAAAGAAAGCTCCCAATCGCTAGTATGCATCGGGAGCTTTCTAGTACCCGCCAGCTGGGATCACAGAAGTTAATTAATATAATATAATCAATGTTTGCTTTTGGGTTTAATACTACTTTAAATCCTGCCAGAAATTTTAACTCATCCCTATTCTATTTAAAACAACTTTTGGCTTTAGCTTGCCTTTAATGGTCTCCCCAGTGGGTGGTCAGGTCCTCCAGTGAAGGTAATCATGAGACGGGAAGCCTGGGGATGGGTCGGTCTGTTAGCATTCACTCAGAACTGAAATCTCAGTTGCAGATTTGCTTGTCCTGGAAACGCACCTGTACTTGTAGGAAACAAAAGCCGTGGAGCAGGAAAGAGGTGGACATTGTACTTCCAGTGAAGGGTTCCTCTAGCCATGGGGGCCTCCATGTGGTCCGGCTGCAGCCTTGGCTCTGTACTTTCAGTGTAGGATTCCTCTAGCCATGGGGGCCTCCATCTGGTCTGGCTGCAGCCTTGAGTTCTGTACTTTCAGTGTAGGGTTCCTCTAGCCATGGGGTCCTCCATCTGGTCTGGCTGTAGCCTTGGCTCTGTGCTTTCAGTGTATGGTTCCTCTAGCCATGGGGGCCTCCATGTGGTCTGGCTGCAGCCTTGGCTCTGTACTTTCAGTGTAGGGTTCCTCTAGCCATGAGGGCCTCCATGTGGTCTGGCTGCAGCCATGGCTCTGTACTTTCAGTGTAGTCTTACTCTAGCCATGGGAGCCTTCATGTGGTCTGGCTGCAGCCTTGGCTCTGTACTTTCAGTGTAGGGTTCCTCTAGCCATGGGGGCCTCCATGTGGTCTGGCTGCAGCCATGGCTCTGTACTTTCAGTGTAGTCTTACTCTAGCCATGGGAGCCTTCATGTGGTCTGGCTGCAGCCTTGGCTCTGTACTTTCAGTGTAGGGTTCCTCTAGCCATGGGGGCCCCCATGTGGTCTGGCTGCAGCCATGGCTCTGTATTTTCAGTGTAGTCTTACTCTAGCCATGGGAGCCTTCATGTGGTCTGGCTGCAGCCTTGGCTCTGTACTTTCAGTGTAGGGTTCCTCTAGCCATGGGGGCCTCCATGTGGTCTGGCTGCAGCCTTGGCTCTGTATTTTCAGTGTAGGGTTCCTCTAGCCATGGCAGCCTCCATGTGGTCTGGCTGCAGCCTTGGCTCTGTACTTTCAGTGTAGGGTTCCTCTAGCCATGGCAGCCTCCATGTGGTCTGGCTGCAGCCTTGGCTCTGTACTTTCAGTGTAGGGTTCCTCTAGCCATGGGGGCCCCCATGTGGTCTGGCTGCAGCCTTGGCTCTGTACTTTCAGTGTAGGGTTACTCTAGCCATGGGAGCCTCCATGTGGTCTGGCTGCAGCCTTGGCTCTGTACTTTTAGTGTAGGGTTCCTCTAGCCATGGGGGGCCCCCATGTGGTCTGGCTGCAGCCTTGGCTCTGTATTTTCAGTGTAGGGTTCCTCTAGCCATGGCAGCCTTCATGTGGTCTGGCTGCAGCCTTGGCTCTGTACTTTCAGTGTAGGGTTCCTCTAGCCATGGGGGCCCCCATGTGGTCTGGCTGCAGCCTTGGCTCTGTATTTTCAGTGTAGGGTTCCTCTAGCCATGGCAGCCTTCATGTGGTCTGGCTGCAGCCTTGGCTCTGTACTTTCAGTGTAGGGTTCCTCTAGCCATGGGGTCTTGCTGTAGCCTTGGCTCTGTACTTTTAGTGTAGGGTTACTCTAGCCATGGCGGCCTCCATGTGTTCTGGCTGCAGCCTTGGCTCTGTACTTTCAGTTTAGGGTTCCTCTATCCATGGGGGCCTCCATGTGGTCTGGCTATCCATGGGGTCTGGCTGTAGCCTTGGCTCTGTACTTTCAGTGTAGGGTTCCTCTAGCCATGAGGGCCTCCATCTGGTCTGGCTGTAGCCTTTGCTCTGTCCTTCCAGTGTAGGGTTCCTCTAGCCATGGGGGGCCTTCATATGGTCTGGATGTAGGAAAATGTTGTGGCAGGTTGGGTGAGATAGACTCAGCTGTCTTATTGGCTCCTCAGAACACCAAGGCAAGGAGCACCAACCTGACCTCTCTTATCCAAAACTGGGAGAGATTTAAAGGTCTTGTTGAACTCTTTCTGAAGGGGCCGTACCAGGCAAGCATACAGAACCTGACTTCTTTCCTTGGTGAGCCACTGACCTGGAGCGACCGTGTGTACATCTGGTGTCTGGACATCTTTATAAGCACACACATATTTTTTTTGGTCAGTGACTGGCTAAGTAGTGAAGGTGGGGTCAGGATGGTGGCCTAGGAAAAGGCATTATACAGGACAAAGCCACAATGGTTCCTTACAAGGCTGAACGTCACCTTCATATCAAAAGAATACAAGTCCAGTCTTTATTACCATCTTTCCACCAGGATTTTGTTTTCTCCAACATTACAGGTGCCTTTTAAAGCCAACCTGTCATTAATGTAAACAAATGTTTGACTATCGTCTAGCAAACATCTAAAGGTGTCTTGTAGACCTACAGGGTCTATTCATACCTCGGTGGTTTCATTGCTTTTTTTTCATTGAAATGCATTTCTATTCATCAAAATGTTTTCAATGGAAAATGCTTGGGGCGAGGGGGGGGGGGGTGTAATAGGCCCTCAATGGTCGTTTAAAATGTCCTTTGTATCCCTAGGACCTACCAGAACCCAATGGCACATCACCTGTCTTCAAGGTGGTCAGACATTTTGGGGGAGATTTACTAAAACTGGAGAGTGCAGCCGTGCATGGTAGCCAATCAGCTTTTAATGCTAGCCATACACCAATCGAAAAATAATTTTGAACGCGTTTTCAAAAAACGAACACACGGTTGTGAGAGCAAATGATATTGCCATCATGTATTGATCGGATTTCAAACGATAAATTGTTCAATGGACAGGAATGAATCAGTCTCTCGTTCGTTTTTGGCTTCTGGGTCACATGCCCAGAACCAACAGTTTCATATTTAACGGGTGAGAAACACATTCATCTTTCAATGCAATGTCTGTTTGGCAGAAGTTTTCCAAACTCTTCCTTCAATTTTTTTTTGGCTCTAAAACATCACAGTTGATTTTCGATTTGTGCCCATTAATTGGACCAAAAATGAACAAACTGTTCAAATGACAGATTTTCGAATAATTTTTAGTCTAGTGTATGGGCACCATCACTTTAGCTTGTTCAATTAAGCTTTGAAAAAAAAAAGCTGGAAGCTGATTGGTTTCTATGCAGAGCTGCACCAGATTTTGCACTTTCTAACTTTAGTAAATCTCTCCCTTTAAGTCTTTGTGAAGCATTGCACAGATCCTCCACCATGAGCCAAACTCCCCAGAGCAGGCACTTCCCCATAACTAGCGCTGATTCCAAGATCTAGGCAATGGCAGCCAGTAATAATTTGGTTGTGGCAGGGTCTTTTTTAAAGGAAAATTGTCAAGTGAGAAATATAGAGGCTGTCACCTCTGCATCCCACAGCTGTCACCCCGGCATCCGTCTCCCTCCATCCACGGCTGTCACTTTTGCATCCCCCTTCCTCAGCTCCCGCCTCTATATCCCCACTCCATGCACAGATGTCACCTTTGCACCCCCACTTTAAACCAATCCCAGCAACACTTTGTCTCCCCTACTGCTCCGTTTGGCCACCTGAAGAAAAAGAGAATACCACCCATGTATGGTGATCATGTGACTCGCTCCCCTTCTTCCAACATAGCAACGCTGGTGCTTGGTGTTCAGGTAGCCAGTGCTATCATATGGTGGTGGGAAGGGAGTTCTCCGCACTTTGTACGTTTCAGGGCATGGCCTAAATTTTGTAGTGGGGCCAAACTGTTCTATAGAATTGTGTGATGGTGAATTCTACCCTGCCTTTTTAACTTCAGAACAGGGGAGAAGGTGGGGGGGTGTTTACCAGCCTCTCGGCTATTGCCATCTACTGAGCCTTTGAGTTCCGGAAAGGCCTCCAGGGGGAGAAGGTGACGGGGATCTTTATTAGCCTCTCGGCCATGGCCATCTACTGAGCCTTTGAGTTCTGGAAAGGCCTCCAGGGGGAGAAGGTGAGGGGGGTCTTTACCAGCCTCTCGGCTATTGCCATCTACAGAGCCTTTGCGTTCTGGAAAGGCCCCCAGGGGTAGAAGGTGGGGGGGGGGGTCTTTACCAGCCTCTCGGCCATGGCCATCTACAGAGCCTTTGAGTTCTGGAAAGGCCCCCAGGTGTAGAAGGTGGGGGGGGGTCTTTACCAGCCTCTCGGCTATTGCCATCTACTGAGCCTTTGAGTTCTGGAAAGGCCCCCAGGTGTAGAAGGTGGGGGGGGGGGTCTTTACCAGCCTCTCGGCTATTGCCATCTACTGAGCCTTTGAGTTCTGGAAAGGCCCCCAGGAGACGGAATGTAGCACATGCCTGCTGTGCTGCAAAATGACAAAACCTTTGTTTAAAATTTTAATGACAGGTTCACTTTAAATCAGACCGCACACAGGGACAAGCAGTACGAACAATAATTCCTTTTAGAATGTGATACAATTTCATCGGTTTTATCTATACCTCTTGCTTGGTTTCTCTGACCGTGAATCATAAGAACAGAGACGAGCCCTGCACTGCCTCCTGGGGTGGATGACGTGGAAAATCATCACTCGGGATTACAAAAAGCTGCTGGAGGAATGAAAAAAAAAAGTCAATGTCTATTTTTGGTGTGCGCATCCTGTACACCCATCCCAACGACAATGAGACTATTATTATATCTGTGCAGGGTTCAAAAGTCATAGACTCTACTGCAATGTGAGAGCTGAACAGACTCCGGCCCTTCTGAAGCGGTGCAGTGGTCAGACTGTGTTATACAACAGGGTATGAAAAAATAAGCAGAGTCGGCACGTAGGTTCCATGGCCGATGCCATGACGTGTCTGAACTCTGCAGTGCGTGAGTATGTGTGTAGTATGGTTTATTTATATGTGCGTGTGTGCAACACAGTATTGCAACAGCATCAGTGTAACTGTGTACAAAATGTTATGTGGAGACAATAAATTATTTTAATATGGAGTGATAATGGCTTTAGTTTTACACAAAATCATATACAAAACCTTTTCCTGGTCAGCGTTTTAACCACTTTCAGCCCAAGCCTATTCTGGCATTCCTACATATGAAAATCATTTTTTTTTTGTTCAAGAATTACTCGGAACCCCCAAATATTCTATATGCTTTTTTTAAGCAGAGATCCTAGGGAATAAAATGGTAGTCGTTGCAACTTTTTATGTCACATGGTATTTGCGCAGCAATTTTTCAAATGCGTTTTTTTTCATGAATTTTAAAAAAAAAAACACTAAAGTTTTTAGTTTTTTTTGTTTTTGTTTTTTTGTATAATGGTAAAGATGATGTTAACCCTAGTAAATATATACCCAGCATGTCATGCTTTTAAAATTGCGCACACTCGTGGAATGCCACCAAACTTCGGTACTTAAAGGAGTTGGAGAGAACGTGGCATTCCATCCGCCCCTTTAAAAATGAAAAGTCAGCAGTTACACATACTGCAGCTGCTGACTTTTAACATTAGGACACTTACCTATCCTGGAGTCCAGCGTTATTGGCACCGCAGCCGATGTTTACATCAGCTGGTCAGGTGCTGCCACCGCTTTTGCGGGTAAGGGAAGCCGGCAGTGTAGCCTTTCAGCTTCGCAGCCAGGTCCCTAATGCACATGCACTCTCTCCCTGGCCCAGCAGTAGGGGGGGGGGGCAGAGCTGCTGACGTAATTTGCCGTGGCCCGGTCTGCCTGAAGTGGGGACAGGGTACCTGTATAAAAAATAAAAAAAACACAGGTACCCGCTCCTCCCTCCAAAAAAGGTGCCAAATGTGGCACCAGAGGGGGGGGGGGGGGAATCAGATAAGCAGAAGTTGCACTTTTGGGTGGAACTCCACTTTAAAAATCTCCATAGGCAACTCTTTAAAAATGTTTACAGAGGAGGTACGGTACTAGAATTATTGGTCTCGCGCTAATGTTCGCAGCGATAACATGTGGTTTGAACGCTGTTTATGCGGGCGCAATGTGCGTATGCGTTCGTTTTCGTGGTGTGGGAACATAGGGGCGCTTTAAATTTTTTTTTATTTCTATTATTTTACTTTTATTTTTTTTTATTTTGACACTTTCCCTTTCATTTTTTTTATCACTTTTATTCCTATTACAATAATTATAAACATGCCTTGTAATTAGAATAGGGCATGACAGGTCCTCTTTACAGCGAGATCTTGGGTCTGTAAGTCCCCAGATCTCGCCTGTAGGCTCGAAAGAGATAAAAAAAAAGACGATCTCGGCTTCCCAGCCGAAGAGACGGCAGTGTTTACATCTGCCAAGGCTGGATGTGACATCATAACATCGCGCCCGGCCTCAGAAGGTCATAGAGATTGCCAGGGACCACCTGGTCCGCGGTATTCTCTATGGTAAACTTTCGAGCTGGTAGAAGCACCGAAGGGCGGCAGGAGGGGGACGTCCCCTTCCCGCTATGATTGTTTTTACATGACGGGATCGCCAGCAGAAAAAAAAAAGATAGATAAAAGGGGATTTTGCGAGCCACAATGGTATATTGCCTCAAATAAGGAAATCACCTAGCTGCCCGCGCAGAACACGTTTCATATGCCGTGCAATACAATGTATACAAAAGATACACTGCGCTAAAGTGAAAATATCAATCTGGAGATTATTAATGCATATGAGGTATACTGAAAATACCGCATAAGCGGCTTATCCAGCCACAGCAATGCACAAAGGAGATATATATATATATATATATATATATAAAACAAGTGATTTTAAAGTGCAATGTGTAAATAATATACTAGATGTTTATCATTAGAATGAGAGTGGTGATTACTGAACTACTACCTGTGTATATATAATGGATGAAAAAATCATTTATATAGTCTGAAATTTACCGTCAAAAAAATATAAATAAATATATCAGTGATAAGTGCAAAATACAACAAAGTACCACACAATGAGTCTGAATATCAAATCCAAGATGTGATATGTGATTATTAAAGTCCAATATATGAAAGAAATGCACATAAAGTCCATAAAAACAGTCCATAAAAAGCCAACGTGCGTGCATTTATCTTAGTGCTTAGTGCTCAGAATTCCATGCTCAAGTGCCATCCAGTGACCCCCCGGGGACAGCCGCTCACCTCAGAGCGTGCGACTCAGCTGTGAGTCTGAGTCTAAACACGCTTATGAGCCATCCCACGGTTCAGTGATGGAATCCAGATACACAGTTTTCAGCAGCAACTCCACAGTTAGGAATAAAGGAAAAGAAAAACTGGATAGTGTGATATCGTTTTTAAATATATATTAGAATAAATGCTCCCCACATTAGGGTACTCACATTTGCAAGGTGCGTGAGTGCACCAATCTGATAAGTCTCCGAAGTTTGCCTCAAAGTTTGCCTGTCAGGAGGGATAAGCTGTGCATCTCATCTCAGTGGAGTGAAAGGCTCCGTGCTCTGTCCTGGCCCTTCCCCTACACGTGTTTGACACAGGATCACGTGTCTTCATCAGGGGGATGATATGCAGCCTGCAGCTGCACCCATCATTCAGATATCCCCACTCAAAGTCCAGGCCGTCATATGATGCCCTTGGGCGGGAAGTGGTTAAACCGTCATAGTGGTCCATTTGAAAAGGACAAACGCCTTTAGGGCTCATGCACCAGGGCGTGATGAAATGCTAATTATTTGTCTCCTCGAATACCTGATGCGGAGGGCACAGCGGGTGCTTAAGGGCTACCTAAATGCCCAGGATTCTGGGTTCGCTCCCCTATGACAGAGCCTGAAGGGAAAGTGGCCGGCTAGAAGCCTGCTCCCTCCTCTCGCAACTGTGGACTGGAACTAGAGATGCATGACGGAAAAATGTATTTTGGATTTTTTCATTAGAACAATTTGTTTTTGGAATTAGTTTGTATTTTCAGATTCGGTTAGTATATTTATTTATTTTGAATCGATTCAAATTTCGGAAGACAGCTATATTCTGTTTTACTCTATTCTTTTCTATTTTACTTTATTCTTTCATATTCGATTCTGTTTTATTCTATTTTTTTTATTTCTTATCTATTACATAGTTACCAGTTACCAGTCTGGTTCAAAAAAGTCCATCTAGTTCAACCAATAAAAGGGGGGGGGGGGGATTATACAATCCGAGTTACATAGTTAGTCTGGATGAAAAAAAAGACACAAGTCCATCTAGTTGAACCAATAAAAGTTAAAAAGAAAAAAAAAAAATCATACAATCCTATACCCAGAGTTGATCCTGAGGAAGGCAAAAACAACCCCAGCAAAGCATGATCCAGCTTGCTCCAGCAGGGGAACAAATTCCTTCCTGATCCCCCGAGAGGCAATCGGATATTCCCGGATCAACTTTACCTATAGATGTTAGTATCCAGTTATATTATGAATATTTATGCTGACCAAACACTATACAAAAAAATCGAATGAAATTCAGTCATTTGGCCAGTTATTGGGCACAAAATCGATAATCCTTGGGATGTTTTTGAGCCGAAAAAAAGGGAAGAACAAGTTTGGAAATTTTCCAATTTTTGAAACATTAATGTGTTTCCCGTCCGAACTGCTTGCACTAGGTATATATAAAAAAAAACCGAACAAAAAATGGATCCATTTATGTCCACTGAACGATTTATTGGTCATTACAAGATGGCACCTATCGTTTGCTCTCACGGCTGAATGTTCGTGTTTTCGAAAATGGGTTTGGCCGATTTTTTCGTATAGTGTATGGTCAGCATTAGGAAAGAATCCAGGCCTTAAAGCTATCTGAGCTGACTAAAACCAGTTCTGGAGGGAGTCTTCCACATTTTCACAGCACTTAATGGGGTTCGTTTTGCACAGAGTGGCCCCGGATCCTCCTGTTCTGGGGTCCCTCGGCGGCTGGGATGCATTAAGGTGAAAAAACATGAACCTTTACAACCCATTTAAGCCTCGTACACACAATCAGATTGTTGGCCAACAAAGCGTCAGACTTTTGTCCGAAGGGCGTGTGCCAGGAACTTGCCTTGCATACAAACGGTACACAATTGTCGGCCAACAAACACGAACATAGTGATGTACTATGTGGAATTTCAGCTCTTGAGCGCCACCCTTTTGGGCACCTTCTGCTAATGTCGTGTTTGGTGAGCATTGATCCCAAACATGCGTGTTTGTACTTTCAACTTTTGTGTGACGGACTTGTGTACAAACGATAGGAAAATCTGACAACAGACCGTTGTCCGCTGAAAATTCACTAGCCTGCTATCCAACATTTGTTGGCGTAAAGTTGTCTGATGGAGCGTACTTAAGCCTTGTACACAAGATCGGACTTCAAGCAAACTTTTCCATGGATTTCTGTCCAAAGGGCGTTGGCCGTGAACTTGGTATGCATACACACGGCAGGACTTTTTCAGCCAACTTTCACCAAATCACGTGGTTTTTCAGCTCATTACCACCACCCTTTGGACAACTTCTGTATTGTTGTCTGATCTTTTGCATTGGTTCTGAGCATGCATGTTTGTACTTTGGACTAAAGTCCGATGGATTTGTATACACACGATCGGACTAGCCAACGTAGGACTTTTGTTGCAGGAAAGTTTGTCTGTTCACTCAGCCAACATTTGTCCGATGAAAACCGAAAAAGTTGGAGCGTACACACGGTCGGATGTTGCCTTAAAACAGGTAATTTGCATGTTTGTTGTCAAAAAGTCTGATCGTGTGTATGGGCCTTAACGGTTGGATTTAAGGCCAACAGTCAGTCATCACACAATTCCTTGCTGAAAAACCGATCGTGTGTACGAGGCTTTACTGTGAAGAAACCTTTTGGTATTTGTAGATTAAATCTCTTTTCTTCCGAGACATAAAGAGAGTGCCCCCCTTGTCCTTTGTGAGGACCTTAAAGTGAATAATTCAACACCAAGTTCACTATATAGACCACTTACAGTCATGGCCAAAAATATTGGCACATTTCTGCATTTCTGTCACATAATGCACCACTTCACCCAGAAAATTGTTCCAATTACAAATGTTTAGGTATTCTCATGTTTGTATTGTATGACACAAAAAAGTGGAGAAACAAAAAGCCAAATCTGACACATTTTCCACGCAAAAAAACTCAAAAAATGGACTGGACAAAATTGTCACCTTCCCAAAACTGTAAGAAATATTTACATTCCAAGTTGGTAATGCTCCCATAAATTAAATTAATTTGGTGAGTAATTCAACTAACCTTTATCAATTAACAGGTGCTGACAATATAGAAATCACACCAGCAACCAGTTAAAATGGTGAAAAATTGACTCAACCGTTCTGTTGTGTGTCTCTGTGTGCCACACGGAGCATGGAGAAGAGAAAGAGCAGCAAAGAATTGTCTGAGGATTTGAGAACAGAAATTGTGAAAAAGCATGGACAATCTCAAGGTTACAAGTCCATCTTCAGAGATCTTAAAAAAAGGAAGTAAACCTCTTTTTTTGGGGGACCTGCAAAGTAAAGGCAAAATATACTAGTATACATCGCATACTAGCACATTATATGAAGCGTACCTGCAAACAAAGCACCTTGTCTCCGCTGGAAGCGCATCCATCTTCGCCCCCGTCTTCCTTCCAGGTCTGCGGACCCCCCGGCTGTGTGACTGGCCAGAGCCGCGTGATGTCACGGCACACAGCTCTGAAGAAACGGTACGGGCGGCCGTTCCTTCGGAGCGCATGCGCCGATGACCTCATCGGCGCAGTATACAGTAAATATCTCCTAAATGGTGCAAGTGCGTCCTGGATTTATTCCAGAATTTTCATTTCGACGCACCACTAGATATAACCGAGGAGTGAATAAGTAGTTTTGAGGTGGAGCTAGGAAGTCAGGAAGGTGGTCTAGGGGGCATGAAGGATGATTAGAGGACTTTTCTTTCCCACTTAAAACCATGACGGTAAGCAGCTAAGATAAAGTAAGATGGAGAGAACAACCCAAAAAGCTTCTTTTCTACCCCGAGTTCCAGCAGAACATTCCCGTCCAAAAGGAGGAAACACAAATACTGACCAGTTCAGCAGGACTTCCTTTTAAAATATTTTTTAGTGACGTGTTTCCTCTTCCTGTTGAAGGTGGTGTCTCTCATGTACTCTCCTGGAGGACGATTTGGGAAAACTGTATTGGTTCGTAAAGTTCTCTCATCTTTATACGTGTATAAACGCGTAAACAAACATCTGTATGCCTAAAATTGCCTACAGAGTACGGTTCCCAAGGGTTACTGATCTGGAAACTGTTAGTAAGCCGCGAAGGCCAAAAGCTGTCTAACCTTGATAGAAGTAAAATGTTTCTGGTGAAAAAAAAAATAAAAGTAGAAGGTGTCCATCACCTAAGGACACTAGCAAAAAAACCTGGAACCTCATGGGTGGGGTTATATGGGTGTACTAGGGGGTTGTCCCAGTGAAGACTTCTCCCAGTCTCAAATTACCTGAAGGTCCAAGGTCTACGAACGGATTCCTCTACTGTACAATATTGTGGTTTCTTTCTAGCTTTGTTTTGAAGCCAAGAGGTAAATACGTACGTTTATAAGCCCTCCAACCTTGATAGAAGTAAAATGTATCTGGTGAATAAAATAAAAGGTGTCCATCACCCAAGGACACTAGCAAAAAAACCTGGAACCTCATGGGTGGGGTTATATGGGTGTACTAGGGGGTTGTCCCAGTGAAGACTTCTCCCAGTCTCAAATTACCTGAAGGTCCAAGGTCTACGAACCGATTCCTGTACTGTACAATATTGTGGTTTCTTTCTAGCTTTGTTTTGAAGCCAAGAGGTAAATACGTACGTTTATAAGCCCTCCAACCTTGATAGAAGTAAAATGTATCTGGTGAATAAAATAAAAGGTGTCCATCACCCAAGGACACTAGCAAAAAAACCTGGAACCTCATGGGTGGGGTTATATGGGTGTACTAGGGGGTTGTCCCAGTGAAGACTTCTCCCAGTGTCAAATTACCTGAAGACCCAAGGTCTATGAACTGATTCTTGTACTGTACAATATTCTTGTTTCCTTCTAGCTTTGTAAATGTACGTACGTTTATACGTGTCTACGTGGAAATTGCTGACCTCAGACGCAGATTTTTTTCAATCCCAGCGTTTTCAATGTGTTTACTGATCTTTATGCAGCTGTGTGCCAGGGCCCTGAGAAGATAATGGAACTGTATTCAGATCTATAAACATTGTACTGATAAAAGTGCAGCAGAGGCTGAGCCAGGTGCCAGTCCAGGGTTGTGGGCAGATCACAACCATATTGTCGCTATCTTGCCTGAGCCTGGGCGGCTCTGACGTCAGCTGGCAGCGGGCTTCAGCTCGCTGTCTACTAAAAACAGCTCACAGGAGTGCAGAACAAACTGCTCTCCTGTGATCCGTGGGAGAAGTACAGGCAAACGAGGTTTGGCTGTACTTCTTCTTTAAGCTGTCTTTTTCATATTTGCCTGGAGCTCAGCTTAAAATAAATTTTTACCACTACAGTAGAACCTTGGATTACGAGCATAATCCGTTCCAGGAGAATGCTTGTAATCCAAAGCACTCGCATATCAAAGAGAGTTTCCCCATAGAAGTCAATGGAAACGAAGATAATTAGTTCAGTATTGACTTCTATTACATGCAATACCGCATCTGGCCAGAGGTGGGGGGGCACTGAAGAGCCTCGGAAATACTCGGGGACAGCTCGGCTGAACTCGGAAACACTTGGGAACGGAGTGTTTCCGAGTATTTCTGAACGGCTCCGAACTGTTCCGAGTGTCCCTGGCACTCCCGCACCTCTGGCCAAATGCCTTACTGCACACCCCATTAGCTTGAATTCTGCTCGTTTTGTGAGACAACACTCCCAAACCGAGTCAGAATTAAAAAAAAAAAAAAAAAGTTGCTCATCTTTCAAAACGCTTGTTAACCGCGTTACTCGTAAACCAAGGTTCCACTGTATGCGATTGCTGTCTCAGCCAATGAGGAGGGAGAGTCCCGGGCACCCGAGGCTCTCATGCAACATCGCTGGATCGTGATGGGGCTCAAGTAAGAATGAGGGGGGCTGCTGCACACAGGTTTTTTATTTTAAAGCGGAGTTCCGGCGAAAACAATTCTTTATTTTTTTGCATCCTAGCATTATTACTAATGAGATTTGAAAAAAAGAGTATATAATGATCACAATCGCTTTTTAGTAAATATAAAGTTTTTACCGTTTTATTTTTCTGCTCCGTTTGTGGCTGTTGCCATCCTGAATGTGGGCATGTGAAGCCCAATCGAGATTGTTTCCTGGAATAGCTTGGAAGAGGTGCATGCTGGGTAACCAGCATGCACCACTCGATCTCGCGCATGTGCGATTCAATGGCGGCCGTAGCGCCGAGCACAGTACTGCCCAAAGACTCCTGGGAAATGATGTGTCATCATTTCCCAGGAGCATAGGCGAGGGAGGAAGTCACCAGGAGCTCCGCGGACCAAGAAGTGGCAGATTACGAGGACTGCATAGCAACAGTGCCTTTCTGGTAAGTATATAAAAAAAATTCCTCCAAATGATTTTTTTCTAGGTTAAAAGGAGTCATTTAATGAAATTTTTTTTTTAGGGTGGAACTCCACTTTAATGCATAGAATGCATTATGATAAAAAAAACTTCTGCCTTTACAACCACTTTAACAGGAGCCAAATACTGAACTTAAAAGTGACATCTTACACATAACAACTTGATAAAAAAAATAATGTTCTTTAACAAGGAACATACATTTCACATTAATAATTATGCTACAAAATTAGTATGTGCTGTAAATTGCCTCCAGGAGGTGCTCCTGTTTCTTCTTGCTGGAAGCTGCTATATTGCTGAAGCCCAGAGCCCCTAATCAGCAGTAAATCTTTAGGCTGTCATCAGATCGGGCTCTACATTTGTGGCACAGAGCCTAAAAATAAAAAGCAACTGAGCATGTGCAGAGTGAGACAGAGTGTATTGTAAATGACTAGATTTTAAACAGTATAGGCACTTATTTTTAAGGTTTCATATAGCTATACCTGCAAAAAAGGGGCCAGCCTGAAGTGATCTACAGTGCATCTGGAAAGTATTCACAGCGCTTCACTTTTTCCACATTTTGTTATGTTACAGCCTTATTCCAAAGTTGATTAAATTCATTATTTTCCTCACAATTCTACAAATACCCCATAATGACAACATGAAAGAAGTTTGTTTGAAATCTTTGCAAATAAAAAAAAAAAATCCCATGTACATAACTATTCACAGCCTTTGCTAAATACTTTGGTGAAGCCCCTTTGGCACCAATTACAGCCTCAAGTCTTTTTGAGTATGATGCTACAAGCTTGGCACACCTATTTTTGGGCAGTTTCTCCTATTCTTCTTTGCAGGACCTCTCAAGCTCAGTTTGGATGGGGAGCGTCAGTGCACAGCCATTTTAAGATCTCTCCAGAGATGTTCAATCGGGTTCAAGTCTGGGCTCTGGCTGGGCCACTCAAGGACATTCACAGAGTTGTCCCGTAGCCACTTCTTTGTTATCTTGGCTGTGTGCTTAGAGTCGTTGTCCTGTTGGAAGATGAACCTTCGCCCCAGTCTGAGGTCCAGAGCGCTCTGGAGCAGGTTTTCATCAAGGAGGTCTCTGTACATTGCTGCATTCATCTTTCCCTCGATCCTGACTAGTCTCCCAGTTCCTGTCGCTAAAAAACATCCCGACAGCATGATGCTGCTACCACCATGCTTCACTGTAGGAATGGTATTGGTCAGGTGATGCCTGGTTTCCTCCAGACATGACACTTGCCATTCAGGCCAAAGAGCTCAATCTTTGTTTCATCAGACCAGAGAATTTTGTTTCTCATAGTCGGAGAGTCCTTCAGGTGCCTTTTGGCAAACTCCAAACGGGCTGTCATGTGCCTTTTACTGAGGAGTGGCTTCCGTCTGGCAACTCTACCATACAGGTCTGATTGCTGCAGAGATGGTTATTCTTCTGGAAGGTTCTCCACAGAGAAACGCTGGAGCTCTGTCAGAGGGTCCTTAGGGTTCTTGGTCACCTCCCTGACTAAGGACCTTCTCCCCGGATCGTTCAGTTTGGCCGGGAGGCCCGCTCTAGGAAGAGTCCTGGTGGTTCCAAGCATCTTTCATTTATGGACGATGGAGGCCACTGTGCTCATTTCGGACCTTCAATGCTGCATAAATGTTTCCGTACCCTTCCCCAGATCTGTGCCTCCATACAATCCTGTCTCGGAGGTCTACAGACAATTTTCTTGGACTTCATGCCTTGGTTTGTGCTCTGACATGCACTGTTATCTGTGGGACCTTATATAGACAGTAGGGCTGGGAAAAAAAATCGATTTAAATCTTGAATCGAGTTGAGAGGTCAAATCGATTCAAAATGTAAGCAAATCGATTTTTTTAGATTTTTTTTTTCACCGCGCCGGTCCCGAGGCGCTGCGGGCATGAGTTTTTAGTCGAGGCCGCGGCTTCGGCCTAGTCCGCGGCGCCGGCCGGACGCCGCGGACTAGGCCGAAGCCGCGGCCTCGCCTAAAAACTCATGCCCGCAGCGCCTCCGGACCGGCGCGGACACCGCGCCGGGCAAGGAATTTTTAGGTGAGGTCACGGCTTCGGCCTAGTCCGCGAGGTCGGACGCCGCGGACTAGGCCGAAGCCGCGGCCTTGCCTAAAAGCTCATGCCCGCAGCGCCTCGGGACCGGCGCGGTTTCCAAAAAAAAAAACTAGATTCGAATCGTGAATCGAGTTTTTTTTAAGAGAATCTAAGATTTATTTTTTTTTAAGAAAATCTCCCAGCCCTAATAGACAGGTGTGTGCCTTTCCAAACCATGTCCAATCAACTGAATTTACCACAGGTGGACTCCAATCAAGTTGTAGAAACATCTCAAGGATGACCTGAGCTCAATTTTGGAGTCTCATGGCAAAGGCTGTGATTCTTATGTACTTGGGATATTTTCGTTTTTTATTCTTAATAAATTTGCAAAGATTTCAAACAAACTTCTTTCACTGTATTGTTTGTAGAATTTTGAGGAAAATAATGAATTTAATCCATTTTGGAATAAGGTTGTAACGTAACAAAATGTGGAAAAATGAAGCACTATGAATACTTTCCGGCTGCATTGTATCCGGACAAAATGAGGGTGAAATTTTCACAAAAAACGCTAGGCCGTCGGCTTTATGTGGCATTTACTAAAGGGCTACAGGTCAACGTTAAACTCTTTTTATTAAAACCTCTCCCACTGGAAAAAAACAAGTTGGGTGTTAGCCACAATACAGGTACTCTTGAATGTATTGCTGAGTGTAGATGACCTGGACGGTTCAGCACTGCTTAGTGTACAAAGGAGACGATCTGGCCAGGAACAAGTAACACACACCCAGAAAAAAAAAAGAGCTATGTGTTTATATATAGGCATATTGGTACATAGAATGCTTACATATGTTAAATGTGATTTAGCACGAAAATACAGTCTTTATACAACCCAAGTACAGAGATTTTTCAAGAGGGAAAAAAAAAAAAAAAAAAAAAAAAAAAGAAATGCTTCTCAGCTGGAATACAAATATACAGTACAAATTGATTTATTTAAAACTGTTACAAAAAAGCACAACAAAATATAGATTAATGCTCTGTTAAAGATCAGGTAGCATAATAGGATAGAAGCACCTGCCTAAAATCTAAGGCTTTGAAGGATGCATAATAGGTTATTGATTCATTATACGGAACGTAGGATCTGGGGACTGATTAGAATTATCTTAAAAACGTGGGCTGATCTTCAAAAAAAGGGCTGAACAAAGGCTCCGTATGAAGCTGTACCTTCATCTAACACAGTGGGTGAATGCAGTAGAGCGCTTGTCCTCGTGTTCCTCTTTATATCCTAATAAGGCTTCTTTGAAAAAAAAAAAAAAAAAAACAGCAAACACTGTCTCAGACCCTCTACGCATGGAGCCACTCACCCCTCCCAATGTTATGACATGGCACCACACGCCCCTCCCCCTCATGCTATACCATGGAGCCACATGCCCCCCATGCTATAACATGGAGTTATTCAACCCCCCCATGCTACAACATGGAGCCATTCAACCCCCCCCCCCAATGCTATAACATGGAGCCACTCAACCCCCCACAGCTATAACATACATGGAGCCACTCAAACCCCCCCCCCAGCTATAACATGCAGCCACTCAACCCCCCCCAGCTATAACATGGAGCCACTCAACCCCCCCCCCCATGCTATAACATGGAGCCACTCAACCCCCCCCATGCTATAACATGGAGCCACTCAACCCCCCCCCATGCTATAACATGGAGCCACTCAACCCCCATGCTATAACATGGAGCCACTCAACCCCCCATGCTATAACATGGAGCCACTCAACCCCCCCATGCTATAACATGGAGCCACTCAACCCCCCCATGCTATAACATGGAGCCACTCAACCCCCCCATACTATAACATGGAGCCACTCAACCCCCCCATGCTATAACATGGAGCCACTCAACCCCCCCATGCTATAACATGGAGCCACTAAACCCCCCCCCCATGCTAGAACATGGAGCTATCCCCCTCCCCATGCTATAACATGGAGCCACTCAACCCTCACCCATGCTATAGCATGGAGCCACTCAACCCCCCCATGCTATAACAGCCATTCAACCCCCATGCTATAACATGGCACCATTCCCCCCCCCCATGCTATCAATTGGCAACACTCACCCCATCCTACAACATTGCTTAAAATCTGCTTTCCTATCTTTAGAGTTCATGATAAAAACCAACATTGGTCATTATTCTGACCTGTCCGCTCTTCTTCAAACTTTCCATTGAGCATACTAACGTGTCCACCTTCATCTACTGTCTGAAAATAGTCCTCATGACAACTGCTCTCTATGGCATATGCAGGTGCTTTTAATTCTTTTAGAAGGTCTGTTGTGCCTTGCTCTTGAACTGAATCACATGCTGGCTTCTTTAGAACTCCAGTAGAAAGAACGCCTACTGCAATTCTCAACTCTACATAATAGCCATGGCCATCAAAAAGCCCAACCATTGAGTTGAGGTCCCTCAACAAATTCTCCTTAATGCCAAATGATTAGGTGATCCCATTCTTTAGCCCCAATGAAAGGAGGCAGAGCCACAAAATACCGAAGGGAAACCTCATCCACTGGAGCGACCAAGAGATACAAGAAGCCAAAACATCATGCAACTGTTTTGGTAAAAAGTGGCTTTTAATAATATGAAGTTGTGATTTGCTTGTGCAGGGGGCAAAGCAACGGGTTCACTTTAACTTCTTCTCTGAAGCTACACAAATTTCAGTCTTTTCACTTACACCCTGATCTGTTCAGACAGTGGGCGCAAAAAGGTAGGCCTGAGGTCTCTGTCCCTCGTCATTGGATTTGATTGACAGCAGTGGGAGCCAATGGCTGTGCTGCTATCAATCTATCCAATCAGGACACGAGACACCAGCTAGAGCTTGTGTACTCGTCCCCGGGGAGAAGAAAACCGGGCTCAGGTAAGTAAAATGGGGGTACTGGGGGGCTGCAGCACTACAGAAGGTTTTTCACCTTAATGCATAGAGTGCATTAAGGTAAAAAACCACGAGGGTTTAGAACCCCTTTAATGTTATTTGCTCTTTCCCTACCGGACACCAATGGCATCTTGATGGGATCCTAATTTCGAAGTCTCAGCAAGATCCCTGACTCCAGTAAACGCAAGTACAACCAGTTTCACTAAAGGTGAAACTTTTTCAAAGAACTGCCAATCTAAACAGGACATGTGCCAAAAGGAATAGCTTATTGGCCATACCTAGGAGTGTCCAGTGTTGTAGGTGCAGTCAATGGTTACCAAACCATCCAAAAAAGAAGACCAACTGCACTTGCCTTAGAGAAATATTTGCTCTTTGCTAGTTTATCACAGGCCTGTGATCAGATGAAAATAGGAGATAGAAAGCCGGCAACATGTTAATCTGCAAAAGATTTTATTATTGCAGGGGGGAGTACAAAAAAAACAAACAAAACAAAGGCTTTACGCGTTTCAGCCTATAGCCGTAGTCATAGCCATCATGGCTATGACTAAATCTGGCTACACATTATACAATTTTCCTTTACATTTACCAAAACCATATAATATGAGGTCAAACCCAAACACTTTCAAACTGTATGCAATCAGGTAGGTCCTTGCACTACACAGTTGAAGGTAAATCTAAAGGAAATTGAACAAAAAAAAAATTGTATAATGTGTAGCCAGCTTGAGGCCGAAACACGTAAGCCTTTGTATTTTCTATACTCCACCTGCAATAATAAAATCTTCATATTAAGAAGGACCAGTTCTCGGCTTTCTATCTCCCCTTCTCATGTTGTGTTTGGGTGCATGGAAGACACCGCAAGCCAGTGCAGCCACTGCTCGCCGCCTCAGGAAAATCATCCGGCATTGCCTCTGTTCATATGTGATTAGATGAAGGTAGAAGCGTCATAACACTAGCGAGTATGAGTCCTTACAGAAACTAGGGTAAGGGAAAGATGGGGGGGCAAGAAGAGAATGAATGTAGTGTCCAGTGATTTCCAGAATGGGTACAGGTGCCTTCTAAAAGCAGGTTTGGCAGTGTGGAAATTCAATAAAAAACAAAAAAACAGCATACTACCAAACACCAAGTGTATCCCAGAGCTGAGATCAATATATATATTATATAACATAACATGTCTCTGCAGGTAAAGCTTTCAGTCAGAATCAAACAAGGTGCAGGGAGAGCCAGGGTCCATGCTACAACAGGACATGTACCTTTTTATTGCACTCTGGGTGTGTTTTGGGGTAGATTAGGAACCCTGCTGTGCCAAGACTATGGTGCTGGCTCGGGAATGTCAGCTACTCAGCAAACATCATCTCTCTGAAGTCTTGGGTGTGCTATGGATCTTCACTGGCACTGCAACACTGCTTGGTGCTAAAGAAAGGAGTTGGAAAGCTGCCTATCAAACTAAAAGAAGAATGATCAAATCAACATAGCAGAAAAACATGCAGTTCCAGTGGAAGCCTAGAAAACCCAGGAAGACGCATACCAAAAATAGCCAGTGTTCTTTCTCTGCAAAATATTATATTATCACACTCTGCAATATTTTAAAACCCCCTTTTTGCTTCCCCTACCCTAATCCTTGCTCAAAACTTGTAATGGGAGCCCATCACAACTGCCATTACATACAATGCCTTGATTCTTATCCAGCGCTAGAGGTTTTCATTGGCCAGCTTCCAGAACCAATGCTGGCCCTGGGGCAGAAAGTCAGGATGCCATCGCACATGTCAACAAACCAGCCTTTTAAACAAACATGGCTTCCAGGAACTGGCCAATGGAATCATCTCAACACAGATTGGGAGCCTCAACATGGCCTTGGTTTTCATCCAGTGCTAGAGTCTTTCATTGGCCAACTTTCAGAACCAATGCTGGCCCTGGTAACGAAAAAACCAGGATGACATCACACATGGCAAAAAACAAAACAAAAAAAAACAGCCTTTTTAAACATGTATGGCATCCAGGAATTGGCCAATGGAGTCATCCCAACACAGACTGGGACCCTCAACAAGGCCTTGGTTCTCATCCAGCGCTACAGGCTTTCATTGGCCAACTTCCAGAACCCATGCTGGCCCTGGGGCAGAAAACCAGGATGCCATCACACTTGGTGACAAACCAGCCTTTTAAACAAACATGGCTTCCAGAATCGGCCAATGGAATCATACCAGCACTGATTGGGAGCCTCAACATGGCCTTGGTTCTCATTCAGAGCTAGAGGCTTTCATTGGCCAACCTCCAGAATCAAAAACCAGGATGGCATCACACACGGTGACAAACCAGCCAACAAGTACATCTTCCAGGAATCGGGCCAATGGAATCCTCCTGGCACTGATTGGGAGCCTCAGTCATAGCCGCTAACAGCAGTTGTGGTAAGTTCTTGCTTAATGCATGGAGAACAACAATTTATGAAGAGTACAATATGTTTCACATGGTTACAAAGAAAATAAAACCTTTTAAGTTTTCCATCTAAATAACAGGCAGTAACTGTCTAGTGGAGGTAATTAAAGGGTCAGTTCAAGTAAAATAGATACTTCAGTTGCTGGTGGATGCTGGTGAGATACATTCCCCAATGTCTCCTTAGATTGCTAGGGGACTCCAATAGTGAAATCCCTCCAATGAGTATTCATCTCCTTCCCATTCTGGAGTGGCACTTCTCCTGAGAAGTCCCATAGCTCCCTATAAAATTCACCATATGGCCAGATGTATGTGGCGTTTACATGTATCTAGTGAAGAGTAATTTTAATGTTACAGCATACAAAGACATTTTAAACCAGGGTTCAATGGAACCTTAGGGTTCCTCCAGAGGTTTTTAGGGGTTCCTTGAGCAATGAAGAATTTCTTCCTCTCTGATAAGTTCCCACTGACACCATTGATCTTTTTAGGAGGATAATTCTTCCCAATGACCACAAGTGTAAGGAGCCTTCTTCCCACTGACCATCACACTAATGTATCATACATTGTATAGTATTTTGTTTTGCAAGGGTTCCCCGAGACCGGAAAGTTATTTCTACAGTTCCTCTGTGTTGAAAATGTTTATAAAGACTGTTTTTCACCAAGGTTGGAAGCACACAAGTGTCTAAGACATTTTCTGTTCCAGCATGACTATGCAGCAAAAAGGCAACGTCTATTCGGATTCCCAGCTGAGAGTGTCTTCCGTGCACCCAAGCAAAAGCTATAGCAGAAATAGACAGCCGGCAACGCAAAACATCCACATGAGAAAGTCTATTATCTACAGGGTGAATATAAGGTAAAAATAAAACCTTACGCACTTCGGCACGTAGCCTTAATCATAGCCTATTAGCTAATAAAGATTTTCGCATGTGGTGCTTCGAATTGCCGGCTGTCCATTTCTGCTCCAGCATGACCATGCCTCTTTATACAAAGCCAGCTCCATAAATACATGGTTTGATGGGTCTGGTGTGTAGCGCATGTCCTGCACACATTCAACCCTAATAAACACCTTTGGGATTAACTGAAAAGCCAAATGTAAGCCAGGTCTCCTTGTCCAACATCAGTACCTGACTTCAAAAATGTTGATTTGGCTGTATGGGAAAAGCCACACTATAAAATCTTATGAATGACCTTCCCAGGTGAGTTGAGACTGTTTTAGCTGCAATGCTCATATAGGTGTGATCGTTAGATGTTCACAAACTTTTGGCCATATAGTGTAAATAAAAGAACATCAAAAGGGAGGAGTATGATTAGAAGCTCAGGGGCAGAGATTCCTCTGGCTGAATCCCCGACAAATTTAAGAAGCTAGTACGTGACCAAATAAACCAGCATCTACTTACAACTGAAATATCACTTTTGGGGTGGACTGCCCCTTTAAACTCCTGCATCAGCAGGGACCTGTCCGCATTCCTCCTTTATTATCCCTGTACTCTAACTGTGCAAATTTATTCCGCTTGCAGAGGGGGCCTTATTTTTTTTTTTAACGTAGCGCTACTTCCCTGCGTTTGACCGGCCCTCGATGGACAACTTCACCTCCTGCGGAATGAAAGAGTGTCGTGAAGGAGAAGGCCGGGTTTCTGAACCGTGCCCACTGTATCTTTGGACTGCTGAACTGGGCCAGCTTGACTGAGCTAAAGGAAGAGAGGACATGGACAGGGTATGAGAGCTCTGTGCCATGCCATCTTTCTGGCGCCGATTCTGTTTATCGCCATCTCTCTCTGGGCACTCCCTAGACTGTAACACTGCTTTCTCATTAGGGAGTGGCAGGGCTTGATGAGCAGAGATGCCACTAGCTGGGGAGGCACCGTTCTTGGATAAATTCTGCAGGCTAATGGAGATGCAGACATCTCCTACTTGGAGCTGGTGGCAGGGAAGTGCAAATAGTTGAGCGGTCTGGGAGGGGTTACAAGATGACCAGCCTTGACCATATACAAAGAATGGATGTTCAGGTGGGACATCCAAACAGACTTTGCTCTGCTGCTCCCCAACAATGAACTGAAGAGTCACAAATCCTGGCCACTGGCTATCCTGGATGTCCACCACAGTGCTGGAGTCGATTTTAAGGCCACCACTGACCTCGGCACTGCGCACAAAATCCTGGGTCTGCAGATCTTCCACTCTCTTCAGCTCTCCAGTGGCAAGCTGAATAATGGCTCCTTTCATAAAGTGGGAGGGAAGGGTGGTGGAATGTGGAGGCTGAGTGGGTCCTGTGGGTGGAGAGCTTCTATCTGGGTGAGAATCTCTGTTGAGGCCTCCAGGAGATTTTGTCCTTTGGGTTTTAGAGGCATGTTGGGGAACGTCTGAAGGTAGGTTCTCTTTGTGACACATTGCTCCTTGGGTTGAGTCTCCATTTGATATAAGTGCATTTTTCTCTGTGTATTGGAGAGGGTGTTGAACGTTGTATAAGCTCCTAAGTTCTACTCTGGATGGACTTGCCATGGTTTTTTTGCCCTGCTCTGCTTCATGTTTACCATCGATGGAAAGGTTTAACGGGCTTGTTCTGTCTTTTCTCTGAACAGAGGGTGTACAGAACTCTTGGGATGCCATACTTCCCACCACTCTCTGAACCTCTAGATCTGTATCAGGAGTGCTCCGATGGGTCATCAAAGTGACTTCTGTCCTTTGTGGTGCATGTCCTAAGTATACGTCACAGTCCAACAGACCTTCACCCTTACCCCTTGCCATGTGCAGCTCTGCGTCATGCATGTACTGGTCCACAGCTTGACTGCCCCTCCGAATGTGGGCAGATTCAGGCCCTCTCTGGGCCCCATTGCTAGGCGTGATCAATGATTCTTTGCGATTTGGAGAGGCCGAACTATGGTCTTGATTAGGAGGACATGTCAAGACCATTTCATGCACAGGATAGCCCGCTTGCAGCTGAGAAGAATGCTGATAAAATATGGGAACCCTTCCCTTTGTGACATCGACAGGTACGACACCCAGGAGCACAGGGGGCGATTGTGCTGTGTTCACTTTATTAAAAGAGTGTGGAGATGGAGTCTGCGGAGGGGGAGTCACCCCCTCAGACAAAATGGAGTTATATGGCACATAGTGAGGAACATGAGAAGCAGCCAAGGTAGCGGGAGGAGATATCACAGCTCGCTGAAGAAAGCCAGGGGGGACAGCATATGGAACGGCATAAGGAGACCCAAGAAACTGAACAGATGCGTGCGAAATGGGAGTATAATGGATGGGTGGATATGTCATTCCTGGATGCTGGATCAACTGAGATGCTACATTAAAGGAGGGAGGAATAGAGCCCACCACAGAGTGGAGGCTCTGCGGGGAGAAGGCAGTGGATGGGACTGCAAGTTTGTAAAGGTTTCCATACTGATCCACAGTGACAGTCTCGGCGCCTTCCCCGGCCACTTCGTAGCTGACCCCATGTCCTTGTCCTGCTGCCACCAGCACGCCTCTGGGCCAGTTGTTAGGTGCCTCAGTAGCTGGACTATTGTTGGAGGAAGAGGAGGAGGCGGTGACATTATCCACCTTGGGCGGCTCCTCTATGTGTATAGTGCTCTGGACCAGATCGCGTTTCTTTGGTGGAAGGCATTCCTGGCTGCGCTCGTGTGCAGGCTTCATGGTGCTTCCTGCTCTTAGTGGGGCCTCTATGGCTTTCGGACAGCTTCATGGGTGTCTTGCAGCAATGGCTGGTGATGACACCACGTGTATCCTGTGGGCATCTTGTTGAGCTAAAAACTGGAGGAAAAGAATGCGAATTAGTAGGAGACAATGTTATCACATGAAACCAAAGGACACTACAATGACAATGACTTCTGCTAACAAGCAAAAATATTTAAATAAATACTTACCTTTCCCGTTACCGTCCCATTAATAAAGTATAGTCCCCTGAAGTCTGCACTAGAAAACCAGCACTTCCATGAGTGAAGTGCCAAACTCCTGGTCTCCAGCCCAGCTCCACCTAATTACTGCATCCTTTTACCTTGAAAATAGGTCACAGAGAACCCCAACTTTAACCACTTAAGGACCACCCAGAATGTACTGCGGACGGGTAGCCCGTACAGGCCTAGCGATGTACCTGTACACTGCTGGCAATCAACACAGGGCTCTGTACAGAGGGAACGATCTCTTTGTTTCTTCTCCCTGCAAAGCAGGGAGAAGGAACAAAGAAGGGAGAAGGAACAAAGATTTTTAGTAAAAATCAGTACACATTACCACTTGTTAGGCACACACTTAACCCCTTGATTACCCTGAGATGTTAACCCCTTCCCAGCCAGTGTCATTAGTACAGTGACAGTGTATAATATTATCCCTGATCACTGTATTGGTGTCACTGGTGATATCAGTGGCAGTTAGTCAATTCCCAGCCAGCGTCAGTTAGTGTCAGATTGTCTGCCGCACTAGCACAGTCCCACTATAAGTTGATATACAACAGAAGGGGGGGGGGGAATGTATATCTCCATATACTGGGACTTTAAATGAAGCGCACAAGGAAAGGGGGGTAGTGCGCCTCCATCCCTAATTATAAATTCACAAAATAATAAAAGAGTATGGGACTTTAAGTGAGGCAGGTTCAAACACAAATTTGAGAGTAAAAATAATATTTTTAATGTACATGAGTATCAAGTTGCGTAACGTTATATATAACAAAAAATTGCTCAGTGCATATGCAGACATCTTGGGAAGTAAATTGCATACATATAAACAGAGTGTAAAACATGATTGCCATAACAGGGGGACAATAATACATATTTCATGAGTATAACTTGTAATATACAGTAAAATTCATAAAAATCTTGGTGGAAATGTGAGGGGTTACATCCTCAAAAGCTTGACGCGTTTCGTCGGTAAGCCGACTCATCAGGAGCAGATATTGAATATCTGTAAATAGTGGAGATGTTCTAAATCAAAAAATGGGGCCCATGATATGGAAAGTATTATATGTAAAAAGATATATATAGAGCGAAGAGATGGTCAAATCCACAAATTTACATCCCATTGGAACACTGAACTCCGAATAATCCCGGTGTGCAGGGGTCACCATATCAAGCCTCCCCGGGAGCTGAGGTATCGACGTTTTCAAAGGCGGCCGACGTCGATGACAAAACGCATAAGGCGGGGCTACGCACTTACGCCACTTCCGGTACGGAGTCAGGGAGCCTGGAACGCAGCTGGACCGCACGCTGCGAGACGGCTCTTCCTGGTTACCGAATACACACTCGGGGTAGTGTTTTTTGTAGCTTTCATTCACTTATGGGAAAAAACTTTGTGTTTTTATGGTAATTTAAATAAGCATTTTTATTCAATATACTACACTATGGGAGTGTATCTCTTCATATGACGACTCATCCCTGAAGATCCCTTTTCTGGATATGGTGGCAGAGGCTGTGATGTACGGTTGACTGTTCCAGGTGTCCTGGTTTAGTGGAAGCAAGAGCCATTGCTAGAGGGACTACAGGAAACCATCTATGAAGACTGCCTATGATATTCCATACTGCCTGTCACCCCTGTAGGGGTATAAGGAGCTGGTGAGTGTGGAGCCATAGGGGGAGCACAGAAGTCACCGGTCAATTTGAGCACAAGAGTCACCAGACTGTTTGGAACTTTTTGAACATTTTTTGACAACAATTTTTTGGAGTATTGCAGACTTTTCACTTTTTTTACTGCAAAAAAAAAAAAAATATATATATATAATAATTTATATATATATTTTTTATTTTTTTTTGTAATAGACTGGCACATATGCCTAGCACTGCATATTATTTTAGTTTACATGTTGGTGTCATTTTTCATTTTATATATTTTATGGTATTATTGATCAATTATAAATCATAACTGATTGATTTGTTTGGTTACAGATATACGTTCATAGGGGGTTATTATATAATGTGTAAATCATTACAGTGGTTTTGGTAGCACTGGTGTTGCACACACAGTTCACATACCCCCCAATTAGGAAGCGCCATTCACCCCATTTTTCACTTATTTATACCATCAACCCCTATTTGTGTGGGGGAAAAAAATAAAAAGATATAAATTTAATTTGGGTACAGTGTTGCATGGCCACGCAAATTACCAGTTAAAGTAGCACAGTGCTGAAAAGCAAAACATGGTCTGGTCATGAAGCCGGCGCTCAAGTGGTTTAAGTGGAAGTCGGAGCAACTTTTTTTTTTTTCCCTTTTAATTTGTTGTGATCTTTAACTTAATGACTGTATTAATCTTTTTTTTTTTTGCTCACCACTAATTATTTCTGACATATCAATAACTAAATCCCGACCCCAATTGTTCCTACTGGTAGCACAATAAAAATGATGCCAGTTTTGATGGCACAGCGGCACAGAGCGCTCTGAAGGCGACATGCTACACATATATTAAAGTCTCTCTCCCTTCACTCACAGAGGTCGATTTACAGCATCACACCCGCTATGTCACGCCTACATGTATGTTCCCAGCAGATCACAGGATCATGTGAACACATCACGTTACTCCTTTGAGCCTCTGCAGGAACCCCCTCCCTTCAGGCTGCATCTGCTGAAGAAATCAATACGGTCAGCTACATCACGTAACCAGATTTTATTAGACAATTTTATTTTATGCCACTTACACAATAGAGGCTTTTGATGCATGTGGAGGGAGTTTCTCTGTTGAACTTCTAGAGTTAGTCATTTTAGCTGTAGCTGTTTTTTTAATGCTTTTGTACCAAAAAAATAGTCAAACAAAAACCAAAAAAGTGCTTAGCGGAGAGGAGAGCATGATCTAAGTGTAGTATAAACACATTTATTGTGGTGAAAAGACATAACTGTACATTAACAGATAAAAACAATGTGGTTGGTTTACTAAAAATGGAGAGTGCAAAATCTGGTGCAATCCTACATAGAAACCAATCAGCTTCCAGCTTTTTTGTCAAAGCTTAATTACACAAGCTGAAGTTAGAAGCTGATTGGCTGCCATGCACAGCTGCACCAGAATATGCACTCTTCAGTTTTAGTAATTCATCCACCAATGGCTTATGAAAAGATAAAGGACTCTGGTGGAAGTCCTCAGCACAGTAGGACGCCTGGGTCCAGACAACACAATGGGTAGGCTGGTACAGTCATCTGTATGGCTAAGAAGAGATACCAGGGGACACCAACGAAGTGCAGTATATACAAACAATGGTGGTACTAACAAGGGCCAAATTGTAATGCCTAGATGACTGGGTCAGGGCAACTCCAAAACTGCAGCTCTTGTGGGATGTTCTCAGTCTGCATCAGGTCATCAGGACTGAGCAAAAGTGGTCCCAGAAGGAAATCCAGTAAACCAGTGACAAGGTCATGGACGGCCAAGACTCGCCGATGGAGGCGGGGAGGGAAGACTCGCCGATGGAGGCGGGGAGGGAAGACTCGCCGATGGAGGCGGGGAGGGAAGACTCGCCGATGGAGGCGGGGAGGGAAGACTCGCCGATGGAGGCGGGGAGGGAAGACTCGCCGATGGAGGCGGGGAGGGAAGACTCGCCGATGGAGGCGGGGAGGGAAGACTCGCCGATGGAGGCGGGGAGGGAAGACTCGCCGATGGAGGCGGGGAGGGAAGACTCGCCGATGGAGGCGGGGAGGGAAGACTCGCCGATGGAGGCGGGGAGGGAAGACTCGCCGATGGAGGCGGGGAGGGAAGACTCGCCGATGGAGGCGGGGAGGGAAGACTCGCCGATGGAGGCGGGGAGGGAAGACTCGCCGATGGAGGCGGGGAGGGAAGACTCGCCGATGGAGGCGGGGAGGGAAGACTCGCCGATGGAGGCGGGGAGGGAAGACTCGCCGATGGAGGCGGGGAGGGAAGACTCGCCGATGGAGGCGGGGAGGGAAGACTCGCCGATGGAGGCGGGGAGGGAAGACTCGCCGATGGAGGCGGGGAGGGAAGACTCGCCGATGGAGGCGGGGAGGGAAGACTCGCCGATGGAGGCGGGGAGGGAAGACTCGCCGATGGAGGCGGGGAGGGAAGACTCGCCGATGGAGGCGGGGAGGGAAGACTCGCCGATGGAGGCGGGGAGGGAAGACTCGCCGATGGAGGCGGGGAGGGAAGACTCGCCGATGGAGGCGGGGAGGGAAGACTCGCCGATGGAGGCGGGGAGGGAAGACTCGCCGATGGAGGCGGGGAGGGAAGACTCGCCGATGGAGGCGGGGAGGGAAGACTCGCCGATGGAGGCGGGGAGGGAAGACTCGCCGATGGAGGCGGGGAGGGAAGACTCGCCGATGGAGGCGGGGAGGGAAGACTCGCCGATGGAGGCGGGGAGGGAAGACTCGCCGATGGAGGCGGGGAGGGAAGACTCGCCGATGGAGGCGGGGAGGGAAGACTCGCCGATGGAGGCGGGGAGGGAAGACTCGCCGATGGAGGCGGGGAGGGAAGACTCGCCGATGGAGGCGGGGAGGGAAGACTCGCCGATGGAGGCGGGGAGGGAAGACTCGCCGATGGAGGCGGGGAGGGAAGACTCGCCGATGGAGGCGGGGAGGGAAGACTCGCCGATGGAGGCGGGGTGGGGGGAGGCTCATTCGATGGAGGCGGGGTGGGGGGAGGCTCATTCGATGGAGGCGGGGTGGGGGGAGGCTCATTCGATGGAGGCGGGGTGGGGGGAGGCTCATTCGATGGAGGCGGGGTGGGGGGAGGCTCATTCGATGGAGGCGGGGTGGGGGGAGGCTCATTCGATGGAGGCGGGGTGGGGGGAGGCTCATTCGATGGAGGCGGGGTGGGGGGAGGCTCATTCGATGGAGGCGGGGTGGGGGGAGGCTCATTCGATGGAGGCGGGGTGGGGGGAGGCTCATTCGATGGAGGCGGGGTGGGGGGAGGCTCATTCGATGGAGGCGGGGTGGGGGGAGGCTCATTCGATGGAGGTGGGGGGAGGCTCATTCGATGGAGGCGGGGTGGGGGGAGGCTCATTCGATGGAGGTGGGGGGAGGCTCATTCGATGGAGGCGGGGTGGGGGGAGGCTCATTCGATGGAGGCGGGGTGGGGGGAGGCTCATTCGATGGAGGCGGGGTGGGGGGAGGCTCATTCGATGGAGGCGGGGTGGGGGGAGGCTCATTCGATGGAGGCGGGGTGGGGGGAGGCTCATTCGATGGAGGCGGGGTGGGGGGAGGCTCATTCGATGGAGGCGGGGTAGGGGGAGGCTCATTCGATGGAGGCGGGGGGAGGCTCATTCGATGGAGGCGGGGGGAGGCTCATTCGATGGAGGCGGGGGGAGGCTCATTCGATGGAGGCGGGGGGAGGCTCATTCGATGGAGGCGGGGGGAGGCTCATTCGATGGAGGCGGGGGGAGGCTCATTCGATGGAGGCGGGGGGAGGCTCATTCGATGGAGGCGGGGGGAGGCTCATTCGATGGAGGCGGGGGGAGGCTCATTCGATGGAGGCGGGGGGAGGCTCATTCGATGGAGGCGGGGGGAGGCTCATTCGATGGAGGCGGGGGGAGGCTCATTCGATGGAGGCGGGGGCAGGCTCATTCGATGGAGGCGGGGGCAGGCTCATTCGATGGAGGCGGGGGCAGGCTCATTCGATGGAGGCGGGGGCAGGCTCATTCGATGGAGGCGGGGGCAGGCTCATTCGATGGAGGCGGGGGCAGGCTCATTCGATGGAGGCGGGGGCAGGCTCATTCGATGGAGGCGGGGGCAGGCTCATTCGATGGAGGCGGGGGCAGGCTCATTCGATGGAGGCGGGGGCAGGCTCATTCGATGGAGGCGGGGGCAGGCTCATTCGATGGAGGCGGGGGCAGGCTCATTCGATGGAGGCGGGGAGGGAAGGCTCATTTGATGGGGGCGGGGAGGGAAGGCTCATATTGACGGAGACGGGGGAGGGAAGGCTCATTTGATGGAGGTGGGGAGGGAAGGCTCATTTGATGGGGGCGGGGAGGGAAGGCTCATATTGACGGAGACGGGGGAGGGAAGGCTCATATTGACGGAGACGGGGGAGGGAAGGCTCATATTGATGGAGGCGGGGAGGGAAGGTTTATATTGATGGAGGCGGAGAGAATAGGATGGCTTGTGTAGTCCGATCCAATAGAAGAGCTACTGGAGCTCAGTTTGCTGAAAAAGTGCATGCTGGATCTGATAGAAAGGCGTCAGAACACACAAAGCATCGCCGTTTGCTGTGTAGGGGGCTGTGTAGCCGCAGACCGGTCAGGGTGTCCATGCTGACCCATGTCCATAGCCAAAAGCTCCTACAATGGGCACGTGATCATCAGAACTCAACAATGGAGCAATGGAAGAAGGTGGCCTGGACTGGCGAATTCAAGAATGGTTTGAGGAACACAACAAGGAGTTTAAGGTGATGACTTGGCCTCCAAATTCTGTGGAATGTGCACGAAAAAAGTCAGATCCATGGAGGCCTCACCTCGCAACTTACAGGACCTAAAGTTGTTCTAAAGTCAAAGTTTTTTTACCTTAATGTATTCTCTACATTAAGGTAAAAAACGTTTCAATAGCAGCGCCCCCCCTCAAACACTTACCCAATCTCATTCCAGCACTGTGTGGAGTTTTTCTCCATTTTCCTCTATTCACTGGCTCTGAGGGCAGCGGGTGCCATTGGCTTTTGCAGCTGTCAGTCAAATCCAGTGAGGGGGAGGGAAGGCAGGGGGCGGGCCAAGCCATGCTGTATGTGTCTGTGGACACACACAGCTCGGCTCAGGAGCGTGCCTGCACGAGTGCCCCCTCAGCACACCAATTGCTGAGGGGGCACGTGAAGAAGAGGAGGAGTGGAAAGCACCAGTGGGGGCTCTCAGAAGGGGAGGTTCGTTCGGGGCAGCTCTGTGCAATATCTTTGCACAGAGCAGGCAAGTATAATGTTTTTTTTATCTTATGAAAGAAAACTGAGCCTTTACAATCACTTTAAAGCGGAGCGCCGCCGAAAATTTTTTTTTTTAAAAGTCAGCAGCTACAAATACTGCAGCTGCTGACTTTTAAAACATGGATACTTACCTGTTCAGGGCGCCCGCGATGTCGGCACCCGAGGCCGAACCGTCTCTCCGTCCTCGGGTGCTGCCGCCTCCATCTTCGTTAAGGGAATCAGGAAGTGAAGCTGTGCGGCTTCACTTCCCGGTTCCCTATTGCGCATGTGCGAGTCGCGCAGCGCAATACGAATGGTCCCTGCTGCCTCTGGGACCCGTGTGTTTCCCAGCAGGCAGCGGGGAGGGAGCAGGAAGTGGCGTAAATAACCGCAGATTCTGCGGCTATCTATGCCGGAAGTGAGTACAGATACCTGTAATATACAGGTATCTGTACTCCCCTCCCCCCTGAAAGGTGCCAACTGTGTCACCGGAGGGGGGGAGGAATCTGATGAGTGGAAGTTCCACTTTTGGGTGGAACTCCACTTTAAGGCTCGGTTCATATATATGCAAAATGCATTTTAAACTTGACAAGTGAACCGGCATCCTTCTCTATGGAGTTCACATATCTGTGGGCCGGTCACAGTGCATTATTTAAAACCACTTCAAAACCGGGCCATAGTTTAAAAAATGTCCTTGATTTGAGTGTGGATATCTGAATGATGGGTGCAGCTAGAGGCATCATTCAGAAATCATTCTTTCCAGCAGGCGATTCTGTGTACGATAAGAGCGATCATATTGGCAGTTCCGCCGCTTGATCGTTCTTATAAGCGACGGAAGGGGACCCCCCCTCCCACCGCAATCCGGTGCTTCTCCGGGCTCTCCCGTGCCATCGGGGGCCCGGAGAAAGAATCGGCCTGGTGCCGGATGACGACGATAGAGATTTCCGGTGACCAGATGGTCACCAGTCATCTCTATGACCGTCGGAGGCCCGAGCGCGACGTTATGACGTCACGCCCATGATCTTGGATGTTAACAAGGCCGCGATCGTGGCTGTCAGCATGTAAAAAAAAAAGTGTAAAAATTAAAAAAAATTAAGTAAAATAAGGGTAGCTTGCGCTCAGAACCGAACGCACACACAAGTCCCGCCCACAACCACACAGCCCCCGCACCTCTGGCCCCCTTTACAACCACACAGCCCCCGCACCTCTGGCCCCCTTTACAACCACACAGCCCCCGCACCTCTGGCCCCCTTTACAACCACACAGCCCCCGCACCTCTGGCCCCCTTTACAACCACACAGCCCCCGCACCTCTGGCCTCCTTTACAACCACACAGCCCCCGCACCTCTGGCCCCCTTTACAACCACACAGCCCCGCACCTCTGGCCCCCTTTACAACCACACAGCCTCGCACCTCTGGCCCCCTTTACAACCACACAGCCCCCGCACCTCTGGCCCCCTTTACAACCACACAGCTCCCGCACCTCTGGACCCCTTTACAACCACACAGCCCCCCGCACCTCTGGCCCCCTTTACAACCACACAGCCCCCGCACCTCTGGCCCCCTTTACAACCACACAGCTCCCGCACCTCTGGACCCCTTTACAACCACACAGCCCCCGCACCTCTGGACCCCTTTACAACCACACAGCCCCCGCACCTCTGGACCCCTTTACAACCACACAGCCCCCGCACCTCTGGACCCCTTTACAACCACACAGCCCCCTCAGCACTGCTCTTTCCTACCTTGCCCCATGCAGAGAGGGAAACAGAGCAGAGCAGGAAGCTGAATGAGAACACGGGAGACACACAGCAGCGCTGATAATTTAGCTACACTGTATTGACACTAATGGGCACTGATAGGTGGCACTAATTAAAAATGATAGGTGGCACTGGTAGGCACTGATTAGCTGCACTGGTGGGCACCGAGGCAGGGACCGATGTCCCTGTAACAGAAGCTGGTTACCGGCTTTCTGCTTCTCTCCTCACGCTGATCGCTAAACCGGCTTGTTCACTTCGGTGATCGGCTGTCATTGGCTGACAGCTGATCACGTGGTAAAGGGTCCCTTTACTCTGTTCTGTGATCAGCCGAGTCGGAAGTCACAGATCCTGCCAACACTTGCTCCCCAGGAGGAGCGCGAGCAACGCAATGACGAGAGGACATCTATTGACGCCCTCTCGGTACCCCCCCTCCCTCCAGTACCATCCCCCCTCCTCCTTCCAGTACCACCCCCCCTCCAGTACCATCCTCCCACCTGGGGTCATAACTGATCAGCACCATAGCTCAGACAAAAACAAAGATGTCCGCTTCCTTGGCTGTAAAGGATGGGGGGTGGGTTAATTCTCCATGGAGAGGGAGCTGCAGCGCCACCCGGCTGGTAATCACCAACCCGGGTACAAAATGCATAACTTCTCTACTCCATCGTCACCTAGAAAGATGATGTCTGGGGGCCACACAGGGACCCTTCTGGTCTGGTAATGGGGTCCCGGAGTGCTGTCTATGTGATCAGACTTGTTGGTGTGCTGGTGACCTCTTCTATCCACCTTCTCTCTATCAGTCCCGATCACTGTTGTCACCGGGACAGGAAGTGATGAGAAATCCAACAATATGATTGGTTGCCAGGACAAGAATAGAGGGGAACTCTCCCAATGGGGGATGCTCGTTACCATAACGACCCAGAAGGTGTTCCCCTCACTTGGTAGAGATTTCCTTCCACTTCCTGTTGCATCTCCAAGACATGAAGAGAAGTCAAATGTTTTGATTGGCTGGCAGAACAGGAATGGGGGAGGGGGGGGGGGCGACACCTGTTAATGTAACAACCTCACTTAGTAGAGACTTCCTGTTGTGTCCCGAGGGCCGGGACTGACAAGAAATGGAGGGAAACCTTCCAATGGGAACACTTGTTACCATAACAAGCAAGGGGGCGTTTCCCTCAATTTGTAGAGGTTTCCTCCCACTTCCTGTTGTGCCTCCGGGACAGGAAGTGATGAGAAATCATTTTGATTGGTCACGTAAAGCAGAAATTGGAGGGGAAACCTCCTAATGCAGACATGTGTTCTTGTGACAACCCAGAGGGCGTTCCCTCCTCTTGGTGGAGACTTCCTTCCACTTCCTGTTGTGTCTCCGGGTCAGGAAGTGGTAAGAAATCCATAGTTATGATTAGTCAACATAAGAGGCGCAGAGGGGAAATCTTCCAATGAGGGACACTAGTTCTGGCAAACAACCAAGGGGGCATTTCCCCCACCCGGTGGAGATTTCCTCTCACTTCCTGCTGTATATCCTGGACAGGAAGTGAGGAGAAATCCAATGTTCTGATTGGTCACCAGAACAGGACTGGGAGGGAAAATCTTCCAATGAGGGGCATTTGTTACCGTAACAACCAAAATGGCGGTCCCCTCACTTTGTGGAGATTTTCTCCTACTTCCTGTTGTGTCTCCGGGACTGGAAGTGATGAGAAATCATTTTGATTGGTCACCAAAAGCAGAAATGGGAGGGGAAACTTCCTAATGCAGACATTTCGTTCTTGTGACAACCCAGAGGGCGTTCCCTTCTTTTGGTAGAGACTTCCTTCCACATCCTGTTGTGTCTCTGGGACAGGAAGTGATGAGAAATCCAACAATTTGGTTGGCTGCCAGAACAGGAGGGGGGGGGGGAACAATCTTCCAACGGGAGACGTGTTACCATAACAACCCAGAGAGAATTTCCCCTCACTTGGTAGAGATTTCCTCCCACTTCCTGTTGTCTCTCTGGCACAGGAAGTGACGAGAAATCCAATTATTTGATTGGTCACCAGAACAGGACTAGGAGGGGGAAATCTTTCCATGGGGAGGGGGACATCAGTTCCCATGACAACCATGAGAGCGTTTCCCTCACGTTGTGGAGATTTTCTCCCTTTTTCTATTGTGACCCCCGGGACAGGAAGTGATGAGAAATCCATAGTTCTGATTAGTCAACATAAGAGGCGAAGAGGGGAAATCTTCCAATGAGGGACACTAGTTCTGGCAACAAGAAAAGGAGGCATTTCCCCCACCCGGTGGAGATTTCCTCTCACTTCCTTCTGTATATCCTGGACAGGAAGTGAGGAGAAATCCAATGTTTTGATCGGTCACCACAACAGGACTGGGAGGGAAAATCTTCCAATGAGGGGCATTTGTTACCGTAACAACCAAAATGGCGGTCCCCTCACTTTGTGGAGATTTTCTCCCACTTCCTGTTGGGTCTCTGGGACTGGAAGTGATAAGAAATCATTTTGATTGGTCCTCAAAAGCATAAATGGGAGGGGAAACTTCCTAATGCAGACATTTGTTCTTGTGACAATACCAGAGGGCGTTCCCTTCTCTTGGTAGAGACTTCCTTCCACTTCCTGTTGTGTCTCCGGGACAGGAAGTGAGGAGAAATCCAATGTTTTGATTGGTCACCAGAACAAGACTAGGAGGGGAAATCTTCCAATGAGGGACTTTTGTTACCGTAAGAATGAAAATGGCGGTCCCCTCACTTTGTGGAAATTTTCTCCCACTACCTGCTGTGTCTCCGGGACAGGAAGTAATGAGAAATAATTTTGACTAGTCACCAAAAGCAGAAATGGGAGGGAAAACTTCCTAATGCAGACATTTGTTCTTGTGACAACCCAGAGGGCGTTCCCTTCTCTTGGTAGAGACTTCCTTCCAGATCCTTTTGTGTCTCCGGGACGGGAAGTGATGAGAAATCCAACAATTTGGTTGGCTGCCAGAACAGGAGGGGGGAGGAGGAACAATCTTCCAATAGGGAGACTTGTTACTATAACAACCCAGAGAGAATTTCCCTTCACTTGGTAGAGATTTCCTCCCACTTCCTGTTGTCTCTCCTGGACAGGAAGTGACGAGAAATCCAATTATTTGATTGGTCACCAGAACAGGACTATAGGGGAAATATTTCAATGGGGAGGGGACATCGGTTCCCATGACAACCATGATAGCATTTCCTTCACTTTGTGGAGATTTCCTCCCACTTCCTGTTGTCTCTCATGGACAGGAAGTGAGGAGAAATCCAATGTTTTGATTGGTCACCAGAACAGGTCTAGGAAGGGGAAATCTTCCAATGGGGGACTTTTGTTACCGTAACAACCAAAATGGCGGTCCCCTCACTTTGTGGAGATTTTCTCCCACTTCCTGTTGTGTCTCCGGGACAGGAAGTAAAGGGAAATCTCTCCAATGGGACACAAATGGCACAAAAAAACCCCCCAAAAAATCTTCCCATTCCCCTCGCCATCCGCAACATCGATGAAAGTTCCGGTGATAATATTCCGGGTACATCGCAGGGATTGGCCGGTCCAGGCGGATGAGTTCCAGGGACAGAGCTGACTAGAGAAGGAAAATCCAGCCAATCCCAGGGGGGACACCCCCTCCCCCCAACCATGTCCCTGGAAACCCCACCAGCTGGCCGGGATGAGCCCCCCCTCCCCTCCCCCCATACAGCCGTCACCCCTCCTCCACTCACCGGTACATCTTCTCATGATGGACTCCCCGCAGGCCGTCTGATCCCGGCCTCTACATGGCGCTCTCCCCGGCCTCTATCTCCCTCTCTCTCCGGCCCCGGCGCCTCCTCGCGGCCTTGCCCGGTCACAGCAGCCGTCGCGTCACCGTGACGTTCCCTTAGCGACCGACGTCTAAAAATTGCGTGAGCGCTGCGTCACTCCCTAGCAACGGCGCCCCCCACGTGACCCCGCCGCGATGCCGTCATCAGTCAGGGACGAGGAGGCGCCGGGGCGGTTACTATGGTGAAGCGGCGGGTTTTGTTGCGTCGGCTGTGGAGCCTGGGAGTGGCCGCAGGGGGGCGGTGTGCCAGTGGGAATTACAATACCCTGAGCCTGGTATGGACAGTGTGGGTCAGCAGGGGGCGGTGTGCCAATGGGAATTACAGTACCCTAAGCCTGGTAAGGCCAGTGTGTGCCAGCAGGGGGCGGTGTGCCAATGGGAATTAGACGTGTGCGAATTTTATTGGTAAGAAATTTTCGTTATTTGGCGATTTAGAATTTCCGAATTTCCGAATCACAATAGTAACCAATTTCAACCAATCTGAAATAAATTCTAACAAAACGAATTATCCAAATTCGAAATTCGATTGCGAAAGTGAATAATGATTGTAAATGGAAACATATTGCAATAAATAAGAAGAAAATGGAATAGAAAATTAAAGAATAGAAAATAAAATAAAAGAATAGAATAAAATAGAATAGAAAAGAATAAAATAGACTGGCATAAAATGGAAAATAATAGAATAGAAAATACAAGAATTGAATGGAAAATAATATAATAAAACAGAATGGAAAATAGAAGAAAAGAACAGAATAGAGTAGAATAGAATAAAAAATAATAGCAGAAAATAGAATAGAAAAAAATAGAAGAGAATACAATAGAAAATAATACAATAGAAAAGAATAGAGTAGCATATAATCTAAAAGAATAGAACAGAACAGGATATAAAATAACAGAATAGAACACGAAAGAAAATAATAGAGTATGAAATAAAATAATAGATAGGAAAAGAATGGAATAGAAAATAACAAATAGCCCAGAAAATAAAAGAATGGAAAATTAAAGAATAAAAATAATATAATAAAATAGAATAGAAAATAAAGAATAGAATAGAAAATAATGTAATACAACAGAATAGAATACAATAGAAAAGAAAAGAACAGAGTAGAGTAGAATAGAATAGAATAGAAAATAAAATAATTGAATATAAATGAATAAAATAGAATAGAACAGAAAAGAATAGAAAATAAAACAATAGGATAGACTAGAATAAAGTGGAAAAGAATAGAAAATGAAAGAAAAGAATAGAATAGAAAATAAAAAAAAATAGAATGGAAAAGAATGGAAAATTAAAGAATAAAAAAAGAATATAATAACATAGAATAGAAAATAAAGAATGGAATGGAAAATAATGTAATACAACAGAATATAATACAATGGAAAATAATAGAAAAGAACAGAGTAGAGTAGAATAGAATAAAATATAATAGAGCATAAAAGAATAGATTATAAATGAATAAAATAGAATAGAACAGAAAAGAATAGAAAATAAAACAAAAGAATAGACTAAAATAAAATGGAAAAGAATAGAATAGAAAATAAAAAGTAGAAAAAAATACAGTAGAATATAATAGAAAAGAATAGAATAAATCAGGATAGAAAATAACAGAATAGAAAATGAAAGAAAAGAATAGAATATAAAATAAAATAATAGATAGGAAAAGAATGGAATAGAAAATAACAAATAGACCAGAAAATAAAAGAATGGGAAATTAAAGAATAAAAGTAATATAATTGAATAGAATAGAAAATAAAGAATAAAATAGAAAATAATGTAATACAACAGAATAGATTACAATACAAAAGAAAAGAAAAGAACATAGTAGAGTAGAATAGAATAGAATAAAATATAATAGAAAATAAAAGAATTGAATATAAATGAAAAAAAAGAATAGAACAGAAAAGAAAAGAATAGAAAATAAAACAATAGGATAGACTAGAATAAAGTGGAAAAGAATAGAATAGAAAATAAAAAAATAGAAAAGAATAGAGTAGAATATAATAGAAAAGAATAGAACAGGATATAAAATAACAGAATAGAAAATGAAAGAAAATAATAGAATATAACATAAAATAATAGATAGGAAAAGAATGGAGTAGAAAATAAAAAAATAGAACAGAAAATAAAAGAATGGAAAATTAAAGAATAAAAATAATATAATAAAATAGAATAGAAAATAAAGAATAGAATGGAAAATAATGTAATACAACAGAATAGAATATAAAGGAAAAGAAAAGAACAGAGTAGAGTAGAATAAAATATAATAGAAAATAAAAGAATTAAATATAAATGAATAAAATAGAATAGAACAGAAAAGAAAAGAATAGAAAATAAAACAATAGGATAGACTAAAATAAAGTGGAAAAGAATAGAATAGAAAATAAAACAATAGAAAAGAATAGAGTAGAATATAATAGAAGAGAAAAGAATAAATCAGAATAAAAAAAAACAGAAAAGAATAGAATAGAACAAATATAGCCGGCTTCCGAAATTTGAATTTTCGGATCAATTCAGAAATAACAAATATACGAAACAAATCATTATCATATAACGAATACGACGAAACAAAATATTTTAACTTAACAAACGAATATGAAATGAAACAAATTGTTTCCGTTTTGCACATCACTGATAGGAATTACAATACCTGCGTTCTCAGGTGCTTCTTCATGAGTTTTAGTGCGATTTTGTGCATTTTTGATGCTCTTTCATGCCTCGGGTCCCATTCATATCCAGCGGCAGTGAACACACATTTTTACGCCCCCCCCCCCCTTTTATTTTCTTTTTTTTTGGCACATCACAAATTCTGCGACAAATGCACCAATGAAGCTCCAGAACCTTTTCAGGCGCAGAGCGTCCCATTTTTTTTACCGCGTGCTTTGGTATATTTTCAGCGCGTTTGTTGCATGTTTTGTAGCGCACAATAATGCGCAGATGCTGGCCGTGTTTGGGCTTCCATTAAGGACCAATGGCACCGCATATCTGACGCGTCTTTTGGGCATTCCTGGAACGCGGAGGTGAGAATGGGGCCTGATTTGTGTTCTTTTTAGAGGAGCAGGAGACTGGTTGTTACACACCAAAAAAAAATAAAAAAAAAAACCACACGTACATGCGCTTTTCATGTGCTCCTATTGAGGTCTTTGGGCTCGTTCACATCTGTGCATTGGAAAATGGAAAATGCACATCGTGTTTTTAGCGCTTTTTTAATGACTTTATTTTAAAAAAAAATTTTGGTGCGCTCCCATAGACTTCAATGGGAAATGTGTTTTTGATGCACTGCAGCAAAAGCGCACAGGTGTGAACTGAGCCCATGGGGACAAAACTACACCTCCCTGCTCCAAAAGAAGTGCATGCATCTCTCCCAAAAAATTCACTGGAGAAAAATTCATAGATGTAAATGGGCCCCACACGCGCGCTTACGGTGTTAGCACTGTTGCACTACAAACCAACTAAAAATTTTCACAGGCGTGAACCAAGCTTTAGTGCTGTGTCTGGTATTAACATTGCCTGGCAGCAGGGGGCAGTGTGCCCATAGGAATTACAGTACCTTAGTCCTGAGTCTGGTATTGCCAGTGTATGGCTACAGGGGGCAGTGTGCCAATAGGAATAAGTCTGGCATTGCCAGTGTATGGCAGCAGGGGGCAGTGTGCCAATAGGAATTACAATACTGAGTCTGGTAATACCAGAGCCTGGCAGCAGGGGGCAGTGTGCCAATAGGAATTACAATACCTTAGTCCTGAGTCTGGTATTACCAGTACCTGGCAGCAGGTGGTAGTGTGCCAATAGGAATTACAATACTGAGTCTGGTATTGCCAGTGTATGGCAGTAGGGGGCAGTGTGCCAATAGGAATGAGTCTGGTGTTGCCAGCGTATGGCAGCAGGGGACAGTGTGCCCATAGGAATTACAGTACCTTAGTCCTGAGTCTGGTATTGCCAGTGTATGGCTGCAGGGGGCAGTGTGCCAATAGGAATTACAATACTGAGTCTGGTATTGCCAGTGTATGGCAGCAGGGGGACAGTGTGCCAATAGGAATTACAATACCTTAGTCCTGAGTCTGGTATTACCAGTGCCTGGCAGCAGGGGGCAGTGTGCCAATAGGAATTACAATACCTTAGTCCTGAGTCTGGTATTACCAGTACCTGGCAGCAGGTGGTAGTGTGCCAATAGGAATTACAATACTGAGTCTGGTATTGCCAGTGTATGGCAGTAGGGGGCAGTGTGCCAATAGGAATGAGTCTGGTGTTGCCAGCGTATGGCAGCAGGGGACAGTGTGCCCATAGGAATTACAGTACCTTAGTCCTGAGTCTGGTATTGCCAGTGTATGGCTGCAGGGGGCAGTGTGCCAATAGGAATTACAATACTGAGTCTGGTATTGCCAGTGTATGGCAGCAGGGGGACAGTGTGCCAATAGGAATTACAATACCTTAGTCCTGAGTCTGGTATTACCAGTGCCTGGCAGCAGGGGGCAGTGTGCCAATAGGAATTACAATACCTTAGTCCTGAGTCTGGTATTACCAGTGCCTGGCAGCAGGGGGCAGTGTGCCAATAGGAATTACAATACTGAGTCTGGCATTGCCAGTGTATGGCAGCAGGGGGCAGTGTACCAATAGGAATTACAATATCTTAGTCCTGAGTCTGGTATTACCAGTGCCTGGCAGCAGGGGACAGTGTGCCCATAGAAATTACAGTACCTTAGTCCTGAGTCTGGTATTGCCAGTGTATGGCTGCAGGGGGCAGTGTGCCAATAGGAATTACAATACTGAGTCTGGTATTGCCAGTGTATGGCAGCAGGGGGCAGTGTGCCAATAGGAATTACAATACTGAGTCTGGTATTACCAGTGCCTGGCAGCAGGGGGCAGTGTGCCAATAGGAATTACAATACTGAGTCTGGCATTGCCAGTGTATGGCAGCAGGCAGGGGGCAGTGTGCCAATAGGAATTACAATACCTTAGTCCTGAGTCTGGTATTACCAGTGCCTGGCAGCAGGGGGCAGTGTGCCAATAGGAATTACAATACTGTGTCTGGTATTGCCAGTGTATGGCAGCAGGGGGCAGTGTGCCAGTAGGAATTACAATACCTTAGTATTTATTTGTAATTGCTTCAGAACTTTTTCTCACAGGTTGTCAGCTTGCTAGGTAAAGAGAGCCTCAGCTGTGGCCCCTGACATCACTAAAGGGCCGCACATATGTAATAGTAGAGAGGATCGTCAGAGACCACGGACATACGAGAGGAAACGATGGCCAGGGACATGTTACAGGTTTGGTTGGAGACTAAGGACATGCTGCATGTGAAAGTGGGGACGTGGTACATGAGGCCAGTAGAGGATCACTGCTATTGCCCCTTTACAAATCATCACTCCCATTATAAACTGTTGGGGTCCAAGGGTCGCATACCAAGCCTCAAAGGGCCACACGCGGCCTTCATGCCATAAGTTGGGTACCAGGGTCCTAAACAATGTCATAAAATGGGCAGCCCATTGGCATTTTTTCTGGGATCCAACGTGGATGCTACCTGTGTAGACTTTGTATGACCTCCCTTCACATGTGAGGGTTTCCTCCGGGTATTCTGATTTCCTCCCATACTCTAGACTAGCTGGTCTCAGCCTTTCTCAACCAAAACGCCCCGGCACCCCCGATGAACTCAGACGGCACCCCTGATGAACTCAGACGGCACCCCTGATGAACTCAGACGGCACCCCTGATGAACTCAGACGGCACCCCCTGATGAACTCAGACGGCACCCCTGATGAACTCAGACGGCACCCTGGTTGAGAAAGGCAGCTCTAGACATGCTGATGGGGTAATTGGCTCTTGTATGTAACTCGCCACTGTGTTCTTTCTCCTCTTAAATGGAGAAAAAGATACATTGTATCTTTTTCTCCTTGCTAGAGGAAAATAATGTATTACAAAAAAAAGCAGTAATAGTTAAAAATAAAATAAAGGTAAAATAGGTAGCTCAGGGTTCGATCTAGGTCAGGGTTAGAATTAAAGGTCATGGTTGGCGTCAAAGGTCACAATGAGTGTGTTTCTGGTGGAAGTTTTTTTTTGTTTGTTTTTTTTTAACTTTGTCAGTGTCGGTGTGTTTTTTTAGGTAGAATAAAAAAAGTAAATTGCACGTCGTTACTGTTTTTTGGGCCCTACTACGGGGTACAAAGAACAATTACACATATGTGGTGCTGCGGACGCCAGGAGTAGGAAAAGTTTTTTTGGTTTGTTCTTTGGTGGTGGGCAATGGCAAAAAAATGTACATCTAGATTTAAACATTTTTTTATGACCCTCTCTTCTAGAACCACCCATCAACAGGGGAAAGTTTCCTCTTATAAGCTATGCTTCCTGAGCCACCTACCAAGAGGGGAAATTTTCCCTCAACGCTGTACTTCCAGAGCTGTCCACCAAGAGAAGTCAAATTCCCTCCATCGCCTACTCTTCTAGAGATGCCTACTAAGAGGGGTAAGTTTCCCTTTATGACCTGTATTTACAGAGCTGTCCACCAAGAGGTGAAAGTTTCCCTCTATGACCCACTCTTCTAGAGCCATCCACCAAGAGGGGAAAGTTTCCTCCTATAATCTACGCTTCCTGAGCTGCCCACCAAGAAGGGAAAATTTCCCTCTATGACCTGTATTTCCAGAACTGCCCACCAAGAGGGGGAAACTTCCCTTTATGACCCTCTTATTTAGAGCTGCCCAACAAGAGGGAAAAGCTTCCCTTTATGACCCTCTTATTTAGAGCTGCCCACGAAGAGGGGGAGGATTCCCACAATGACCCATGCTTGCAGAGCCACCCACCTAGAGGGGAACATTTTCCATTATGACCTTTATTTGTAGAGCTGTCCACCAAGAAGGGAAAGTTTCCCTCTATGACCCATTCTTCTTAGAACCGCCCACCAAGAGGGGAAAGATTCCCACTATGACCCATGCTTCCAGAGCCGCCCACCAAGAATGGAAAGTTTCCCTCCATGACCCATTCTTCTTAAGGTGTCCACCAAGAGGGGAAAGTTCCCTCCTAAAACCTATGCTTATAGAGCCGCCCAACAAGAGGGGAAAGTTTCCTCCTATAACCTATGCTTATAGAGCCGCCCAACAAGAGGGGAAAGTTCCCTCCTAAAACCTATGCTTATAGAGCCGCCCAACAAGAGGGGAAAGTTTCCTCCTATAACCTATGCTTCCAGAGCCGCCTACCAAGAGCGGAAAGTTTCAACCTTTGCTTCCAAAGCCGCCCACCAAGAGCGGAAAGTTTCCCTCCATGACCCATTCTTCTTGAGGTGTCCACCAAGAGGGGAAGTTTCCTCTTATAACCTACGCTTGCAGAGCTGCCCACCAAGAGGGGAAAGTTTACCTCTATGACCTGTATTTCCACCAAGAGGGGAAGCTTCCTTTCATGGCCCTCTCTTTTAGAGCTGAGTGGGGATAGATTCCCACTATGACCCATGATTCCAGAGTTGCCCACCAAAGGAGGAAGGTTTTCCTCTATGACCCACCCTCATAGAGGTGTCTACCAAGAGGAGAAAGTCCCCACGGGATCCCTTTTATAGGCAGCAGGAGAGGTGCGACCCCTCCCTCCCATCGCTTCCCGGTCGTTTCCCTACTTACTGGAGCCGTCGGTACAGGGGGAAAACAATCCGATCCCCTGGAGCGATGGGCAGGAATTTGAGTGAGGGCAAGATGGCCCCCACCCGACTCTATGCCCTTGAGGGACCGGAGCGATGTCCGACATCACTTCTGCCTAACGGCCTTAAAGGGTTACTAAACCCTCGTTTTTTTTTGTTTTTTTTTTAACATCAAACATGTCAGTTTGTCAGTTGTGGCCCTGATCCTCCTCTTCTGGGGTCCCTCAGCGGTGCTCGTGGCTCCCCCCCACATCGGGAAACCACCTAGGAGAAGCGCTCTCCCTGGGGGTAACTGTGCAGGCGCGCTCCGTGTCCATAGACACAGAAAGCCGGACTCGGCCCCGCCCCCTCGGCACCCGTGTCATTGGATTTGATTGACAGCGGCGGGAGCCAATGGCTGCGCTGCTATTAATCTATCCAATCAAGAGCCGAGACACACGGCTAGAAAGTGTGCGCGGGTCTCCGGCGTGGAAACGAACGGGCTGAGGTGAGTAAAGCGGGGGGGCTGGGGGGCTGCTCAGTGACAGAAGTTTTTGCACCTTAATGCATAGGATGCACTAAGGTGAAAAAACACGAGGATTTACAAACCCTTTAAAGGGCTAATTTTTTTTTATTTTTTGTTATTGTAAAATACATTTTTTTATTTTTTTATTTATTTTTTTGCTTTTAAGTGTAATTGTGGGATCTGAGGTCTTTTTGACCCCAGATCTTGACCTGTCATGCTTATGTCCAATACAAGGGATGTTTACATTCCTTGTAATAGGAATAATAGTGATCAAAAAAAATAAAAATCAAAAGGACAGTGTAAAAATAAAAAGTAATAGATATATATTTTTTAAAGCGCCCCGTCCCTCCGAGCTCACACGCAGAAGCGAACGCATACGTAAGTCGCGCCCACATATGTAAACGGTGTTCAAATCACGCATGTGAGGCATCGCTGTGATCGTTAGAGCGAGATCAATAATTCCAGCACTAGACCTTCTCTGTAACTCTAAACTGGTAACCTGTAAAAATGTTTTGAAAGCATCGCCTATGGAGATTTTGAGGTACCGTAGTTTGTCGGCATTCCATGAGTGTGCGCAATTTTGAAGCGTGACATGTTAGGTATCTATTTACTCGGCGTCACATCATCTTTCACATTTTTATAAAAAAATTGGGCTAACTTTACTGTTTTTTTTTCTTTTAAATGAATGAAAGTGTATTTTTTCCCCCAAAAAATTGCATTTGAAACACCGCTGCGCAAATACAGCGTGACATAAAATATTGCAACGACCACCATTTTATTCTGTAGGGTCTCTGCTAAAAAAAAAAAAAATATATATATATATATAGATCTATATATATATATAATGTTTGGGGTTTCTAATTAATTTTCTAGCAAAAAATTCTTATTTAAACCTATGGTAAGCCGGTGCAACCGCTGGCCTCAGTGCCAGACCCCCCGATCGCATGGGAGATCCCAGAGAGGCACTGGAGGGCGGCAGGATGGGAGGGAGGCACGACCCCTCCCGCTGCCTGTAAAAGCCATCCAGCGGCTAATTAGCCGCTAGGATGGCATTTAAATTAAAGGGATCACTGGCTGAAAAAACGGGGGGGGGGGTGTAACATCTGTCAGGTTTTTATTTGTCCCATCAAGGAGATTTTCCTTAACTTCCTGTCCCAGAGCCAACAGGAAGTAAGAGGAAATCCCTGGTTGTCACAAGAAATATACCTCCCAAATGTCCCTGATTTCGAGGGACTGTCCCTGATTTGGAGCAATGTCCCTCTGTCCCTCATTCCTCCTCATTTGTCCCTCATTTGGTCTGATCTATATAGTTGTATAAAAAATGCACTTTTTATCTTTCAAAAAGTGTTTTCCAGCGCTAAACCTTTCATCTGATTTCTAAATTGCTGCAATTCCAAAAGCCAGTATAAAGGAATAGTAATGGTAAAAAGCACTTGTGGGTTTATTCAATCTTGTGTTTTTGTACAATTCTCCTTTAAGGGGGTGTGGCAAGGGGTGTGTCCTATGCCTGCATACTTAAGCTGATAGGTGTCCCTCATTCCCATCTCAAAAAGTTGGGAGATATGCCAGAAGAACTGGTGTTCCCATTGGAAGATTTCCCCTCTCTTCCTGTTGGCATTTACTTTTACTTTCAATGATAATGGTAAACAGGACAAATAGAATCTCCCTAACGGGGGGCACAGACAGCAATAAAAACCTGGCAGGGGGGCTAATCCCTCTCCGCAACAAAAAAAAAATGTTTTGCCCTGATATACACGCTGGTTCACACAAGGGCGGCTTTGAAATTGCGCTACTTCAGCGCGAATTCAAAGCCGTAGATCAGTGCGATTTGATCTCCGATTCCATTGCGGCTTGTGCCTTCATTGAACCCCTTGGTGTCGGCTACCGCCAGCCCTTTAAAGGGTTTGCTGTGCTGGGGAGGCGGAGCGGGGCTTATGGCCAGGTGACCGCCGTGATCGTCTGTCAAATGATCGAAAAGCAGCGGCGGCCCATCCATAAGGGGTGTAGGGGCACCCCCCCCTCCTTAATATCTATGCGCCCGCCGGCCCCCAATCTCCATGCAGGGCACTGGACATAGAGTTCTACTGGGTTTTTTTTTGTTTGTGAAGCACATGATTAGAGCCGGAGGTTTTAGTTGGCTTCAAAAAGGGCGGGCTCAGAGCACTGCGCCCTGAGCCCACCCACTTGTGACAATAGCGAATCAACATTCGCTACTGTTGTCTTCCTGCTTGTCCTCCTCGGGCCAATCAGGACAGGAAGTGGGTCCTGAGACCGGATTGGCCTGGAGGAGAAGCGACCGGATTGGCCGGGAGGAGAAGCGACCGGATTGGCCGGGAGGAGAAGCGACCGGATTGGCCGGGAGGAGAAGCGACCGGATTGGCCTGGAGGAGAAGCGACCGTATTGGCCGGGAGGAGAAGCGACCGGATTGGCCTGGAGGAGAAGCGACCGGATTGGCCTGGAGGAGAAGCGACTGAATTGGCCAGGATGTGAAGCGACCAGATTGGCCTGAAGGAGAAGCGACCGGATTGGCCTGAAGGAGAAGTGACCGGATTGGCCTGGAGGAGAAGCGACCGGATTGGCCGGGAGGAGAAGCGACCGGATTGGCCGGGAGGAGAAGCGACCAGATTGGCCTGGAGGAGAAGCGACTGGATTGGCCTGGAGGAGAAGCGACCGGATTGGCCGGGAGGAGAAGCGACCGGATTGGCCTGGAGGAGAAGCGACCGGATTGGCCGGGAGGAGAAGCGACCAAGTTGGCCAGGAGGAGAAGCGACCAGATTGGCCTGGAGGAGAAGTGACCGGATTGGCCGGGAGGAGAAGCGACCGTATTGGCCGGGAGGAGAAGGAACGCTGCCCGGGACCTGGATGGGGTAAGTGCTGAGCGGGGCTTGCGGGAGAGCAGGGCTGCCGAGCGACTCATAGTTACATAGTAGGTGAGGTTGAAAAAAGACACACATCCATCAAGTCCAACCTATGTGTGTGATTATGTGTCAGTATTACATTGTATATCCCTGTATGTTGCGGTCATTCAGGTGATTATTTAATAGTTTCGAGTCGCAACAATTTGAAAGGTTCCATTGCTGGCAATGGGGTGCGACTTGTCCTGCGATTTTAAACGGTCAAATCACATAAATCGCATCGGTGTGATTGAGGGCTGCATGAACTTTATAAAATGTATTTGCAGAAATAAATGAAACAGTTGAAAAAGTTACAATGTATATATATCTCAGATTGTTTGTATCTCCCTCCTCTACTCACAGCCAGGGATCTCTAGTATAATGGTCACACTGGAGGAATCCCTGCCCAGAGGATAGCTGTCATCAAACTCCTCCCCTGGGGCGGGGCCAAGAAACCTCACCCAGCCACACCCCCAACATCTACTGTCATCCTGGCTATTCGCTCCATACAAGGAGGACGGTCATCACCCAGAGAGCACTGCACAGGACAAGGACATGGCCGGTGAGTTCCTGCATGTCTGTCCCCCTTCTACTTCTCTGGGAGGACTTTATGGGCAGAACTTTGCACAAAAGCTTGCAATCTATACATATAGTTTCCATCAGGTTGTAGATCTTGTACAGATTGCAGTGTGTGTGTGTAGACAGTCATGCTGCAGATCTCTTATGCATTATTCAGGATATTTCATTCTCTCTTTATACAATGGAGAGATCATTCATCTATCACAGCAATGACTGAGCACAGGGAGACCCCCCCCCAATGGCTGTGTGCGGATCGAACCATCTCTGATTACGATGGGGGTGGGTGGGGTGTAAACACAACTGTACTTAATAAAGCATTTTCTTTTCCCGAGTGCGCTAAACGTTTGGCAACCAATCGGAATCTGATTTGATTTCAGCGGAGTGATTTATGATCGTTTACTGAACTTTAAAGCGGTAATGAACCCGAACGTTTATTATATTGCAGCTTCTCAATTCTTAGATGCAATGACTGCATTCATCTTCTTTCTTCTTATTTTACACCTGGTGATCCGGCCAGTAAGTCTGTCGTTTTTCAAAGGAACAAGCTGTTCTGCAGATGTAGCAGTTGCAAGGATAAGACAAACCATTCCCCACTGACGGGGGGAGCTCACAATGATCAGCTTTTATCTACGTAAAATTTTTATCCCAAAACTGTAACTGATTATAAAAGTGTGAGCTGGAGTTTTGGCTTCAGTTTGTTAGTGTATCCAAATCTGCTGGTACACTACCCTCCGACCAGACTGACAGTGCTGCTGATGCTGTGCCCCCTTTGCTCCTTTTATCCAAAGTGGGGGGAGGGGGGGTACTCTAATACAGGAGGTGTGTTACTGGCCAGATCACCAGGTGAAGACAGAGGGGGGGAAAAAGAAAACAAATGCAGCCACCACATCTATAAGCTGCAAAATATTACATTTTTGTTTTTGGGTTGTATAGCTTTAAGTTTAACAACATCCTTATTCTCCATATAATTAATATATATTATTCTCCATATAAATAATCCTTCCACATCCACTACTTAATGGCCCTGTGATCTATTTTTCATGCAACGGTCTCTGTGTTTTTCTGCCTCTTTGTACCGTCATCTATGAATTCCCAAACCTCTCTTTTCCCCCGTTCAATTCCATATGTTACGGCCGTGGATAAAGGGGAGTATCAGAGGTGGTCCCATAGGGGTCTTTGCAGCTGCAATGCACGGGCGCAGCCCGGACAGGGGAAGGCTTGCAGCGTTGATATAAACAAACAGCGGAAGTGCGCCCTTTGGATCAAGGTAAGGATGCATGTGTAGCACCCTGGAGTTTAGGCAGGATTGCTCCTCACGGATTTACTTGCCAGGAATAATTATCCTGGTTGATTGATAGAGATCTATTGATTTCTCCCTACGTTTGGCCTTGTTGCACTTCTCTCTTCTACCACTAGGTGGCCGGGTACTTGGTGGTACTGGATATGGGAAGGGCAACCCAAGGTCAGGTTATGGGTATGTGGGGTATCTCAGCCAATGGGCAGGGGTTTTCTTGGGTTCCTTGGCCTGCTGGGAAAACGTATATATTCAGGTGGAGTCAGGTGATCGGTGTTCTGCACCACCTGGACGGCTGTCTGGGTGGACGTGTGTTGTATTGCCCGGGCTGCTAGGCCAGAGATTGGGCCTATCCCGGGGCACATCTGGCTGCCAGGCTTGACAGCGGACACTAGTGGATGTCGCCAATACCAGAGTAATGCTTGCAGGTGCTGTTCGCAAACAATTTTCCACCCGGCTCCTTCAACAAAGTCGATTGAGTGGGTGGGTGAGGCAGGTGGGAGGGTTGGAGGTGCTGAGGGTGAGGTGGGTGAGAGGGGGTAGGTGGGGCTAGGTGGGTGGGGCGCTGGCGCTGTGATGATTTATGACAGAGGATGGTAGAGACCATTACTTGCAGAGCGGGATGGTGGAGGCCGCCCCACGCCTTGGAGCGGGATGGTGGAGGCCGCCCCACGCCTTGGAGCGGGATGGTGGAGGCCGCCCCACGCCTTGGAGCGGGATGGTGGAGGCCGCCCCACGCCTTGGAGCGGGATGGTGGAGGCCGCCCCACGCCTTGGAGCGGGATGGTGGAGGCCGCCCCACGCCTTGGAGCGGGATGGTGGAGGCCGCCCCACGCCTTGGGGCGGGATGGTGGAGGCCACCCCACGCCTTGGAGCGGGATGGTGGAGGCCACCCCACGCCTTGGAGCGGGATGGTGGAGGCCACCCCACGCCTTGGAGCGGGATGGTGGAGGCCACCCCACGCCTTGGAGCGGGATGGTGGAGGCCACCCCACGCCTTGGAGCGGGATGGTGGAGGCCACCCCACGCCTTGGAGCGGGATGGTGGAGGCCACCCCACGCCTTGGAGCGGGATGGTGGAGGCCACCCCACGCCTTGGAGCGGGATGGTGGAGGCCACCCCACGCCTTGGAGCGGGATGGTGGAGGCCACCCCACGCCTTGGAGCGGGATGGTGGAGGCCACCCCACGCCTTGGAGCGGGATGGTGGAGGCCACCCCACGCCTTGGAGCGGGATGGTGGAGGCCACCCCACGCCTTGGAGCGGGATGGTGGAGGCCACCCCACGCCTTGGAGCGGGATGGTGGAGGCCACCCCACGCCTTGGAGCGGGATGGTGTAGGCCGCCCCACTCCTTGGAGCAGATATTTAGGACTGTAGATGCTTTTCCCCCCAAATGTTATCAAGCTCCAAATTCTCCAGAAATATCAGGTCTGCTTCTCATATGCACAGTAAACAGTTCCTGAGCGAGGTGACCCCGATGTTTGATCAGTTTGCTGGCAGTCATGATATTCCTCTGAGTCACTGACCTGGAATGTACATGCGACCAGTAAAATCAGAAATGCTTGTTTGTATCCTGAGGAGGTCTTGGGTCCCTTAGACCAGCAAACTAGCATTTTCAGGAGGAGGGGGTTAGCCGTGGTTCCTTCTTCTTTTCTTTTTTTTTTTTGTCACTGAGAACAGGAAATGCTTTTAAAGACGCGTTAGTTTGACTCACAAACTGTACGTGTTCAACTGCTACATTCACCGAGCCAAAATCCCGGCCACACCTGATAACACGTCTACCGAAAACTTTTGTTCTGCATTCAACAAACAAAAGCTTTGAACTGGGAGGACCTCGTGTACAAACAATCTCTTGTGTGTGATTGGTAGAATGCAGAGGAGTAGACATTACAGTACATGGAAGGACAGACATCCAAACCATTCCCTATAGAAATAAGAAATGGTAAACAGAGACCTGATCCACTGCTACAATCTATAGGCAGATCTGTACCAGTGGACTGGGGGTTCTCTATAACTAAGATCTGTGGACGGAGAGAAACGCGTTGGGGGATCTGGCCTGGTTGGAGCCTGAGTCTGTCATACACCTTCTTATGGGGTTTTGCAAAGATGTGCGACTTCCAGGACCTTTCCCTTTTCCATTAGATGTCTAGAGCTGGGACAAGCTCCTGTCCTTGTCTGCATTTGTTTCTTTTTATTTATTTATTTACCGCTTGCCGACTGCCCGCCATCGATTTGATGGCGGCAGAATGGCACTCCTGCGCAAATCGGCGTAGCTGTACGGTGGGCGCTTTAAGGAGTATAGGGGGCGCTGCGTCCCTAAGGAGCCGATGCACGTTGCGACCGCCGGGCACCCGCAATCGCTCCTGACAGAGCGAGAACGGGGATTTCTGTTTTTAAAACACACAAATGATCAGTTTTATTCATATAAAGTGTGATCTGGAGGTTTTTTTTTTTTTTTTTTGCTTCAACTTGTTAGTGTATCTAAATCTGCTAGTCAGTGCTGGGACAAGGCCATTTGGTGCCCAGGGTAAAAATGGCAAACTGCGCCCCCCCCCCCCCCCCTGTTTTTAAGAAAGAATTGTTTCAAAACAAGAATATAATTATTATATTAAGGGACACTGATGGGCACATTTTATATTAAGGACCTGGGAACTGCGAGTAGCAGGGGGGGCCGGGCGCGCACATGACGTCACGCCCCTACTCGCGGCCGTGAGTGCAAGCTGGTCTTCAACTCCGAGACCTGCGGTGAGGAACAGGGGGTGGGCGCACGCACGCAGCGTCACTGGTTGCTGGGGAAACCCGCGGTCCCAGCAAACTAGTGATGGCTGTTTTAGAAGGACACTTCACTGCGCCCCCACCCCCAATAAATTGTACCGCCCGGGGCATCCGCCCCTTCCGCCCCCCCCCTTGTACCGGTTCTGCTGCTAGTACATCTAATGCTCCCCTCCAACCAGACTGACAATGCTGCTGTCCAAAGGCGCCCCCCTGTGCTGCTTCATCCAGAGTGTGGGGGGCGCTGTAATACAGGAGTGGTCTGTTACTGGCCAGATCACCAGGTGAGAACAGAGGGAGGAAAAAAAGCCTACACAAATAAAAAACGAATGCTGCCACCACAGCTAATGATTGGTAAGCTGCAATATATTACATTTTTGGGTTTATGGTTCAATAAATTTTTTACGTTTTTTTTTTTTTTTTTTTTTTTTTTTTTATAAACATATTACAAAAAAGACAATGAAGACATGAAATAGTCACAAAATATAACACATAAGTTTCGTGTGAGTAACAGATGTGGGTTTTGGTGTTGTGTGTGATAGATTTGTATTTATGTTTGTGTTGGATGTTGGGCGTTCTCCTGGAAGGGAGTGAACAGAGCCCTCCTTTTTATTCCCATTAATTTCATTCTGGCACATAGTCATGAACCTCGGCACGTGTACAGGGCTGAAAGCAAAGCTGAATTTTGCTTAATCATGGTGAGATCCGAGTTTTGCCAGGCTTCTCCTAAAAAAAAAAAAAAATTAGGAGGACGTTTTCCTATGATTGGAAAAAGAGAAGATTGCTTCATTGACTGCCAGCCGTGGCAGCTTGTGGGCTACCCCTCTTTGCTTGGTGGGTGCCAAACCGTTTGGAAAATGGAACTGAGACTGAAGGTGCCACAGCTGGGCTAAAGCTGAACCCCCAGGCAGGGGCGGACTGATAACTCATGGGGCCCCCGGGCAATAGGAGATTATGGGGCCCCCAGGCAATCAGAGATTATGGGGCCACACAGTATACACAGACAGATGTAAAAAAAACACAGATTTATAGATACTGTCCCTGGCTTTACTGAGGCTGGCAACCCTGATGGGGCCCCCTAGTGGCCCAGGGCCCTCGGGCAGTGCCCGAGTGGCTCAATGGTCAGTCCGCCCCTGCCCCCAGGAACTCCCACTTTGGAAAAATGTTCTGAATTAGTACGGGGTTAAGTCCAGTGAGGTGCATGCCACCGCCTGGATTCATCTCTTTAACCTCTTTCCATTGGCCCCAATAGCAGTTACTGCTACATGGTGGCGGCTGTGCCCTGGATCACGTGTGTTGGACATGTGCAGTTCGTTTCGAATTAAAATATATATATATATATATATATATATATATATATATATATATATATATATATATATATATATATATATATATTTTATTAAAATCTCTATCTATCTATCATCTCTATATTATCTATCCTCATTGGACAGATTGATAGCAGCAGGAGCAGGCTGTCAATCAAATTCAGTGACACAGAAGGAGGGGGAGGGGGCAGGGCCAAACCCCGATGTCCGTGTTAATGGATGCAGCAGCGGGACTCTGGAGTGAGCAAAGAGCTTTCCCTGGGGGCACCTGATAAAGAGGAGGGGCCTGGAGCGCCAACGGTTGGGGGGGCATCCCAGAAGAAGAGGATCGGGGCTGCTCTGTGCAGAACCATTGCACAGAGCAGGTAAGTATATAATGGTTGTTTTGTTTTTATAAAAAGAAAAGGGGAAAAAAAAATGTAAGCTTCATAATCCCTTTTAAGCCGATCGCACACAAACCATTCTACTTTCTCGTGTCTTTATTGAACACACCCAATAAACATTCACAGTGCTGGAAGAAAAAGTAAGTGAACCCATAGACTAATTACTTCGACGAAAGCTGATTGGAGTCAGTAGTTTGCAGCCCTGGAGTCCAATCAATGAAATGACTTTGGAGGTGTGGTTGGTTTAGAGCTACTCTGATTTGATAAGACACTCAAACATTTTGAGATTGCCGTTCAGAAGAAGCACCAGCTGATTACTGCTGAAAAACAGTTAATGACAAGGGGTTCACATACTTTTTCTTGCAACTGTATCTGGATAACACTGTTGTGGCGTTTTTTAATCTGAGATTCATTAAGTTGCATACGAAGAATACTGAGGAAATCCTTTGACGTGGAGTGGAGGAGCTGCCTGCCCAAAATCCAGATACTCCGTCCAAATATTACAACTCGGGATCCCAAATCTCGTGAGGTACGCCAGCGCTGTACAAGAGCATCTTCTAGTGAGATTTGGGAATCCTCAGTCTCCCCAGGGCCTTTGCCGGAAGGCCAGCAGCATCACCCATGGCATCACCCTCGCCCCAGGGCCGTGGGTGGATATCGGGGTGTAAGATGGGCAGGCCCGGACTGGCTATAGGGCAAACTGGGCACTTGTCCTCTCCGCGGTCGTCTGTCAGTTCAGTTTAGCAAAAGGGGGGGGGGGGGACTACAGGTCAGCTGACCTGTGACCATGAAGAGAGAGGAGCTGGAGGAGACGCCAGAGGAAAGTGAGTGCGGCTCAATCTCTCTATTTTCCTCCTGCAGCCTCTTTAAAGCCAACTTCTACTCCCCCTCCCGCAGGCCGCTTCTCCTATCCAGCTTCTTTCTGTCTGCTGCCCCCCCCCCCCCCCCCCCATGCTCTCTGCCCCCTGTGCTCTCCGACCTTTCCCCCCCGGTGCCCCCCTATGCTTTCCAGCACCCCATACTCTATGTGCCCCCCATGCTCTCTGCCCTTCCCCGTGCCCTCCGCCCCCCAGTGCTCCCTATGCTTTCAAGCACCCCATGCTCTACACACCGCCCCCCCATGCTCTCTGCCCCCCGTGCTCTCCGGTCCCCTTCCCCATGCTCTCCAACCCCCCCCCCCCCCCCCGTTCCCCATATGCTTTCCAGCACCCCATGCTCTTGCCCCAGTGCTCTTTCCATGCCCCCCTCGCCTTGCCCCCTTTTGGCTCCGTCAGGATGGAGATTGGGAAAGGGTCCCGGTAAATCTCATGGCCTACTCAGACTAAAATGCCCGGGCCGGTTTATTTATTTATTTATTTTTTGGTCGTGGTCCAGCCCTGAAGATGGGTGTATATTTTTATTTTTTTGTTGTGCGTCCAGTGTGTCCCTTCTCTTTTTTTTTTTTTTTTTTTTTTTTTAATATGTTAAAAGCAGCCTTGAAATGGAACGATTAACTATGAAATCCATCATTTGATTTTTGATAGAACACTACAGCAGTTCTATATACTGAAGTCGCTTTTAACAAATCCTGTTCAGCTGCCCTGATAATCCAATCAGATCTCAGCAGGAAATTCAGACTCTTCCTTCCAGGCTTCTTGTATTATTACCATCACCTTAGGAATGTCCTAACTTTTCTCAGGCAGCAAATCACAAGACTAGGGGGGGGGTCACGTGGTGTCTTATTGGCGGCTTATGAGGGATTAGACAAGTCATGTGACACATCGGGGTAAATGTTTAGCTGAAAATACTTTAGATGATTGTGTTGGAAAATTAATCCTGTAGTCACTCTGGACCATCAAATGTATTATATAATAGTTTTTTTTTATTTATTTATTCTTTTTACTTACTTTTAAAGTTAATTTTTTTTGTATTATCTTTTTTAATGATGCAGTTAAAATCTTTATTTTGCAAAAAAAAAAACCCTGCCCCCCCCCCCACCCCCACCCCTTCATGACCAGGCAATTTTTTTGCGATACGGCACTGCGTTTTTTTTAACTGACAATTGCGCAGTCGTGCGACACTGTATATAAATTTAAATATATATTCTTTTTTTCCCCACAAATAGAGCTTTCTGTAGGTGGTATTTGATCACCTCTGCGGTTTTTATTTTTTGTGCTATAAACAAAAAAAGAGCAACAATTTTGAAAAAAAAAAAATATATATATTTTTTACTTTCTGACATAAAACGTATCCAATTAAAGAAAATCAATTTAGGCCAATATATATTCTGCTACATATCTTTAAAAAATCTTGATAGGTGTATATTGATTAGTTTGCGCAAAAGTTATATCATCTACAAACTATGGGATAGATTTTTTTTTTTTTTTAACTAGTAATGGTGGCGATCAGCGACTTATAGAGGGACTGCGACATTGCGGCAGACAAATCAAACACCTAACTGACACTTTTTGGGGACCAGTGACACCATACAGTGATCAGTGCTAAAAAAATATGCACGGTCACTGTACTAATGACACTGGCAGGGAAGGGGTTAACATCAGAGGTCATCAAAGGGTTAACTTTGTTCCTAAGGAGTGCTTTCTAACTGTGGGAAGGCAGAGATCTGTGTTCCTGCTTTGCAGAAACACAAGATCACTGCCTTCCCTTGTCACTGAACGGCACTTGTAATGGAAGTGACCTTTCGTCGCCGCCATCTTCATACACCCCGCACTTGTCCACAGTAAGGATACAGTGAGAAGGCGGCAAGCGGACATCTTGTTACACCCAACAGAGACTTGCATTTCACACTTATTTTTATTTATTTATTTTTAACAGCAAACTCAGCTTATATCGTGAAATTCAGTATTTTGAAATCCCCCACACAGTTTTGATGTTGATTTTTCAAACCAGCGGTATTCTGTCACATTAGCAAACCTGTGAGATGAGCAGGTTTGCTGCTGCTTTTAAAATTCAACATCTAAACAGTCAGACGGATCTCTATATACTGTACTTCACTATATAAGCTTTGTTTAAAAATAAGTGTGAAATGCAAGACTCCGGTGGGTGTAACAAGATGTCCGCTTGGTGCCTTCTCACTCTATCCTTACTGTGGACAAGTGCGGGGTGTAGCAAGATGGCAGCGACGGAACATCACTTCCGTTACCAATTGTGACAGGTCGCCTAATCTGATGAACTACAGAGGTGCTGAGAGGAGGAGTTCCAGGAGGCGAAGTAAGTACAGGAAGCACTGCTTTCTGGCAGCAAGGTACCATGGGATATGTAGTCTTGAGAAATGGAAAGTAAACAGCAGAGGAGAAGCTGCAAAGCATGCCGGGAATCCATAAAGTTGTGGAAAGAGAGGGCAGGCAGCACTCACAACATGAAAAGAGATTTTTCAAGTAAACTTATATTGGATTGTCAATAACAACTATAGTTTCTATTCCAATGCTGATGTTTTAAAATGAAAGGCAATGCTGTAACCATAGATCTCTTGTAATTCAACAGCTGCTATATGATACTTTAGCTTCTACTACAGACATACTTGTAGCCCCCTCTATTGGCTGCAAGTGGTAATTATGAAATATTCACATGGACCCAGTTACAAGTTTAGGGGAATAAAGCTTGCTTCCTCCTGAGCAAGGACATAAAGATTGAGATTCGAGGGTCTTCCTCCTTATTGGTCTATCCCTAACACAGGTTGCCCAGTGTATGAAGCATTTAGAGAACTAAGAAGTCTCTGGGAACAAATGAGAAGCTCACCGCTCTGGATCCTGGTTTCCAGTCTCTTTGGCTTGCTGTCTTTGGCTTGGAACTTCTGACAAAGTGACAATTACATCTGTACCAACAAGCTTGAATCTTGGCTTAAACCCCACCTTTCTCCTGCCATTCTGGCAAAATCTCCTGGTCTGGTGGACACTCTAATGCCCCGTACACACGGTCGGACATTGATCGGACATTCCGACAACAAAATCCATGGATTTTTCCGACGGATGTTGGCTCAAACTTGTCTTGCATACACACGGTCACACAAAGTTGTCGGAAAATCCGATCATTCTGAACGCGGTGACGTAAAACACGTACGTCGGGACTATAAACGGGGCAGGTGCCAAAAGCTTTCATCTCTTTATTTATTCTGAGCATGCGTGGCACTTTTTGCGTCGGATTTGTGTACACACGATCGGAAATTCCAACAACGGATTTTGTTGTCGGAAAATTTTATATCCTGCTCTCAAACTTTGTGTGTCAGAAAATCCGATGGAAAATGTGTGATGGAGCCAACACACGGTTGGAATTTCCGACAACAAGGTCCTATCACACATTTTCCGTCGGAAAATCCGACCGTGTGTACGGTGCATAAGTCTAGTCTAGCCCAGCCTTTCTCAACCTTTTCAACACAGAGGAACCCTTGAATTAGTCCTCCAGTCTCGGGGAATCCCCGCTAAAGATTAGAAATCTACAACTCATGATTCAATAGTGTGATGGTCGGTGGGAAGAATGGTCCTTACACTTGTGGTCATTGGGAAGAATTACCTCCTTACAGATAGCTAAAAAGATCAATAGTGTCAGTGGGAACTTATCTGAGAGGCAGAAATGGCCCAATGCTGAAGGAACCTCTAGCAACCTTTGGAGGAACCCTAGGGTTCCATGGGACCCTGGTTGAGAATCACTGGTCTAGCCATTGGCCCTTGTGATTGGGGTCCATAATCTGGTGCACACACACACCTGTGGACAGCATGGAAGGCTTCCTTGAAAAGCTGTTTTAGGCCTGGTTCACACCTATGCGGTTTTTTTTTTTTTGTTTGTTTTTCAGTTTTGCAGAAACACACTACAGTCCATTTAACATGGTTTCCTATGGGTCATGTTCACATCGGTGCATTTTTGCATTTTATGGAAAGTGACGGGGACCAGCAGGTTTTATTTTTAGTTCCATAGACTTCAATGTATGAAAATCGTGAACTGAAAAACACAAAATGCACCTGGAATATGCAAACGGCAACCTGTGTATAGGTGTGAACCAGGCCTTAAATAGAGCTGGAAAAGGTTAGAACCTTTTGTCAGTTTTACTGCTTTCTGTAGGCTCTATTGGAGAACTCTTTCCTCACCTTGTATCTTGGCGACGTGGGGGGGGGGGGGGGGGGGGGGGGGGGGTGGTTAGTAGAAACCAATTTTCAAGGGAAATACTGGTCAAAAAAACCTCTTCCTATGTAGATAGTGTAGGTGGGGTGCAGCATGGTGTGACGGCAATAACGCACACGGTCCAAGTACAGGGGGTCCCCGAGTTGTGAACCTCCGACTTGCGAACAACTCCTACTTACGAATGGGAGGCGGCGTAACGTTCTGTGCATACGCGGCCACTTTTCGATGACGGGCACATCGGAACCCATCCGAAAACAGCAGAAAACATCGGAAAATGATGTCTGTGCATGCGCGGCTACTTGACAGAACATCGGAAAACGACGTCTCTGCCGTTCTGCGTTCCGACTTTAGGAAGTCCCTAACCCGTTCGCAACTCAGAGACCCCCTGTGCCATGCAAGGAACTTGTATTTGAAGTAATGCAGCGACAGTTCACAGTAAACCCAGAAGGGAAGACAGACGAACCGACAGCAGTTGTTAGGAGTTGCAGAAAGTGGCCTGGCCATCTCCTACCCAAGCAGGAAGGTGTCCCAGAAGAGTTGTGATCCATACGCTTTCCCTCCTCTACCCAATTGCAAAATTTGCACTAAGCCTGGGTGCTAGGGCCTTAAATAGGCTCTGCCTAATCCAAGATGGCTGCCAGTCAAATGGTGGTGCAGCAGCATCCAATCACATGGTTTCCCCAGTGACCCAGGCAACCATAGAGGAACCCCTTGAGTGTTCCTCTATTCCTCTCCAGCTGCAGTGCCATTGCAGCAGGGCCGCTGCTACCACTAGGCAAACTAGGCAGCCGCCTAGGGCGCACTGCTGCCTAGGGGCCCCGGCCGCTGGTTTACCTCCACGTCTGCAGGCTGCAGCATGTAACTAACTCAGTCCAATCGGTAGTGTAATTTAGAGGTGCAACAGGGCACTGGAGCCAGCGCTAGAGGAAGCGGAGCTGATGCTTCCTGTATAGTAACGCCTTCTGTCACATGGGCAGGGTAAAAGAGGTGGAGTCAGGGCTGGAGCCAATGGGGGCGGCAAAATTAGGTTTCGCCTAGGGTGTCAAAAATCCTTGCACCAGCCCTGCATTGCAGACAAGCGCCACTTACAGTGGAGAAAGAAGACTGCCCCTGCCTACAAGTAGAGGAAGGTTAGAAGCTCTGTCAGCTCTTTTTCTTTTTTTCTTTTCTGGCTAATGGATGGAGATCTTTCTCTTTCCAAATGACAAATGTTCTTCTGCTTCTGCTCTAAAACTAAAGAACTAAAAAAAAATTGTCTTGCGCTTTTAAAAATGTAAGCTCTGGAAATCTGGTCAGCTTGGCATGCCAAAGCAAATTCTAAGACCGCAAACGTGCGATTCTTATAAATCACAGCTTGGCGACGTGACTTACTAAATGTATTTGTTTGCTGGCAGTTGAACCGTCAGGCAATGCCTCACACAGGGGAGTTGGGCTGAGCTATTTATTCAGATCTTAACTATACCAGGAGGGACAATTCAATCCTACAAAATAAACACGCTCTTCGCTGAATTAGATATGGCACCAGTGCCACCACCTGAGCAGATTCTGCCTAGCAACACAAATATTTGCCAACTGCGGAGCTGGCCATACACTTTGTTAGAAAGTTTGTACAGAAATAATGAAAATTAGTTTGTAAGAACATTCAATCTTGGAATCCTCTGGTGTATGAGCAGCTTAAATGGTCTCTAAAAAAATTCAAATGGTAACAGACAGATGTAAAATGTCAATAAATGCAATGTAGTTATACATTCATTATTAAGTGTTCTTGCATAGCAAGACCACTTATTAGTGGGAATGCTTTAGCAGTCCCACTATTGTTATTCGTTTTTTTATTAGTGGGAATGCTTTAGCAGTCCCACTATTGTTATTCGATTTTATTTATTATTTTTAATTTTAATTTTATTCCGTACGTTTTTCGGTAATGCGTAACTTCTGCATACTTTCAGCTATTAAAACCATTCAACTATCAAAATGTTCGTCTCTTTTAGCTGAGGTGTGCTCTTTTTCAACTTTTTTTCTACCATTTATACTTTTTAAAATATTAAGCTTTTTATCACTTTTTTTTAACATTGAAGTCAATGGGAGCATGCTTGAAATCCTTAAATTTTTCTTCCGCTCCCAAAAGTTTCAGCTCCTTCATACTTTCACCTAGAGACACCAAACAAACTTTAAAATGTTCACAAAATATTCAGCTATCTGGCTATAGCTTTTCAGTTTGATATCTTTTACAGTTTTTGAGAAAAAGCTTTTTGTTTAGAGGTCATTTCAGGAAATTTTAGCCATTAATCAGAGTGCACTGTGTGTGTTTTGTTGCCATGGTTACCAAAGCTTCTGTTATACACAGAGGGGGGGGAGGTGGCTGGAGCATCTCAGCTTTAATTACAGAGCCCGGGGGGAGGGGACAGACACACCATGTACTGATTATAATAGAGGAATATGATGGGGCAGTTTTGATGGTGGCAATTCTGATGGGGCAGTTTTGATGGCGGTCATTTTAGCAATTTAGCTATTCAGCAATTATTTTTGAAAAAATATATATATTTTTGAAAAAAAAAAATATTTCTGAAAAAAAAAAAATTATTTTTGAAAAAAAAAAAAATCATTTTTGAAAAAAAAAAAAAATTATTTTTGAAAAAAAAAAAATTATTTTTGAAAAAAAAAATTATTTTTGAAAAAAAAAAATATTTGAAAAAATTTTTGAAAAAAAAAATATTTGAAAAAATTTTTGAAAAAAAAAATTTTTGAAAAAAAAAAATATTTTTGAAAAAAAAAATATTTTTGAAAAAAAAAATATTTTTTGATGGTGGCAATATAATGGTGCAGTTTTGATGGGGCAATTCTGATGGGGCAGTTTTGATGGTGGCAATATGATGGGACAGTTTTGATGGCAATATGATGGGGGCAATTTTGCTGGGGGCCGTTTTAGCAATTCAGCATTCCCACGCATTTTCACCAGGAAATGTATTTTCTAGTTATTTTTCTTCTTATTCCGTACGTTTTTCGGTAATGCGTAACTTCTGCATACTTTCAGCTATTAAAACCATTCAACTATCAAAATGTTCGTCTCTTTTAGCTGAGGTGTGCTCTTTTTCAACTTTTTTTCTACCATTTATACTTTTTAAAATATTAAGCTTTTTATCCCTTTTTTTAACATTGAAGTCAATGGGAGCATGCTTGAAATCCTTAAATTTTTCTTCCGCTCCCAAAAGTTTCAGCTCCTTCATACTTTCACCTAGAGACACCAAACAAACTTTAAAATGTTCACAAAATATTCAGCTATCTGGCTATAGCTTTTCAGTTTGATATCTTTTACAGTTTTTGAGAAAAAGCTTTTTGTTTAGAGGTCATTTCAAGAAATTTTAGCCATTAATCAGAGTGTACTGTGTGTGTTTTGTTGCCATGGTTACCAAAGCTTCTGTTATACACAGGGGGGAGGTGGCTGGAGCATCTCTGCTCTGATTAGAGCCCAGGGGAGGGGACAAAAGCTGAAAAATCAGAACATGATTTCTAAACTGCCGCCACTCCCTCATTTTCAAGCCCACCTACATAAATCTTATATCAAAACGTTCAGCTATCCCTGCTGCCACTAAACATGTCCACGGCTAAGCCATAGTCCTGATAGTTTTCACAATATGACCATTTGTTTGCAACTCACGCCGTCCATTGACATTCATTGAAACTACACTCTAGCCCCTTCAAATTTGAAGGGCAATTTCTAAACTGCGACCGTGCCTTCAATTTTAATATTTCAGAGACATACTATGTATCAAAATCTAGGTCTGGGTCTTGTGATTCTCACAATATAAAGATCTTCGCTGTAGGATGTATAGTTTTTAAAATACGGCCATTTGTTTAGAGGTCATTTCAGGAAATTTTAGCCATTAATCAGAGTGTACTGTTTGTTTTGTTGCCATGGTTACCAAAGCTTCTGTTATACACAGGGGGGGAGGTGGCTGGAGCATCTCAGCTTTGATTACAGAGCCCGGGGGAGGGGACAGACACACCATGTACTGATTTATAATAGAGGAATATGATGGGGCAGTTTTGATAGGGCAATTCTGATGGGGCAGTTTTGATGGTGGCAATATGATGGTGCAGTTTTGATGGGGCAATTCTGATGGGGCAGTTTTGATGGTGGCAATATGATGGGACAGTTTTGATGGCAATATGATGGGGGCAATTTTGCTGGGGGCCGTTTTAGCAATTCAGCATTCCCACGCATTTTCCCCAGGAAATGCATTTTCTAGTTGTTATCTCACATATATATTATTAAGTGTTCTTGCATAGCAAGACCACTTACTGTTATCTCACATATATATTATTCTTATTATTATAGCCAAATTTACCACCCTAACTCCTCCCACAGTTTTTACACTACATAGACAAGTAATATACCGAAACGTGCGGATTGTTCCCGAATGGTGTGCTATTACTTTGTGGAACGTTTCGCCGAATGGTTCACGAAATATCGTCGTTTTTGCGGCGAAATTGGTCCCATAGGAATGAATGGGGAAACTAGAGTGGGAGATGACAAAAGCTGGAAAATCAGAACATGATTTCTAAACTGCCGCCACTCCCTCATTTTCAAGCCCACCTACACAAATCTTATATCAAAACGTTCAGCTATCCCTGCTGCCACTAAACATGTCCACGGCTAAGCCATAGTCCTGATAGTTTTCACAATATGACCATTTGTTTGCAACTCACGCCGTCCATTGACATTCATTGAAACTACACTCTAGCCCCCTCCAAATTTGAAGGGCAATTTCTAAACTGTGACTGTGCCTTCATTTTTAATATTTCAGAGACATACTATACATCAAAATCTAGGTCTGGGTCTTGTGATTCTCACAATATAAAGATCTTCGCTGTAGGATGTATAGTTTTTAAAATACGGCCATTTGTTTAGAGGTCATTTCAGGAAATTTTAGCCATTAATCAGAGTGTTCTGTTAGTGTTTGTTTTGTTGCCATGGTTACCAAAGCTTCTGTTATACACAGGGGGGGAGGTGGCTGGAGCATCTCAGCTGATTACAGAGCCCGGGGGAGGGGACAGACACACCATGCACTGATTTATAATAGAGGAATATGATGGGGCAGTTTTGATGGGGTAATTCTGATGGGGCAGTTTTGATGAAGCAGTATTTGGGAAGCATAAACAGGGCATGAGCGTTGCTAGGAAACAGTGGTTGTAAACACAAGATGCTGAGACACTCCAAATGCATGTGACTTCATCTGCTAGACTTGATAATGCTTGTAGACTCCTCCCACAGTTTTCACACTACAGAGACAAATAATATACCGAAACGAGCGGATTGTTCCCGATTGGTGTGTTATTACTTTGTGGAATGTTTTGCCGAATGGTCCACGAAATGACGTTTTTGCGGCGAAATTGGTCCCATAGGAATGAATGGCGAAATGTTCAAAACTAGAGTGGGAAGTGACAAAAGCTGACAACCCCATGATCAGCCAAAACATTATGACCACCCCATGATCAGCCAAAACATTATGACCGCCCCATGTAAAAAAAAAAAATATTTTTGAAAAAAAAAAATAATTTTTGAAAAAAGTAAAAAATCATTTTTGAAAAAAAAAAAATATTTTTGAAAAAAAAAATATTTTTGAAAAAAAAAATTATTTTTGAAAAAAAAAATATTTTTGAAAAAAAAAATTACTTTTAAAAAAATAATAATTTCGAAAAAAAAATTATTTTTGAAATAAAAAAATTCATTTTTGAAGAAAAAAATTACCTTTGAAAAAAAAAATTACTTTTGAAAAAAAAAATCATTTTTGAAGAAAAAAAAATCATTTTTGATTAAAAAAAATTCATTTTTGAAAAAAAAAATTACTTTTGAAAAAAATGTTCAGCTCTTTCAGCGAATGATGGAACTTTTTTACTACTATTTATACTTTTTAAAATATTAAGCTTTTTAACACTTTTCACAGTTACTCAAGCCACTCCACCCCACCCAGTTACTCCGCCCACTCCAGTTGTAGAGGCAAGAACACTTTCACAATTTCCCCAGAAATTGTACCTTTTCTAGTAATATATGTTTTTTTTATTTTCATTACATATTTAGATTTATTAAGTGTTCTTGCATAGCAAGACCACTTACTGTTATCTCACATATATATTATTCTTATTATTATAGCCAAATTTACCACCCTAACTCCTCCCACAGTTTTTACACTACATAGACAAGTAATATACCGAAACGTGCGGATTGTTCCCGAATGGTGTGCTATTACTTTGTGGAACGTTTCGCCGAATGGTTCACGAAATATCGTCATTTTTGCGGCGAAATTGGTCCCATAGGAATGAATGGGGAAACTAGAGTGGGAGATGACAAAAGCTGGAAAATCAGAACATGATTTCTAAACTGCCGCCACTCCCTCATTTTCAAGCCCACCTACACAAATCTTATATCAAAACGTTCAGCTATCCCTGCTGCCACTAAACATGTCCACGGCTAAGCCATAGTCCTGATAGTTTTCACAATATGATCATTTGTTTGCAACTCACGCCGTCCATTGACATTCATTGAAACTACACTCTAGCCCCTTCAAATTTGAAGGGCAATTTCTAAACTGCGACCGTGCCTTCAATTTTAATATTTCAGAGACATACTATGTATCAAAATCTAGGTCTGGGTCTTGTGATTCTCACAATATAAAGATCTTCGCTGTAGGATGTATAGTTTTTAAAATACGGCCATTTGTTTAGAGGTCATTTCAGGAAATTTTAGCCATTAATCAGAGTGTACTGTTAGTGTTTGTTTTGTTGCCATGGTTACCAAAGCTTCTGTTATACACAGGGGGGAAGGTGGCTGGAGCATCTCAGCTGATTACAGAGCCCGGGGGAGGGGACAGACACACCATGTACTGATTTATAATAGAGGAATATGATGGGGCAGTTTTGATGGGGTAATTCTGATGGGGCAGTTTTGATGAAGCAGTATTTGGGAAGCATAAACAGGGCATGAGCGTTGCTAGGAAACAATGGTTGTAAACACAAGATGCTGAGACACTCCAAATGCATGTGACTTCATCTGCTAGACTTGATAATGCTTGTAGACTCCTCCCACAGTTTTCACACTACAGAGACAAATAATATACCGAAACGAGCGGATTGTTCCCGATTGGTGTGTTATTACTTTGTGGAATGTTTTGCCGAATGGTCCACGAAATGACGTTTTTGCGGCGAAATTGGTCCCATAGGAATGAATGGCGAAATGTTCAAAACTAGAGTGGGAAGTGACAAAAGCTGACAACCCCATGATCAGCCAAAACATTATGACCACCCCATGATCAGCCAAAACATTATGACCGCCCCATGTAAAAAAAAAAATATTTTTGAAAAAAAAAAAAAATTTTTGAAAAAAGTAAAAAAATAATTTTTGAAAAAAAAAAATAATTTTTGAAAAAAAAAATATATATTTTTGAAAAAAAAAATATTTTTGAAAAAAAAAAATTATTTTTGAAAAAAAAAAATATTTTTGAAAAAAAAATTTCTTTTAAAAAAAAAATTATTTTTGAAAAAAAAATATATTTGAAAAAAAAAATATTTTTGAAAAAAAAAAATTATTTTTGAAAAAAAATTACTTTAAAAAAAATAATAATTTCGAAAAAAAAATTATTTTTGAAATAAAAAAATTCATTTTTGAAAAAAAAAATTACCTTTGAAAAAAAAAATTACTTTTGAAAAAAAAAATCATTTTTGAAGAAAAAAAAATCATTTTTGATTAAAAAAAATTACTTTTGAAAAAAATGTTCAGCTCTTTCAGCGAATGATGGAACTTTTTTACTACTATTTATACTTTTTAAAATATTAAGCTTTTTAACACTTTTCACAGTTACTCAAGCCACTCCACCCCACCCAGTTACTCCGCCCACTCCAGTTGTAGAGGCAAGAACACTTTCACAATTTCCCCAGAAATTGTACCTTTTCTAGTTATTATTAAGTGTTCTTGCATAGCAAGACCACTTACTGTTATCTCACATATATATTATTATTATTCTTATTCTTATTATTATAGCCAAATTTACTACCCTAACTCCTCCCACAGTTTTTACACTACATAGACATGTAATATACCGAAACGTGCGGATTTTTCCCGAATGGTGTGCTATTATTTTGTGGAACATTTCGCCGAATGGTTCACGAAATATCGTCATTTTTGCGGCGAAATTGGTCCCATAGGAATGAATGGGGAAACTAGAGTGGGAGATGACAAAAGCTGGAAAATCAGAACATGATTTCTAAACTGCCGCCACTCCCTCATTTTCAAGCCCACCTACACAAATCTTATATCAAAACGTTCAGCTATCCCTGCTGCCACTAAACATGTCCACGGCTAAGTCATAGTCCTGATAGTTTTCACAATATGACCATTTGTTTGCAACTCACGCCGTCCATTGACATTCATTGAAACTACACTCTAGCCCCCTCCAAATTTGAAGGGCAATTTCTAAACTGCGACTGTGCCTTCATTTTTAATATTTCAGAGACATACTATACATCAAAATCTAGGTCTGGGTCTTGTGATTCTCACAATATAAAGATCTTCGCTGTAGGATGTATAGTTTTTAAAATACGGCCATTTGTTTAGAGGTCATTTCAGGAAATTTTAGCCATTAATCAGAGTGCACTGTTAGTGTTTGTTTTGTTGCCATGGTTACCAAAGCTTCTGTTATACACAGGGGGGAAGGTGGCTGGAGCATCTCAGCTGATTACAGAGCCCGGGGGAGGGGACAGACACACCATGTACTGATTTATAATAGAGGAATATGATGGGGCAGTTTTGATGGGGTAATTCTGATGGGGCAGTTTTGATGAAGTAGTATTTGGGAAGCATAAACAGGGCATGAGCGTTGCTAGGAAACAGTGGTTGTAAACACAAGATGCTGAGACACTCCAAATGCATGTGACTTCATCTGCTAGACTTGATAATGCTTGTAGACTCCTCCCACAGTTTTCACACTACAGAGACAAATAATATACCGAAACGAGCGGATTGTTCCCGATTGGTGTGTTATTACCTTGTGGAATGTTTTGCCGAATGGTCCACGAAATGACGTTTTTACGGCGAAATTGGTCCCATAGGAATGAATGGCGAAATGTTCAAAACTAGAGTGGGAAGTGACAAAAGCTGACAAACCCATGATCAGCCAAAACATTATGACCACCCCATGATCAGCCAAAACATTATGACCGCCCCAAGTAAAAAAAAAAATATTTTTGAAAAAAAAAAAAAAAATTTTTAAAAAGTAAAAAAATAATTTTTGAAAAAAAAAATCATTTTTGAAAAAAAAAATATTTTTGAAAAAAAAAAATTATTTTTGAAAAAAAAAAATATTTTTGAAAAAAAAATTTTTTTAAAAAAAAATTATTTTTGAAAAAAAAAATATATTTGAAAAAAAAAATATTTTTGAAAAAAAAAAATTATTTTTGAAAAAAAAATTACTTTAAAAAAAATAATAATTTCGAAAAAAAAATTCATTTTTGAAAAAAAAAATTACCTTTGAAAAAAAAAATTACTTTTGAAAAAAAAAATCATTTTTGAAGAAAAAAAAATCATTTTTGATTAAAAAAAATTCATTTTTTGAAAAAAAAAATTACTTTTGAAAAAAATGTTCAGCTCTCTCAGCTAATGATGGAACTTTTTTACTACTATTTATACTTTTTAAAATATTAAGCTTTTTAACACTTTTCACAGTTACTCAAGCCACTCCACCCCACCCAGTTACTCCGCCCACTCCAGTTGTAGAGGCAAGAACACTTTCACAATTTCCCCAGAAATTGTACCTTTTCTAGTTCTTATTCTTATTATTATAGCCAAATTTACCACCCTAACTCCTCCCACAGTTTTTACACTACATAGACAAGTAATATACCGAAACGTGCGGATTTTTCCCGAATGGTGTGCTATTATTTTGTGGAACATTTCGCCGAATGGTTCACGAAATATCGTCATTTTTGCGGCGAAATTGGTCCCATAGGAATGAATGGGGAAACTAGAGTGGGAGATGACAAAAGCTGGAAAATCAGAACATGATTTCTAAACTGCCGCCACTCCCTCATTTTCAAGCCCACCTACACAAATCTTATATCAAAACGTTCAGCTATCCCTGCTGCCACTAAACATGTCCACGGCTAAGTCATAGTCCTGATAGTTTTCACAATATGACCATTTGTTTGCAACTCACGCCGTCCATTGACATTCATTGAAACTACACTCTAGCCCCCTCCAAATTTGAAGGGCAATTTCTAAACTGCGACTGTGCCTTCATTTTTAATATTTCAGAGACATACTATACATCAAAATCTAGGTCTGGGTCTTGTGATTCTCACAATATAAAGATCTTCGCTGTAGGATGTATAGTTTTTAAAATACGGCCATTTGTTTAGAGGTCATTTCAGGAAATTTTAGCCATTAATCAGAGTGCACTGTTAGTGTTTGTTTTGTTGCCATGGTTACCAAAGCTTCTGTTATACACAGGGGGGAAGGTGGCTGGAGCATCTCAGCTGATTACAGAGCCCGGGGGAGGGGACAGACACACCATGTACTGATTTATAATAGAGGAATATGATGGGGCAGTTTTGATGGGGTAATTCTGATGGGGCAGTTTTGATGAAGTAGTATTTGGGAAGCATAAACAGGGCATGAGCGTTGCTAGGAAACAGTGGTTGTAAACACAAGATGCTGAGACACTCCAAATGCATGTGACTTCATCTGCTAGACTTGATAATGCTTGTAGACTCCTCCCACAGTTTTCACACTACAGAGACAAATAATATACCGAAACGAGCGGATTGTTCCCGATTGGTGTGTTATTACCTTGTGGAATGTTTTGCCGAATGGTCCACGAAATGACGTTTTTACGGCGAAATTGGTCCCATAGGAATGAATGGCGAAATGTTCAAAACTAGAGTGGGAAGTGACAAAAGCTGACAAACCCATGATCAGCCAAAACATTATGACCACCCCATGATCAGCCAAAACATTATGACCGCCCCAAGTAAAAAAAAAAATATTTTTGAAAAAAAAAAAAAAAAATTTTAAAAAGTAAAAAAAAAATTTTTGAAAAAAAAAATCATTTTTGAAAAAAAAAATATTTTTGAAAAAAAAATATATTTGAAAAAAAAAACATTTTTGAAAAAAAAAAATTATTTTTGAAAAAAAAATTACTTTAAAAAAAATAATAATTAAGAAAAAAAAATTCATTTTTGAAAAAAAAAATTACCTTTTGAAAAAAAAAATTACTTTTGAAAAAAAAAATCATTTTTGAAGAAAAAAAAATCATTTTTGATTAAAAAAAATTCATTTTTTGAAAAAAAAAATTACTTTTGAAAAAAATGTTCAGCTCTCTCAGCTAATGATGGAACTTTTTACTACTATTTATACTTTTTAAAATATTAAGCTTTTTAACACTTTTCACAGTTACTCAAGCCACTCCACCCCACCCAGTTACTCCGCCCACTCCAGTTGTAGAGGCAAGAACACTTTCACAATTTCCCCAGAAATTGTACCTTTTCTAGTTATTATTATTATTATAGCCAAATTTACCACCCTAACTCCTCCCACAGTTTTTACACTACATAGACAAGTAATATACCGAAACGTGCGGATTGTTCCCGAATGGTGTGCTATTACTTTGTGGAACGTTTCGCCGAATGGTTCACGAAATATCGTCATTTTTGCGGCGAAATTGGTCCCATAGGAATGAATGGGGAAGCTAGAGTGGGAGGTGACAAAAGCTGAAAAATCAGAACATGATTTCTAAACTGCCGCCACTCCCTCATTTTCAAGCCCACCTACACAAATCTTATATCAAAACGTTCAGCTATCCCTGCTGCCACTAAACATGTCCACGGCTAAGCCATAGTCCTGATAGTTTTCACAATATGTCCATTTGTTTGCAACTCACGCCGTCCATTGACATTCATTGAAACTATACTCTAGCCCCTTCAAATTTGAAGGGCAATTTCTAAACTGCGACCGTGCCTTCAATTTTAATATTTCAGAGACATACTATGTATCACAATCTAGGTCTGGGTCTTGTGATTCTCACAATATAAAGATCTTCGCTGTAGGATGTATAGTTTTTAAAATACGGCCATTTGTTTAGAGGTCATTTCAGGAAATTTTAGCCATTAATCAGAGTGTACTGTTAGTGTTTGTTTTGTTGCCATGGTTACCAAAGCTTCTGTTATACACAGGGGGGAAGGTGGCTGGAGCATCTCAGCTGATTACAGAGCCCGGGGGAGGGGACAGACACACCATGTACTGATTTATAATAGAGGAATATGATGGGGCAGTTTTGATGGGGCAGTTTTGATGAAGTAGTATTTGGGAAGCATAAACAGGGCATGAGCGTTGCTAGGAAACAGTGGTTGTAAACACAAGATGCTGAGACACCCCAAATGCATGTGACTTCATCTGCTAGACTTGATAATGCTTGTAGACTCCTCCCACAGTTTTTACACTACAGAGACAAGTAATATACCGAAACGAGCGGATTGTTCCCGATTGGTGTGTTATTACTTTGTGGAATGTTTCGCCGAATGGTCCACGAAATGACGTTTTTGCGGCGAAATTGGTCCCATAGGAATGAATGGCGAAATGTTCAAAACTAGAGTGGGAGGTGACAAAAGCTGACAACCCCATGATCAGCCAAAACATTATGACCACCCCATGATCAGCCAAAACATTATGACCGCCCCATGTAAAAAAAAATATATTTTTTAAAAAAAAAAATAATTTTTGAAAAAAATAAAAAAATAATTTTTGAAAAAAAAAAAAAATATTTTTGAAAAAAAAATTACTTTAAAAAAAATAATAATTTCGAAAAAAAAAATTATTTTTGAAATAAAAAAATTCATTTTTGAAAAAAAAAATTACTTTTGAAAAAAATGTTCAGCTCTTTCAGCGAATGATGGAACTTTTTTACTACTATTTATACTTTTTAAAATATTAAGCTTTTAACACTTTTCACACTTACTCAAGCCACTCCATCCCACCCAGTTACTCCGCCCACTCCAGTTGTAGAGGCAAGAACACTTTCACAATTTCCCCAGAAATTGTACCTTTTCTAGTTATTATTATTATTATTATTATTAATTTTTTTTTAATGCAACTAAGTATCTAAAAAATGTCTTGATATTAGGCTGCATTCACACCTGAGCGAAGCGTCTTTGAGTGCTTTTCCGGCATTTTTTTTTTTTTTGCGTTTTTGGGCTTTGACGTTTTTTTTATTGGCCGATAGAGAAAACTATTATCTGTTGCATCATTTGTTGCTAGGTATTTCATCTTTTTTAGCTTTTCCATTCGCTTTTATTTCTTCTTTTATTATTATTATTATTATTATTATTATTATATTTATTATAATGGTTTTTTTTTCGTTCGGATAAGGGGTTCGAGTTCAGTTTAGGTTTGGGTTAGGGTTATTTTATATTTTATTTATTTTTTTATTTTATTTCATTTATTATACGAATAATAATGAATAAATGTAAACTAAATGCACAAATAAAAGTCATACATTTAAAAAATAAATTCAATAAATGAATATGTAAAAATAAATAACCCTTAACTTAAACCCTTACCCCTTAAAAAAACAAAACAATAAAAAATAACTAAACATTCTAACCTTAACACAAAAAAAAATATTATTATAATATTATGTTGTTATTATTATTATTAATGTATTTTTTTTTTGTTCGAGTTTGGGTGTTTATTATTAACAATATAATAATGTATTTTTTTTAAGGTTAATTATTATTTATTAATGTATTATTACATATTCATTTATTTAAATTTATGATTTTTAGTTATTTGTGTATTGGTTTTACATTTATTTATTCATAAATTATTCATATATTATTACTATTTTTTTACTTTTTTTTTTCATATGAGCAGAAAATCGGGTAAAAACGTGCGAATGGCGCGTTTCGATTCATTTCTATGGGAATACAAACGCGCCAAGAACTTGTTTTGACTTCAGGGCAACTTGGAGATGAGATGTGAACCGTCTCCATAGAGAATAATAGATTTTTTTTCTCCTCGCGTTTTTTTGCTTCAAGCAGATAATCGCTCAGGTGTGAATGGGGCCTAAGAGCTCTTTCACGCTGCCGTTCTTTTACCGCCCCTCAGCCGCCTACAATTTTAACAATACAGCTGGAAGGGGCCGATACTAATTCACAGTCAATAAGGTAACTTTCACTCAACCAGGTGTGTCAGAGGGGCTGACTGGAGCCAGGGAGCGGAACAGAGAACCAGTGGCAGCCGGTGCTCAATTTATTTGGGGGGGGAGAGCAAACAAAACTGGCCCCCTCACCCCCCCCCCAGTTGCTTGATCAATTGCCTCCTCGATCGCCGCTTCGCTTGCTGTCGCCAGCCAGGCCGCCCGCCAGCCCGCACTTACCCCATTCAGGTCATTCCCCCCCTGCATCTCCCCCCGGCGGTCGTTTCTCCTCCTGACAGACTCCCGGCCAATCAGGTCTTAGGACTCCCGGTCAATCGAGTCTCAGGGAGGGGAAGCAGGAAGACATTAGGGAAAATTTAATTCGCTAATGTCACACAAGTGGGTGGGCTCAGGGAGCAGTGCTCTGCGCCCCCGAGCCCACCCTTTTTTGAAGCCAATGGGAGCCTCATGCTCTAATCATGTGCTTCAAAAAAAAAACCCTGTTGAAATCCATGCGTCCGGTGCCCTGCATCGAGGTTAGGGGCCGGGCACGTGGATTAGGGGGCCACCACTGCAGAGAACCCAAATTACCAAGTGGCTCCTTCGGAGGTAGCGCTACATAAGTAGTGAGGCTCTTTTCTCTGCACTTCCTAGCTGGGTCATGTGATGATGCAGGTTGCCGGGGGACCGATGGAGACGGGTCACTTTGCTGAGCACCAGCTCCCTGCACACACACATCCCTCACCGTAGAGCTGCATGAACCTCAACCCAACCTACAGCCCAATTCCGGCCACCCAAAAGTGGTTTCAGTTCTAGGTGGAATCTGGTGAGCTGAATGAGCCACTGGCTTCTAACATACAAAGGTGAGATCTTCATACCATATATCCTGACTGTTCCTGTCCACATGGGCATTTTGGGTTTTCCAACTCCTCCAAAAACATACTCTAGGCGAGTGGGAGACCCTCATAATGGGTTTACAGACCCAGCGAGTGTGGTCAGTTTTGGTGCGCTGGGGTGCAATTCATAGCATACGCAGATTTTTGACACCCTAGGCGAAACTGAATTTTTGCGCCCCCCCTGGCTCCACCCCCTTTGCCCTGCCCATGTATACCCCAGCTTTTTAATGAAGTGCCCATCAAATGCAGCCTCACCAGCGTCCATCAAATGCAGCCTCTCCAGCGCCCATCCAATGCAGCCTCTCCAGCGCCCATCCAATGCAGCCTCTCCAGCGCCCATCCAATGCAGCCTCTCCAGCGCCCATCCAATGCAGCCTCTCCAGCGCCCATCCAATGCAGCCTCTCCAGCGCCCATCCAATGCAGCCTCTCCAGCGCCCATCCAATGCAGCCTCTCCAGCGCCCATCCAATGCAGCCTCTCCAGCGCCCATCCAATGCAGCCTCTCCAGCGCCCATCCAATGCAGCCTCACCAACGCCCATCCAATGCAGCCTCACCAACGCCCATCCAATGCAGCCTCACCAACGCCCATCCAATGCAGCCTCACCAACGCCCATCCAATGCAGCCTCACCAACGCCCATCCAATGCAGCCTCACCAACGCCCATCCAATGCAGCCTCACCAACGCCCATCCAATGCAGCCTCACCAACGCCCATCCAATGCAGCCTCACCAACGCCCATCCAATGCCGCCTCGCCAGCGCCCATCCAATGCCGCCTCGCCAGCGCCCATCCAATGCCGCCTCGCCAGCGCCCATCCAATGCCGCCTCGCCAGCGCCCATCCAATGCCGCCTCGCCAGCGCCCATCCAATGCCGCCTCGCCAGCGCCCATCCAATGCAGCCTCGCCAGCGCCCATCCAATGCAGCTTACCAGCACCCATCAATGAATATTTGCTTACTTTCATTCATTTGGGAGTTGGGACACGGACACGGTCCTCCACCGCCGCTGCGCCTCTGACACTATGTGCAATCGGAGCGGTGGCTGCCCGCTGATGCTGAGACTTAGTTGCTTGTTGCAGAGAGAAGAAAGTAGAAACACCAGTGACCGGGCGCGCTAGACGGCTGCCTAGTTTTCCCTAGTGGTAGCACCGGCCCTGAGTATACGTTCCCGCAATGTTCATGTGTGAATGGGCCTTTTTATCTGTACATGGTGGGTGTTGTGAGCCAGCCCAGACAGTAGATGTGTGTGGAAGTCACTTACAAGACTACTGTATAAAAATGGCTTTTATCCAAAAATAAATGTTCTGCCTGGAGAGACTTCCTGGATTTCTGGCTCCTATCATCTATAAACACTCTCAAAGATTCCACCCAACAGAAACAATGCAAGAAGAAAATTCACAGCCATGTCCACAAAACTGCAGGGAGAACATTCTTTCTTTAAATACCTTTTTTAATATTAAAAAAAAAAAAAAAAAAAATCTTGCCCAGTTTTATTAAAATAACTCTTAAAGTTCCCCTTGCCGGAGTTTTCCGTGACTCTCTTCCATGGACACAACAAAATACTCCATCGGCCTCCTGGCTTTCTCTTGCATCGTCGTTTCTCTGGCCTCATGCTTTAGACCAGGGGTCTCAAACCAGCGGCCCTCCAGCTGTTGTGGAACTACAAGTCCCATCATGCCTCTGCCTGAGTGAGTCATGCTTGTAACTGTCAGCCTTGCAATGCCTCATGGGACTTGTAGTTTCGCAGCAGCTGGAGAGCCGCCAGTTTGAGACCACTGCTTTAGACCCTTGTTGTTCCTCCAGACCTTCTCACATGCACGCTGTACACCCTCCGGCTCCTGGCTGCGCTGGACCTGCACCCTGACCCCAGGGGGAAGCCTCCTGTCTCCCAGATAGAGACTTGAACTGTAGTGGGCTTCCCTACAAAAAGAACCCTTTCACACACCGGTACAATCAGTGTGCTGGTTGCCATCCAAAATTTGGACGCAGAGTCGGAGGCTTCAATCCCACGCAAGACTCTGCAAAGTCTCTAGGCTCCAGGACCCCGACCAAGATTTACAAATTCAGTCTCCTCTCTGAGACCTGCATTCTGGGGCCCCTCCTCATCCTGTATGGGTGAGACCCTAGGTGACACCAAACCCTTCAGGGAGCCTGCGATTCCGCACCTGCAAAAACTGTGCTCTAAGACTGCATGTACACTGGAACTCCCCTAGACGTGGCAGCAGAAAAACGCTAAATGTGGCAAAAAAGTGTGTAAACGCGGTATCGCGTTTAACGCTTGGAAGTTTATTCATTTCATTGACCAGAGTACTTGCCATTGAAATGAATAAATGCCCAAGCGCTAAACGTGGCAAGTATTTAAGGGCGTCTCCATGCGTTTTTGCTGCATTTGGCATTTTATTTTCCCAACACATTCAATCCTGAATGCAGTTCTTCTTCTGTGCAAGAGAGACGGACATTTAACTGCCGCTAAACTCTGAGTTCAGGGGCTTTGGCAAAAAAACACGAAAGGCTCCTCGACAGACGTTTTAGAAGCAGCCGTGTACATGAGACCTAAATACTATTTTCACTGTGACATTGCATTGCACTGTAATAATAATAATACAAATTATATATACAGTATCTCACAAAAGTAAGTACACCCCTCACATTTTTGTGAATATTTTCTTCTATCTTTTCATGTGACAACACTGAAGAAATGACACTTTGCTACAATGTAAAGTAGTGAGTGTACAGCTTGTATAACAGTGTAAATTTGCTGTCCCCTCAAAATAACTCAACACACAGCCATTAATGTCTAAACCGCTGGCAACAAAAGTCAGTACACCCCTAAGTGAAAATGTCCAAATTGGGCCCAAAGTGTCAATATTTTGTGTGGCCACCATTTATTTTCCAGCACTGCCTTAACCCCCTTGGGCATGGAGGTCACCAGAGCTTCACAGGTTGTCACTGGAGTCCTCTTCCAATCCTCCATGACGACATCACAGAGCTGGTGGATGTTAGAGACCTTGCGCTCCTCCACCTTCCGTTTGAGGATGTCCCACAGATGATCAATAGGGTTTAGGTCTGGAGACATGCTTGGCCAGTCCATCACCTTTACCCTCAGCTTCTTTAGCAAGGCAGTGGTCGTCTTGGAGGTGTGTTTGGGGCGGTTATCATGTTGGAATACTACCCTGTGGCCCAGTCTCTGAAGGGAGGGGATCATGCTCTGCTTCAGTATGTCACAGTACATGTTGGCATTCATGGTTCCCTCAATGATCTGTAGCCCCCCAGTGCTGGCAGCACTCATGCAGCCCCAGACCATGACACTCCCACCACCATGCTTGACTGTAGACAAGACACACTTGTCTTTGTCCTCCTCACCTGGTTACCATCACACACGCTTGTCACCATCTGAACCAAATACGTTTATCTTGGTCTCATCAGACCACAGGACATGGTTCCAGTAATCCATGTCCTTAGTCTGCTTGTCTTCAGCAAACTGTTTGTGGGCTTTCTTGTGCATCATCCTTAGAAGAGGCTTCCTTCTGGGACGATGGCCATGCAGACCAATTTGATGCAGTGTGCGGCGTATGGTCTGAGCACTGACAGGCTGACCCCCCACCCCTTCAACCTCTGCAGCAATGCTGGCAGCACTCATACGTCTATTTCCCAAAGACAACCTCTGGATATGACGCTGAGCACGTGACCTCAACTTCATTGGTGGACCATGGCGAGGCCTGTTCTGAGTGGAACCTGTCCTGTTATACCGCTGTATGGTCTTGGCCACCGTGCTGCAGCTCAATTTCAGGGTCTTGGTAATCTTCTTATAGCCTAGGCCATCTTTATGTAGAGCAACAATTCTTTTTTTTTAGATCCTCAGAGTTCTTTGCCATGAGGTGCCATGTTGAACTTCCAGTGACCAGTATGAGAGAGTGAGAGCGATAATACCAAATTTAACACACCTGCTCCCCATTCACACCTGAGACCTTGTAACACTAACGAGTCACATGACACTGGGGGGAGGGAAAATGGCTAATTGAGCCCAATTTGGACATTTTTCACTTAGGGGTGTACTGACTTTTGTTGCCAGTGGTTTAGACATTAATGGCTGTGTGTTGAGTTATTTTGAGGGGACAGCAAATTTACACTGTTATACAAGCTGTACACTCACTACTTTACATTGTAGCAAAGTGTCATTTCTTCAGTGTTGTCACATGAAAAGATAGAAGAAAATATTCATAAAAATGTGAGGGGTGTACTCACTTTTGTGAGATACTGTGTCTCTATCTCTTATCTCTATCTCCATCTCTATCATCTCCTCCCTTTTACACACACATTAACTTTAATGGTGTCTTAGTCCGTAGGGTTCAATATTGAGTTGGCTCCGCCCTTTGCAGCTATAACAGCTTCAACTCTTCTGGGAAGGCTGTCCACAAGGTTTAGGAGGGTGTCTATGGAAATGTTTGACCATTCTTCCAGAAGTGCATTTCTGAGGTCAGACACTGATGTTGGATGAGAAGGCCTGGCTCACAGTCTCCGCTCTAATTCATCCCAAAGGTGTTCTATCGGGTTGAGGTCAGGGCTCTGTGCAAGCCAGTCAAGTTCTTCCACCCCAAACTCGCTCATCCATGTCTTTATGGACCTTGCTGTGTGCACTGATGCGCAGTCATGTTGGAACAGGAAGGGGTCATCCCCAAACTGTTCCCACAAAGTTGGGAGCATGAACTTGCCCAAAATGTCTTGGTATGCTGATGCCTTAAGAGTTCCCTTTAATGTAACTAAAGGGCCAACCCCTGAAAAACAACCCCCCACACCATAATCCCCCTCCACCAAATGATTTGGACCAGTGCACAAAGCAAGGTCCATAAAGACACAAATGAGCGAGTTTGGGGTGGAGGAACTTGACTGGCCTGCACAGAGTCCTGATCTCAACCCGATAGAACACCTTTGGGATGAATTAGGGCTTAGACTGCAAGTCAACATCGTCCAACATCAGTGCCTGACCTCACAAATGTGGTTCTGGAAGAATGGTCAAACATTCCCATAGACACACTCCTAAACCTTATGAACAGTCTTCCCAGAAGAAGCTGTTATAGCTGTAAAGGGTGGGCCAACTCAATATTGAACCCTACGGACTAAGACTGGGGTGTCATTAAATTTCATGTGCGTGTAAAGGCAGGTGTCCTAATACTTTTGACAATATAATGTGTATATGACCTGCAGTCCCATGAACTGAATTTCTCAGCAGTCTGTTCCCATGTTTTTGGTTCCAGGTAAAAAAGCTCTGGTGGTGCTGGCTCACCAGGAACGGACCTCATTTAGTTACGCCATGATGGAGGCAGCTGCGGAAGCCTTGAAGAAGAAAGGCTGGGTCGTCACGGTGTCTGACCTCTATGCCATGAAGTTCAACCCTCTTGTGTCACGGGATGACATCACAGGTACATTGCATTATATTATCAACCTTCCATTTTTCAGCAGATCCAAATAGGAACTGAGGCCATGTGCATTAAAAAATGTCATGTTTCAGATATCATACAGGGTGCTTTCCAACCAAATTACCTACAGGCAGGGCTGTGTGTAGACACCATGCGGTCCTTGGTGCCTCTTTATACATGCTCTACCTGTTTTGTCCTTTGATTGTTTTAGTAAAGACTAATGCTGGGAACACTATATTGTAGGTAGCATGGAGTCTGAGTCAGGGTTTGTTTCCTGAACTGTAAAGAGTCTTTTGACTCCTCTCAACGTTCTCTGCACCCCCTTCCTGCCATAGTTTGTAGCAGATTTATTGACAAACAATAGTATCACTTACATAGAGGAAAACTGTGATGGGTTCGCTGTGCAGGGAGGCAAAATATTAGCATGGCTAGATGGGAGATGTAGAATCGGTAAGCCAAGGACTTAGCGCAGGACCTACCAAGTCAGTGTGTTATCGGTGGCATCTACATCTGCTCCTGCTGCGCGTCCACACAGGTAAACTCAGTCCAAGGTACGAGAGAGAATGGGGCAGCAACATGTTTTGTGTGCTCCGGTCCCTTTATCAAGGGGCTTGATAAAGAGGGCACAGCCCTCGAAACATGTTGCTGGGTCCTGTGCTTTGTCCATGGTTTACCACAGCCAAATGTGTTTTATAAGTGTGGTAAGTTGTCTATTGGAATAAATTTATAAATGATTTTGCGCAAAACACAAAAATGCAGGAAACATAAAATTAATCCTATAAGAGCCTTATGTGAATATCGGTGTAAAGTCACCAGTGAGGGTTTAAAAATAATACAAAAATATACATAAACAAGTGAAATATTGAGATGCTGCGGGTATACTTCATGAATCATGCAATCCGCTGTTGCTACTAAAACACTCAGTTTTCTGTCAAAAATATCTTCAGTGTGTGCAACATCTGTAGTGCTCTTAATTAGGGAAGTTCATTGGTGATTGTTGGTGTTTAAATAGGTGACACTCGATCACTGTGCGAACTCTGCATACAACTATGCTCACATTGCCCTTACCTTCATGGGCTTAGATCAAAGCCTTATGAGAAGTGCTGGCTGGTGGTAGACGCGGATGTTCCAAATATTGCCAGGCGATGGTTGTGGTCTTTGGATGGATGGATGACCTTGCTGGATCCTAGGTGAATTAGACTCCGATTTCCGGAACTTGTGCCGAGGAAACATAAGGGAAAAACAGGGGACCTCTGATAGTGTAGTATAAAAAGTTGTTTTTTATTAAAAAAATAAAATAGAACACAAAACGCACTCTGCTTCCAATGTCTGTAATAGTACAGTGTGCGGCGGTACGCCGCTGCTACCCAGTGCTAGACTTCCGGTACACAGTGTCAGCAGAGGGGGTAAAAAAGTTTTAGCTGCTGTGTGGATCAATAATACTTCCTACGCGTTACGTCACGTGACTTCCTCAGGGAATCCCATTGGCTGAAACCTCAGCCTAGTTATAGTAAGTGGCAGGAAGTGACTCTGCCGCCATGAGGAAGTCACGTGATGTAACGCGTAGGAACCGGAAGTATTATTGATCCACACAGCAGCTAAAACTTCTTTTTTATTTTAGCGTTGTGTTTTGCGCGAAATCATTTTATAAATTTATTTAGATTTTTTTTGGTGGTCATGTGTACACTACAGATTTTGCAGCAACACGTCTAGTTATTTGCAGTACACGGCAACATATATGCCATTGGTTAGTAGCGCAGAGGTCCTTTCACGTTTTTGTTAAAGTTGTCTATTGGGCATCCAGTAGCAAAAAATATACCAATATTCCCCATAAAGTTGGTTTTATCTCTGATTTACACATTTTATTAAACCTTTTTTTGTCACAGATGTACTTGGCATCAACATATAACACCGCACCATGCCATAGGAGCTGACAATCTAATTTCCCTACCACCACCAAGGGGGAAGCTTCACAAACTTTATGCAGCTTTATGACGCTGGGCGGTTAATGACCCCGGGGGCCAAAGTGCTCACCAATCTTGCACCATACTGCTGCATCCCGTATGTGACCTTCATAGTGAATGACTCTGCAAGGAAATTCCTTAGGCAGACTATATATATTTACCTCATTCATTCTTCTTTTTTTTTTTTTTTTTTTTCATACAGGAAGTCCACTTGATCCAGAGAACTTCAAATACCCGGCTGAGTCCTCCCACGCCTACAAAGAAGGCCATCTGAGTAAAGACATTGTAGAGGAACAGAAGAAGCTGGCAGATGCCGATTTGGTGATATTTCAGGTGCATGATTACTTTTGGTGGGCAAAAAGGCCAAAAAAGTTTTTATGACCAAAATTAGGCGCCAAGATGGATGACTTTTTTTTTTTTTTTTTTTTTATGTTGGTTTTGTTTCAACAGTTCCCGATGTATTGGTTTGGACTTCCAGCTGTCCTGAAGGGCTGGTTTGATCGTGTATTAACTGGGGGATTTGCATACAGCCATTCAGAAATGTACTATAATGGACCATTCAAGGTGAGCTGGGAAATGACTTGCCTTATCTATTTAGTAGCTGTCAACATTCCTTATACGCAAATTCGAAAGCTTGAGCTCAAACTTCATCATCATTGCGTGCAGCCCTAGTGATCTGTAGCCCTTCTCCAATGGGCCAGGCAATTGGCTACGCATGTTCTCCATTCCTGGAGGTACTTCACTTTCACTTTAGTGGGTGACCAGAGTGGCAGGGGAGTAGCAGCAAGTGCACTTGCCTTTTTTAAATAAGAGGGCCCTCAGAAGGCACATGCTATTTCTTGAAGCACTGGACCCTTATGCCCACTTTAGTACCTTATTCTGGCATCTCATTTGTGTGACACTCAGGTGACCTTACCTGTAGAGGGATCATATTTTAGTCCTTTGCAGTCAGAACCCTTTTTAAAGGGCCTAATAAGTGCAAGGTGTCCGCCTAGGGCTTCATAGGGGCCTAGTTTAGGTAAATATCAGTCACTGAAGTCTACACCCCATGGATCATTGAAAGTCCCCCTCCTTCCCCTTTAGGGGCTTGTGGGGTGTTAAGAGAAAACCTTCCTAATAGCCTCTTTCACTTGCAGGAAAGTCTGGGCGTTTCTTCCTGTGACAAGTCAAATGGTCTGGTCACTACGCTGGACAACATTAAGAAGTGTAGTACTTGACTGTGTTGCCTTTCTTAGGACAATGAAATTGAAATTTGTCTTATCTCAGCTGGTGGTCGCCACACCGAAGGGAGAGGTTTTCGCACTTGGGTGCTCCTTATCTCTTGTATGGTACAAAGGGCTCATTGCTGGAGGGCTCTCTACTCCCCTGGATTGTCAGCAGAAGGTACATGCTTATATCCCGCTGCAGGTACCCCCTTGTTGTGTATAAAGTACATCCGGAATCCTTTGTGGGACCTGATCATCTGGAGATAATCCTTCCTTCCACGGCAGATCCACAACCTCAAGAAATTTCTTTAAGTTCTTTCCTCAGTTCTGTCCTTAATCAGGTGAATGTTCTTAGTGGTGTGACTAGGGTTCCTGCCCCTCGCTCCGCTCCATGGCTGTTCCGGGGCAGGTTATAAGATTCTTAGAAGCATGCTATGGATCAAGGTTGGGCAGGTCTTACAGAGTTAAACTCCATAGACACCTCTGGGTGTTGGTTCCTTGCTCATCTTGTTCTTATAATATTCATGTACACCAGTCTTGGGTTGTAGTACATCATCTCTCCTGCCTACCCATTTAGGGTACCTTTAGCAAACCCCACCCCCTTTCTTCAGTCAGGCTGACTTTATAGTTGATACCCTTGTGTTTTCAGTCTCAGGGGTCACATTTCTATCTTTATGGATTATTACACTGTTTGGATTCTCATATTCTTTGGTTATCTTCTTGTGAAACTGGTTGTCTGGCCGGGCAACCCCATTCTTATGATTTAACCGCCCTTCTCTGAATCCTAGGGGTTGAGGGTATAAGGCCTGGGCCTTCAAATGTGGGCCGACTGTTCTTCTTCTCCTAGTGGACCTGCTTTTGTCCAAGGTTCCCTCTGGGGATCTGTTCTTCCAGTGTCCTTTTAGTCTTTATCATTTCTCTTCCTTATCAGGTAGTTGAGTTGTTGCACCTGTTTTAGTGAGTTTCGCAAACCCCTTGCTGGTTCAGGCTCGATGTTCCTTCAAGTGGAGTCCTTCTCATTGCCTGAAGGTCTCTTCTGTCCTGGCATGGAGCATCAGGTTGATCCCCTGTGGCTTTACCCCTTAGTCACTGGCAGATTTCCCTGTCTTCCAGAGGACTTTGCTTTATCTAACTCAGATTCAGGGCTTGGTTCTTCAGACATACCGTATATCACCCCCCCAATGAATTTCATATCTGATGCTTGGATCACAAATTAAAGTTCATTTGGGGCTTATTTATCGATGTGACTTAAACAGGAAATATTTCCTCACAGGTACCACATTGAAATTTTCAGTATATCTAGTTATTAGAAAGGACAACGTGTTTACATAAGGCCCATATTGATCAGGACATTCACTGGTCCAGGAGGCACTTTTAAATACTCACTAGTGCTTATTGGAGGCATTGGGATGTGTCTGCGAGGAGCAAGGGGACAGTAGAGAACTTGGAACTTTGTCATCACCATGAATGATCAGGAAGGTGCATAGTGGGGCACCAGTTGGAATAAGAGACAAAATTAGAGTGATCGGGATTAGATAGAATGAGACACGTGGCAGCAGAGAAAGAGGGGAACCCTAAAAGGCCACGTGTCTCATTCTATCTAATCCTGATCACTCTAATTTTGTCTCTTATTCCAACTGGTGCCCCACTATGCACCTTCCTGATCATTCATGGTGATGACAAAGTTCCAAGTTCTCTACTGTCCCCTTGCTCCTCACAGACACATCCCAATGCCTCCTATAAGCACTAATGAGTATTTAAAAGTGCCTCCTGGACCAGTAAATGTCCTGGCCAATTGCAAACCCTCCCATTGGCCACACTTACCTATTCACATACAAAATGCCTTCCTCACCCATGCTGCTGGAACCTTTAGGACCATGTGTGAACCCTGGTGACAGGCCCAGTGGAAAATTGTTCACGTTACCAAGCCAGCAACATGGGCACCTGAAGAAAGACCCTCCCCCATTCTGCAATGAGGAAGCAGGAGTAACCCAATCCATGACATGATAATGGATAGCGATGTGCCCAACGGAAAAATTGGTTTAGTTTCAGTTTATAATTTCATTTTGTTATGTTAGAATGATTCATTTTCGGCATTCGTTTCGTACTCGTGAACCTTGGTTAAGAGTCACGCGGTTAACGAGCTTTTTGAAAGACAAGCAACTTTTTTTTTTTACATTTTTTTTTTAATTCTGCAGAATTCAAGCTAATGGGCGGTGCAGTACCGCATTTGGCCAGAGGTGCGGGGGACACTCGGAGCGCGAGTGTTTCCGAGGCTTTCCGACTTCAGCCGAGCTGTCCCCGAGTATTTGCGAGGCTGTCCGACGCCCCTCCCCCACCTCTGGCCACATGCGGTATTGCATGTAATAGAAGTCAATGTGGAATGAATTATCTTCGTTTCCATTGACTTCTATGGGGAAACTCGCTTTGATATGCGAGTGCTTTTGATTACAAGCATTCTCCTAAAACGGATTATCCGCGTAATCCAAGGTTGCACTGTATGTGTTATTTTCTAATCGAATTTGAAATATAAAACAAATTGCAATAAATACAGTAAGGTATATTGTTGTAAATTGTTTCTATTGTTTTATTCCATTCTATTCAGCAGCCTAAGTAGGAATTATCATCTTATTTCACTTTTATATTTTACTGTATTTATTGCAATTTGGTTTATGTTTCAAATTCATTTTCAAATTCGATTAGAAAATAACAAAATATACAAAACGTATTCTGAAAATGAATCATTCTAACAAATATGACAAAACGAAATTATTAACTTTGTTAGAATGAATCATTTTCGGAATTAGTTTTGTATACTTTATTTTCTAATCGAGTTTGAAAATGAATTTGAAATATAAACCAAACTGCAATAAATACAGTAAGGTGTGAAATAAGATGATGATTTCTACTTAGGCTGCTGAATAGAATGGAATAAAAAAAATAGAAAATAATAGAATAAAATAGAATAGCACATTCTGTTTTATTCTATTCTATTTCTTTCTTTTCTATTCTTTTTCCTTTTTTTTTCTATTCTATAAAGCAGACTAAGTAGGAATCATCATCTTACTTCACTTTTACCTTCTTCCTGTATGTATTGCAATATGTTTTCATGTTCGAATTCAAATAACTCATTTCGTTATAATTTATTTTGGTTTTGTTGAGATTTGTTACTATGCTTGTTAGGAAGTTCGGATACATCCGAATCTCAGAGAAGCGAAAATAATGTCAGAATTTCGATTTGTAACTAAATTTAATCATGTATTTAGGGCTTTTCGCTTCGCTTTGTCTTAAAAGTTAACTCCACTTTCGTGGGGAAAACATAATACATTGCTTACAATTGCGACACTAATCATATTGTAATTTGAATGTTATTAAAATTTACCTTTTATCCTTTTCAAAATGTTCTACAAATGCAATACAATATGGCTACCGGGAGTTGTTATGTACACAGAATGTGTGCTGACCACCCCCCCCCCCCCCCCCCCAGAAACATTTCCTGCTTGTGTGATTGGCTCACCAATTTTTCCAGAAGTCTGCCTAAGATACGAGTCAGATTTCAGGCATCCCCTGCAACAAAAATGTCATTTTTTTGGTGAGATATTTCCAATAGGAACACATCCTATTAGACCCACTCAGTACAGAGGCACAGACAAACACACAGGGATTTCTTCAGAATAACAAAAGGTAGGAATCTGCAACAAAGTTTGGTATAATCCTTGCAATGTACAGAGATCACCCAGAGGGGAATGTTTTTTTTTTTTCCCTTAACAAAAGCGGAGTTACTCTTTAAGGGTTGGGGTGATTACTCTGAGGGAGGGGGTGTTATTTGTAGGGGACATCCCTGGCTGGACTTGCAGGAAGTGTCCATGAAGATTACCTTTGGCCAATGGCCCAAAGGCTCTGCTGTAGTTCCTCCTGTGGTGTATTTGTGTAGTGTATATGTGTAGTTCCTGTGTTGGTGTATGTAGGGATCAGTAGTCTTTATTGTATTCTATAAGCTCCGTGTTATTCCAGTAATTCAGATTTCTTGCTTTTTGTAAAAGGTTACATTTTAATAAAATGCTCTTCCCTTTATTTAATATGCCGTCTGTAAATGTACTTTTTCTCTTTTCAGAATAAAAAAGCTATCCTTTCCTTCACCACCGGGGGGCTGGAGTCCATGTACTCTTCAATTGGGATCAATGGGGATATGAATGTTCTACTCTGGCCACTCCAGGTAACGGGTTTGTAGATCTGCGTATACTTTTTGTTTTTTCTCACTGTATATGTAAGGTAGGAATTGTTTAGGTTTTATTAGTGTGGGCCTTTTAGCCACTTTATGTTTTCCATGAATTCCTGACCTATCATAAAACCTAATGATATTCAGGGATTATTTTTCAGTGGGTACACAGTGCGGCACCTCCACCACTTGTACTGGCAAGGGGTGCTTGGGCAGTGTGGAGGGTTGTTGTTGTTGGTGGTGGGGGATCTACTGTTGCTGGGGGTAGGGAAACTTGTATTGCTGGAGAGGATCTACTAATGTTGGGAGGAGTCTATTGTTGCCGGGGGGGGGGGGGGGGGTCTATTGATGCTGGCTGCTGATGGATCTATTGTTACTGGTGGGAGTATCTACTGTTGCTGGGATGAATCTATTATTGCTGGGGGGGGGGGGGGGTCTTTTGCTGCTGGGAGAGGATCTGTTGTTGCTGAGGGGGTTTATCTTGTTGCTGGGAGGTCTATTGGGAGTGGAGTAGGGGGCAGGGGCAAGGGATGGTGCTCGAAGGTGAATTGGGGGCAGGGACAATGGGTCATTTGGAAGGGTGGGGGGAGGTTACATGCACCTGGGTAAAAGCTTTACCTTTATCATTAAAGAGCAGTCCTTGAGTTCAAGTCGGGTATCTGTGATGACGTCAGTCTGCTGAGGACAGGAGATAGTATTTCCTTTTGGTCTCCTCTCCCCTTTGTGACCACACTGGAAGACTGTAACTTTCTAGCCAGGCGAGAGGTGGCAGCAGGGGCTGATCTGTGTCAGACTTTTGTGAACACATCTAAGAACTTCTTCTCAGTCCAATAAATAGATGGTGACCCTGGATGATACCCAAACAAAGATGGTACAGTTTATATCAGGGGTCTCCAAACTGCAGCCCTTTGCTTGCTTTTATCCTGCCCTTGGGGCTATATTCCCCTGCTGTCAGCAACGATGGGGCATAATTCCTACCACTGACATCAACAATAAGGCATTATTCTTCCCACTAATACCAGTGATGGGGCACTATTCCTCCCACTGACACCAATGATGGGGCACTATTCCTCCCACTGACCCCAATGATGGGACACTATTCCTCCCACTGACCCCAATGATGGGGCACTATTGCTCCCACTGACACCAATGATGGGGCACTATTGCTCCCACTGACACCAATGATGGGGCACTATTGCTCCCACTGACACCAATGATGGGGCACTATTCCTCCCACTGACCCCAATGATGGGACACTATTCCTCCCACTGACCCCAATGATGGGACACTATTCCTCCCACTGACCCCAATGATGGGGCACTATTGCTCCCACTGACACCAATAATGGGGCACTATTGCTCCCACTGACACCAATGATGGGGCACTATTGCTCCCACTGACACCAATGATGGGGCACTATTGCTCCCACTGACACCAATGATGGGGCACTATTGCTCCCACTGACACCAATGATGGGGCACTATTGCTCCCACTGACACCAATGATGGGGCACTATTGCTCCCACTGACACCAATGATGGGGCACTATTGCTCCCACTCACACCAACGATGGGGCACTAGTCATCCACCTAATACCAAAGATGGGACATTTTTTACCCCCACTGGCCACGGTCCGGCCCCCATCAAGTTTGAAGTACTGTAATCCGGCCCATTGTTTAGAAAGTTTGGAGATCCATATGATGAGAAAAGCAGAGGAAGACACAGTCATATGTAATCGGTAATAAGAACCTGTAAAGGGATGATGGGTCCACTGTAAGGAATTCAAATGTTATTACCTTGTGCTTTGTGGAATTTGGATTTCTATGTACAATGTTGCTATAAATCCAGTGCCTAGCCTTTGCCCTTATGCCATGTAGACTGTGTGGTGTAGATGGACTGTCTGCTGACTCTCCCGCTGTGTCTCCCGCAGAGAGGAGTCCTGCACTTCTGTGGTTTCCAGGTACTTGAACCTCAGATCGGCTACAGCATCGGGCACACCCCTCCTGAGAAACGCTCCGTCATCCTGGACGCCTGGAAGGCTCGTCTGGCCAAGATCTGGGAGGAGAAGCCAATCAGCTTTGTGCCCAATGAGGATTTTGACATGACCTTCCCTGGGGGGTTTGTGCTGAAGAAGGAGGTGATGGAGAAGCACAAGGAGCAGTATGGGCCCAGCGTGGGGCAGCACATGGGGAAACCGCTGCCGCCCGACAGTCAGGTGAAGGGCGGCTGTACAAGGCTCTGAGCTCTCTGTGTATTGATCATTGTTTTTCTTCCATGGGAAATAAACTAGGCCGGTGCTTTCTACTGACTGGACTGATGTTTCTGCACTTAGACAACAACATGCATTCCACAATATTCAATCAATAGATCAATCACCAGGGCAAACGCAAATAAAAATAATATAGTGTATACAATTGCTGCACAAGTCATATTGTAATTGAATATTATTAAAAACTATTATTAAAAATTATTATTAAAAACTCACTTTCCTTTTCAATCTGCAGCCGCTGTAATTCTCTTTAGAATGCAATATGGCCACCTGGAGGCGCTCTGTACACAGACGGTACACAGAGCCCCCCAGAAATGTCATTTCCTGCTTGTGTGATTGGCTCACTGATTTTCCCAGAAGACTACACTAACATACAAGTCAGATTTTTAGCATCCCCTGCAACAAAAAAATGTCATTTTTTGTGAGATACTCCCAAAGGGAAAAAAATCACATCTAAAGGGGTGCAGACCCTGCTACCTTCCTCAGCGCCCTGCAAGTGCAGCAGCTGATAATTACAAAATCACTCCCATTCTCTGTGCCCATGGACACAGAGAAACAAACAGCTAATTTCTTCACAATAACAAAAGGTCGGAATCTGCAACAAAGTTTGTTACAATCCCTGCAATGTACAGAGATCACCCAGAGGGGGGAGGGGCTTCTCTCAACAAAAGTGAAGTTACTCTTTTAACTCTTCAACCGGCTAGCATTGGGACCCAATTGTACAGTTGGTGCAGGGGCAGATTAAAGTGGGTTTGCTCAACAAAAGTGGACTTACTCTTTAAGGGCCAGTTCACACCACATGCAGTCCAGTGATTTTTCTTTTTTTTTTTTTTTTCTGCATAAAAAAAAATGCATGGAAATGAGGTTATATGGTTTCAATTGGCATAGTTCACACCAGTGCAGTCAGTTCCAGGGCCTTCCAGTTCCAGAAAAAAAAGTAGAACATGCTGCATTTTCTTGAAGGAATGCATCAAAAAGACGCACGCTGAAACGCATCGGAACGGACCTTGTTTTTGTGGTGTGAACCAGCCCTAAAGATACATAGTTACATTGATCCAGCTTGGACCATACCTGATCAATGCCCCTGGAAGCTAGAAATCCCTGAAGTGGACACCACTACTCCAGTGATCTCCATTTGCTTCGGGGTCCCGGCCCGAGCGTCTGACCTGCTACATTGTGAACACAGGAGGTTGGCCGCTCAGCACAGGCACCATTCAGAGACTGCTATGCATTTTCTGCGTCCTCTGATTGGACGAGGTGGAGGGGGGGGGTGGTGAAGTCATGTTGAAGCCCAATTTAACTCTGTTTTAATCAGTTACATACATTCCAGATGCATAAGAAAACCAGGTGTGCCAAGTTTCAGTTTGTTTTCTTTAGAAAGCAGCCACCGCATTGGTAGAAAAGCCTGTCCCCTGACAGCATTCTGTAGAGAGGGACCCTTGTTTCTCAGTGGTCTCTCTGCAGAGGTCCCTGTTGAGTCGGAGCTAGAGGCCTCCTGTCATCAGGGTGCATAAGCTTTGTGGATTGCAGAGGTATAGATCTGACTCAGCAGGGGATGTGTTGGACCTTTGCAGAGAGACACTGCTTCCCCACAGAGAGCAAGAGCTCTTCTTCACAGAATGCTGGCAGGGGACAGGCTTTTCTACTCAGGCTGTGGCTGCTTTCTAAGGTCAAGAAAGACTTTGCACTCCTCTTCTTATGAGGCAAATGGAATGTATTTAGCAGATTTACATTGAAACTTCAGTCTGGCTCTAAAGGAAACCTGTCATGAAATGGTAACCCAGAACGAGTAGGCAAACCAGGAAAAGCTGCAAAAAAAAAAGTCGTGTGTAATTCAATCTAGAAGACTGAGAGTTCAGGGAGTGTTGGCCCCACCCCCAGGGGGAGGAGTCATCACAGCCCCCTTTATTCATATTCTGTGCCACTCTCTGCATCTGAGGTCAGCCCATTGAGAAGTTCGGGAAAGGAACAGAACCGGGCCACTGCGGGACCATCCGGGAGAAGAGGAGGGGGCAGTCAAAGCCCATAGGTGGGCTTTAATGTCCAGATGCCAATCTGCAATACTAAGGGGGTAGTGGAAACAAATCAAAGCAATGAGCATTGAGAGGGGGTGTTGTGATACAGGATGGAGGCGAGACCTTCCAGAACCTTCCAGGAGGTTGGTAGCTGCTCCTGAAAACTAAACCTGTCCTATCCCTTGGAGCAGAGGTCTCCAAACCACGGCCCTCCAGTTGTTCAGGAACTACAATTCCCATCATGCCTAGTCATGCCTGTGAATGGCCGAGTTTTTACAATGCCTCATGGGACGTGTAGTTCCACAACAGCTGGAGGGCCGTAGTTTGGAGACCCCTGCCTTGGAGGACAGAACGCGTTTTGGGTGGAGCCTCACCACACAGTGATGGCTCTGGCAATAACTAATACAACAGCTTAAAGTTGTATTCATTCCAAAAGCAAACATGTTTTACATTGCAGCTTACCAATTCTTACAGGTGTTGTCTGCATTAGTTTTCTTTCTTGGCAGATGTAGCTGTTAGGGGGTTCAGACAAACTATTTAACACTGACAGTGTTGCACGGATACTGTTTATTCACTTCCCACCCGGCCTATAGCAAAATGACGTCCGGGCGGTGGTTCAGTTATCCTGACTGGACGCAGCGTGGCGATCGGTGGTGCGGCGTGTCAGTCTGACACACCGCTACACCGATCTCGGTAAAGAGCCTCTGACGGAGGCTCTTTACCACGTGATCAGCCGCGTACAATCACAATGTAAACAGGAAAAGCCGTGACAGACGCGAGTAGAGGAGAGCCGATCGGCTGCTACCCTGATAGGGGGGGTCTGCTCGGATCGATTATCAGCGCAGCCCCCCACGGATGCCCACACTGGACCACCAGAGATGGCACACAACGGATGGATGACCAGGTAGGCCACCAGGGATGACAGTGCCCAAAATATGACAATCAGTGCCCACAAATTGTGCCAGTCAGTGCCCATTACCTGCCAGATGTCTCCCTATCAGTGCCATCCATTAGTGCCCACCCATAAGTACCTACCAGTGCCGCCTATCCGTGCCCATCATCGGTGCCGCCTTATCAGTGCCCGTCAGTGCAGGAGAAAACTTATTTACAAAATTTTATAACAGAAACAAAGAAAAACTTTTTTTTTTTCCAAACTTTTAGGTCTTTTTTTATTTGTTGCGCAAAAAATAAAAACCCCAGCAGTATTCAAATACCACCAAAAGAAAACTCTATTTGTGGGAACAAAATGATACAAAAATTGTTTGTGTACAGTGTAGCACAACCGCGCAATTTTCACTCAAAGTGCCACAGCGCTGAAAGCTGAAAATAGGCCTGGGCAGGGAGGGGTGTAAGTGCCCAGTATTGAAGTGGTTAAAAATAAATAAATGTTGGGATCGGACCACTTCTACATCTCCTCCAACCCTGTGAGCACCTCCAGCGGCCCTGATTTGCCATCCTCGGTGAACCGGGACACCTATGTAGATTGTTTGGCATGTGGCCAGATATGTGAAGTGAGTTCTAAATTTTTTTTTTTTTAAACTTCCCCGTAGATGGCGTGTTAATCCCTTTCTATACACACACACACGAGCAATGGGGGAAATCGCATGCGATGCTTTGCAGTGTGATTTGCGCTTATTTTTTGTTAACGCAAATCGCAGTGCAAAAAAGCATAGGGAGCATCTGAGCGAGTATGGATACTCGTTGAAATGCCTTCGGCCCAGATACACCTTTAACGCCAAAAGGAAAAAACGGTTTGCTGTAACTGCTTAAGAAGTGTGATCTGGAGTTTGACTTCCAAATGATGTCTGATTGAGACGAAACGTGTCAGTGCTACTGTCCAGTCTATGCTATTACAGCTCGATTTCCTGGTTTACCACGCATCGTTCAACTCGTGCTTTGATGTATACTGAAATGTGTGTGTGGTCTATGCTTTTTAATAAATTTCTATAGATGGTTTTACACCATGTCGAGTCTTCTATCCTCTCTCCTTGGATTCATGTTCTAATGGAGTATTGATGAGAAGATTCCACTTGAGTCTGAAAGGCCCTGTATATCATATCATAATATAAATATATATATATATAATCAACTACATTGGTGGTTGGCAATCTCCCTAGCAACATACAGTCTATTGGAGAAGATTGGAGTTGAACGTCCATCTCTAGGTGTTAGGACACCATTGCCTCTTTGACCCATTCATTATACGCTGGATTTGATCCATGTGTTCTGGTAAGTCTCCTTATATTCTATTTTGTGGCAAATTTTCTCACAGTGGTGATTTCTTCTTTCCTTGGGTGACCGATCATCAATATTTGGTTAACGTTTTTCATATATATATATGTGAACTCTCTTTATTATGGACTTTTCATTAGTTCACTTATGATGATTTACCTTTTTTTTTTTCACATTTATGTTTTCATGATTAGCGCTGCTCTGTTTATATCCATTTCTTTTGCACAAGTTGTCCATTGTAGTGCTGACTGCTGCTTTACAAGTTATCTTTTATATTTTGAACACTAGCACGGTATAACATTACACTTTGAGTGAACATGTTGTCGCCAAAGTTGTGTTAAAGCAGAAAAATGGGCATACAATTTTGTTGTGTATGGGGCTGAGCAGCTGACCTATGTCCACAGCCAAAAAACACCCTACAATGCGCATGTGGGCATCAGAGCTGGAGCAATCGAAGAAGGTGGTCTGGTCTGGTGAATCCCGTTTTCTTTTCCATCATGTGGATGGCCGGGTGGGTGTGTGTGTGTGTGTATCACTTACCTGGGGAAGAGATGGTACCAGGATCCAGTATAAGAAGAAGACAAGCCAGCAGAGGCAGTGTGAGGTTTTGGGCAATGTTCTGCTGGGAAACCTGGTCTTTGCCGTTCATGTGGATGTTACTTGACACGTACCACCTACCTAAACATTGTTGGTGACTAAGTCCAACCCCTCCATTGAAACGGTATTCCCTGATGGCAGTGGCCTCTTTCAGCAGGATAATACGCCCCGCCACACTGCAAAAAAAGGGTCAAGCATGGTTTGAGGAACACAATTTGAGATGTTGTCTTGGCCTTCAGATTCTCCAGATCTCAAACCAATCGAGCCTCTGTGGGATGTGCTGGAAAAACAAGTCCAATCCATAGAGGCTCACAACCTCTACAGGACTTATAGGATCTGCTACTGACAGCTTGGTGCCAGATACCACAGCAGAACTTCCAAGGTCTAGTGGTGTCCAGGAATCGATGGGTCAGGGCTGTGTTGGCAGCAAAGTATTAGGTGGGTGGTCAAAGTTATGGCTGATCGGTGTAGATCAGGGATATGCAATTAGCGGACCTCCAGCTGTTGCAGAACTACAAGTCCCATGAGGCATAGCAAGACTTTGACAGCCACGAGCATGACACCCAGAGGCAGAGGCATGATGGGACTTGTAGTTTTGCAACAGCTGGAGGTCCGCTAATGGCATATCCCTGGTGTGTAGACCTTCTTTCACAGTTCCCCTAGACAAAAAAAAAAAGCAAAGCCCCATTCCAAGCGATATTTTTTTTTTTTATATCTACCTGGAGTTGGGCTTTAAGTTATGCTATGTGAATGGGGACATGTAAGAAAAAGTTGGTGTAATCCCAATGTGGCTGCAAAAATGGAAATACACTTTAAATCAGGCCAATAGCTGCTTCAAAAAAGAACAGAACCACTGTGTTTTGTCTCCCTCTTGTGGACACATTGCTGTAGTGCAGTAACTAAAAAAAAAAAAGCTACAGCTCTCTGTAGAGATAAAAGCATAACAAAAAAAAGGTAACAAGGCGCTCATTAGCCACTTGCCGCCTGCTAAACAGTACCATTTACTGCCAGCGGGTGGCACAGCAACGTACTGGTACATCACGACCCACTTCTTGGTTTTCTGGCGCGTTGTGTGCACGCCCCCTGCTGACTTGTGCTGTGATTGGATACAGTGCGAGTTTTGTCAGCAGATGACAGCCAATGATTTGGCTGTATACCTGCTGATCAGCTGTGGGAAATCACAGCACAGGTTTACAAACGCACAGAACAGGAATCTGGCCCTTTTCTCTGTGAACTCAGTTGATTTTAGGAAGAAGAAAGACAGCCAGATCCTGTAAGTAAAAGCAGCCCACATATACACGTCTTAACCCCTTGATTGCCCCTGTCACCTATTAGTGTCATTAGCACATTATTATTACTGATCACTGTATAAGTGTCACTAGCAATGTCAGTTAGTGTACCTCCCAGCCAGTGTCTGTTAGCACCAGATTGCCCATCACAGTCCTGCTATAAGTCACTGATCACCGCCAATACAGTATAGTGTCATAGCTGCATACATTCCAGTATATATACAGTGAGGGGAACAAAAGTATTTGACCCCCTGCTGATTTTGTACGTTTGCCCCCCTGACAAAAATGATCAGTCTATAATTTTATTGGGCGGTTTATTTTAACAGTGAGAGACAGAATAACAAAAATATCAAGAAACACGCATTTAAAAAAAAAAGTAAAAATTGATTTGCATTTTAATGAGTGAAATAAGTATTTGACCCCTTCCCAAAACATGACTTAGTAGTTGGCGGAGAAATCCTTGTTGGCAATCACAGAGGTCAGACGTTTCTTGTAGTTGGCCACCAGGTTTGCACACATCTCAGGAGGGATTTTGTCCCACTGCTCTTTGCAGATCCTCTCCAAGTCATTAAGGTTTCAAGGCTGACATTTGGTAACTGAAACCTTCAGGTCCCTTCAATTATTTTCTATGGGATTAAGGTCTGGAGACTGGCTAGGCCACTCCAGGACCTTAATGTGTTTCTTCTTGAATCACTCCTTTGTTGCCTTGGTCGTGTGTTTGGGTTATTGTCATGCTGGAAGACCCATCCACGACCCATTTTAAACGCCCTGGCTGAGGGAAGGAGGTTCTCACTCAAGATTTGATGGTACATGGCCCCGTCCATTGTCCCTTGGATGTTGTGAAGTTGTCTTGTCCCCTTAGCAGAAAAACATCCCCAAAGCATAATGTTTCCACCTCCATGTATGACGGTGGGGGATGGTGTTCTTGGGGTCATAGGCAGCATTCCTCCTCCTCCAAACACAGTGAGTTGAGTTGATGCCAAAGAGCTCGATTTTGGTCTCATCTGACCACAACGTTCACCCAGTTCTCTTCTGAATCATTCAGATGTTCATTAGCAAACTTCAGACGGTCCTGTACATGTGCTGTCTTGAGCAGGGGGACCTTGCGGGCGCTGCAGGATTTCAGTCCTTCACAGCGTAGTGTGTTACCAATTGTTATCTTGGTGACTATGGTCCCAGCTGCCTTGAGATCATTGACAAGATTCTCCCGTGTAATTCTGGGCTGATTCCTCACCGTTCTCATAATCATGGAAACTCCACGAGGTGAGATCCTGCATGGACCCCCAGACCGAGGGAGATTGACAGCTATTTTGTATTTCCTTCATTTGCGAATAATCGCACCAACGGTTGTCATCCTCTCACCAAGCTGGTCTTGTAGCCCATTCCAGCCTTGTGTAGGTCTATAATCTTGTCCCTGACATCCTTGGACAGCTCTTTGGTCTTGGCCATAGTTGAGAGATTGGAATCTGATTGATTGTTTCTGTGGACAGGTGTCTTTTATATAGGCAACAAGCTGAGATTAGGAGCGTCTCCCTTTAAGAGAGAGTGCTCCTAATCTCAGCACTTTACCTGTATAGAAGACACCTGAGAGCCAGAAATCTTGCTGATCGATAGGGGATCAAATACTTATTTCACTCATTAAAATGCAAATCAATTTTTTTTTACTTTTTGAAATGCGTTTCTCTGGATATTTTTGTTGTTATTCTATCTCTCGCTGGTAAAATAAACCGACCATTAAAATTATAGACCGATCATTACAAAATCAGCGGGGGGGGGGGGGGGGGGGGTTGGGGAAATCAAACTTTACTTTACCATAGTTTGTTTGACTATGTATAACTTTCATGTAAACCAATAAAAATATACTTTTTGGGAGTTTTTATGTAGCAGAATACATTTTGCCTACATTTATGAAGAAATTTTATTTTATTGGATGTTCTAACAAAAGTAGAAAATATTTTTTTCTCAATTTTCAGCCTTTTTTGGTTTATATAATAATTTTTTTTTTTTTAAATGCAGTGGTGATCAGATACCACCAAAAGCTCTATTTGTGTGAAAAAAAAGAGATGATATACATTTCATTTGGGTACAGTGTTGCACCGCGCAATTGCCAGTTAAAGCAACGCAGAATAGCTAAAAATGCCCTGGTCATGAAGGGTGGGGGGGGTGGGGGGGTAAAACCTTCCGGAGGTGAAGTGGTTAAAAGCACGGACACAACAAAAACACTGAAAAGTTTCAACATTTTATTTGTCGATTTGAGCCGTTTACAGAAATATATTTGCAAAGAGTATACAAATGTCCCAATAGAAGCAAAATATCCTTTGTTTAATATTTAACACGTTATTACAAGATTGCTAAAAACAATAAAAATACCTCTGCCCCGCGACAGACCAAATCTGCGTAGCCGGTAGAAAAGGTTTGCTGCTGCAGGTTACTCCGGGGAGCGGTGCACTGCACTGCCCTTCATGGAAGGAGGATGGAGAGAGAGGATCAAGAAGCCGAAACTTCAAAAACTAGCAGCATATTGCCAACAGTCGCCCCCATGTGGTCACTGCTGGAATGACTTATTCAAAGGCCTTTTTTTTTTTTGTTTTTAATGCAGTTGGTGCCCCCTAATGGCCATCAGTTGTATGACCTGTAATCTGTGCCCACCTGGTCTTGTTATTACATATAATCCGCTGAGGTCCAGTTTAACACAGCAATGGCACCTGCTGTGCAACGGAGGATGACAGATGGAAAGTGGAAACTGTAATACATTCCACATATACATTTATTATTGTTCACTGCAGCATAAGCATCATTTTATTCCAGAACACTGACAATACAATAACCTTTCCATAAAAAAAATGAAGATATTGACCTTCATGCAGCACTTCCAGATGAATTCCAATTGGCCAGCGCCGACACAGGGAACTGATCTGATCCATCGTGGAAGCGCCGAATGGGGATTTTAAAATCCCGGGCAAGGTAAGTACAGAGGGGATAAGGGGGGTAGGGAGGGTGTACTACACAAGTTCACCTTTCCATTTTGTTCTTTTCTGTAAAGGTGAGTTGAAGCGGAGTACCACTCAAAAGTGGAACCTCTGCTTATTTGCTCCCCCCCCCCTTGGTGCCACCTTCAGCACCTTTCAGGGGGGAGGGGTAACAAGTACCTATTTTTGACAGGTCCTCCTTTCCCCACTTCCAGAGACGGCGCCGTCCTTCGGAAGTTCAACGCCCTTCCTCAGCCACCGGGCCAATTAGAGAGCCCAGAGCAACCAGCTATGAAGGTGAAAGACTCCACTGCCGGTTTCCCTTAACAGGAATGGTGGCGTCAGCACCCGATAGCCGATCCGAAAATGGGCTGGGGTGCCGACATCGTGGGAACCCTGTACAGGTAAGTGTCCATAGATTAAGTCAGCAGCCAATTTTCTGTGTGGGGGGCGGCGGCAGTACACTTCTTTAAAGCGGAAGTAAACCCATCCATAAAAAAAGTTTCATTTACGGCACGTGCCAGAAATGTAACACTCCCATCGGTTGTGCTCTCAACCAAACTGTCAAACCATCCAATGGCTGGTGTCATAACGGATCACATGTGCAGCATCATGGCAGTTGTAGATTAAACAGAGGCAAAGATGGCAGATTCCTTGGCTGAAAACAACAGGGCGGGAGGGGGTTACTTACACTTTAATGAGAGATAAATTCTGATTGGTTGATGGGAGTTGGCCTGGTCTTAAAACGGTTCAAATCTCCTGCTGAACCGGCCAAGATTCGAACCAAAGCTTTGCCAGCTTGAATGTACCAAGTTGATCAATCAACTTGGGCACGACCAGCCTGCTGGATTTTATATGCGATTATTGCTAGCAGCTGTTATAGCCCCTAGCAATAATCACAGTGTTCTCCCAACAGGGTCGGCTCCCCCCCCACCGTGGAGAAGACAATGGCTGTGCGCGAGGGATTCCTCCATCAATGGGAATCAAGCCATTTTCTCTTCTGCAAATGCTGGTTGCAGGCAAGAAAATCACTCCATCTGTGGGCAGCCTTAACCGTGTGGCACCGACGGCATGCAAATAGGCAGCCTCTCATCGAGTGGGCCTTGGTGCCAAGCAGTTGCATATTTGCGTACCACATTGCAAACACAGCTGTGCCCAAAGTGCGCTGGGCACAGTTATCCCGGCGGCTAACGGAAAGCTCCTGATCCCTCCCCCCCCCCCCCCCCAAATTGCGATCAGGAGCCTTCCGATCATGTGATCAATGTGACAGTCAATCATGGCGGTCACATGATTATAAATCCCGTCTCCCAGCATCTGAAGCCCCTTAAAGGGCCGGTAGGCGCCAAGAGGTTAAAAATACTCTGCCTTGTGCAATATGCCCATTAGTGTCAATGTCTGGATCAGAACTGGAAGTGGATTTAAAAGCACATCTAAACAACGATCTGATTCTTAGGTGGGTGATTTAATGACATCATCAGAAATCTCTCATGTGCCGTTCATGTGTCCTTGCTGCCAAAATTCAGAAGATGTCTGACAACTGATTACGTTGACAAAGCTTGTGAAGCAGCGCCAGCAGGAGCATAGACAACAAACTGGTTTGTATGGAAGAGTACTAACACCTCAAGCCTTCGTTCCATCCTCCCTGCATGCACCCCTATCTGGGGGTTATCCAATAGAAAGCATATAGTTCGACAATGGCCAACTACACTCTTCAAATGTGATCATTAATAAAAATACATTATAACAAGGAGTAACCAAAAAAAAATAGCATCATTCTATTAAAACGTCTTCCTGCAAAGTGAACATGGCTGTCGAGATAGAAAAAAAAAAAAAAAAGAGCCTCAAGAGCAAACGTTCAAAGCGGATACAAAACGTAGAGGAGCCTTGGCTGGGGTATGCAAGTCCGCCTAGCAACAAATAAATTCAAACCACTTCTGTTGCAGATGACAACCAATATCTAAAAAACAAAAACAAAAAACCTGGCAGAATCAATGGGGGGAGATTTAATCTTGATGCAGGGAAACGAGATGTATTGATGAGATTACAGGTTGATGCATGAGCTCCCTCTGCTGCTCAGCAGTGGTACTGCACCAATATAAAACACCCCCCCGACCACTGTATAATAATGGCGCATGTGTTTTTAGTGGAGATCTTTGCATAAGCGACTCAGATCTGTCAGTTGTAGTTCGCTTACAGATGAAAACCCTTTTATAAATGAGAATCATCTGCTCTAGAAAGGTTCCTATTTTGTCAGTCTCTTGCTTGTTAAAACATTTACATAAGGTTGGGTTACTCCAGGAGAGGCAACAACAGAACTAAACTGAAAAAAGTAGTATATAATCCAGCACTGATTAGGCTCCTTGTACTGGTCAGGAAGCTTTGAGGCCTAAAACATGGATGGTACCCATCCCCCCCCACTGTACTCGGAGGGGAGGGTATACTAGGATGACAGCACAGGGTAATGCCAGACATATAAAAGTAACATTCTCAGTTTATTAAAGCAAAACTAAACCCATCAATTTAACGGCTTCTAAAAAAACAGTTACATTTCCAGCATGCCATCACATTGGTTGTGCTCTCAACCTAACTGTCAATCCATGAAATAGCACGAAAAAGCGATCACATGTGCAGCACCATGGCAGCTGATCAAACAGAGGGTAAGATGGCAGCTTCCTTGGCTGAAAAGGATAGGAAGGGTTTAGTTCCGCTTTAAAGTGTTACTAAACCCACAACAGTAAAATCAGCCTGTATATGCCCTAAACTCACTACAGAACCTAAGGGGTTAATCCTCCGCATTGTGTAAAAAGGCTGTTTGATCCTGTCTTCTCTGATCCTCCCCTTCTTCTACTGTCCCCAGTCCATCTGCTGATAGAACAGAGCCTAGGGGGCACTCTGCACATGCTCAGTTTGTATTGCTAGATTTTCTTTTTTTTCTTGGGAAGGTGCATGTGATCAGCACAGGGCCAATCAGCACTGTCCAGACAGAAGGTTAGGGGTCCTGCAGCCTCATAGGACAGTCAGAGCTGAATGAAAACTCCTCCTACAAGCTTTAACCAGACACTGATAGAAGTCACAAGACTGCTACATACTGCTGATGAGAAAAAGGTATTTAGTAGTTTATATTTACTAAATAATTGTCTTTTCATGTTCTGTGAAGACCAGATATAGTGACTGCAGGCTCCTGGGTTTAGTAACAATTTAAGTACTCTGGAAGTACCTACTGCTAATAGTAGAAAATACATTCTTATAATGAAAACAAAAGAGCAGAAAGGAAGTCTACCGTAGGAACTGAATACATTGTTTAAAATTCTAATCTGCATCCAACAGTAAGTTCAGCAAACGTATCAGGTTTCGGAGATGTCACAAGTTTGGGTGCAACAGAATTTTTTGAAATGCGTCAGTGTTCCAGTTAGACTCATTGGACTTTGGGGCCATGTGACCAGTTACATGCGGTGCTGGATTATAAAGGGGGTAGGGTAACGGGGGGGGGGGGGGGGGGGGGGTGGAGTCATGTGATCAGACTATGCTAGATTAGCTAAAAGAAACGGAGACTCAGATGCCATTTTGGAAAATCGGAAATTTCATTGGGAACACGTGAATAACTTTAATATGGTTTCCAAAAAGTTTAAAGGACCACTAAACATTCACTGAAACTTGACTGATGGGATTTTAAATAAAATTATTGGATAAATATGAAAGTGTCAGGAAAGAACATAATTCTGCAGAGTACTGCTAGAAGGGTTATGGACACAGATCAGATGGGCTCCGCTGATGGGAATCCTAAATTAAGGGAGACCCTGATGTAAGGGGGGCTCTGATGGGGATCCTGATGTAAGGGGGGGCTCTGATGGGGATCCTGATGTAAGGGGGGCTCTGATGGGGATACTGATGTAAAGGGGGGGGTCTGATGGGGATCCTGGTGCAAGGGAGGGCTCTGATATGGATCCTGATGTAAGAGGGGGCTCTGATGGGGATCCAGATGTAAGGGGGGGCTCTGATGGGGATCCAGATGTAAGGGGGGGCTCTGATGGGGATCCAGATGTAAGGGGGGGCTCTGATGGGGATCCAGATGTAAGGGGGGGCTCTGATGGGGATCCAGATGTAAGGGGGGGCTCTGATGGGGATCCAGATGTAAGGGGGGGCTCTGATGGGGATCCAGATGTAAGGGGGGGCTCTGATGGGGATCCAGATGTAAGGGGGGGCTCTGATGGGGATCCAGATGTAAGGGGGGGCTCTGATGGGGATCCAGATGTAAGGGGGGGCTCTGATGGGGATCCAGATGTAAGGGGGGGCTCTGATGGGGATCCAGATGTAAGGGGGGGCTCTGATGGGGATCCAGATGTAAGGGGGGGCTCTGATGGGGATCCAGATGTAAGGGGGGGCTCTGATGGGGATCCAGATGTAAGGGGGGGCTCTGATGGGGATCCAGATGTAAGGGGGGGCTCTGATGGGGATCCAGATGTAAGGGGGGGCTCTGATGGGGATCCAGATGTAAGGGGGCTCTGATGGGGATCCAGATGTAAGGGGGCTCTGATGGGGATCCAGATGTAAGGGGGGGCTCTGATGGGGATCCAGATGTAAGGGGGGGCTCTGATGGGGATCCAGATGTAAGGGGGCTCTGATGGGGATCCAGATGTAAGGGGGCTCTGATGGGGATCCAGATGTAAGGGGGCTCTGATGGGGATCCAGATGTAAGGGGGGCTCTGATGGGGATCCAGATGTAAGGGGGGCTCTGATGGGGATCCAGATGTAAGGGGGGCTCTGATGGGGATCCTGATGTAAGGGGGGGCTCTGATGGGGATCCTGATGTAAGGGGGGGCTCTGATGGGGATCCTGATGTAAGGGGGGGCTCTGATGGGGATCCTGATGTAAGGGGGGGCTCTGATGGGGATCCTGATGTAAGGGGGGGCTCTGATGGGGATCCAGATGTAAGGGGGGGCTCTGATGGGGATCCAGATGTAAGGGGGGGCTCTGATGGGGATCCAGATGTAAGGGGGGGGCTCTGATGGGGATCCAGATGTAAGGGGGGGGCTCTGATGGGGATCCAGATGTAAGGGGGGCTCTGATGGGGATCCAGATGTAAGGGGGGGGGGGTTTTGATGGGGATCCTGGTGTAAGGGAGGGCTCTGATATGGATCCTGATGTAAGGGGGGGGGGGTCTGATGGGGATCCTGGTGTAAGGGAGGGCTCTGATATGGATCCTGATGTAAGGGGGGGGGGTCTGATATGGATCCTGATGTAAGGGGGGGGGGGTCTGATGGGGATCCTGATGTAAGGGGGGGTCTGATGGGGGTTCTTACATTGGTGGTCAGTGGGAAGGATGCCCCTTACATTGCTGGCCAATGGAAGAATGTCACCATTACAATTACCTGAAAAGTTAATTGGGGTCAGTGGTAACTTATTTGAGAGGTACCAATTGATGAATGGAGGAACCCTGGTTGAGAACGGCTGGGTTAGAGACTCCTTTAGATTTTTTTTTTATTGTCATCTGCGTCCCATTAGGCAGAATTCCCTTCACTTCCTATCAAGTCAGGAAGTGATTGGCAAATCTCTCCAACATCGGCACAGAGTTAGTCAGTGACAATGTTTTAATTGCTGTCTTTTCCTTCCTGTCCAAGTGACCAATGCAATTCTTACGTATGAAGGATTTAGTTCTGAAGAGTTTAGTGGACCTTTAAACTACAAAAAGATGAACGCGGAGATAACAAAAATCAGCGACGGGCCAGTGCAAAAAAAAAAAAAAATCACTTCACCTGGCCAACCTTTTACCCAAAATCCCCCATCCCGGCTAAAGCAGCACTTCCAGTTGTTCCCTGACCCCTTCACAAAGGAGCTACAGAGACAAAGACGGACAAAACCTGCCACAAACTTGTGCAAAAACAAAAAAAGAAAAGAATATCTTATGTATAATATTTATATATAAACTTCTCATTTTATATACTTATTTTATATATATATATATATATATATTTATATACTTCTGCTAACGCACTTTGTTCAGTACATGTAGCAAATATCAGTTCTCCTAAATACAAAATAGAGCTTTTCGAGAAAAAAAAAAAAAAGAGAAAAAAAATTAAACATTCACTAAAACAGATTAAAAAAAAAAAAATCTCAAAACTTACACGATTGAAAACTTATTACAAAAAAAAAAAAAAAAGAATTGACCTGTGATCAGGCCTCACTGGAAAAAAAAAAGTTCCCTTCATATCGGTACTGAAAGCTCTGAAATCAGGGATTTGCTGCTTCTGACTTATCGGCTCCCAGAGTGGGTGGGGCAATCTGCAGCCTTGCCAGCCGAAGGATCAGTAGCAGCCAATCGCGGATCCGATGTCCCCAATTAGGAGAGGTTAAAGGTTACACACACACATAAAAGAGTGATGAGGGAAACAAGAGGTCAGCTACAAAGATAAATCTGAAGTATATATCTACATGGCTCAATAAAAAGTAAAAGTCGCTGCATCTGTGCCCCCCACTAGGGGGCGACAGAAGACAGGTTAAGTGCAGCATTGTTCGCCTAACATGGGAGGGCCGTTAACCACATGCAGCAAGGTGATTTGTAAAGAAAGATGCTATGCGTTCTAGGTAATGACAAGACACGGAAAATCTGGTCTGACTGCCAAACGGGTCCCCTGTGCCGGGAACGGAGGAGCACCGTCAGCCCGATCCTGGGTGCCCGTCATATAAAGAGGTGACTTGCCTTGCTTGCTAACACTTTGCGGCCTAGCTCTGTTAGGATGCGGGTTAATGCGACGGGCACGCTATCACAGTTTCTTAGAAGGGATATTAAATGGATTCCTTCAGGGGAAAAAATAGAAGAGAAAAATATATATATATATTTATATATTATGTACAAAATGTCTATATACATACATACACGCCTACATTAAACCACACGGACAAGGATGAAATAAGAGGTAAACATTTCTACCACCGAGGAAAGCGGTAACGGCTGAGCGCCTCAGAGGTTACGGCTTTCGGGAGTTTGATGTCATGTTAAACTAGAGAGAGTCTTGGTCGCTAAAATACTGAAGAGAGACGAGGAAAGGTCAGAGGGTAGAAGGTCAGAGGGTACGACACGAAGAACCGTATTCTACTTGGACCGTGGTGGATATACAAATCAATCCAGTTTTTGTTTGAACAGTATGGAAAAACTTTTTTCGCTGCATCTGAAATGAAAAAAAAAAAAGGGGAAACCATTAAAATGTACTGGTGACACCTACTGGGCTGCAAAGCACTGGGTTGGGAAAAAGGGGGTTGGGGGAAAAAAGAAGGCTGGGGAAAAGGGGGCTGGGAAAGTGGGGTTGGGGAAAAAGGGGGCTGGGAAAGTGGGGTTGGGGAAAAAGGGGGCTGGGAAAGTGGGGTTGGGGAAAAAGGGGGCTGGGAAAGTGGGGTTGGGGAAAAAGGGGGCTGGGAAAGTGGGGTTGGGGAAAAAGGGGGCTGGGAAAGTGGGGTTGGGGAAAAAGGGGGCTGGGAAAGTGGGGTTGGGGAAAAAGGGGGCTGGGAAAGTGGGGTTGGGGAAAAAGGGGGCTGGGAAAGTGGAGTTGGGGAAAAAGGGGGCTGGGAAAGTGGAGTTGGGGAAAAAGGGGGCTGGGAAAGTGGAGTTGGGGGAAAAGGGGGCTGGGAAAGTGGGGTTGGGGAAAAAGGGGGCTGGGAAAGTGGGGTTGGGGAAAAAGGGGGCTGGGAAAGTGGAGTTGGGGGAAAAGGGGGCTGGGAAAGTGGGGTTGGGGAAAAGGGGGCTGGGAAAAAAGAAGGTAGACAAAGAGGGTGAAAAAAGAAGGCAGGTAAAGAGGGTAGGAAAAGGGGGTTGGGGAAAAAGGTAGCTGGGGGAAAAAGGGAGCTGGGGGAAAAAGGGAGCTGGGGGAAAAAGGGAGCTGGGGGAAAAAGGGAGCTGGGGGAAAAGAAGGTAGATAAAGCGAATGGAAAGAGGGTGAAAAAAGAAGGCAGGTAGAGAGGGTGAGAAAAGGGGGTTGGGAAAAAAAGGATGGGGAGTTGACGGGTAGAGGACAGAGCTCTACCACCTATGATGTGGTCTATCTTATATCTCTACTGAACATAAATCCAGCTTCAAACATCGCAGTCTGACCTCACCTGGGAGGAGCGCTGTAGGTTCAATGCAATAGAGAATGACTTGTCTTTAAACAGCACCCCCTAGAGATGGCAGGGTGTAAACACACTGGGAGGCTGCAGGCCATGCTGCTTGAAACAGGACTTAAAAGTGATTGTAAAGGATTTTTTTTTTTAATATACCAAACATCTCTATACTTAACTGCCCTGTGCAATAGAATTGCACAGAGCGGCCCCGAACCTCCTATTCTCGGGTCCCCCGCCAGCGCTCCTGGCGCCTCCTCTCTGTCCAGTGCCCCCCATGGGAAGCAGCTCCTAAGCCACACTGCTGCGTACATTGACACAGACAATGGGACTTGGCACCTGTCCTCGCTCCCTCGTCATTGGCTTTGTTTGACAGCAGCGGGAGCCCATGGCTTATTTACTAAAGCTGGAGAGTGCAAAATCAGGCTCCCTTCTGCATAGAGACCAATCAGCTTCCAGGTTTTATTGCCAAAGCTTAAATTGAACAAGCGGAGGTTAGAAGCTGATTGGCTGTCATGCACAGCTGCACCAGATTCTGAGTGCTCCAGCCTTAGTAAATCTCCCCCATAGTGTATATCAGGCTTTACTAGGAGTCGCTTTGATTAAAACGTCATACTGGGCACTCTGATGAGGGACAAGTTGCTGCTCCAATGGCTGATTGAGCTTCTGCGCAGGTGAAAAGAATACATAGCTAACAATGTAAAAAAGAAACTACAGCTCCAACTACTGGTGGAATAAAATACTGCATGATATTAAGTGAAAAAAAAGAAAAATCTTTTTTTTGTAGCCTATAAAGAATGACAACAAAACCACTAGTCTGGTGGCTTTTCTGGGGGATACAAGAAAGTTTGACTGAAGTAGGGCAGGAGTATGTAGGACTGGCCTATAATGGACACCAATTACTATGGAAGAAGCTCTGAACATTTCTTAATAAATGTCATAACCTTCATCAAACTGATTTAAAAAAAAAAAAAAAGTGTTTGCCCAAGACACCTGAGAGAGGGCAGAAAGAGGCGCAGGCGCTCCCACCGTATTTACCATTTAGTAAGATCCAGACATGCCGTTCCCCTGGTTGTGGAGAGACACCAGTAGATTGCTGATCTTCTCCATATTCTCATCATTCACCATTGAGGAATTCTGCTGGGATAGAAGTGACGTCACAGACTGCCCATCTCCTTGAGATTGCCCCGGCTGAGCTAGCGCCAACATCTGGTCGGGCATTTGTCCCGTGGCTGGAGAGATAAGCTGAGCGCAAGCTAAACGAAAAAATGGTAGTTGGATTACTAGACTGACATCTATAGAGCCAAGTTGTTAATTAATTCACTTTAATTAGAAGACATCGGAGGACATTTTGAATTAAAGTGGTTGTAAACTTCAGACATGAAATCTGAACAAAGCATATCCCTGTATAGTGTGTACTTGTCTCAATCCAGAGCACTAAGGCCCCTTTCACACTGAGGCGCTTCTAAACTGCAAGTAAAACATTTGAGCGCTTTTGAAGAGCTTTCCATTAAAGTGGAGTTCCACCCACTTTTACAACTCTTCAGCATCCTTCACTAAACTCTGCACTGTAAATGAATTGGATATTTTTTTTTTTTTTCTCAGCACTTACTGTTTATCTGCTGTATTCATTTTTCACTTCCTCCTCCCTGGCCGCGGCCCATCGCATCATTTCCTGTTTGCAATGCCTTCTGGAAAGGGGCAGCAACTTCCTCTGACACTGCCGTTGCTATGGAAACCTGATCTGAAACCTATTACACGGCTTGTGCTGCACTGAGCATGTGCGAGATCTGCAAGGATGAGATCCAGGAAGAAATACAGTCTGGCTTCAGATGCCCAGACTTAAGATGGCCATGGCCTGCTGTAAGTTTACAAAATAACAAACTACTGCTATAAACTTACAAAACAGACCTTAGTTTACAGACTAACTTTACTACAATACATTAAGCTTGTGTATTATAGGGGGATTTTTATTTAAAAAGTATAATTTCATCCGGAACACCACTTTAATTTCAATGGAGAGGGGCGTTTTTTTTTTTTTAAAGTATTCATTGATTTTAATGGAAATAGGTTTTCGTGAGCTTTTCAGGTGCTTTTTTTTAGCGTGAAAGCGCCTCAGTGTGAAAGGGGTCCAAGTGTCATTTCTGTCTGCTGTCTCCTTCCTCTGCATGAATCACTTCTTACAGGTTTTCCTGACACCAAGAGAATAATGGTGACAGGGGAGGGACCTCCAGCTGATTGACAGTCCCAGCTCTGTTCCTGTGTGAGCTCTCCTCACTGAGCTTCTTTAGGATGTAACTAAAGCTCTCTTCCCCCTTTCTCTGAACTCTCAGACAAGCTTTATAAATTCAGCACTTTAAACAGATGTAGAGAAGAGAGAGGGCTGCATATACAGTTCCTTGAAAAAGTATTCATACCCCTTGAACATTTTCTACATTTTGTTACAACCAAAAAGTAAATGCATTTTATTGGGATTTTTTGTGATAGACCAACACAAAGTGGCACATAATTGTGAAATGGAAGGAAAATGATAAATACTTTGTAGAACCACCTCTCTCTGTAATTACAGCTGCAAGTCTTTTTGGGGATGTCTCCACCAGCTTTGCACATCTAGAGAGGGACGTTTTTGCCCATTCTTCTTTGCAAAATAGCACTGGTGGGCACTGACAGGCAGCCCTGGTGGGCACTGACAGGCAAGCCCTGGTGGGCACTGACAGGCAAGCCCTGGTGGGCACTGACAGGCAAGCCCTGGTGGGGCTGCACTGATAAGCAGGACATTGATGATCAGTGCCCCGATTGTCAGTGCAGATGTCCCTGCTGAGGAACGCCGCTTATCGGCTCTCCTCTCGCGCGGTCAGCATGATGAGAGGAATGCCGATAACTGGAATTTCCTGTTTACACTGTGATTGGACACAGCTGATCACATGGTAAAGAGCCTCTGTCATAGGTTCTTTACCGTGATCAGTGTTGGGCTGTGTCAGAGGGACATGGCGCACCACCAATCAGCAAGAATGGGAGGACGTCAAATGACATCCTCCAAGAACAAGAATGCTCCCGCCCCTCCGTCATTTCACTATACGGCGAGCCGGAAGCACTTAAGCCCACATTTCCTGCCAGCACATGTATCTATGTATGTATGTATGCATACACAGCCCTAGTCTGAGCCAGCTTTTAAAGAGGAACCCTGCAAGCTGTTCCCAAAAAAGTCAAGCAGAGGACAAAGGACTGGTCGCCAGTGCTGCCTGTGGTCTCGCTGCAGCAGATTCTTCCCCCCATTACTGACTTACCATGTCTTGTTCTGGGTTGTCTCTCTGTAGAGGTGGCCATCTTTGTGTAGGTAAAGTTTTGCTTCAGGGACATCAGCAAGGTGAGCAGTACAGTAGTGACATCTCCAGATTTCTTGAGACTACTAGGCATAGAGAGCAGTGCCTTTAGATCTTACACTACAAATATACAGCTTATGAGTCTGTAAGAAACTAAATTTGTTAATGGGGAAAATTGGGATATTTTCCTATTGATAAATGTAGTTTCTCCTTTTTTCTGGTATGTAGACCCCACCTCTCTGGAGGGGGAATGACGAACGCTTTATAAGTCCCAAGTGATTCCCCGTCTCTAGGGCGAGTCCTTTCCTTTGCTGTTTAGCATATGAGTCTGTAAGCACAGAAGTGCCTAGGCCAGTGGTCTCAAACTGGCGGCCCTCCAGCTGTTGCAAGACTACATGTCCCATCATGCCTTTGCCTGTGGGAGTCATGCTTGTAACGGTCAGCCTTGCAATGCCTCATGGGACTTGTAGTTTCACAACAGCTGGAGGGCCGCCGGTTTGGGACCCCTGGCCTAGGCACCCTCACATACCGGGAAATGCACGGCTATATTTCAGGAGGAGGTACAATTTTTAGGGTAAAGGTTAGGCACAATTACGATTTCTAAATGTTCCCTATAACATAGCAAATCTTCCCTTTTGAGGTCAGGTCCACTTTAATATGGCTGTTGCCATTAAGATGCATGATGTGCATATATAGAAGGAGCACCAAACCAAAAAAGGAGTCCAAATTAATTTACTGATATATGGTATAAAAGACAGCCAACGCATTTGGGAGGGTCAAAGGAACCCCCCTTCATCAGGGCTTCAGTTATGAATGAGAACCTTGAGTGGACTCCAAGTAAGGCTTTCCCGTTTGAATCTGTGCAGGGAAGCGGATTGCTGGATTGGGATTTGACTGCTGATGCAGATACTGCTGGGCCATCAGCTTTCCCCCCACACAGATTCAGGAAAGGAACGTTTGAGTCTGGGCAAGGGAGCCGATTGCTGGATTAGGATTCCTGCCCACAGGAAAGCCTTAACTTTGAGTCCACTCAAGGTTCTAATTTTTAACTGAAACCCTGATGAAAGGGGGAGTTCCTGAAACGCGTTGGCTGTCTTTTAACACAATATAAATTTAACTCTTTCCTGGTCTGGTGCTCGTTCCATATATGCACATCTTTTCCTGGTAACCTGCTGGACTACCCACACTGGGGGCAGCCTGGTCTGTTGTGAGCCTAACCTGAGCCAGTGGGTTCTTCAAACCTTTATTGCCCTCTTCCTACCTTGTTTAACTGCTTGTTGCCCGCCCGTCAAATGACAGCAGAGCGGTGCAGCTCTTGTTCTGGGACGACGTCATATGACGCCGTCCTAGAAAGGCCGCTCTCGCGTGCAGCGCGGCGATCGCGCCGCTAGGACACGGCGCGCCCCCGACCCCTGTAAAGAGCCGCGTCTGCGGCTCTTTAACCATGTGATCGGCTGTGTCCAATCACAGCCGGTCACATGTAAACACGGAGATGCCGGTAATCGACTCTCCTCGCCTCACACTGACAGAGTGTGTGGCGAGGAGAGCCGATCGGCGGCATCTCCTCACAGGGGGACATGTAGGAATGTAATCAGGGCACTGATCATCAGTGCCCTGATTACAATAGTGAAATACAGTGTCACAATACAGTGCCCACCAATGCCAGCATACAGTGCCCACCAGTGGCAGCAATTAGTGCCCACAAGCGCCACCAATTAGTACCCATTAGCCATGCCAGTCAGTGCTGGCAATCAGTGCCGCCTATCAGTGCTGCCCATCAATGGCAATCACTTCTGTCTATCAATGCCCATCAGTGCCACACATCAATGGCCATATGTACCGCCTATCCGTGCACACCACTGCCGCCTATTAGTGCCCATCAGTGCCACCTAACAATGCCCATCAGTGCCACCTATCAGTGCCCTAAGTGCGGCATATTAGTGCCTCCTCATCAGTGCCGCCTCATCAATGCCCACCAGTTCAGCCTATCAGTGCCCATCGGTGCTGCCTCATCAGCGCACATCAGTGAAGGCGAAAAATTACTTAGTTACAAAATTTACTGACAAAAAAAAAGTAAAATAAATATTTTTCTTTCAAAATTTTTGGTCTTTTTTGTAAAAAATAAAAAAACCCAGCAGTGATTAAATACCACCAAAAGAAATCTCTATTTGTGTGAAGAAAATGCTAAAAAAATTTGGGTACAGTGTCGCACGACCGCGCAATCGTCATTAAAAGTGCGACAGCGCTGAAAGCTGAAAAATGGCCTAGGCAGGAAGAGGGTAAAAGTGCCTGGTAGACAAGTGGTTAAACTCATATCAAAGCGCCAGCACCTTTTGGATGCCCCTTTTTTTTTTTTTTCCACTGGAGACGAAGCTGCACTTGTCACATACATGCCTTAAAAAATAAAAAAAACAACAACTTACTGTTCTGAATTCCAAACAGGAACATTTCGGTGGCTTGCGGAGAGGATGCTGATCCACTCTGCATCTGGCTCATGGCGCCCCCTGCAGAACCGTGGAACATAGAATTCTGTTGCTGGGGAGGGGGTGTGGTTCCCTGGATAGACTGAGGGAATAAGCTTGTCTGTTGAAGTTCCTGTTGACTCATATTGCTTTGCAGAGCAGACATGGAGGCAGAGGACATAAATAGTGTCACTTGTTGCTCTTGAGACGTTGAGGAGGGCTGAACGAGCTGCAGCTGGGGGGAGTTGTGAAACATGGGTGCCTGTTGCTGCTCGTGCTGCGAGGTGACCGGGCTTTGGGCCTGAAACTCCATAGTTTGTGTGTGAAACATTGCCTGGTTCTGCTGATCCTGGGTGGCCATTGGTTCCTGGCTTTGGCTAAACATCATGCTCTGCTGTTGCTCAGGTGAAGCCATGTTGGCCATGGAACTCTGTGCACTAAAAAGAAGGTTTTGATTTTGTTCATGGGGAGAAGGGCTGCTCTGCATACCCACCATGGAGTGAGTGGCCTGGAAGAGGGAGTTCTGTTGGTTTTGGGCCTGGAACAAGTTCTGCTGAGACTGCTGCTGCTGTTCCTGGGTTAACATTGAGCTCTGCATGTGAGACAGTTGCGTCTGTTGCTGGAATGCCGACTGCTGATCGGGAAGGGTGTTCTGGCTAGAGAAGAAGGACAGCTGCTTCTCTTGAGGCACTTGATTGTTCTGTAAGGAGCTCATTGAGAACATGTTGTTGGGTTGCTGCTCAGATGAAGCCGATATCGAGCCTTGCAGATGGTAAAGCGAAGACTGGATCTGATCTTGCGCAGACGTGGAGTTCTGATGTTGCACCATTGAGGCCTGGGAGTGGAACAAAGATCCTTGCGTTTCTTGCGCCATGCTCTGGTTGTCCCCTATCGTGTTCTGGGAGTGGTAAAGTTGATTGTGCGAGTGGGGAGACTGCTGCATGAAGTTGCCCGTCTGAAGCCCCATCATGTCTCCAGCTTGCTGGAACAGCCCACCTCCTTGCTGTTGCCCCCCACCTGTCTGGACTCCAAGCATCTCTTCTGCAGATGAAAAAAGGTCGACTTGGGTTTGGCCATCTCCGCCATGCTGCATTTGGACCATGGTTGGGAAAACGTTGCTCTGCATCTGCTCTGACTGAGTAGAGGCGCCGTTGCCATCTGCCGCGCTGGAGGACTGAAACATACTGGAGTTTGTTGCCGACACTTGCTGTTGGCCTACAGAACCATCATTCCCAGTAACGCCTGGTGAGGAGAACATATCGCACTGCATCTGCATCTCTTCACTGGCGGAGAGTCCACCCATTAAATGGGTTCCCTGCTGGTGCTGGAACACAGGTGACTGGATGGCTCCTGAGCTGGGGCTCTGTGCTTGGAAAATGTCTGACTGAATGGACCCTTGGGACTGGTGAATACTTTGCTGCATTTCCATAACAAGGGATGCGTTGGTTTCCATGGCTTGTTGCTGATTAGACAGCGCGTTTTCAGCCTGTTGGAGAAGGCTGTCAGACCTTGCAGAAAGCACGTTCTCCGATCTGCTATGCACTTGGTCAGAGGAGGAGAACATCCCCTGACCCCCTTGGTTTTGTATGGAACCAACGGGCTGAAATATCCCAGCATTGATCTGCTCTTGGACTTGTCCAATTGCCGTTTGCTCGTTTTCACTGCTGCCTTGACCAGAAAACAGCACACAAGACAACTGCTGCTGGGCCTCTAAGACTTGCTGAACCAAATCTACATCGGTGTTGTTATTGGAGACATTGGACTGGAAGTTGCCAGACTGAAGCTGGTGCATTGTATTCTGCATCTGGCCAACATTGTTTGATGGTGGAAACAGACCGGTAGAGATCTGTTGCTGCAGTGTTTGAGCTTGTTCTTGTAATGCTGGCTTCTGGGACTGCTGTGTAGCCTCAGCCATCTGAGACAGCGTGACCAGTGCCCTATCAGACTGCAGCGTATCTCTCGGCTGGGCCTCCATCGACTGAAAGGACGTGGTCTGCTGCATGATGTTGTCCTCGTTCTGGCTAGGAGATGCTTGGAAACTGCTGGGCTGAGCAATGTCTTGTGTCTGAATGGTGGAAAGTGGCTCCTGTGTGAACAGAGTCTGTTGGTCAGTCTCAGTCGGTAGGTGCGACACAGAGGGTGAAAAGGACCCACTGGGAGAGGAATTCTCCAGGTTTTGCTGAGCAGACACAATGTTGGATGTCTGTGGACAAAAAAAGGACCCTTTAGGTTAATTAACTTATTTTTTGAATATAGGGAGGACAATATCTGACTTTTTTTGCTTCTATGGCCACATTAAAGTAGTTCTAAAGGCTCAAGGTTTTTTACCACTGCACTGTATGCATGCAAGATAAAAAAAAAAACCTTGTGTGTTCAGCAGCGCCCCCAGCCACCCCTAAAATTTACCTGAGCCCCATCTCGATCCAGCGATGTGGCATGAGAGCCTCGGTTGTCCTGGGTCTTTCCTTCCTCATTGGCTGAGACAGCAGCGGTAGCCATTGGCTCCTGCTACTGTCTATCACAGCCAATGAGCAGGAGCGGGGCCGAGCAATGTTCCATGTGTGAATAGTCACACAGGGCAGCAGCTCAGGAGTGAGCCTGCTCAGGTGCCCCCCATAGCAAGCTGCTTGTTGTTAAGGAGGGAAAAGCCAGGAAAGCCTGCGGGGGACTCGAGAAGAGGATCGGGACTGCTCTGTGCAAAACAATCACACAGAGCAGGTATGACCTGTTTGTTATAAAAAATGAAAAAAAAAAAGATTTTAAAAACAAAAAAATAGAGGAATTTTAACTGATTGCAAAGGGTAGCTGTATATTTAGCATTATCACAGTGGCTTACTGAAATTGTTCACACATGGGAAAGGAGGATACCGCCAGCCCCGCCGGGGAGAGGAGGATACCGCCAGCCCCGCCGGGGAGAGGAGGATACCGCCAGCCCCGCCGGGGAGAGGAGGATACCGCCAGCCCCGCCGGGGAGAGGAGGATACCGCCAGCCCCGCCGGGGAGAGGAGGATACCGCCAGCCCCGCCGGGGAGAGGAGGATACCGCCAGCCCCGCCGGGGAGAGGAGGATACCGCCAGCCCCGCCGGGGAGAGGAGGATACCGCCAGCCCCGCCGGGGAGAGGAGGATACCGCCAGCCCCGCCGGGGAGAGGAGGATACCGCCAGCCCCGCCGGGGAGAGGAGGATACCGCCAGCCCCGCCGGGGAGAGGAGGATACCGCCAGCCCCGCCGGGGAGAGGAGGATACCGCCAGCCCCGCCGGGGAGAGGAGGATACCGCCAGCCCCGCCGGGGAGAGGAGGATACCGCCAGCCCCGCCGGGGAGAGGAGGATACCGCCAGCCCCGCCGGGGAGAGGAGGATACCGCCAGCCCCGCCGGGGAGAGGAGGATACCGCCAGCCCCGCCGGGGAGAGGAGGATACCGCCAGCCCCGCCGGGGAGAGGAGGATACCGCCAGCCCCGCCGGGGAGAGGAGGATACCGCCAGCCCCGCCGGGGAGAGGAGGATACCGCCAGCCCCGCCGGGGAGAGGAGGATACCGCCAGCCCCGCCGGGGAGAGGAGGATACCGCCAGCCCCGCCGGGGAGAGGAGGATACCGCCAGCCCCGCCGGGGAGAGGAGGATACCGCCAGCCCCGCCGGGGAGAGGAGGATACCGCCAGCCCCGCCGGGGAGAGGAGGATACCGCCAGCCCCGCCGGGGAGAGGAGGATACCGCCAGCCCCGCCGGGGAGAGGAGGATACCGCCAGCCCCGCCGGGGAGAGGAGGATACCGCCAGCCCCGCCGGGGAGAGGAGGATACCGCCAGCCCCGCCGGGGAGAGGAGGATACCGCCAGCCCCGCCGGGGAGAGGAGGATACCGCCAGCCCCGCCGGGGAGAGGAGGATACCGCCAGCCCCGCCGGGGAGAGGAGGATACCGCCAGCCCCGCCGGGGAGAGGAGGATACCGCCAGCCCCGCCGGGGAGAGGAGGATACCGCCAGCCCCGCCGGGGAAAGGAGGATACCGCCAGCCCCGCCGGGGAAAGGAGGATACCGCCAGCCCCGCCGGGGAAAGGAGGATACCGCCAGCCCCGCCGGGGAAAGGAGGATACCGCCAGCCCCGCCGGGGAAAGGAGGATACCGCCAGCCCCGCCGGGGAAAGGAGGATACCGCCAGCCCCGCCGGGGAAAGGAGGATACCGCCAGCCCCGCCGGGGAAAGGAGGATACCGCCAGCCCCGCCGGGGAAAGGATACCGCCAGCCCCGCCGGGGAAAGGAGGATACCGCCAGCCCCGCCGGGGAAAGGAGGATACCGCCAGCCCCGCCGGGGAAAGGAGGATACCGCCAGCCCCGCCGGGGAAAGGAGGATACCGCCAGCCCCGCCGGGGAAAGGAGGATACCGCCAGCCCCGCCGGGGAAAGGAGGATACCGCCAGCCCCGCCGGGGAAAGGAGGATACCGCCAGCCCCGCCGGGGAAAGGAGGATACCGCCAGCCCCGCCGGGGAAAGGAGGATACCGCCAGCCCCGCCGGGGAAAGGAGGATACCGCCAGCCCCGCCGGGGAAAGGAGGATACCGCCAGCCCCGCCGGGGAAAGGAGGATACCGCCAGCCCCGCCGGGGAAAGGAGGATACCGCCAGCCCCGCCGGGGAAAGGAGGATACCCCCAGCCTCGCAGGTTTTCATCCGCTAGCGGGGCGCTTTTAACGCCCGCTGGGGGCCGAAAAAGGGTTAAGACGACCCGCAAAGTGCCGCTGCTGCCCATTCATTTCAACGGGCAGGGGCGGTTTAGGAGCGGTGTATACACTGCTCCAAAAGATGCTGCTAGCACAAGTTTTTTTAACGTCCTGCCAGCGCATCGCCTCAGTGTGAAAGCCCGAGACTGCAGGGGAGCCATTTTTCAGGCGCTATTTTTAGCCCAAAAGCGCCTGAAAAATGACTCAGTGTGAAAGGGGTTTAAAGAACAAATTGTTATCAAACTATTATAAATAAAGTTCTACTTTACGTTCAAATCCATCTAAGGCTTTGCAAACAGCCAAATGGCTGTAAAGAAACACATGTAGATGAGCCATCAGTAACAATTCCAATAAGACAGGCATCTACAGCATACATCCTTGCCCATTCTTCCTAGCCTTGTTCAAACATCTGTATTAGATTCGTTTAGTGCAGTGATAACTTATCTACTTAGAATTCTGCCAAAAATAAAGTCTATTCCAAATATTTGCCAGGGGAAAGCAGACACGTACTTTGTACAGAGGTGAAGCTCTCTGATCTCCGGTCAGCTCCATAGGAGCCACGTCTTCATGTTTGATGATGCCGCTGGATTTAACTGGAGAGCCTCTCGAGGGAGGGAGCAGGCTCACTTGGTCAATGTTGCAAACAGGTGAGGTCACGGTTGCTGGAGAGACAGAGAAAAAGAGGAGAGTAAGATGGTAAAGCGTACATGAGAAGACAATACTGCAAACAGCGTCTTCCCACTACAAATCACAGCATACATTAACTTCTGTTAAACCTTAGAGCGCAGATTTCAATGCTGGAAAGGTATCACTTTCACAGAAACTGCCTTACCCAATCAACGGTGCATGTTCTGAGGATCACTAGGACTACCTAGCATGAATATCTGTCTCCATGGCCCCTATACTTCCTCCTGTCTCCTTAGGACAAATGTGCTTCCTAACCCAGTTAACTGGTAACCTCAGTATCCATGCAACACAGACCTGGGCAAATGTGAAGAGCTGCAAGATCTGGAAGGAGAGGGCCTGAGGAGCTGATTGGTATGGAGAGGGGGAGGAGGGATCTGGCAGGAAAGCATCGCCTAGGAGACATTCTGATGTTCTACCTGGCCAAGTTCTTCCTAGGTCAGCACTTGCATGCTGGAAGCCTGCCACCTGTTCTTCAGAAATTACCACTGTACCAGAGGCTCTCTGCTTCCAGTAACATCAAACCATGTAGTAATGTCAGCATATCATGCTCCCAAGCCAAGGAGAGCTCCAACCGGGATCCAAGCTTGCTAATGCTCCTCGAGGGCTGAACCCTCTTCTTCATAACAAAATTTGGCCCTGAAGAAGAGGGTTCAGCCCTCGAAACCCGTTGGGTTCTCCTCAGCTTGGGAGCATGCTATGCCTGATGAACTACCTCGCTATGGAGTAGCAGCCCGATATCTGACATTAATACATGGTTTGCAAGTACATTTTATGAAGTTTACTATTGATAAAAGTTACATGAGATAAGGTAGTAGGGCAGGGCGCCGTTTCTTTGTGTCTTTGCAGTCTCTCCTTCCAGTCACAGTGCTTTTCAGAGGACATTTGACAGGCCGTGAGGAGGTGTTATACTTTCACCTCATCACCTGATTTAACTCTATACCTCCACACTGAACTCAATGGATGAACTCAATGGGATGAGATTGATAAGCGGGACTGCGAGATAAAAATGCAGCAGCATTTGAACAAACCCGTCCGGCTCAGCTTCCCATTTTTACCACCACCCCCTCCAACTGCCTGTCTGAAAGAGACCCATTTCATGAGCAGTTGTACCTTTTATTGCTAGGTTTTTGTCTTCTATATAGGTTCCTACTGAAGATGTTCTGCCTGTTGGACGTAACATGCATAGGAGGTGGAAACCAACGTGCCGATGACGGCATTACGTTGCCATCCCAGAACTGCTGGGTGGCGAGACCGGTACAGAGTATACAGTATGGTATTGAAGGCCAAAAGATCCCTACTTCTCCTTTAAAGTGTAACCAAATGCAAAACCTTTTTTCCCCAGCTTGGATAGTGAAAGGGAGAGTTATAACCATGTCAGGTTTTTTTTTTTTTACCTTCACTTCCAGTCCCATTTCCAAAACAGGAAGTGAGAGGAAATCCCTCAGAAGTGAGGGAATCCCAGAACTAGCGTCCCCATTGGAAGATTTCCCCTCTATTACTGTTCTGATGTCAACCCAAAATTTGGGATTTTCTTTACTTTCACTTTTAGTGGTTGTAAACCTAGTTACACCACTTGTACCTACAGGCAAGACTATAATAAGGCCTATAATAAGGCTTACCTAGAGGTACTGTAACGCCCCTTTCACACTGGGGCATCTGCGCCATTGGCGGTAAAGCGCCGCCATGTTTAGTGATGCTTTATCGTCGTTTTTGTGGGGGTTTATGGCTGCTGGGGTGCTCTTTTAACCCCCGCTAGCAGCTGAAAAAGGGTTAAAACAACCCGCAAAGCGCCGCTGCAGCGGCACTTTGCCGGCGGTCCGGCAGCGGTGCCCATTCATTTCAATAGGCAGGAGCAGTGAAGGAGCGTTGTACACACCGCTCAAAAAGATGCTGCTTGCAGGAGTCTTTTTAACGTCCTGCCAGCGCATCGCCTCAGTGTGAAATCCCTCTGGCATTCACACAGACTGCAGGGGAGCTGTTTTTTGGAGTAATTTACAGGCGCTATTTTTATCCCAAAAGCGCCTGAAAAACGTTTCAGTGTGAAAGGGGTCTAAATATTTCCTAAACCTGCACGGTTCAGGAGATATTTACCATATGCGCTTGCGCTGACGTCATCGGCGCATGCGCACTGAGGAAATGGCCTGCTGGTGGCGTTCCTTCAGGACCGGTGCTGTGACCGGCGGCTCCTGTGCGCATGCGTGGGAGTCACATCATCGCAGCTCTGGCCAATCACATCACTGGTGCCCGCGAACGCGGAAATAACTCCGGGGAGACATGTCGCCGGTCACAGCGGTGTGCGGGGACCGCTGCAAAAGCTTCGATCTAGGGTAAGCATTTTATAATAAACTAGTATGCAATGCATACTAGCTCATTATAACTTTGTCTTACAGGGTTTTTTTTTTTTTTTTTTATCTCCCTAACGGGGACACAGACAGCGATAAAAGCTGATGGGTGTTGTAATCCCTCTCCATATAGATATATAGATTATATATATATATATATATATATAGATATAGATATAGATATAGATATATATATATATATATCGATCATCATTTTGGCAATTTCTTTTACCTTACATAGCACTTGCCGCAGTGCAAGAGGTTTTACTGCAAAGCTACATAATATCAGGTATTTCAATTTTTGCACAGGTGCGATTATCTTGAAACGCATAGATGTGAAAGCCGTGCACTGACCACAGATGACCCCCTTCATCAGATCTCTAATTGGATGAGATGGGAGAACTCCTGTGCTGTGTTGGCTGATTTAAGACTCTGCCCCGAGGACTACGCAAAGGTGATTCAAGGATAAACCTTAAAATAGCGGCACGGTTTCGCCACAGGCTGAAAAAGCACGGCACCTGCAATTACAGGCCCAGCTCGTTTTTAAATATTAGGCTGAACAGAAAATTGGTCGTACAGAAACACGGCATACCGGTACAACACGGGCTTCTACAATGGAGAGGTCTTGTCCTCACCTGGCTGATTGCTATAAGCAACACCGACCTGCCCCAAAAATGGCACAAGGATGTCAGTGCACAGAAAGAAGAAATATCAGTGAATACGAATTTCAAGACAAAAAATATAGGATGGTGTGAAAGTCAAGCAAAAGTATAAAAATGGAGGTCTGTGTGCCTGTATATCTGTTCCTGAGACTTTAGCTGGGCTTAAAGGGTTTTTTTTTTTTTCAATAAATATAACAAACATACCTATACTTACCTTCTCTGTGCAATGGTTTTGCACAGAGCACCCCTGATCCTCTTCTTCTGGGGTGTCCCGCCGTTGCTCCTGGCCCCTCCTCATCAGGTGCCCCCACGGAAAGCCGCTTTTACTGGGGCACCCATGCGGGCTCGCTCCCGAGACCCGCTGCGCCGTCCATTGACAGACAAGGGGACTTGGCCCCAGCCCCCCCCCCCCCCCCCCGCTCCCATGTCATTGAGTTTTGATTGAGCCAATGGCTCCTGCTGCTATCAATCTGTCCAATAAGGAGATAGGCAGCGCCTGGAGTCGCTGCGCTCGTGCACATTGTTTAGGCTCAGGTAAATAAAAGGGTCAGTCTGGGGGGAGCTGCAGCACAGAAGGTTTGAGGTCCCTCACACTTTCTGCAGGCCAGTCAAGTTCCTCCACCCCAAACTCGCTTATCCATGTCTTTATGGACCTCGCTTTGTGCACTGGTGCGCAGTCATGTTGGAACAGGAAGGGGCCATCCCCAAACCGTTCCCACAAAGTTGGGAGCATGAAAGTGTCCAAAATGTCTGCTGACCCCTTAAGAGTTCCCTTCACTGGAACTAAGGGGCCAGGCCCAACCCCTGGAATACAAACCCCCACACCATAATCTCGCCTCCACCAAATGATTTGGACCAGTGCACAAAGCAAGGTCCATAAAAGACATGGATGAGCGAGTTTGGGGTGGAGGAACTTGACTGGCCTCAACCCAATAGAACACCTTTGGGATGAATTAGAGCAGAGACTGCAAGCCAGGCCTTCTCTTCCAACATCACAAATGCGCTTCTGGAAGAATGGTCAAACATTCCCATAGACACACTCCTAAACCTTGTTGACTACCTTCCCAGAAGAGTTGAAGCTGTTATAGCTGCAAAGGGTGGGCCAACCCAATATTGAACCCTACGGACTAAGACTGGGATGTCATTAAATGTTTATGTGCGTGTTAAGGCAGGTGTCCCAATACTTTTGGTAATATAGTGTAGTTTCAATGCACTGAAAATGTTATATCATTTGTAAATAAACAGCCCATATCCTTATTTGCTTAAAAACTGGCATGCTCAGTCTCTCACGTGAATAAAATGGATAGGAGCCAGCAGTACACATGGAATATTTGCTCAAAGTCCAAAAATAGAGCCGTTTAATCTGAGAAGACGCCGAGAGACGTTTGTGGAGAAACATCTCACATTGCCATCTGTTCTCTCGCTTAGCGGTTACATTTTATATCCTCTGTTCTCCTAGGCCCTTAGCCTAGACACTGCCAGTCCCCTGCTCGCAATCTCTGTGGGAACCTTTGATAAGTCTCCAGATCCTGGCCAGGAAATACTTGAAGAAGCTGGGTATGGCAAAGTACAGCCATGACTGGATCTCTTCCTGACTGGGGACTGGCAGGAAGCAGGCCACAAAGTCAATGCTCTGAACGGACTCACGTTCTGATCTTATCAACATCAAAAGAGTTGACTTTGTTCTTACATGAATTCGGGGAAGTACAAAGGCATCAAAACACGGACCAGTATCACCTCGTGTGACCATCTGATTACATCTACTGCCTAATCCCACCCAAAGAAAGGACACTTGCTGCAGTTACCACAAGGTATAGATGAAAAGAGTATATAGCTACTAGATAAACCGCAAAGGGCTCCTGACCAAAGAACCAACTAGGCTTTCATCTGATGCTCATTATTGTAGTCCCATGGCCTAACCTGATGCTCCACCATACTGGCAAGCTGATGCGTTTCAGGACAAGGGAACAAGAAGGAAGCGCCAACTAAGTGCAATAAGTTAAGTAGGGTTTTAATGACACAACAGTTAATGTACTTACAAGAAGGTGAACAAGATCAGGCTCATCTGTGCTATGGTCACAAGGTGTAGTGCGGTCGCTGGTCCATCCTATTCCACGGGTAGGCAATTGTGGGAGACGAGATGTACAGTCTTTTCCTGCAGCCACCAGGAAGACAGCCAGGTCCGATGTGGGACACAGGTGGAACGCAGACGATGACGTCACCGGAAGCGGAACCAGGGGAAGCAACAAGGGAGAGAAATCTGGGAGAGAACACACAGGCTACACGCTCTGAGTCAATTGCTCCTTCTACAGGCCTCAAAGCCTGTAGGAGGAGTTGCTTCCCCTGGTTCTGCTTCCGGTAACGCCATCGTCTGCGTTCCACGTCGGACCTGGCTTTCTTCCTGGTGGCCGCAGGAAAAGACTGTACATCTCGTCTCCCATGATTGCCTACCCATGGAATAGGATGGACCAGCGACCGGACTGCACCTTCTGCCCATAGCACAGATGAGCCTGATCTTATTCACCTTCTTGTAAGTGCATTAATTGTTGTGTCATTAAAACCCTACTTAACTTATTGCACTTAGGTGGCGCTTCCTTCTTGTTCCCTTGTCTTCCTATCACAGAGCTGGCTTCTCTCTAAGGATAGCTGCCGCCCACCACCATTCCTTTTAGGATTTGATATTGTTCAGTTTATCATATGGACTAATGAACTGTGACTGTGTTCTTTACAGACATTGTCTGTTGCATGTATAGAGGTACACATCTCTGCGTTTACAGTTTTCTTTTATTGTATGATGTGTTTCAGGGATGACACCCTTCCTCAGAGCTTCCGAAAAAACATATTAGTTTGCTAATGAGGTGGTGCATCAGGTCAGGCCATGGGGCACAGGCACTGGATTGTGATTTGGTATATTGTTACTCTAGATACATCCCCCTGTATGGTTATAACTGATGATTCGATCTTTCATATCCCCATGACTCTGGAGCCTCAATTTATATACAAATAGTTTTTGAATATACAGGTAATAGTTATGACCAATTATGGCTTTGGCGTTAGGTATTTTGCCAATCGATGAATGTCTCCAATTTGTAAACCTGTGTTGCATAGCTCTGATGTTTTTGTGACTCCTGACTGTCCTATTTTTCTAAAAATTCTGTTTACTTCTAGTGCTCACTGTGCCTGATATCAATAAAAAATCTCCTGAAGAAGCCAATTACCAAGGCGAAACATGTAGAGATGAAATCAGTCAGCACATGTATTAGTACTGTAATATCAATACTTACTCTTTGTATGTTTGTTTTTAATGTTCTAATAAATTTCTACTTTTGATAAACGATTTTGTTCCAATTTAGCACCTTAATCCCAAATATCTTTAAATCATCTTTCAAGGGATGTGGTGCTTTATCTTTATTAGATGATACGCAAAATACATTCTCTCCTTTGGTATATTATTATGCTCATGTAAATCCAACTTTTAAAAGTATGGATTTGGCTGTTTATTATATAATGAACCTTTGGTAATGCACTAGCTGCTTGCGCCCTCCTGTGTGCTTTTTTACGGTATCCTAATAGAGGGCTGGCGGGGGGCCCAAGAAGAGGAGGATCCGGGCTGCTCTGTGCAAAACCATTACACAGAACAGGCAAGTATAACATGTTTGTTATTTTATATTCCTCTTTCTCATCTCCCCCTTGCCCCCCCCCTCTCTTTCCCTATCCCCTCCTCTCTTCTCCTAGATCCTTTTTTGGATCGCCGCCCCCCCCCCCCTTAGGGCGTTTCCCTTTGCTTAGCTACACTGATCTGTGATACAGAGAATTATGCGCCCCAGATCATTGACATCTTAGTGGGCCCCGCACCCCAGCGTCTCTTGACGGCAGACCCCTACCCACGCGGGTCCTCATCTCCCCCGACCTTCCATTGTTTTACCTTTAGGTTCCTGAACTTCTATGTGTCAGAATAATGGTTCTCACCTACAGTGCCTTGCAAAAGTATTCATCCCTCCTTGGCATTTTTCGTGTTTTGTTGCCTCACAACCTGGAATTAACATGGATTGAGGAGTTGCATCATTTAATTTACAGAACATGCCCACAACTTTAAAGATGTTTTTTTTTATTGTGAAGCAAAGAACAAATAGGACAAAATAACAGAAAAAGTCAATGTGCATAACTATTCACCCCCCCAAAGTCAATACTTTGTAGAGCCACCTTCTGCGGCTATCACAGCTCCAAGTCGCTTTGGATAAGTCTCTATGATCTTGCCAAATCTTACAACAGGGATTTTTGCCCATTCCTCCTTGAAAAACTGCTCCAGCTCCTTCAAGTTGGATGGTTTGCGCTTGTGAACAGCAATCTTTAAGTCTGACCACAGATTTTCTATTGGATTGAGGTCTGGGCTTTGACTAGGCCATTCCAACACATTTACATGTTTCCCCTTAAACCACTCAAGTGTTGCTTTAGCAGTGTGTTTGGTGTCATTGTCCTGCTGGAAGGTGAACCTCCGTCTTAGCCTCAAATCACACACAGAGTGATACAGGTTTTGCTCAAGAATATCCCTGTATTTAGCACCATCCATCTTTCCCTCAACCCTGACCAGTTTCCCAGTCCCGACTGCTGAAAAACATCCCCACAGCATGATGCTACCACCACCATGTTTCACAGTGGGGATGGTGTTCTTTGGGTGATGTGATGTGTTGGGTTTGTGCCAGACATAGAGTTTTCTTTGATGGCCAAAAAATTTCAATTTTAGTCTCATCAGACCAGAGCACCTTCCTCAATACATTTTGGGAGTCTCCCACATGCCTTTTCACAAACTCAAAACGTGCCATTTTGTCTTTTGATGAAAGTAATGTCTTTCTTCTGGCCACTCTGCCATAAAGCTCAACTCTATGGAGCGTACGGCTTATTGTCGTCCTATGTACAGATACTCCAGTCTCTGCTGTGGAACTCTGCAGCTCCTCCAGGGTTACCTTAGGTCTCTGTGCTGCCTCTCTGATTAATGCCCTCCTTGCCCGGTCCGTGAGTTTTGGCGTGCGGCCGTCTCTTGGCAGGTTTGCTGTTGTGCCATGTTCTTTCCATTCGGTTATGATAGATTTGATGGTGCTCTTAGGGATCATCGAAGATTTGGATATTTTTTTTTTTATAACCTAACCCTGACTTGTACTTCTCAACAACATTGTCCCTTACTTGTTTGGAGAGTTCCTTGGTCTTCATGGCAGTGTTTGGTTAGTGGTGCCTCTTGCTTGGGTGTTGCAGCCTCTGGGGCCTTTCAAAAAGGTGTGTATATGTAATGACAGGTCATGTGACACTTAGATTGCACGCAGGTGGACATCATTTCACTAATTATGTGGCTTCTGAAGGTAACTGGTTGCACCGGAGGTTTTTATGGGCTTCATAACAAAGAGGGTGAATACATACGCACATGCCAATTATCAGTTTTAATTTCTGAAAAATAGTTTTATGTATATATTTTTTTAAATTTTACTTTACCAACTTAGACTATTGCGTTCTGATCCATCACATATAATTTCAGATTAAAAAAAACATTGAACTAAACATATTTAAAAAGCCAAGGGGGGTGAATACTTTTGCAAGGCACTGTATATGAGCGATTTTCAAACTTCTGTTAAAAATACAGGCTGCGTCCCGATTTCCTCCTTTGATATTTTATAATCATTATTGTTACCTCTCCTTGTAATTTTGGAATGACCCTCCCTTTAACCCTCTAATCTGTATTACATTTCTCAATAAAATGTTTGAAGAAAAGCATAAAAAAAAAAAAAAAAAAAAAGAACGAAGTATGAACTCAATGAAAATACACTTTACCCCGGAGGATCGGCAGATTTGTGTTTAACATTTTTCTGCCTGTTCGGGAAGCATTTAGGAGATTCGAGATGTCTGATCCTCGTCTAGCATTAATACTTAAGTTCTCAGTCTGATTTTTTTTCAATCTGAGGAAATTATGAGGCATCTTATTTTCTTGGCTGGTCTTGGGCAGGAAAAACAGGAACTGTTCCCTAAGCCTCTCTGAGGTTTTCAAAGCAATTTTAGAATCCTATACAGGAGTTCCCTGGCAAGGACCCCGCGTGTCTGTCTCGTTATTTGGAGCGGGCTGCAGACGCTGGTTTGTTTTACGGCCGTCTGGCACTGCAAAATAACGTCGGCAAAGCTGCTCGATGTTGCCCCATCACCTGGGCTTGTATTCTTTCTATGGGCGAGAAAAATTCCCACCGGCCGTTGTGTGTTTAAGGAATTAGTGAGAAGTTATTTGCCCCCATTTCGCTTCGGCGTCTCCCCCCTTTTATTCGAAGTCACAAGTCAACTCCATTACGTCCCGCCATTCACAAACCCGCATTCCATAGCTTCATCCTGGGAGAAGGGCAATGCAGATCAACCTACCAAAAAACACCGGTCACGTTGAAGGAGCCCAGAGGGGAAGTGGCTGTAAGCAACTTTACTACTCATTTAAATGCCACGGCTGTGCTGGACGGGCCCCTTCATGTGCTCAGATGACCCTCGTGGATCCTGCTGATTCTTTGTCACACGTTTGTGTTATTTCCCTACAGGCAGGCTGAAATTCGTGTACTTTATGCCGATGATAAGCAAATCACACTGCATTTCCATAAAGCAAAGCAGTACACAGACACAAGAAGCATTTATAATGTCACTTGAAAGCTCAACTAGGTTACAGCAAAAAGAACACGTATTTAACCCCTAGGCGCCGGTGTTCTATCGAGAAATGCCTCCAGGGGAAAAATGGGTCGACGCTTGCGCAGTACCAAACGTCATTAGGGCTGCAACTAGCGATTATTTTCATAATCAGTTGGCCTAAAGTTTTAAAAAAAGGCAATTTATTCTTAAATATCTCTATGCAGTGCTAAATATAAATGACCAACTATATGGTTAGGGAGTAAAATATCTAATCCACTCTGAGAATAACAGACAGAAGAGATATACTGTATATACCATTAGAGGAGATATACTGTATATACCATTAGAGGAGATATACTGTATATACCATTAGAGGAGATATACTGTATATACCATTAGAAAAGATATACTGTATATACTATTAGAAAAGATATACTGTATATACTATTAGAAAAGATATACTGTATATACTATTAGAAAAGATACTGTTAGAGGAGATATATACTGTATATACTATTAGAGGAGATATACTGTATATACTATTAGAAGAGATATGCTGTATAAACTATTAGAAGAGATATACTGTATATACTATTAGAGGAGATATACTGTATATACTATTAGAGGAGGTATACTGTATAAACTATTAGAAGAGATATACTGCATATATTAGAGGAGATATACTGTATAAACTATTAGAAGAGACATACTGTATAAAGTATAAGAGATATACTGTATATACTATTAGAAGAGATATACTGTATAAACTATGAGAAGAGATATACTGTATATACTATATAAACTGAAAGCGGCTGAAAAAAGCATAGATGTGAACGTGTCCCATAGGAAACCATGTACAGTGGGGATGGAAAGTATTCAGACCCCCTTAAATTTTTCACTCTTTGTTATATTGCAGCCATTTGCTAAAATCATTTAAGTTCATTTTTTCTCCTGATTAATGTACACACAGCACCCCATAACAGACAAAAAAAAAAAAAACACAGAATTTATTAAAAAAGAAAAACTGAAATATCACATGGTTCTAAGTATTCAGACCCTTTGCTCAGTATTTAGTAGAAGCCCCTTTTGATCTAATACAGCCATGAGTCTTTTTGGAAAAGATACAACAAATTTTCACACCTGGATTTGGGGATCCTCTGCCATTCCTCCTTGCAGATCCTCTCCAGTTCTGTCAGGTTGGATGGTAAACGTTGGTGGACGGCCATTTTTAGGTCTCTCCAGAGATGCTCAATTGGGTTTAAGTCAGGGCTCTGGCTGGGCCATTCAAGAACAGTCACAGAGTTGTTGTGAAGCCACTCCTTCGTTATTTTAGCTGTGTGCTTAGGGTCATTGTCTTGTTGGAAGGTAAACCTTCGGCCCAGTCTGAAATCCTGAGCACTCTGTAGAAGTTTTTCATCCAGGATATCCCTGTACTTGGCCGCATTCATCTTTCCCTCAATTGCAACCAGTCGTCCTGTCCCTGCAGCTAAAAAACACCCCCACAGCATGATGCTGCCACCACCATGCTTCACTGTTGGGACTGTATTGGACAGGTGATGAGCAGTTCCTGGTTTTCTCCACACATACCGCTTAGAATTAAGGCCAAAAAGTTCTATCTTGGTCTCATCAGACCAGAGAATCTTATTTCTCACCATCTTGGAGTCCTTCAGGTGTTTTTTAGCAAACTCCATGCAGGCTTTCATGTGTCTTGCACTGAGGAGAGGCTTCCGTCGGGGCACTCTGCCATAAAGCCCCGACTGGTGAAGGGATGCAGTGATGGTGGACTCTCTACAACTTTCTCCCATCTCCCGACTGCATCTCTGGAGCTCAGCCACAGTGATCTTTGGGTTCTTCTTTACCTCTCTCACCAAGGCTCTTCTCCCTGATAGCTCAGTTTGGCCGGACGGCCAGCTCTAGGAAGGGTTCTGGTCGTCCCAAACGTCTTCCATTTAAGGATTATGGAGGCCACTGTGCTCTTAGGAACCTTAAGTGCAGCAGACATTTTTTTGTAACCTTGGCCAGATCTGTGCCTTGCCACAATTCTGTCTCTGAGCTCTTCAGGCAGTTCCTTTGACCTCATGATTCTCATTTGCTCTGACATGCACTGTGAGCTGTAAGGTCTTATATAGACAGGTGTGGGGCTTTCCTAATCAAGTCCAATCAGTATAATCAAACACAGCTGGACTCAAATGAAGGTGTAGAACCATCTCAAGTATGATCAGAAGAAATGGACAGCACCTGAGTTATATATATGAGTGTCACAGCAAAGGGTCTGAATACTTAGGACCATGTGATATTTCAGTTTTTCTTTTTTAATAAATCTGCAAAAATGTCAACAATTCTGTGTTTTTCTGTCAATATGGGGTGCTGTGTGTACAATATGGGGTGCTGTGTGTACAATATGGGGTGCTGTGTGTACAATATGGGGTGCTGTGTGTACATTAATGAGGGAAAAAATTAACTCAAATGATTTTAGCAAATGGCTGCAATATAACAAAGAGTGAAAAAAAATTAAAGGGGGTCTGAATACTTTCCGTCCTCACTGTAAATGAACTGTAGTGAGTTTCTGCAAAAAGCACCAAAAAACACCTAGATGTGAACCAGGTATAAGACATTTAGTAACATAATGGGGTTAAAAAAAAAAAACCTAACATTAGCCCTTTATAGTACAAAAAAAAAAAAAAAAGCAGATATTCACTACTGTTAGGGGTTCAGTTTTTTACTGTAGAACTGTGAAACTAATATTTACAGTAGCGATTATTTGCTCTTTTTGTACTATAAAGGGTTAATTTTAGTCTTTTTTTAACCCCATTATGTTACTGGCTGATTAATCGATGAAAATAGTAATCGATTAATTTCATAGTTGATTAATCGATTAGTTGTTTCAGCCCTAAACATTATTCAAGCTTATATGTTGATCAGCTGGTGTGACGCATGTGCAGATCGTCAGAAGCATTATCCGACGCTATGCAAACAGCGGGGGAACGTAGTTGCAGGGTTGCCAACTGCCAGTAAATTTACTGACAGTTTGTAAAAATAAGGCTTACCTATATGTAGTGGCAATATCTCCTAAACGTGCGCCGTTTAGGAGATATTTCACTTGTTTCACTTGATACTTCACTGAAACAGACCACCGTGCAGTTTCTTCCCCCAGCGTGTGCCGTGACTGACGGCTCCCGCGCGCATGTGCGGGTGTGACATCACGTGGCTCCGGCCAGTTACAGAGCCGGAGTCTGCGGCCCCCCAGAAGGAAGAGGGGTGAAGATGGACGCGGCCTGCACAGGGGACAGCGCGGGCTTCATTTGCAGGTGTCACATAATGGGCTAGTATGCATTATGCTTTTAATTTGCAGGCCTTGCAGGGAGCAAAAACCTTCCTCTTTAAGTGTAATCAGGCAAATTACTTTGTTATGGGTATTGTCAGGGTTTCCATATCATGTTTATATTGTTCAAATATTCACTGTATTAGTTTTCAATAGGAGTTGTGTAATTTTCCAGGTTGCCAGTAAAAAAAAAAAAAAAGAAGGGCTCTGTCTGTAAATTTCCCCTGTTTTGTCAGTAAAAAATGCTGCTGGAGGTTGGCAACCCTGCGTAGCTGTCTGATTGAGCCTCGCTGTTGTGGGGCGGGTTCTGGGTGTGTTGAAGGGCGGGGTTTTGTGTGTGTTGCAACCCGCCCTCACACATAGGCAAAACCCGCCATTCAACACACTAAACCCGCCCTGCAACATGGACAAAACATGCCCCTTCAGCACACGGCAAACCCGCCCAGCAACAGCGAGGCAAAATCTGACAAGTACATTCTCCCCCCGTTGTTTGCATAGCGTCCAATACTGCCCTTCGAATACTGTCTCCCGTCGAACAATGCCTCCGATGCTCTGCGCATGCGCTCTGCTGACGTCAGGCCAGCTGATCAACATATCAGCTGGAGTGACGCTTGGAACTGCGCATGTGCAGACCCATCGGAGGCATTTCTCGATCGAACACCGGCGCCTAGGGGTTAAATACGTGTTTGTTTTTTTTTGCTGAAACCTAGTTGAGCTTTCAAGTGACATTATAAATGCTTCCATGCGCGCTCCCGGCAGCACAAAAAGCGCCCTATCATGTGACCGCCGTGACAGCCAATCACAGCAGTCACATGGTCACAAGCCTCGCCCCACCACCCGGAATGCCAAACCCCTTAAAGGGCTGGTGGAAGCCGGCGCCAAGGGCTAAAAATAGGGCTGAATAAAAATTGAAGTGGATGTAAACCCTCACACATACCCAGTGACGTGACGGGCCTCAGGTGATACACAGAGATGAAACAAATCCTCCTACATAACATGTACCGGTACCCGTTTGTTTATCTGCAGTCTTCTCTACAGCCATTCAAAGTCCAGAATTTATAAAGCTTGTCTGAGCATAAAAAAAAAAAAAGGGGGGGGGGAGCTGATGTTACACTCTGCAGAGCTGATTGGAGGGAAGGAACACAATCCCTCTTTACACAGCTCACAGGAACAGAGATGAGGATGTCAATCAGCTGGAGCTCCCTCCCTTGTCACCATTTTTCCCCTTTTTTTTCTCCTGGTGTCAGGAAACCTTGCCAGAAGCGACTGATGCTGATAGCAGATGAACAAAGCAGCAGACAGAAATGACACTTCTGGCCCGTACACAAGATCTGAAAATCGTACGGAAAATACCGCTTTCAAAGCGTTCGTACGATAATCTGATAGTTTGTACACAGCTTTTGATAGCCGATCACGACAGTTCATCTGATATTATCCCATGGTGCAAGCACAAAACATTTCCTCTTTCCTCGTGCAATACCCGATCGTACGATTTCAGTTTAATCAGTACAGTTATCGCCCGAAATTACAATACAAAATACATTACAACACACATAGGTGTGCGCAGCCTATTGCATTAGGGTGTGCACCCAAAAGCTCCAACCCATATACGTTTGACATATTTACCAGCCTCTTCCCCGCTCTCCATCCTTAAACAATGGGAGAAAGGAGGAGCAAGGGAGCACATGGGAGACCCGGGCAACAGAAGGAAGAGGAACAGGGAAATAAGGGGTGGCGGGGGTGGCATATATTAGTACCAATCCCCTATATTTTCCTCCTGTGGCAACTGAATGTTGACAAAAGGGAGAGGAGAAGCCTACTTTCAGCTGCTGCAGGAGGAAAATACAGATCGGTTCCACTAAATTCCACCCACGCCACCTCTCCTGTCCAGGTTCTGAGGGTTGGCAAGGAAGGGTTGTGGTTTACCTGTCACCTGCCCACCATTGACAGGTTGCCAACCCCGGGATTAGGGTGTGCCCAGGCACACCTGGCACACCCCTTGCGCACGCCTATGACAACACAGGACATCACTTCCGATCTTTTATTCTGTTGTATGAGAATTTTGGTAACGTTAGTAACCTCTTCATTTTCGATAAGAGAGCATACAAAAATAAACGGACGATCATTCGTCCGATAATCTCATGGAGTGTACGAGGCATTAGCGGTTGTTTTACTAAATCTGGAGAGTGCAAAAACTGGTACAGCTGTGAATAGAAACCAATCAGCGTCCATTTTTTTTATTTTGTCAAAACTTAAATTGACCGAGCTGATGTAAGGCCTGTTTCACAATTTTTAGTGCTTTTTGCAGATTTGCACTACAGTCCATTTAACATGGTTTCCTATGGAACACGTTCTGTAGTACAAATCTGAAAAATGTACTAAAAATGCAAAGGGGTGAACCAGGCCTAAGAAGCTGATTGGCTACCATGCACAGTTGCACCAGATTTTGCACCCCCCAGTTTTAGTAAATGAACACCTAAGTGCTCTGGAGTGAGATAAGTACACACTATAGGGCAGGGATATGCAATTAGCGGACCTCCACCTGTTGCAAAACTACAAGTCCCATCATGCCTCTGCCTCTGGGTGTCATATTTGTGGCTGTCAGAGTCTTGCTATGTCTCATGGGACTTGTAGTTCTGCAACAGCTGGAGGATATGCTTCGTTCATATTTCATGTCCAAGGTTTACAACCACTTTAAGATTTAGAAATGTCTTACCATTTATTCTTATCATTCAGTCCCCCAGTGCAAAAGAATATTGTGAGATTATGCTGCAAAGAAGGTAGCGCAACAGTGACTCTGCAGTGGTCTGACACCCCCCTGCTGAACCAGAGCAAGAGTTCTCCAATCGGCATGTAGGGCTGCAGCAGAAAGCCCACTGTTGCCAAACAGGAAGCAGCGGTCCTTTGCAGCACAATGTTAGGGCTCCAAATAGTTGTGCTGGCAGCAGAATGATAAACCCTTTTAGGGTACATTTACATCAGCATTATAACGCAGTGTAGTCCGGCCAGACTTCATTGAAATGTCACACAGACATCTCAAAGTTCATTTGGCTGCCGCACGGTGCAGGGCAGATGACATCACAATCTCCGACTCAGCCAAGCAGAGGAAGCTTTGTATTCATTTATAGAACAGAAAGCTTCCAGTAAATCTCAGCCCGACTCTATTTTGTTCCCATCCCACTGTCAGAACACAACGCTGTCTACTGTTTATAGCCGAGGCTACATTCAGCTTATTACAGGGCGCCTGGCAATCACACCTGTGAGTGCACCAAATAGTTTGTTTGGGCCAGCTTGGCCCAAACTATTTAAAAAGGGACATTAAATGTGGAGATAAGCTTTAAAAGTAGTTGTAAAGTTACCCAACGTAGAAAACTTTTTTCTATATATGCATCTAAGGCTACCACGAATCCATTGTTATTTTTACTAACTTACCTACATTCAACTGCCCACTTCTAAAGTGCAGGTCACAGGATCACTAAGGCTTTCCGCGCGATTCATAGACCTGCTAGCGGGTGTGTACAGACCAGGGGGCACTACCTCATTGCCGGAAATTACTTTGTGGCCATTCAGTTCCAAGAGGAGGGGAGGAGCGGCACAATGGCTGGAGGAAAAACGGATTGGTGGGGAGGAAGTGCGGGAGGCAGGATGGATGGGCGGGGAGGAGAGGCTGGAGACAAGAAAGATGGGCGGGGGGGAGAGGCTGGAGGGAGAACGGATTGGCGGGGAGGAAGCGCAGGAGGCAGGATGGATGAGCGGGGAGGCGAGGCTGGAGAGATGGGCGGGGAGGCGTGGCTGGAGACAAGAAAGATGGGCGGGGAGGCGAGGCTGGAGACAAGAAAGATGGGCGGGGAGGCGAGGCTGGAGACAAGAAAGATGGGCGGGGAGGCGAGGCTGGAGACAAGAAAGATGGGCGGGGAGGCGAGGCTGGAGACAAGAAAGATGGGCGGGGAGGCGAGGCTGGAGACAAGAAAGATGGGCGGGGAGGCGAGGCTGGAGACAAGAAAGATGGGCGGGGAGGCGAGGCTGGAGACAAGAAAGATGGGCGGGGAGGCGAGGCTGGAGACAAGAAAGATGGGCGGGGAGGCGAGGCTGGAGACAAGAAAGATGGGCGGGGAGGCGAGGCTGGAGACAAGAAAGATGGGCGGGGAGGCGAGGCTGGAGACAAGAAAGATGGGCGGGGAGGCGAGGCTGGAGACAAGAAAGATGGGCGGGGAGGCGAGGCTGGAGAGAGAACAGATAGGCGGGGAGGCGAGGCTGGAGAGAGAACAGATAGGCGGGGAGGAACGGCTGGAGACAAAGATGGGCGGGGAGGAATGGCTGGAAGCAGAACGGACGGGCGGGGAGGGGAGGCTGAATACAAGAAAGATGGGTGGGGAGGAGAGGGAGGAGGGAGAACAGATAGGCGGGGAGGAGAGGCTGGAGGGAGAACAGACGGGCGGGGGGAGAAGCTGGAGGGAGAACAGACGGGCGGGGGGAGAAGCTGGAGGGAGAACAGACGGGCGGGGAGGAGAGGCTGGAGGGAGAACAGATGGGCGGGGAGGAGAGGCTGGAGGGAGAACAGAAGGGCGGGGAGGAGAGGCTGGAGGGAGAACAGAAGGGCGGGGAGGAGAGGCTGGAGGGAGAACAGACGGGAGGAGAGGCTGGAGGGAGAACAGACAGGCGGGGAGGAGAGGCTGGAGGGAGAACAGATGAGTGAGGACAGGCTTTCCACAGACCATGGAACTTACAGATATGCAGTCATACACAGTGTGCCTGTACAGTCAGCGGCAGGAACAGACGAGCGGGGAGGAAAGGCTGGAAGCAGGATGGATGGGCTGGGAGGGGAGGCTGGAGACAAGAAAGATGGGCGGGAAGGAACAGCTGGGGGCAGGATGGATGGGCGGTGAGGAGAGGCTGGAGGGAAAACAAATGGGCGGTGAGGAGAGGTTGGAGGGAGAACAGATGGGCAGGGAGGAGAGGCTGGAGGTAAGACAAATGAGTGAGGAGGACAGGCTTTCCACAGACCATGGAACTTACAGATATGCGGTCATACACAGTGTGCCTGTACAGTCAGCGGCATGATATAAGACATAAACTGACCACACTGTCATGGATCAACAGCAATGATTAGTGTGCTCAGTTTACTGTCAAGAACAGAGGCGCAGGCAGGAAAAAACAGGTATTATTCAACATAGAAATGGGTAAATGTCATTGCATTACTACAGACCATATTATCTTGCATTAAAGAGGCAGTACTAGAATTTTTTTTTTTAGGTTTAAAAACACTTTAAGCTTTTAGTCTTCAGCCAAGGACCCTCACTGGTTAGAGGGTAACACTGGTTTTAGGAGGAGCCTACCCTGCTATACCAACACCACTAAACCTACAGCTCCTCACATCATCAGGACCCAAGTGGCCGTTCACTTTCTACTCAGCAGTCCCATAAATCGGACATTTTAGCGACACTTTTTGAAATGAATAGCAACTGAGAAAGTGAACGATAAATACCTAGAACAAATGTAAATATAAATCTTACATATCTCAGTTTCTGGGTGTAGGGATGTTTGCACACATACATACATGGTTTCAGATAAAACTTTCTTTTTCTTGCATTAGTGGTAAACTAGTTTCTCGATTCCAACCTGTGGTCATGGTTTATAAACCAAAAACTGCCACTTCCATGTCATAGCAAGCATTGCCAAGTGCCTGCAGGTCATTGTATCTTACTCATAGGGCCCCAGAAGCCCAGGTATACCAATACAATTATAGACTCCAGCTCCCATGGTCCAGTGCTTTACCCCGCTCACGCTTGCACTTTGCTGTGATAGTCACTTTAACCGACCAATAATGAGCAGGGAAAAAAGGGGAGGGGGAAAGGCCAATCCATTGCAGCTAGATTACATTACTATAATAGTGAATTATTTCAAGCCTTTTAGGGCACTCCAGGACATTTTTTTTAATGCAATTGGGGGGGGGGGGGGGTTGTTATGGCACAGAAATGGCAGTTAACCAAGTTAAAGCAGAACTAAACCCTTCTATCATTTTCAGCCAAGGAAGCTGCCATCTTGGCCTCTGTTTGATCTGCAACTGCCATGGTGCTGCACATGTGATCAGTTATGACAGCCATCGATGGTTTGACAGTTTAGTTGAGAGCGCAACCAAAGTGACAGATACATTCTCGGCACATTACAGGAATGTAGAAGTTTTTTTTTTTTAAGCTGTTAAATCAATGGGTTTAGCTCCACTTTAACTCTGACCAATTGTTTGTTTAAACTGATACAACCATATAAAAATGGAGTGAACTTTTGAGTCAATATGAAAGCTACATGAGGAAGCAGATGAATACCTTTCATAGAGTCTTCAAAAGTACAGGACTGTGCGGAGCTGGAAATCTCTTTCTTTATGAGAAGGTTTGGAATGGCTGTCAATGGAAGCGAAAAAATTAATTACATAGCTAAGACCAAAAACAAGTACAGAGGCCAAAACCTAGCCGCTGACGACACTGGGCTGCAGTGAAGTTTATGGAACGCTCCTCAACTGAATGCCTACCATTGAATTATACCCACTGATGGTTTGTGCCATCCTAACAGCAGAATGGATTTCCTGGAGCTGCCATCTGCATGTACAGAAGACCAGGAGAGGGTCCAGGATCTCAGAGCAGACATAGTCAAGGAAAATAGTCCTTTATTTCTGTACATCGGGGTCTCCAAACTTTTCAGTCCGAGGACCGCATTGCAATTTTTATTAATATTTGCTGGTTAAAGAAAGTCCCTATCAAAGTCTCCCCTTACATCAGGACCCCTATCAGAGTCTCCCCTTACATCAGGACCCCTATCAGAGTCTCCCCCCCTACATCAGGACCCCTATCAGAGTCTTCCCTTACATCAGGACCCCTATCAGAGTCCCCCCTTCACATCAGGGTCCCTATCAGAGCTCCCCTTCAGAGCTCCCCTTCACATCAGGGTCCCTATCAGAGCTCCCCTTCACATCAGGGTCCCTATCAGAGCCCCCCTTCACATCAGGGTCCCTATCAGAGCCCCCCTTCACATCAGGGTCCCTATCAGAGCCCCCCTTCACATCAGGGTCCCTATCAGAGCCCCCCTTCACATCAGGGTCCCTATCAGAGCCCCCCTTCACATCAGGGTCCCTATCAGAGCCCCCCTTCACATCAGGGTCCCCATCAGAGCCCCCCTTCACATCGGGGTCCCCATCAGAGCCCCACTTCACATCGGGGTCCCCATCAGAGCCCCCTTCACATCGGGGTCCCCATCAGAGCCCCCCTTCACATGGGGGTCCCTATCAGAGCCCCCCTTCACATCGGGGTCCCTATCAGAGCCCCCTTCACATCGGGGTCCCTATCAGAGCCCCCCTTCACATCGGGGTCCCTATCAGAGCCCCCCTTCACATCGGGGTCCCTATCAGAGCCCCCCTTCACATCGGGGTCCCTATCAGAGCCCCCCTTCACATCGGGGTCCCTATCAGAGCCCCCCTTCACATCGGGGTCCCTATCAGAGCCCCCCTTCACATCGGGGTCCCTATCAGAGCCCCCCTTCACATCGGGGTCCCTATCAGAGCCCCCCTTCACATCGGGGTCCCTATCAGAGCCCCCCTTCACAACGGGGTCCCTATTAGAGCCCCCTTCACATCGGGGTCCCTATCAGAGCCCCCCTTCACATCGGGGTCCCTATCAGAGCCCCCCTTTACATCAAGGTCCCCATCAGAGTACCTAGTACATTAGGTTCCTCATCAGAGTCTCCCCTTTCATCAGGACCCCCATGAGAGTCCCCTTTTACATCAGCGTCTTTATCTGAATCAACTCTTACATCAGAAGCAGAGACAATAGGCCGTCTTTACAGACCTTAAAGGATTTGTAAAGGCAGAAGGTTTGTTATCTTAATGCATTCTATTCCTTAAAGATAAAAAGCCTTCAGTGTGCAGCAGCTCCTCTCAGCCCCCCTAATACTCACCTGAGCCCCATCTAGATCCAGCGATGTTGCAGGAGTGTCTCGGCCATCCGGAACTCCCCTCCCCATTGGCTGAGACAGCAGCGACGCGCCATCGGCTTCCGCTGCTGTCAAAGTCAGTCACCCAATGAGAAAAAAGGGAGAGGGGCCGGGCCGCGGCTCCATGTCTGATTGGACACAGGGAGCTGTGGCTCAGCTCAGGTGCCCCCATAGCAAGCTGCTTGCTGTGGGGGCACGCAACAGGAGGGAGAGGCCACTAGCACCAAAGAGGGACCCGAGAAGAGGAGGATTGGGGCTGCTCTGTACAAAACCATTACACAGAGCAGATAAGTACAACATGTTTGTTATTTTTAACAAAATAAAATAGAGAGACTTTAGACTCTCTTTAAAGGAGACATACAACCAAAGCCCGTTTGGCCGTATCTCACCTGTGGATCACAAGAGTGCAGTTTCGTTCTACATTCCTGTGACCCGTTTTCAGCAGACTGAAGCCCGCTGTCGGCTGATGTCACAAAGCCAGTCCAGGCTTGGGCAAGATTGCGGCCATATGGTCGTGATTCGCCTACATATGCCTGGACCGGCACCAGGCTCAGCCTCTCAGCAAGCCACTGAGAGCCTGAGCCAGCCGCTCCTGCCCCCTCCACAGCCCAGCAGTCAATTAAGCGAGGAGGGGCAGAGCAGAGAGCCAGTGACGGACAGCCACCAGCTCTCTTGCTCGTGGAGCTGAGAAACGAGCGATTGGCTGTGTTTGATCACTCGGTTCTCAGTCTTAGAGGCGCCGGGGGACAGATGCAGCATCGGTTCGATGCTGCAACCACCTAGGGTAAGTATAAATCTTGAAAAAAAGCAAAATCCCATACTTCTCTTTTTGTCCTCAATAAGTGCTAATAGAGGATTATCTCTGTACAATAGCAGCCTGTACCAGCCTTTATGATATCCAGGGACTGAATTGGGGAACGGACTGATGTGAGTGGATCTACGTACTGATTATTCTACAATTACTGGATATAAATAAATAGGGAAGAGTTTTGCCAAACGTTACATAGCAGAGATTTGCAGCGCACTAAAGGTGAAGATGTTGGCAGGTACTTACCTGAGTCTGGAGTGTATGTAAAAGGTTGAACTTCGTGAGAGCGCCCTGCGTTGGTCACAACAAACATCACAACGGAGACCGGGGAAGTGATGTTCTGGTCATGGTAAGGAGGAACCTTCACAATAAGGTGATTCTAGACAAGAAAAAACGCCAAAGAATAAAACGACTAAACAGAACTCACCACACAAATTATTAAGGAGGAATAAATTACATTTGAAAACTTGAGGCTCCAGCCAAATAGCACCATAGACAGCTGAAGTATATAAATATGAACTGTTCTATCCCCCAGATATTGAGCTATTTATAGGACACCGCTATTATAAATATTCAAAATAGTGGCTTCCTGTGTCACTTATCTACCATAGAGCAGTGGTTCTCCACTCCTGTCCTCAGGGCCCACTAACAGGCCAGGTTTGCAAGATAACTGAAATACATCACAGGTGATCTCATTTGCTGCTCAGTGATTGCCGTATTCTAGTCTACATCTCACCCAAGGTAATACCTAAAACCTGGCCTGTTAGTGGGTCCTGAGGACAGGAGTTGAGAACCATTGCCATAGACGGATTGAAAGTCAGCCAGTTCAGCTGGGACTACCTGAAATGCGATCCATCTATAGGCAGTCTAGTTGTACGCAAGTTGATCCAACGATCAACTTGGATACAACCAGCCTGTCAGATTTTTTTTTATGTTCTATCACTTCAGGGTGCCTTAGCTGCTAGCAGTAATCATTGTGTTTTGCCGGCAGGGAAGGCTTTCCGCTGGCAGAACACAACAGCACTGTGGGAGCGATTCCTCCACAACTGACTGTGTTGAGGGGGAATTGAGCGATTTTCATTCCACCTGTGATGGAAGGAAAGAAAATGACATAATCTATGGCCAGTATAAAAGCGACTGGAAAGGTAACCATAATAAATTTAAAAAAAAATTAAAAACCCATCTCTATATATGCCTGCTCTGCACACCACATAGAGCTCACTGAGGACCCCCCTCCTGGGCTTCGATGTACACAGACAAGCCCCCCCCGCTCTCATCCCAGGGTCCCTGCTCCCATCCCAGGTCCCCCCTTCTCTGCTCTCACCCCAGGGTGCCCCCCCCATTCTCTGCTCTCACCCCAGGGCACCCCCCCATTCTCTGCTCTCACCCCAGGACCCCCCCCCATTCTCTGCTCTCACCCCAGGGCCCCCCCCATTCTCTGCTCTCACCCCAGGGCCCCCCCCCATTCTCTGCTCTCACCCCAGGGCCCCCCCCCATTCTCTGCTCTCACCCCAGGGCCCCCCCCCATTCTCTGCTCTCACCCCAGGGCCCCCCCCCCCATTCTCTGCTCTCACCCCAGGGCCCCCCCCCATTCTCTGCTCTCACCCCAGGGCCCCCCCCCATTCTCTGCTCTCACCCCAGGGCCCCCCCATTCTCTGCTCTCACCCCAGGGCCCCCCCCCATTCTCTGCTCTCACCCCAGGGCCCCCCCCATTCTCTGCTCTCACCCCAGGGCCCCCCCCCATTCTCTGCTCTCACCCCAGGGCCCCTCCCCATTCTCTGCTCTCACCCCAGGGCCCCCCCCATTCTCTGCTCTCACCCCAGGGCCCCCCCATTCTCTGCTCTTACCCCAGGGCCCCCCCCCCATTCTCTGCTCTCACCCCAGGGCCCCCCCCCCCATTCTCTGCTCTCACCCCAGGGCCCCCCCCCATTCTCTGCTCTCACCCCAGGGCCCCCCCCCATTCTCTGCTCTCACCCCAGGGCCCCCCCATTCTCTGCTCTTACCCCAGGGCCCCCCCCCCATTCTCTGCTCTCACCCCAGGCCCCCCCCCATTCTCTGCTCTCACCCCAGGGCCCCCCCCATTCTCTGCTCTCACCCCAGGGTCCCCCCCATTCTCTGCTCTCACCCCAGGGCCCCCCCTTCTCTGCTCTCATCCCAGGGCCCCCCCTTCTCTGCTCTCACCCCAGGACCCCCCTTCTCTGCTTTCACCCCAGGGCCCCCCCTTCTCTGCTTTCACCCCAGGGCCCCCCCTTCTCTGCTCTCACCCCAGGGCCCCCCCTTCTCTGCTCTCACCCCAGGACCCCCCTTCTCTGCTCTCACCCCAGGGCCCCCCTTCTCTGCTCTCACCCCAGGGCCCCCCTTCTCTGCTCTCACCCCAGGGCCCCCCTTCTCTGCTCTCACCCCAGGGCCCCCCTTCTCTGCTCTCACCCCAGGGCCCCCCTTCTCTGCTCTCACCCCAGGGCCCCCCTTCTCTGCTCTCACCCCAGGGCCCCCCTTCTCTGCTCTCACCCCAGGGCCCCCCTTCTCTGCTCTCACCCCAGGGCCCCCCTTCTCTGCTCTCACCCCAGGGCCCCCCTTCTCTGCTCTCACCCCAGGGCCCCCCTTCTCTGCTCTCACCCCAGGGCCCCCCTTCTCTGCTCTCACCCCAGGGCCCCCCTTCTCTGCTCTCACCCCAGGGCCCCCCTTCTCTGCTCTCACCCCAGGGCCCCCCTTCTCTGCTCTCACCCCAGGGCCACCCTTCTCTGCTCTCACCCCAGGGCCACCCTTCTCTGCTCTCACCCCAGGGCCACCCTTCTCTGCTCTCACCCCAGGGCTCCCCTCTCTCTGCTCACATTCTGGGCCCCCCTCTCTGCTCTCACCCCAGGGACACCCTCCCTCTCATCCCAGGGACCCCCTCCCTCTCATCCCAGGGAGAGACTATGATGAAATGCACGCTTTTCAGGTGTGCCATGAAATTTTTTTGATCTTTTTGGTGCGCTACAAGACAAAAAAGGTTCGAGAATCACTGTTCTATTGCATTGAGCAGCGGGAAGAACAGAGAAAAGTTTTAAAATAATTTATAAAAACCTGCAGTTACCATAACGGCACTGAAGAGGAGGTAGAGCTTCTAGCAAAGTCTGTACATACCAGAGCAGGCAGTGCCCTGTATTATGGGGCGCTATACAGTATGGTGCCACTCTAAAAGTGCTGACGACTGGCCCACTTTTGGTCCAACATCAATAACAAAAAGGGACCGTGCAAGTATTCCTGCTAGGTGCTTGCTCTACAGTTGGGTCTGTCCATGACGTTCATATTACTAAAAGATGTGCTTTAGAGAAGTTACTATATTTTTGAACATTACACCAGCCATATTTAACTGCTTCCGCCTAGCCTATAGACAAATGACAGCTGGCCGGGAGGCTCCCCCTTTCTAGGTGGACTTTATATCTTCATTTTATATTCTTCATTTTCAAAAAAAATTGTCTCAAAAAAAAATTACAAACTTCAAAAAACTCACCATGTGTCTTACCAAATAACTTGTCTACTTTACAAAAAGGGGTAATTTGGGGGGTATCTGTAATGTCCTGGCATTTTCAGGCATCAAGAAATGAGATTGTCCATCAGTACATCAGGATTGACCGATTTTCAGAAATACAGTATATATACACCATAATTTGAGAATTTTATAACAGAAACAAAGAAAATTGTGTTTATTTTTTTAATCAAAAATTTCTATTTTTTTAATTTATTGAACAAAAAATAAAAAACCCAGTGGTGATTAAATACCACCAAAAGAAATCTCTATTTGTATGAAAAAAAAAAACAGTAACATTTTCATTTGGGTAGTGTTGCAGGGCTGCACAATTGCCAAAGTGCGAAAACGCTGAAAGCTCTTCCATTAAGGGCACATGGGCGCTGCCCCCCCACATCCATGCGTCCGGCCCCTTGCAGGATGTTGGACACATGAATTACAACGACAGGGGTGTTTTGTTTTTTTTTGAAGAACCTGATTAGAGCCAGAGGCACTAATAAACTTCAAAATAGGGTGGGCTCGGGGAGCAGAGAACATGAACGGAGCCCATCCAGGTGTGTTACTACAGCGAATGAATATTCGCTATTGTAACACTGATCCTCCTCCTGGCCAATCAGGAAGCGGGTCCGAGACTAGTCATGCCTAGGAGGCGGAGAGGAGGAGCCGCACGCTGGAACCCGCCGTGACGGAAGGAGAGTACACAGGAGACGCTACCCGCCACCTAGATGGGGAAAGTGCTGTACCGACAGGCAGACAGCGAGCGAGGGGGGGGGGGGGTTGCTGACGGCTGCTCGGGGGGGGGAGGGGGTTGCTGAAAATCGGCCTGGGCAGGATGGGGGTGAAAGCGTCTGATATTGAAGTAGTTAAAAGTACACGTAATAACGCTGAATGAATACACAGCTTTATGGGACAGCACTCATGTTAAAAGTTGCAGAAGATAATTTTATTCCCCATTATAGCACAGAACAGCCTACATTTAAATTTACCTGGTGAAAGAGCTCCATGTCGATTTCAGCTTCAGCTTTCCATGAACTGTCATCTGAACAGAAACAGACAAAAGGGACATTAGATTGTAAGCCCTGCCAGATTTTATCCATTTGATCAGCTCAATATAGTCTGCAGCGCTGGTCAGTTTATTCTGAAGGCAGGGAAGTCTCCCTGTTGTCCAAATACAAAGACACGACGGGGAGGATTCCCCCCATCCACCTCATTAAAGGAGAAGTTCACCTTTTCAAAAAAAATAAACTCACATCCTTTTGCAGGTAAAAAAAAGCGATTTTTTTTATTTTTTTATTGTGAGCCTGGAAAGCATTGCAGTCATGATCAGCAGGTCATGGGTGCTATGCAGGGCTCCTGCAGGCTGTGTGTGTAAGCTGCGTGCTCCTACAAGCAGTTACACACTGACAGGAGCATTTAATGAACTTCCACAGCGCTGTGGTAGTTCATTGAGAATTACAACCCGACAGCCACAAATACCACCCCCATCAAATCATTCTCTGCAGCTATTACCTTTTGTATCACCACCCCCTCCCTTTAGAATGTAAGATCTACGAGACGGGCCTTCCTATACCTTTTGTACTGAACTGTACTGTAATTGTGTTGTCTCCCCCTATACATTGTAAAGCACTGTGTAAACTGTTGGCGCTATATAAATTGTGAATAATAATAATAATAATAATAATAATAATAGTTGTAGTTTCCTATTCACAGAATGCTGTGAATGAGTGATGCAGCCGGGTGGGCAGTAACCTCACCTACCTCTTTTTTTATTTTTTATTTTTTTATTGTGGCAGCAGACACGGGGAGTAGATCCCTGGTCTTCTGTCACAGTGAGAAGTGGGGGGGGGGGGGGCAGCTGTAGCACTAATATGTAACACTCTGAATATGGGTGTAACATGGAAAATGTTAGAAAAGGTGAACTTATCCATTAAAAGGAGTTGTAAAGTCAGAAGATGTTTTATTCTTAAGTGTTACTAAACACACAACAGTAAAATCAGTTTGTATATGCAGTAAAGCATGCTAGTTATACTAACTGTGGAACCTAAGGGGTTAATCCTCTGTACTGTGTAAAAAAGGCTGTTTGATCCTGTATGCACAGATCCACCTCTTCTTCCACTGACTACAGAAGTTGTCCAGATAGTACAGAGCCTTTGGAGTCAGGCTGCACATGCTCAGTTTGGTGTGTATTGCTAGAGAGGTTGTTTAATTTTCTTGGGAGAGCGCATGTGATCAGCACAGGGCCAATCAGCACTGTCCAAACACAGGGTCAGGGGTCTTAAATCCTGATAGGACGGCCAGTGCAGTATGAAAACTCCCACAAGCTTAATCAGGAACTATTAGAAGTCACAAGACTCGGATCGGGTGCCCCCATAGCAAGTTGCATGCTGTGGGGGCACTCAACAGGAGGGAGGGGACAGGATCACAGAAGAGGGACCTTAGAAGTCTTGCAAGTGGAGTCACAACTAATATATTAAGTGGTCTTGCCTATGCATGAGAATGGGGGGGCGGGGGGGGCAATGGTGTCTGGTGAGTTTTATTCCTAAGGGAGAAGGGCACGTTTAGCACAGTGGTGGTGGATCACTGACTGCAAGATTTTACATTGGTGTGATAAACTTATATGGACTTTAACTTGGAGGACTTCCGATTACGTCTTATTTCTAATTTCTTTTCACTGTTCTGATGTGTTAATTGCAAAAAAACGTGCATTTATTATTTTTTTTTTTTAAAGCTGAAACTTATCCTTTTAACCACTTGATCTTGTTTACATAGGCAGACTGGCACTCTGTCAGTGTAACTAACCATCAGCGGGTGTCAGCGAAAATCGGGTCCACGGGACCCGCTGATCAACTCCCGCTGTGTGAAATCACAGCGGGAGCGAGCCGCCGGCCACGCGCTCAAAACCCAAAAGTGCAGAATCCTGTATTTCTGCACAGCGCAGCCGCCCTGTAGCAATGAATCTGCTATCGGGCGGTCGGCAAGCGTTTAAGCACCCAGCTGGTCTTTGGGAGGTGGAGGAGTTCTGCGGGTTTCCACCTCATCCCTTTAAAAGGGAACATTAATTGCAGTTTCTTGGGCCAATTTAATGCAGATAAGGCGCTAAGTGTGTCTAATTACCACCTTAACCAGCCAGAGATCCTGTGTAATTATTGTGTTCAGTTTTAAAGGGGTGAGGTGGCAGCCCCAGGAGCTGCCGTGTGAGCGATGATGTGGGTTGGGTTTGGTGAACAGCACACTTTAAAGAGTGAAATTAAATCACAGATCACAATAACCAAATGTGGCCTGACAAGTTATGTTAGTAAATGGCAAAAGATACGAACCGGCAAGGTTTTCCTGGAACACGACCTTAGCTCCTTTCAGGAAGTTCTTTCCAATCAGGAACATCTCTTCCTCTCCTTTCACCGTGCAGTTGTGGAGGCTCTTCTTCAGAATCTCCGGCACTCCAGCAGGCTGAGCTACACCACAGAGAGTAAATGTTAGCAGGGCACACAATGGAGGTCCACTTAAGATCCATACCTCCACTTTTAATCGATTTTCTGTCTGTAAAATGTTTTTGTAAGGGGGACAATTTACAGCCCTGACTCATTTACTAACATTTACGCTTCAGTTATTGAGGTCTGTAAACAACTGCTTTTTTTTTTTTTTTTTTGATTTTTGGACAGGCAGTAAGGAGATCCTGGGAAACATGTAAAAAGTTTTAAAGCTCTATATGTTTACTATAAAAAGGAGTATACAAAAAATTCGATTTTTTTTTTTTAGTCTTGACTATAAGAAAATAAAGTACTATACATTTACCTAAAAACAAAACAAAAAAACAAACATGTTAGATATCCTCCTCTTCTCGGGTCCCCCACTGGCGCTCTTGGCCCGCCCTCCTGCCAAGTGCCCCCAGAGCAAGCAGCTTACTCTGGAGGCACCCAAGCAGGCTCTCTCCTGAGCTGCGGCTCTGAATGTCCATAATGTCCATTCACACACAGAGCCACAGCTCGGCCTCGCCCCTTCTCCCCTCATTGGCTCACTGGCTGTGATTGACAGTGGAAGGGAGCAAATGGCACCCGCTGCTGCCTCAGCCAATGATGAGCGAGTCCCAGGTGAGCCAAGCCTCTCATGCACATGGCTGGATCGAGCTGGGGCTCAAGTAAGCATTAGGAGAGGCTCGGGGGGGGGGGGCCTGCTGCACACAGAAGGTTTTTTACCCTCATGCATGCCTCTGCGAGTCATGCTTGTAACTGTTAGCCTTGCAAAGCCTCATGGGACTTGTAGTTTTGCAACAGCTGTAGGGCAGCCAGTTTGAAACCCCTGCTTTAGAACCACTTTAAAGTAGGCTTACATTGTAATATTAACAATTTAGACATTAGGGAGTCAGAGGTAGGGATGCAAAATCAAGCAAGTCTGTTTTTAGAACCTCCTCGGCTCAGAAGACGTGCATTCACATTAACCTCACCTATCTTCTTGATATATGTGTATTTGTGCAGCATTGCGGTCGGCCACTTCTTGGTCAGGAGGTAGACTCCAGAGGAACCCAATGGATGATGTCAGACACCGAGGGCATGGCTACGCATTTCACAGCGCTCCTGCCCCTTCGTCAAGGCTTGACAAGTGCTCTGAGCTTCAGCCATGCTGCACAATCCTTGGACTGAATGCCCCCGCTACAGGGTTCCTTGGATGTCCTTATTAATTATGCTCTACATGCCTTCACAAACGTACTTCATTTGAGTTGCCAATTTGTTTTTATCATACAACAAATGTTTCAATGCTGCACTTAGAAGGCGCCTTCCCCTGTGTGTGTACCCGATAAAGACTGGATTATTGGACCCATGGTTATGCATCCCATTGTTTTTTTTTTCTCTGCTATAAAGGAGGTTACCCATACACTACTTCACCATAAAGACATTTCTATGCATTAAGCATTAGTACATGTGAAAATTTAAAAAAAAAAAAAAATAATAAAAATCGAGCACCCTACTCACTACAGAGAATCGGCGATGAAGGGGTTTGCAGTGTCAGAATTGAGCCATCTTTCCGAGGGATGTTGACTCTGAAGACAAGTCTGGCCCGTGTGCTTTTCTTCTTGGAACCAGCGATCCCGATCCGAGCTTCAACATCTGCGTTACGCAGCTTCAGAATCCCAACGCAGTCCACACTATGGTACAAGTAGAGTCACATGAAAGCATGGGTTTAATGGAACCGCTTTGGGTATAAATTAGAATAGGACTGACACTTTGATGTCCGTAAAGAATTTTTGAGGCACATACGTGAACTTGCTTTACAAAACATATACTGGTAGAAACGTCAGTCAATTCGCTAACACCACATACACATTGTGGTACGAAGTTATTCTGCACTTGATGCAAAACTATGAAGAAAAATCTGAAGGCAGTAAGAGAAGAGAGGGAGACTGGCGGTCACCAGGTGCATGGAAATGTGTGTGAAGCAAGTGTGATGACACGCCAGTCATTGCACGTAATCTCTTCCACCGGTCAGCAAGTTTACTCTCCTTATTTAGGTTAGGTTCACATCTATGCGGCTGTGGTTGATGTGGTTTTCCAGCCTGTTTTGCAATGCGTTTTTGAACCAGCATTTTTGTATGCGGTTTTCAAGCGTTTTTTTTCCCTCCTTAAAAAAACTCAACAGCCGGTTGTTAAAAAAGAATTGCAGGCAAAGAAAAAAAAACAAAAAAAAAAAAAAAAACAGTGTGGGGTCCCTCCCCCCAACACAAACCAGGCCCTTCGGGTCCGGTATGCATTTTAAGAGGAACCCTATGCCAAAATTATGTTGATCAACATGGGGACAAAATGCATGGGGGGGGGCAAAGCCCCCCCCCTCCTCCCCTGCCCCATAGCCCCCCAAGTTGAGGGCATGTGGCCTGGTATGGTTCAGGAGTGGGAAAGGGGGGTGCGCTCATTTGCCCCTCCCCATCCCTGCCTGTCCGAAGGGCCTGGTATGGATTGGGGGAGGGCGAGGGACCCACGCCATTTTTTTTCTTAGTTTTTCTTTGCCGGCAATTGTTTGGTTTTTTTTTTACATTCAGCTGTCAGCGGGGAACCCCACTGACAGCTGATGACTTATCGGTTGTTAAGGAAGCGGTGGCCACCGGCTCCTTAACAATTGGCTATTCACACAGAGGAAAAAAAAACAAAAAAAATGCAAAATGCATGTAAAAATGCATCAAAAACGCAACACGTTTCTGGTGTGGATCCACTGAAGTATATTACACACAAATCGCAATGTGCAGTGGAAAAGAAGTCCCTGACCCTTTTCCAAAAACAAAGCACATAGATGTGAACGTGTCCCATAGGAAGTGATGTTCACTGGATTGTAGTGCTTTTCTGCAAAACACACAAAAAAATGCATAGGTGTGAACCTAGACTTAAAGTGTATCTGAAGCCCTTTTTATTTTTTCTAGGTTTTGGCTTAAAAAGGGAAGGGTTTGAACCCCCGGAAGGCTTTTTTTTTTTTCCTACGGTCTGCATTCCCATTGGGATTTACCCTGCCTTTTTGTCCTGTTGATGCCTCCTACACAATACTGAAAGAGTCCATCTAAAATGTTGGAGTTGTATTTGAAAGAGGCATAAGAGGGCAACATTTCCCGTACTTTGGCGAGATCTCGATTCCTGTTGGGTCTCGAAGCAGAAAGTAAAAGGAAAATCTTCTCAAAAGGATAGAGGCTGCCGAAATGAACTTAAAATGGCGTTGAACTATTCCTGTTCTGTATCCAACACTAAGCAAAAGGGTTTTGTCATTAGATAAACTTGACGGCCCCCGTTCACATCTGGTGATTTGGGATCGCGAGCGGAACCGCCTAGATTCTGCCTGCAATTCCAAATGGCGAGAAGTGAACGGGACCTTATTTGGGGCGCAGTATCCAAAAGTCAGGGGAATTTGGGGCGCAGTATCCAAAAGTCAGGGGAAGCAGACAGAGGAGTGGGGTCTGAACTGGAGCAGTGACCTCACCACCTAATTTATGGATTAAAAAAAAAAAACAATGGATTGCCTCCTCCACTTTCTGAGTGTGAAGCCTGTGGTGCCCACTTTAGGACTCTCAAACTGACCTGTAGTTTATATAGGTCTTCCTTAAACTCATATCAAAAATTTCCTCCAGTGACTGACATGACTAAATCTAATCATACACATTACCACAGATGTGTCAAACACAAAGACCAAGGGCCAAATCCGCACACTCAGCGCGCCGCGCCCCCGGACTCTGCACACTCAGCGCGCCGCGCCCCCGGACTCTGCACACTCAGCGCGCCGCGCCCCCGGACTCTGCACACTCAGCGCGCCGCGCCCCCGGACTCTGCACACTCAGCGCGCCGCGCCCCCGGACTCTGCACACTCAGCGCGCCGCGCCCCCGGACTCTGCACACTCAGCGCGCCGCGCCCCCGGACTCTGCACACTCAGCGCGCCGCGCCCCCGGACTCTGCACACTCAGCGCGCCGCGCCCCCGGACTCTGCACACTCAGCGCGCCGCGCCCCCGGACTCTGCACACTCAGCGCGCCGCGCCCCCGGACTCTGCACACTCAGCGCGCCGCGCCCCCGGACTCTGCACACTCAGCGCGCCGCGCCCCCGGACTCTGCACACTCAGCGCGCCGCGCCCCCGGACTCTGCACACTCAGCGCGCCGCGCCCCCGGACTCTGCACACTCAGCGCGCCGCGCCCCCGGACTCTGCACACTCAGCGCGCCGCGCCCCCGGACTCTGCACACTCAGCGCGCCGCGCCCCCGGACTCTGCACACTCAGCGCGCCGCGCCCCCGGACTCTGCACACTCAGCGCGCCGCGCCCCCGGACTCTGCACACTCAGCGCGCCGCGCCCCCGGACTCTGCACACTCAGCGCGCCGCGCCCCCGGACTCTGCACACTCAGCGCGCCGCGCCCCCGGACTCTGCACACTCAGCGCGCCGCGCCCCCGGACTCTGCACACTCAGCGCGCCGCGCCCCCGGACTCTGCACACTCAGCGCGCCGCGCCCCCGGACTCTGCACACTCAGCGCGCCGCGCCCCCGGACTCTGCACACTCAGCGCGCCGCGCCCCCGGACTCTGCACACTCAGCGCGCCGCGCCCCCGGACTCTGCACACTCAGCGCGCCGCGCCCCCGGACTCTGCACACTCAGCGCGCCGCGCCCCCGGACTCTGCACACTCAGCGCGCCGCGCCCCCGGACTCTGCACACTCAGCGCGCCGCGCCCCCGGACTCTGCACACTCAGCGCGCCGCGCCCCCGGACTCTGCACACTCAGCGCGCCGCGCCCCCGGACTCTGCACACTCAGCGCGCCGCGCCCCCGGACTCTGCACACTCAGCGCGCCGCGCCCCCGGACTCTGCACACTCAGCGCGCCGCGCCCCCGGACTCTGCACACTCAGCGCGCCGCGCCCCCGGACTCTGCACACTCAGCGCGCCGCGCCCCCGGACTCTGCACACTCAGCGCGCCGCGCCCCCGGACTCTGCACACTCAGCGCGCCGCGCCCCCGGACTCTGCACACTCAGCGCGCCGCGCCCCCGGACTCTGCACACTCAGCGCGCCGCGCCCCCGGACTCTGCACACTCAGCGCGCCGCGCCCCCGGACTCTGCACACTCAGCGCGCCGCGCCCCCGGACTCTGCACACTCAGCGCGCCGCGCCCCCGGACTCTGCACACTCAGCGCGCCGCGCCCCCGGACTCTGCACACTCAGCGCGCCGCGCCCCCGGACTCTGCACACTCAGCGCGCCGCGCCCCCGGACCCTGCACATAGCAAACTCTGCACATAATACACTCCTATTTATTGTTCCTTTAGGCTTATCCCACTGTTAACTTGGCCCCCACCACTGTTCAACGCAGGTCGTCGGGGGGGGGGGGGTTGTCATGGTTGAGTTTCTGCACCTATTCTCTGGAAAAAAAAGCCCTGGATACATTTATATAGTCTTACAGATACAACTGTCCCTTTGAGGGAAACCATAATGCTGATGCGGCTCGCAATAAAATTGAGTTCAACACCCCTGCATTACCATGTGACTGTACAGATCCCCCTTTAGACCTACTAACTATGTAGTGAGAGCTTTGACGCAGACTCAGTACTTGTCACTAAAGCCACCCATAATTATGGACTAGTAGCAAGGGGCTAGATGTTGCCGGTCTGGGGTCCAGACAAGTATGTTATTAAGTGAAATAATGCTCCTGAGGAATAAGAGCTCCAGAGCATTATAAAAGAGCAAATCCCGGTAAGATCAAGCACTTCTCTAAGTGTCTGCAGTCCACATCCGAACTCCCTAATAAACTTTAAATTTAATATAGGGTCCTTGTTAAAGTATACTCCCACTCCTTGATAAACTCTGTATTCTCTCCAGAAAGAGTTAATACTGAATAGCTGACATAGATGAAACCACCGATTTTGCAGATACCATGAAATACATGACCACAGGAGATGGCAGTAGAAGTCTCGGGGGTGAGATTAAGGTTTTTTTCATTCCAAGTGTTTCAGGAAGGTCTGCATTCCTTCCACAGTTCATTGGTGATAGAATCTGGTATTTCTGCATTTCTGATAGAAGTGTGCGATAAGAGCCAATCCATGCTGCCTGCACACATGGCACATGTGACATAAAAAAGGTGTCACGTGAGGGCACAGCCTCCTTTTCTCCCTGGGGCGGGTGATGCTGGTAGGTCAGTTACTTACGCTAGAGTCATCATGTTGCTGGGGTCCAGCATGACCTCTATGACTGTGGTGCCCTCTATGTCCACTTCCTTGCAAGGAGTCGTGTTCCTCCCGGTAACTCTGCAGGCCTGGTAGAATCCATGCGGCTTCATTCGACCAGAATCATTGCCTACGAAGACTTGAAGCACCACGGGCTCATTATGACCTTCCAGCTGGAACAGAGTAATAGAGGCTGACATAAATGTCCCTTTGCTAATGAGCGTTAGAAGCAGAGGGCGCACACATTACAAGAAGCAGACAAGGCAACACACTAACGAGACGTACAGGCACCCATACCCCCCCCCCTCCCCCACCACAACATCTTCAGCCAGTTCTCCCCCTTCGTGAACCTTATTTTAAAGTGTATTTCTGGACAAAATGAAAAAAAATATATATATTAAATATATATATATATATATATATATATATATATATCCCTGTAAGGTTTATTTTTACAATCTGTGTCCCACTGCAGAGATTTCCCTATACTTCCTGTCCCATAGCCACCAATCAGGAGGGAGATGGCCAAGACACTTGTGGACATCTCTGGATACAGATGGGGCTCAGGTAAGAGTGGGGGGGGGGGGGGGGGGGGGGGCCTGCACACAGAAGGCTTTTTATCTTAATGCATAGAATGTAATTAAAACAAAAAACCTTCCAAATTTACAACCCCTTTAGGTCCCCATTGAAAGATTTCCTCTCCATCAATTTTTCTGGGGACAAGCCAAAAGTTGTGATTTTCTTTTTACTTTAAACTTTCAATGATAACAGAAAACAGATAACAGAAAACTAGACAAATAGAAAGGGTTAGACTACATAATAGGGGCACAGACAGCAATAAAAACTGACAGGGGTTCTAATCCCTCTCCACTCTATCCAAAACTTAAAAAAGTTTTGCCTTTAATTATGCTTTAATATAAATGCTATTTGCCATAATAATGAAAAAAAAAAAAAATGGAAGACGAATGCAGCCACCACATCTAATAATTGGTAAGCTGCAATATATGGCATATTTGGTTTTGGGTTTAATGCCACTCTAAGCTGGCCAATACATGGAATGAAATTCGGCCGGTTCAGGGGGAACATAAAGAAATTATGTTAAAGGGAAAGTATTTTTTTTTTTAAACTAATGGATCCCATCATCTAATTGTAAAGAATATTACTGTACTTCTATGCTTCTGCCTTTAAAGATTTAGTTGGCTTAAAGCCAAAGTTTATCTTAAATTAAAAACAGAAAAATCAGCACAAGGGACATCATTTACAGTTAGTATGATGTGTCCCTAGTGCTGATTCTTCATGTTTATCTTGATCTCTCATCAGCCCCCCCCCCTCCCCAAAGTACTACAGCTTCTATGAATGGAGGCAGTGGAGCCATAAATCACCTGCCTGTCCTCCATTCAGAGAACCTGTAGTACAGTTTCTATGAATGGTGAATCTGGCAGGAAAGGGCGGGCATAGTTGAATTCTTGATGGGAGCTCCTGACATCCCCTTAGCTGTATTGTACCAGATTACAATGGTGGCCGAGGAGAGATGGAAAAATCTCCAAAAACACGAAGAATCGGCACAAGGAACAAATCATACTAAGTTATGTCCCTTGAGCTGATTTTTTTGTTTTTAAATTTAGGCTCCTCCATTCAGAGAACCTGTGTCATTCATAGAAACTGTAGTGCAGCTTCTATGAATGACCGATCTGGCAGGAAAGGGCGGACATAGTTGAATTCACTGGATAAAAGCTGCTGACGGCCCCTTAGCTGTAGTAACCCTTTGCCACACAAGATTACGGGGATGGTCGAGGAGAGGTGCCGATTCTGTGTTTTCGGAGAATTTTCCGCCTCTCCTAGATCATCCCCCGTAATCTAGTGTGGCGAAGGGTTAATACAGCTAAGGGGCCGTCAGGAGCCATCATCAAGAGAATTCAACTATGTCCGCCCTTTCCTGCCAGATCGGCCATTCATAGAAGCCGTACTACAGTTTCTTTGAATGACACAGGTTCTCTGAATGGAGGAGCTTAAATTAAAAAAAAAAAAAATCAGCACAAGGGAGATAACTTACAGTTAGTATGATTTGTTTCTTCTGCTGATTCTTCATGTTTTAGGAGAATTTTCCATCTCTCCACACCGCTAAGGGGCTGTCAGGAGCTCTAGTCAAGAAAGTCAAACTGTGTCTGCCCATTCCTGCCAGATCCACCATTCACAGAAGACACACTACAGCTTCTATGAACGACACAGGTCTAAAAAAAAAAAAAAAATCAGCACAAGGGGTATAGCTTACAGTTAGTATGATTTGTCCCTAGTGCTGATTCTTCATGTTTTAGGAGAATTTTCCACTAGGGACAAATCCTACTAACGGTAAGTTATGTCCCTTGTGCTGATTTTTTTGTTTTTAATTTAGGCTCCTCCATTCTGAGAACCTGTGTCATTCATAGAAGCTGTAGTACGGCTTCTATGAATGGTGGATCTGGCAGGAAAGGGCGGACACAGTTTGACTTTCTTGACAAGAGCTCCTGACAGCCCCTTCGTTGTATTAACCCCTCCGCCACCCCAGATAACGATGGTGGTCTAGGAGAGATGGAAAAATCTCCTAAAACATGAAGCATCAGCACAAGGGACACATCATACTAACTGTAAATTACAGGATGTAAAATAAGTATTGAACACATCACCATTTTTTTAGGTAAATATATTCCTAAAAGGTGCTAATGACATGAACTTTTCACCACATGTCAGTAACAACCCATGCAATGCATACATACAAAGACACCAAAACAAATACAGTCAGAAATAAAAGTTATGTGTAATAAAATGGAAGGACACAGGGAAAAAGTATTGAACACGCCAACTGAAATGTATTTAATACTTGGTAGGAAATCCTTTGTTGGTAATGACAGCTTCAAGACGCCTCCTGTATGGAGAAACGAGTCGCATGCGTTGCTCAGGTGTGATTTTTGCCTATTCTTCCAGACAGTCTTCAAATCTTGAAGGTTCCGTGGGCCTCTTCTATGAACTCTGATCTTTAGTTCTTTCCATAGATTTTCTATTGGATTAAAAGTCAGGTGATTGGCTGGGCCATTCTAGCAGCTTTATTTTCTCTTTCTTTGAGACCAATTGAGAGTTTCCTTGGCTTTGTGTTTTGGGATCATTGTCTTGCTGAAATGCCCGCCCTCGTTTCATCTTCATCATCCTGGTAGATGGCAGCAGATTTTTATCAAGAGTGTCTTGGTACATTCTTCCATTCATCCGTCCTTCAATGATATGAAGTTTGCCAGTACCGTATGCTGAAAAACAGCCCCGCCCCACCATGATGTTCCCACCTCCAAACCTCACTGTTGGTATAGGGGGGTGTTTTTTGGGGTGATGTGCCATTTGACCTCCAAACATGGTGTGCATTATGGCATCCAAAGAGATCAATGTTGGTCTCATCTGACCAGACTATATTCTCCCTGTATTTCACAGGCTTGTCTAAATGTTGTGCAGCAAACTTTAAAACGAGGATTCAACATGCTTTATCTTCAGCAATGGAGTCTTGCATGGTGAGCGTGTATACAAGCCATGGCGGGTGAGTGCCTTACTTGTTTTCTTTGAAACAATTATACCTACTAATTCCAGGTCTTTCTGAAGCTCTCCACAAGTGGTTCTTAGCTCTTGGATAACTCTTCTTTTCACTTCTCTGTCAGAAATCTTGCGAGGAGCACCTGGTCGTAGCCGGTTTATGGTGAAATGATGTTCTTTCTACTTCCGGATTAGGGCCCCAACAGTGCTCACTGGAAGATCCAGAGGATTAGAAATCCTTCTGTATCCAATGCCATCAGTAGGTTTTGCAACAATAAGGTTGTGAAGGTCATGAGAGAGCTCTTTGCTTTTACCCATCATGAGATGTTGTGACACCTTGGTAATGAGACACCTTTTTATAGACCATCAGTTGAGACTGAACCGGCTGATATTTATTTGCACTGACGAGGGGCAGGATTGCTTTCCAATTACCGATAGATTTCAGCTGGTGTCTTGGCTTTCCATGCCTTTTTGCACCTCCCTTTTTTTTCATGCGCTCGATACTTTTTCCCTGTGTCATTCCATTTGATTACACAGAACTTCATTTCTGAACTTATTGAATTTGGTTTCTTTGCAGGTATGGATTGCATGGGTTGTTACTGACAAAATTTCATGTCAATAGCAGCTTTAACAATATTTGCCTAGAAAAATGGTGAGGTGTCCAATACGTATTTTACCCGCTGTATGTCCCTTGTGCTGATTTTTTTGTTTTCTAATTTAGGCTAAACTTCAGTTTTAATAGTTAAAAAAAAAAGTTAACCTTTGTGTGTTCCTGTCACACAACTACTGTAACAGTAAAGAAACACAAAGAGCAATGGCCCGTACACACGATTGGACTTTCCGACAACAAAACCGTGGATTTTTTTCCGACGGATGTTGGCTAAAACATGTCCTGCATACACATGGTCACACAAATGTTGTCGGAAATTCCGAACGTCAAGAACGCGGTGACGTACAACGAGCCGAGAAAAATGAAGTTCAATTGCCAATGCGGCTCTTTTGCTTGATTCCAAGCATGCGTGGACTTTTGTGCTTCTAACTTGTGTACACATGTTCGGACTTTCCGACAACAAGCTCACATCCAACGTTGGTTGTCGGAAAGTCTGATCGTGTGTACGGGGCATAAGAGTTCTTTGTGACTCCTCCTCAGTGTTCATTCATACCCTGGTCTTCTAAAATATTGTATCCACTGCCATAATCATAGCTGCAACCACCTCTGACTGTAGAGAATCCCCACTGTTCCAACATGATCTCCTCCGAAGCCATTCTCCATACACTTACCTTAACCGTAGGGAATCCCTGTTGTGTGCGGTCTTTGACAGAACCGCGGCTTCCTTCCGTCAGGTATCTGGCACGATGCTGAGTCTCTGGTTGCACCACGATCTTCAGTTCTTTCCCCTCGCTCTTACTGGGAAACTGTTCACACAACACGGGGTTCTTCTTCCCTCCTTTCTGAGTGTCAGACGCTCTGAATGAAATGAAGAGTGCAATGAGCTCCATGCTTAGGAAGACCACTAGAAGCTAAAAGCGTGAATGTAGAGGCAACTAGTCTCTTTACTAGTCTACAAACAGGTTCTGTGGATTAACTACACACAACGGGGGCATCTGTTTTATGGAAGGGCCATTGTAAGGTTACTAGCCTCATATGAATTTCGAGGATGTATCCTCTTTTTCCCCTATACAGTAATACCTCGGATTGCGAGTAATGCAGTTTACGAGCGTTTCGCAATTTGAGCCTTTTTTTTTAAAAAAACCTGACTCGATTTGCGAGCGTCGTCTCGCAAGACAAGCAGGACTCAAGCCTCTGGGGTGTGCAGTACTGCATTTGGCCAGAGGTGCGGGGGCGCCAGTGACGCTCGGAGACCCATGGAGACACTCCGTTCCAGAGTGTCTCCGGTGCCCCCCCGCTCCTCTGGCCACATGCGGTACTGCATACACCAACAGTGGCACTGGAATGCATTATCTGGGTTTCCATTGATTCCTATGGGGAAACTCGCTTTGATATACGAGTGCTTTGGATTACAAGCATGCTTCTGGAACAAATTCTGCTCGTAATCCAAGGTACTACTGTATAGCAAAACTGGGGGAAGTACTTTATAAGTGCTATGTTACTTGTGTACTACTAGTGCACCGTTCTGTGAGTGTAGCGACAAAGCCTGTCCCACTCAAGGATGGTCTTATCACATTGTAATACGCTAAAATCTTATTACTAGTAGAGATCAAAACCGCAGCAAGAAGTCAAGGAATGATTATGGGATACCAGGAGCTATTCTCCTTAACCCAGGTGTGGGCAACTGAGGCCCTCCAGCTGCTACAGAACTACAAGTCCTATCATGCCTCTGGGTATCATGCTTGTATATATGTCAGTCTTGCAATGCCTCATGGGAGGAAATAACAAAAATAGATAAGTTGTAAGTGCAAAAAAAAAAAAAAAAAAAAAAAAAAAAAAAAAAAGCACTAAATATCCAAATGTAAAAGACGTAAAAGCAAAAAAAGAAAAAGATCACTGTCCACAATCAGTGAAGTCCAAATATAGTATTTCAAGCTGTAATGCCAGATAAGCATCAGTGAAAATGAAGCCCTTCCACGTGACGAAACATGTAAGCTGGAGCCTACGAGTCTGACGTCATCACGCACCTGATTCCCGGAAGTATTTTGCGCCTATCCTGGCCTTCTATTCTGTTTACATCTGTGCATATGAAGATATTCTTTGTGAGTATTACCTATGCTCATTAATAAATTGTTTTTTTATAGGGTTACGCTATGTGGTCTTCTGGTTTTCTTTTTACCATTATGGCCACGAGTAGGATCTTGGAATGTGTGGCATCGGAGCGCATGGATCCCATTCTGTCACAGAGCGACATGCTTTTCTGAGACACAGGCGTATTTTGCCTTCTTATAACTTGGAAGTCAAACCCATCTGGTAGGCGTAGCTTGGAGTGGATGGTGATGGTGCATGGAAGTAGTGCTCCCATTCAACTTCCCAACACAGGCTTATGTGGATTTGGCTTCATTCTCCTTGGAGGGGCTTCATTTTCACAGATACTTACCTGGCATTACAGCTTGAAATACTAGATTTGGACTTCACCGACTGGACACTGCACAGCGATTTTCTTCTTTTTTCACGTTGCATTTACGTCTTTCACATTTGGATATTTAGAGCTGCATGAATGAATTCTGCTACATGTCTTTGATAGAAAAATCCCAATAAGTGTATATTGATTTTTTTTTTTTGTTAAAGTTATAGCGCCTACAAATTATGGTATAGATCAGGGATCGCCAAACTACGGCCCTCCAGCTGTTGCGGAACTACACGTCCCATGATGCATTGTTAAACTCTGACATTCACAAACATGACTAGGCATGATGGGAATTGTAGTTTCTGAACAACTGGGGGGCCGTAGTTTGGAGACCCCTGGTATAGATACTGGAATTTTGTATACTACTACTACTACTGATGGCAGTAATCATCAACTTATAATGGGACTGCGATAGTGCAGCAGGCAATCTGACACTAACCGACACTGGGGGGGGGGGGGGCAACTAACTGCCACTGACCTCACTAGTGACGTTAATACAGTGATCAGTGATAACACCTGACTGGGAAGGGGTTAACATCTAGGGTAACCAAGGGGTTAAATATGTGCCTATGTCTATTGTGTGTGGCGTTTACAAATAGATCTCTTAGATAAGAAACAGAGATCATTCCCTCTGTATAGAGCTCTGTGTTGACTGTCAACACAGAGCTCTGGGCTGTGATTGGACACAGCGGATCATAAAGTCCCGGCCGTGAACCTTTTGCCGGGAATTGCTGAAAGTCTCCCATTGTGTACAATCACAGCAGGTGCTGGCTGGAAAGGGGGGTATGCACGTGCCCTAAACCCGGAAGCAGGCAGAGACGTACGTTGCTTTGTCTATGCGGCCCACCCGTCCGCAGTACATTTCTGTCGAGCGGTCCGTAAATGGTTATTATCAGAAGTAAATCAGATGGAGGCTATGCACAGAAGTGACACGGTCTCAGCAGTTAGCACAGACAGATTTTTATATTTCAGCGTTATTCTGCAACTGGGAAAGCCCTGCTTAAACAGGGACATCTCTACCGTACCATTAAAAATTGCCAAATGTACCATTTATTCACATGGTTCCAGCAACAATGCTTTAGCAATGCATGTCTTTGCACAATTTAGCCTTTCTCAACCTTTTCATCACAGAGGAACCTGTGAGATAACTTTCTGGTCTCAAGGAACCCTTAACAATACATTGTGATGGTCGGTGGGAAGAATGCTGCTTACACTTGTGACTATTGGGAAGAATCCCCCCCTTACAGATAGCTAAAAAGATCAGCATGGTCAGTGGGAGCTTATCTGAGAGGCAGAATTCGCTCATTGCTCAAAAAAACCCTAGCAAAGTCTGGAGGAACCCTAGGCGTCTATGGAACCCTGGTTGAGAAACTTTAACCTAGACCAAGAAATTGTACACAAAATCTTCTTCCCTTCCTTTTAGGTCCCCCACATGCATTCCCTTATTTTTATCTCAATATCCTGCTCTGTAATAGACTCAACACCCACTACGAGTGCTCCTGAAACTCAGAACGTAGTGGCATCAGATCGTTTTTTTGAACAGATAATGGTCGTGGCAGATTCACTTTTCCTGAAATTTTGGCTTTGATCATCTCAAAGAAGGTGTAGCCTCTCAGTCAAAGAACCATCCTGACTGTGGGTACATGAAGAGCAGGAACACCAAATGCAAAGGACTGCTTCAGGGGTACTTAAGACCCCAAAATGTTCTGCCATGTTTGTATGGATGTTTCAGCAAAGGGTAAATGCAAATTCCGTCCGCTTTGATCAACAAAGCCTTAGTCACAACCATGGGTGACGTTCGTAAGTGAAATTGCATCATCATACATGAAGAGATCATCCTAAATGTCTGCCCTTAACCTAGTATGCTTCACAAACATCTCTGTTCAGCCAGCAAAAGATCTTGTAGCTTACTGATATCCATGCTTTACAACTGAAGAATTCTCTGCATTTTAGATAATCAGCCTAAAGAATGGCTCCATGGTAACCAACATTTACTCTGGTATTGGTAGAGCTTTAAAAATGACAGCCATACCGCCATATCACAGGGACATCATGATTACATAGTCGATTGAAAATATTCTTTGCCATGACTTTGGTTATTTAGTAAATTCATAATGAACGGATATGCAGCATAGCCAAGACTATTAGCACAGCTAAATAGTTATGAATATCAACGCCTCTTTAGAAATTAAATTAGCCACATTCCTATGAGCATTAGTACTGCTAGAAATTGGTAACCACCACTGAGCTACCAATTCTTTATGCTGACTGCGCTTCCTGGGACTACCTCACCACCTTCCCTCACTCAATGTTCTCTCCATGCTTCTATATGGAGGATATGGGGTAACAAGTAGTCCATTCTGGTGATATGCCTGGGAGTTAGCCTATCTTCAAGCTTGTCTGAATATATTTGGTCTCCATAGCCCATAAGATTTTCATGATGTACTTCTATTCTGTCCGATATACTGGTCCGAGCTAGATTTGCCTACCATTTGTCTATACTTTTGCATTTCTTACCTCTGACTAAAAACTTCTGACTTTACTGACTAAAAAGGTCAGTAAAAGTCTACTGAAAAAGCAACCATGGTTCATGACATCATGGGTGAATGGTTCTAAGAATCAACAGGTTTATGTTCACAGTGTAAGGTAGGTACACTGACCCCCGCAGGATCATACAAAGAACATGTATTTCTTCCATTCGCACAAAAAGGATACATTCTCAGTTTCAGGTGTTCTCTACTACTCTGTTTGGGTCATCTAGGAGGTTCTATTTGAGATCCTTATTTTGAGACACAAACTCCCAGTATCCCTTTGACTTGTGTGATACAGGAAACCTCAAGTGGAGTACTTTTTTTTTTTTTTGGTTTGGAGACATTAGCCAAGGTGGTAATCCAGCAGATCTGATGAGTGTATTGACTTAAAGCGGATCTTCACCCACTTAACATGTTCCCTCCACTTCAACCCTACCTCCCATCTTGTACATGTATAGCGTTGTGATTGTGAAGCCAGCCAAAAAAAAAAAAAAAAAAAACACACACATGCAAACAGAATGCAGGTTTCTCCGCATCCAAATCGCATGACAAAAGAGCGTGACCAGCTCCGGGGGGGGGGGGGGGGGGGGGGCGGCTGCGGTCCGCATTTGTAAAGGGTCCTGTGAGTCTTTGGCTCCGTTTCAGGTGTGAGAATTCAGACAAAAATGCGGAGCCGATTCGCACCTGAAACAGTGAACGGGAGTGCACTGGACCCCTGCTGTGACCCGTGGCCGCAGCAAGTGTGAACCCAGCCCTAATGTCTAAGCCTACCCCCCCACGCATGCTCCTAGGTGAACAACGTGCACACAGCCCACTGTGCCTCCTGGGATATGCACATCACACATCCCAGGAGGCACAGCTTTTCAAGGAGAGGGCGGGCCTACCGGCACATAAATCAGAGGGCCCTGCCTGCTAAACCCGGAAGAGCTGGCGTGCCTCTCGATGACCTCAGAAAGAACATGGCAGAGTTGGACGGAGGGTTGGATGGAGATCCGCTTTAACCTGTACTATAGAAAGTAAAGACAGTCTACCTCTTGAATGCTACAAATTCTTAAGACTATGTGATGTAAGAGGTGTATACTATAAAACCACATACAGTGGCACAATTCCAAGGACTTAGGCAGATTTTTCTGATGATCTTGTTTTCTTTCTTTATATAAAAAAAAGGAAATTAAAAAAAAAAAAAAAAAAAAGAAGGGCATATGGTCTCGCTGCTACTTATAAGCTTCAAATGTAGAAAACTTCACTATTACCAAAGTAGACTGCTCTTTATTGCTCCACATATATCCAAAAGGCACCCAAAAGTAGAGCAAAAAACAGAGTGCAGTGGACAGCGCAGATAAAAAACCCTTTTTAAATCGATTGAAAAAATTAAAATTGCACTTACAAAGTAGTGACTTCATAATGCATGTTCCAGGCAAAATATAAAAATTTTAATATCCGTTATATATAAAGTAACAATGAGACTATAGGCCTATGTTTTAACCTTTGAAAAGTCCAGTATGTGGGCTAGATCTGGCTCTGAAGTTGTGATATTTCTGAACAAACAGATGCTTACAAAACAGATGCCTCCACTGTGCATAACGTACTGCAAAATAAAGTCTATAAGGCCTATTAAAGACAAGATAGTCAAGGTGGAATTAAGCTGGTTGAATCCCTTATTGGCTTATTATTTCTTGAGGAGTTCCTGACTTCCTGGCGGTCTCCTCAGCAAGTTCATTATGAAGCCCTGAGAGGGTGCCAAGTGTCTCCATCCGTATTCTAAACAATTCAAATGAATTAAAATAAGTCTAAAGGCATCATCAGGCCAACTCCTTAAACTGCCGTGGAAGATGAGGGTGTCAGGAACTCAAGCTGGTTTGAGTAAGCAAGAAATACAGAGCATTCATAAAGTATTCAGACCCCCTTCACTTTTTTCAATATTCTGTTGCAGCCTGATACTACAGTTGTTTAAATTCATTTTTTCTCTCATTAAATCTACACTCAGTACCTCATAATGACAAAGCCAAAACACAAATTTTAGAAATGTCTGAATCTATTAAAAAGAAAAAACTGAATTCTCACATGTACTTCGGTATTTGGATCCTTTACTCAGTACTTTGTTGAAGCACCTCTGGCAGCAATTACAGCCTTTTTGGTATGATGCTACAAGCTTTGCACACCTGGTTTGGGGGATTTTCTGCCATTCTTCTTTACAAATCCTCTCAAGCTCAGTCAGGGTGAATGGGGACTGTCAGACAGCTATTTTTAGGTCTCTCCAGAAATGTTCAATTGGGTTCAAGTCAGGGCTCTGGCTGGGCCACTCTAGGACATTCACAGAGTTGTCCCTAAGCCACTCCTGTGTTTTCTTGGCTGTGTGCTTAGCATCGTTTTCATGTTGGAAGTTGAACCGTCGGCCCAGTTTGAGGTCCTGAGTGCTGTGGAACAGGTTTTTATTGAGGATATCTCTGTACTTTACTACATTCAGCTTTCCCTCAACCCCAACCAGCCTCTCACTACCGAACGCTAAAAAAAACCTTAACATTATGATGCTATCACCACCGTGCTTCACTGTTGGGTATTAGGCAGGTGAAGAGCGGTGCCTTGTTTCATCTAGAAAATGTTTGGAATTGAGGCCAAATAGTTCCATCTTGGATTCATCAGACCAGAGAATCTTGTTCCTCACAGTTTGAGAGTCCTTCAGGTGCCTTTTTTCGTAAATGCCAAGCGGGCTTTCATGTGATTTGCACTGAGGAGAGGTTTCCTCTAGCCATGAGAGTATAAGATGAAGAGCTTGCAACTCCTCCTCCCGATGAATGTAATTTATTGATAAAGTGTACAGTATACAAGTTATAGCAGCTTAAGCGTTTTGGAAAAAAAAACAAAAAAAAAAAAAAAACACCTTATTCATAGTTTTGTCTAGGCACTCTGCCATAAAGCCCGGGTTGGTGAAGGGCTGCAGTGATAGTTGTCCTTATGGAACGTTGCCCCATCTCCACACAGGATCTCTGGAGCTCAGTCAGAGTGACCATCGGATTCTTGGTCACCTCTCTTACTAAGATTCTTGGAGGAGTCCTGGTTGTTTCAAACGTCTTCCATTTGGGAATTATGGAGGCCATCGTGCTCTTGAGAACCTTCAGTGCAGGAAAAAATTTTAAGTATCCTTCCCTTGATCTGTGCCTTGCAATAATCCTGCCTCTGAGCTCTGCAGGCAGTTCCTTTGCTGATACAGTACGCAATGTCAGCTGTGAAGCCTTTTATAGAGAGGTGTGTGCCATTCCAAATCATGTCCAATCAATTTCCATAATTTACCACCAGGTGCACTCCAATCAAGGTGTAGTAACATCTCAGGAACGATCAAGTGAAAGGGGAGGCACCAGAGATAAAAATACAAGTGTTGTTGGAAGTGTTGTTGGGACTGAATACTTATGCAAATGTGTCTTTTTTTTTTGGGGGGGGGGGGGGGGGAGATTTCCATTTTTCTTTTTTTATACATTTGCAAACCTTTCTAAAATTCTGTTTTGGCCTGGTCATTATGGGGTACTGAGTGTCGATTAACTGTAGTATCAGGCAGCAACATAGCAAAATTGAAAAATAAAAGTAGAGGGGGTCTGTATATTTTATGAATGCACTGTATAGGAAGCCAACTGCGGATCCAACTCATTAAAAGTCAATTGAACTTGAAATATGGCTTTTGGATAGAATTTTTAGATCAGAAAAGCTTATGTATATTTTTTATATTAATCAGGTTTGGTGATCACAGTGGTTTGTAATGAAAGAGTAAAAAATTCAAAAATCAAATACAAAATCAACGCTAAATCAGAAATCACTGAAAAAGCTTTTAAAGACACTAAAGCCCTTCGTACCGCAGATGCATTATAGGATATGTGAGAATGAGTATAGTTCTATGACAGCAATGTATTTCTTTTGGAACGAGAAGTTGATTTGAGCTCGAGCCATGATTTTGTTTTATTTTTTTTCCAATAAAAGCCCTAAACATCAATTTAGGTGAACTATATAATCCAGAGCTGCAGTACGAAGTGTGAGTGAAAAGCAGGATGTACCGAAAGGATAGAGGGAGCGTGTAGTAAAAACACGAATACCAACCCATTTCCAGCCTGAGAGCCGCTTTTGTTGTCCGAGGCAAGCTGGTAGAGAACGAAATGTGGAGATTTGGCGCTGCCGGCATCAAAAACGTCCATGTTGGAATCTCGTCTCTTGGCCCCCGGCTTCTGCTTCGTGTTTCGCTTGCGTGACTTACGTGGGACCTCATTGTTATCATTGTAAGAATGGGAACTCATGTTGCTGAAATTAGACATGGAGTCTTCTGTCCACATGCTGCCACTCTGCTCAGACTCCAGTCCACCCCCTTCATCTTGGCAGGACATCTGACTGCTATCCAGCAGGTCTTCCGGGGGTGGAGAAATGTTTAGGACCGTCCATCTTAATGGCGCGGTCTGCTGCCGGCCCGTTTTATTGGCTAACAGCGGTTCACTTACCCCTGGCTTACTTACCCCCGTGGCAGAGGATTGCATAGCTTTGGTATCGGTGACTGAGGTAGAGTAATTAGAAGGACTGGAAGTGGTGGTAAAGGAACTGCGAGCACCGCCCATGGTGGAAGATGAGGCATCTGCAGTGTACAATCCAAAAGTAAATACACACATTTTCACCGGTAATGGCCAGCAGTCCCAATGGAATTAGGTGACTTTATATATATATTTTTTTCCAATAATATAGCAATTTTTAAAAAAAATTCCCAAATAAAAGTTGAAATTTGGAATAATTTTTAATAAATTTAAAAATCCCCAATAAGGCACACAGAATTTTAAAATGCCCAAACTATTTAGGGCTGTGCCATAAAACTTAACATATGAAAAAAAAAACAGTAACATAATTTTACAATTTACTGCCATTAAGAATAGTTTAGCCAAATTGAAAAAAACTATAATACCCCCTTAGAAATGGTCAAAACACTTAAAGCCGATTTGAATTATTTAAATTTATTTTTTTTTTTGTTTTTATTTAATGGGACTGTCTGTAGCCACAAAATATTAAAATAAGTTTCTAACCTATGAAGCAGAGAACTACAGGTCATTTTTAATGCAGACACTCCCTGCTTCAGAGGCAAGTCCTGGAATAAAAATATGAGAAAATAAATGAGAAACAGCTGCTAATTATTCCAGTCATCGACCATAAAATGATAGAAAAATATAGTATAAAACAAACTCATTTGTAAGCAAAATGGAACTGATAGTCGGGAGCCTAAGTATTTTAGAAAAAAAGAAAAAGATGATTAACTCTAAAATTACAATACAGGTTGGGACGACAACAGAACCATATTTTGTCCTCTGTTGTCCTTTAAAGCAAAGTCCACAATGGGATTTTTATATAATAAATATAATATAAAATATAATATAATATAAATCTTTTCATAAAAATTTATAAAAATTTACGAAAATATTAAAAAGATTAATAAAAAAAATAGCTTTAGTAGTTTTTTTTTTGCTATGATTTTATCAAACCCTTAATCTTAAAAGCTTCCTGGAAATCCATAAATAGGTAAAAAAAAAAAAAAAAGTGTGGTGACTAACCAAATTTTAAAACCACTGTTCAAATGTTATACTGAAGATGACATTAAAGCTGCAATACAATTGTGAATATTCATGGTGCAGAGATATGCAGTGAACACTCTGCAACAGAAAGATTATAAAACTAATTATATTTTTTAAATGTTTTTTAAAAATACTTTTAATATTGCACAAATTATATCAACAGTTTTAGTTTTTTATCAGTTCCATTTTACACACTGTTTGTGCACATTAGTTAACTTTGCAGCTGAAACAAAAAAAATATTCAGTGACTTTCAAAAGCATTCACATTTAAAAAGAAAATCATATACTGTAGGAGGTGCTGTGGGTGTTTTTGCCATGCATTAATAAAAATGCTTTTCCATGTCAATCTTAACAAGATAAAAATTTAAAGTTGAAGTTTCAGTAGATTTGAAGCCACTTTGGTCTATCCTGGTACAAGTTCTTCGCACACATGACTTTTTCTGCCCTACCAAAAAAACATATTTACTACAAAACAAATTAAGCTTTTTAAGTGTATTAATTAGACTATCCCAGGAAATGTTTGAATATTACACACTTGAAAAAATATTACTATTTAAAAATTATTTATTTCATCCGTAAATATTAAAGTTACATGCAGCAGATTCTTTGGTTGGCAGATTTTTTTTTTTTTTTTTTTTTAAATGTATTTTTTTTAATGCAAAAATTAGAAAGCCTTTGTAAAGTTTTCATACAGAAAGGCGAATGGTATAACAAACAATATTATCAGAATTGAACGAGAAAAATACAATGGTGAAGGCATCAAACTATCAATAGGTTAGCACAGCAAAGAACCTCTGGTCGCTTTGCATAGATGAAGGCCCAGGTATTTTTCCAATATATCTTAGTAACTTGGAAAAAAGGACAGCATAATTGTTTATTATAAAGTATTTTTACATATGCAAAACAAAAAATTAGTTCTCTCAAAAATATTTTCAATTAAAAAAAGATGAAAACACCAAAAATATTAGGCAATAGAATAGACAATTCAATCACTGTCCAAGAGCTAAGATAAGAAATTAAAAAAAAAATAAAGTTTCCAAATACATATTTGGAAATTATAATCCTTTGCATCAACCTATTGATTAAATTCATTTTTTAATATCTAATATTAATACATTCAATCAGAATTTGTGTTTGATGATCAAGTTATAAATATAATCCATATAAAATATAGAATATAATAATCAAAATATAATACATTATTATAATACATAGAATGTATATTAAATATAAAAATAGTTTGTGTGTATTTTTAGCCAAGTATCTGCTGCAATTTGTAAAAAACGAAATATGCAGAAAAAAATAAAATAAACATTGACCGTTAATGTAAAATGAATCTTGCCTCATAAAATAGCGCTAACGAACCACAAATGTATTTTTTTATATTTGTTATGCTGCCTTTGAACCCAATTTATTTCAGCCGAAACTGAAAGCGTTATTACCACAACAGAATGAATGCGGTAAAGAACTACCAACTCTCACCAGATTACTGGTGGTTGTTAAGTTCCTAAGCCATTTTAAAGGCCGATTTAATTTTTATAACGAGAAGCAAAGTGACCACAAATCCACAGTAATAACTTCTTTACCCAATTAATTTTTCTAGGCTTTTTTTTTTTGTGAATGTTGCGAGTTAAAAAAAACATTATCAAATGAACATTTTGCCAACATTCATCATCAATTCACTATTAAAAATAAAAAAAAATAAAAAAAAATACAAAGAAAGATTTAAAAAAAAATAAATAAAAGGCTTAGGAAGAAGTCTGAAAACGAGACCGACCTATACCCTGGGTGAGTTTGGATAGGTTTAGTGTCTCTGGCAATATTTGTCTTCACTATTGATAGACAGACATAGTCACACAACCCACCATACGATGCCTGCCTCTGAGTGGCGGAGCTAGAATGCAAGTTAACTGTATTAATAGAGAAAACAGCTAGCATCCCAGCAAATATCAAAAAAAAGCAATCCAATTATCACATGGAATTTTAAAAGTCAAATTCATACAGGTTTAGTCCACATTCATTCCAAAATATTTTTTAAAAAAAGTTTTCCCATTCACAAGCCCCCTTGCGTTTCCAAAATGCATAGCCTAAAACAGTCCCCCCCCCCCCCCAATTACAGTTAATGTCTCAAATAATTAACATTCATTAGATATTAGTGTTCAGAATTCCAAAAAAAAAAAAAATCATTGGCCTGTTGCCTCAGGTTTAGCTAATAAACAAGTATCTGTCACCACAGATCTTTTAATTGGCTGCAGTTGTGGAGAGACTTAGACTTATTAGTTAAAAACACGTGGACTAGTATTTTTTGTTTTCCTGGTTTTAAGGTAACCCTTTTCTTTATCAATGTATACAGGAACCACTGTCCCTTACGACCAAGGTATTCCTCCATTGGGAGTTGCCATCTTGCCCCTTACAACAACATTGCAGGTTTGTGTTGGAGATCGCGCTTGATTGACTGGATCAGTCACTGGTGGTGGGTGGGTGGGTTTGTTTGATTGTGTGGGCAAAAGGGGAACTAATCCCTTCCAGTGGGTTGTGCCTAACAGTGGATGGTGGTGGTGGACCCTCTTAGGGGCTTGGGCCGCTACCTTTCCGATACAGCCTTGTGGCCATTTCAGCTAGAAGACTTGGGAAGAAAAGAAGGAGCGCCTTTCTATATATGCACATATTTTATATTTTTAATGTAATTTTTGTGCTTACTCGTTTCGTCCTGAAGAAGGAGACTATTCCCAAGAAATGCATTGGATTGACGTAAATGTTCCACCTATAAAATGTCTCTTGAACCATTCATCAAAAGTTGGAATTTTATGGACATCAAGTGCTCCTTCTTTCCTACCCGAGTCTTAAACAGTGCAGAGAAGGGGAAGCTAGGTTGTCAATCACAGCCTGTGTTTTAAAAGACCTCTGTCCTTCCTACGACAACACAACCTCCCAGTATGACAGGAAGTTTTAGGCATTTTTGCAATACAAATATGGATAAAATCCAGAAATGTTGCATTTTAGCAGAATCCTTGAAACATAATTAAAATTACAGATTGACTCTGTATCATATCACATATCAAAAAATGTTCAGGCCATTCTGCCCCACATAACAAATATCAGGATATTAACATATCCACGATTGTTGGTGGTACGTGTGGGTTTTAGCCAGACACGATTCCTCAGGGGCGGGGCAAATTTTATATATATATGCCAATAAAAACAGTCCTCAACTCAGGAGAACCACAGCTGACCACAGGAGGAGCAGTGTGATCCACAAGGTCCATACTATTGTTTATTGTTACTTGAACATCCAAATATGGCACAAATGCTTATGTCCATAAAGCCACAAAGGCAATGGGATAGTTAAGTTCTCACAATGCGGGAAAAATTCCTGGGCACTGAAAACATATATCCAAATCAGATGTAGATCAAGCTGGTCCATCTCAAGTTAGGTGGTTCCAGATCGATCCTCTAGCGATCCCATATTATTGAGAGGTTGTGTTGTCAATTATATATGAGGATGTTGGCACTAACATTTGGGCATATTGGTCACTCTCTGTTTGGTTCTTCCTCAGATAGTCATGAGCCACGTGCTCAATGCATATGTGAGCAGCCAGGGCAAGAAGAGATGCCAATGAGGGCTTAATTGTTGACTTTTCATGCTTTTGGGAATAGCAATGTTAATTTTAATGATGTTGTAATTGGGTTCAGAAGTCTGCCAGTCTGAATCTACCAATTTCATGAGCATCTCCACCAATGTAAACAAGTCATCAAGTACAGAAACTCAGAAAATTGAACAGGTGTTCATATCATCTTCAGATGGCCGATTTCGGATATGCACTCAACAGTACTCCTCGCACTTTAGGTTTTTTTCTTTACAGAATAGATATTGAATTCTATGCCTGTAGTTCTCTGTAAAGTTTATATGGTTTTACCATAAACGTGAACCAAGGTCTGGTGTTTTTGTTTCAGAAACCATTGTTGACCACTTGCCTCCATGAGGAATCTATCCCATAAAAGGATATTTAAAACTCAGAACATTAGCTTCCACAAACGAGGTATCTGGAAGCGTACTGGGAGACAAAAAATTAACTGGCCCTATCAAAATCCCAGTTCAAGTCAAGTGCTCTCATAGATGTCTACCAAAGGAATATAATAAACATGTCAAATACCAAACTGGTAAAGTGATATCTAAAATAGAAATCACACATGGTCGTAGGAAATGCCTTATTCCTGCACCTGGATTTCATTGTTAGGATGGACAATATCTGTAATTTAGAGAATCATTGAACTTGAGAAGTTTTAGCATGCAAATTCTGTAAGTTGTTGGCGCTATCACCTTGCAGAGTCAAATTCAGAAGTTTGAATCCCAACCAATTACATGTGCACGTTTCTGGTGCATCTGGGGACAACTCTCAATTTTGACAAGAAGATCCCCATTTTTGGCTTCCAGAGGGCAATGGGTTTAGCTAGATTGTATATGGAGTTAAAAATGGTCAAGTTCAGTACTGGCGGGAGGTTTTGACTTGTAACACCTCGGTTACTACTATCCCCCCCTCAGTTAAGTTATGTCTTTTGAATCTGGTAGACTTTCTAGCCTGTACAAATTTGATTCAACCCCTTCTCACACTGCTATTGTTATATTCCAGAAAACAAAAAATTGTCCTGCATTGGAACAAAACATCAGCACTGACGTTAGTGACCTGGAAGTCACTGATGAATAAATCTGCCCCCTTGTATAAGGCCACCTAGTCCAATAGAGGTGCATTCCGTAAGTTTGCTAAAGTGTCGGATTGATGGCTCGCCTCCATTTCTACCACCTCAGACTGAGTGAAAGCATTTTTTAGTGATTTTTGGAAAAAAGCATTATTTAGTTTCTCTTACTTGCTCTTGTGTTTCTATACGTTACGAAGCTGGGTTGCTAATAGGATCTGCAGACCCTTAGTCGATGCATGGTGTTCCATGTACAAAATATTTTTACAAATGATGCTTTTCCTACATTCTTAACCACTTTTTATTTTCGTATAGGTTGGGGTATGCAATGAGGTCTTATCCTTGAGGTACAGTTCTGAGTGAGGACTCCATTTTACTGGTCACGGGTTTCTTTCTTATTTCTCTGTATATTCAAGTATTGTTTATTTTTCAATGAAAAAAAGTTGTCCTCTTTAATTTAACTTTTGACATTTTTGTACAGTACTGTTACTTTGCGTGTAATGTTGGAAATTTTCAAGAAAGAGAATTTAACAAAAAGAGTATATATATATATATATATATATATATATATATATATTTTCAAGTCATTCAAGGTTTGTTAAAATTTAAAAGGTGAGGCTTACAAAGAAAACTATGGCAAGAATTCCATAAGTACTCACTCTGAGTTTTTATTGTAAATGTTATAGGAAAGTGGCTTTCGTTGTGGCTTCAAAACTTTAACTGCTTGCTCTGCGATACTTTGAGGGCCTTCACACACAGATCTGTGGGCTCCCTCTACAAAAGCAATTTATGGCTAATCAGTTCAGTCAGCATCCTTGTTGAGTGACTGCGAAGAGATAATCTACGACAGGGAAAGCATCCTTGCCGAGTGACTGCGGGGAGTAACTCTACTTCAGGGAAAGCCACCCACTGACCGAGAGAAAGTCTGCACAGCACAAACACTAAACTGCACTGCCAAGCATGAGGCATAGTATATATATATATATATATATATATATATATATATATATATATATATATATATATATATATATATATATATATATATATATATATATATATATATATATATATATATATATATATATATATATAAAAAATTTGAAAATATTTTTGTCTCCCTGAACATTAAAAAGAATTTAACCGTTTGCATACATCAGAATTATTACTATACGATTACTATAGTATGGACTGGGTGGAGAATTAGGGGTCAAAAATATATGTTATGACGTTTGGGGGTCCTTTATTCTCACCCCACCGCTTGCTACACAACAGTCTAAAATGAAGTGTTTCCAATATACCCAGTGGTATCAAACTAGATTGCCAATTATGGACCCTCCAATTGATTCTGCATCCTCCACTTATATTGACATATCTGTTCAAATCTGGTAATTAAGGCCTCCCCCTTTCCATCGCCACCTAATAACCGACTACTGTCCAGAATGCCCTGTCTCGATCAAAATGGCTGCCTCCACATTGGGACATTGCCAGCACATTGCGGAACACAAGACAAGCATAAAAATATCCGCTGGATGGAGCAGGCAGGCAATACTGTTGTCTCCTTTTTGCCCATGGCTTGCCTTTTTTTTTTGGCCATGGATTCTACAGTAGAGGACCTCTTTATTGTTTTAGTGACCTCCAGGTCCTTATGTAATTTTTTTAATCCATTTATGCTGTATGTATGGAAAAACTTATTGCAGTTCGTTATTTATCATTATCCCTCTAGCTCTTGCTCCCCAATGTTTGCTTGGTGAATTTACCACAATAAGTACCGTACTTTTCTTCATTCCCAAAAACAACTACGTAGCTGGAGAAGATCAGCTATGAGAAAAGCTGAATTGAATGTACTCTCCTCTGAATGCTGCTCAGACAACTGTTTGTACCGACAGCCACACCATTCAAGGGTGAATGGCATCCCTCTAATGGCCTGCTGGGTGGGGCCAAGCAGATCCATAACCATAGAGAAAGGACTGCTCATTAGACTTCAGATTCTTATTACGAGGGTGGCTGTGTTGCACTAGCTCATCCGTAGTTTCATTACCTAAACCTCTTGTAACAATCTATATGTGAGTGGGCATAACTCTAACATCCAAGGATTTGGCAGAACAAAAAAAAAAAAACCCTTACCCCTGAGGAAGCCCTTTTGGGTGAAACACGTTGGAAATTGTGACACAATATTTTTTTAAACACTTTATGGACCAAGTCGAGTCAACTATATTTGGTGCCCTATACTTAGTGTTGAAAACTAGTAGTGGAGTTCCAAATATTATCGTGTATTGAGGGGCCGATGTTCTGCATGGAACTATGCTCATGTATATTTTGCTCTTAATCCAGGGGGCGACATCCCCTATGTGGTTTTAAATTTCTATGGAATAAGAATAAAAAATTGTTTTTGTTAAGTTTTCTGCAATGTTTTTCGGAGAGACCACCCACTTTATAAATCCACCCTTTTCTTGACGATGACGGGGTTCCGAAAATTAAAATACTGGCTCTCCTAAAAATAGGCAATTAAGGAGGGTTTTAATCACCATGTATAAAATACATAAGTGGTCCATACAGTGAACTTGGTGCATAGTTATTCGCTTTAAAGTGTTACTAAAGCCAGGACCCTGCATTAAATATATCTGGTCTCCCACAGTACGCAGAACATGGAAATGTAATCATTTTAGTAAATATAAACTGCTAAATACCTTTTCTCATCAGCAGTATAGAGCAGTCTTGTGACTTCTATCAGTTCCTGGTTAAAGCTTGATGGAGAAGTTTTTATACTGAACTGGCTGTCTTCATCAGGATGCAGGACCCCTAACCCTCTGTCTGGACAATGCTGATTGGCCCTGTGCTGATCACATGCACCCTCCCAAGAAAATAAATCTCTCTAGCAATGCACACCAAACTGAGCATGTGCAGAGTGTCCCCAAGGCTCTGTTCTATAAGGAGATGGATTGGGGACAGTAGGAAAAAGGCGAGGATCAGAGAAGACCGGATCAAACAGCCTTTTTACACAATGCAGAGGATTAACCCCTTAGGTTCCACAGCGAGCACAACACGCATGTTTTACTGCGTATACAGACTGGTTTTACTGTTGTGGTTTTAGTAACACTTTAAAGTGTAAGTTCATCTTTACAGAAAAATATGAAAGGTGAACTTACACAGGACCCCCCTCCCCCACACTCTCGCTGACCTGGAGCGAGGCGATCTCCCGTTATGAGCCCTGGTATAGCCACCTCACCGGTGCGGGGCTTTGAAATCCCCTCGGCTTTCTATCCTCTTCTTCCCCACTTACAGGATGGGCTACGCGTTTTGAATGGTCAGCGCCGACCAATTAGAATTCTCCTAAATGTACCTCCAAAAATGGGTTACGTATTGGAGATTAAGCCGAGGGGATTTCTAAGCCCCCGACCCGGCTATACCAGGGCTCATAAAACGGGAGATTGCCACGCTCCAGGCCAGCGGGACTGTGGGGGGGCTGTGTAAGGCTGGCCATTCATGGGTCGAATTTCGAAAGAATTTTTTCTTTTGAAAATCAGAAAATTTGTGCGTTTTGTGATCCGATGGTGCCACCATTGGTTTCGAAATTCGGCCAACCAAGCCCTTCAATTTCACCTCATGTTGCTACAGAAAAGAATTTTCGTGGCTGGGAATCTTCTCTTCTTTCCGTGAATTTTCTTTTCTTGCACAGGCGCATTTCTTTTTCGATTACATTTCTCGCACGATTCTCCCATCATTGATTAGAAAATCTTTTGTATTACAAAAGTTTTCCAACATGTCCGATTACTCAAATTTGATTGCCGCACGAAAATCGGCTGTTGCTGCAGCCCCACTACTAATGGTGCGAAATACGAACGAAAATTCTTAGATAAGATTTCCAGAAAGAAAATTCTTTCAAAATTCGACCCAATGTATGGCCTACCTAAGTTCACCTTGTAGATTTTTCTGTAAAGGTGAACTTACCCTTTAAAATGGTCATCACGGAGGATAAGGGGGCACACTTTATGTAACTAAAAAGGCAGGCTTAATCCACCCGCTGGCTTGTATACAATTTTTAATGATTTTTTAGGTATTTTACCACGGCACCCCTGAAGAAACCTCAACCTGGTCGAAAAAAGTCTGCTTTAAGTGAAGCTTAGCAGCAATGGGTAGTGTTAAAAGTTCACCAACTGGTTTTACGTCTGACTTAGTGTTGCTCCTTGAAGAAGAATAGTGTTGCTCCTTGAAGAAGAATAGTGTTGCTCCTTGAACTCCTAAGAATAGAATGTTCCTCAGCACATAAAAAGGAAGCCCCAATATTAAAATAATATACATATATATATATCCTCAATCTATTTAAAGAAACGCAGATAGGTATACCAAAATAGTTTTTAAAGGCCAGCAAAAAAAAAAGTTTACATCTGCGTAGCGTTGCTGCCAAGGTCAACACTTCCTTTGGTTTAGGCTCAGAGTCTACTGTGCAAAATGCACCGTGTTTACTTTTAACAAATAATTTTATTTTTATTCTTTTTTAATACCCTTTATTTCTCCCCAGCGAGCTTAAATAAAACTATACCAAACACTAAACTGTCAGCCCTGATTTAGTAGGTTAATCAACCCATGCGAGCGATGCGATAACCGCAGCTGATAAAATTAATCTGCAATTACCAGCACAGACTGCAGCCAATGTAAACAAGACACGTTATTTTTAAAACTTGTGCCGACCTGGGTTTTGATTAGCGGGAACCGTAAGAGGCAACAGACAATATATTCCATGTAATGAATTAGGCTATTCGTATTAGATATAAAAAAAAAGTCAGCAAGCAAAAAAAAAAACAAAAAAAAACAAAAAAAAAAAAAAAACAAACAGGGAGGAGGAGGAGGAGGAGGACTGGGTCATCTGTGGCTGTATTGCGCGATGGCATCGCTTCAGAAATTTGGGGAGGAATCCGTAGTTAAAACATTGTTTTGAGGATCAGGGGGAAAAGGGAAAAAAATAAAAAAAAAAAGTTTGCTAGAGCGTTTAGCCTGGAATAACACAATAAAACCACAGATTTGGAGAAGTATTACTGCCACAGGATAGCAAAATGAGCAGTGCTGTGAAGTATGACATTTTATATGGAAGAATTGGAGAACGATGGAACCTGACCAAGGAGCGGGAACGATGTAACGTGTTCTACGTGACCAGATTTAAAAGGAGCTGTCAATGTGACCTATATTTTCATCCGATAAAAGGGGTATTTTCCTAAAATATTCCAATGATATATTAACACCTACCATAAAATGAGCCTCACGCTCTTTGTTGGCGTTTGATCTGCCAGTTATGAGTGATTAAACATGGTGTATTGTGGTAAATGGGCTTTTAATGTCCTGGATCTGTTGCTTTTTGGGAGCTTTGACAGCTGCTAGGAGGTGGGTAAGATTTTTTTTTTTTTTACACTATAGCTTTATCTGTGGTCTCCATACTGTGGTCTGTGGGCTAAATGTGGCCCTTTCCTTGCCTTTATATGGCCCTTGGGGCACCCTTCCTCCCATTGATATGAGGCACTATTTCTCCCACTGACCCAAACAGTGGGGAACCATTCCTCGCACTGACATCAATGATAGGACATTTCTCCTTCCACTGACACCAAACAATGGGGCACTGTTCCTCCCATTGATACCAATGATGGGTCACTTTTCCTTCCACAGATGCCAATGATGGGGCACCATTTCTCCCACTAAACACCAATGATGGGACACTATTCCTCTCACTAAGACCAATGATGGGACACTATTCCTCCCACGAAGACCAATGATGGGACACTAATCCTCCCATGGATGCCCATGATGGGGCACTATTCCTTCCACGGATACCAACGATGGAGCACCATTTCTCCCACAGATACCAACAATGGAGCACCATTTCTCCCACCAAGACCAACGATGGGACACTATTCCTCCCACTAAGACCAATGATGGGACACTATTCCTCCCACTAAGACCAACGATGGGACACTATTCCTCCCACTAAGACCAATGATGGGACACTAATCCTCCCACTGATACCAGTGAAAGGGTACTATTCCTCCACCCACCAAGACCAATGAAGGGGCACTATTCCCCCCCACCAAGTCCAATGATGGGGCACTATTCCTCCCATTGATACCAATGATGGAGCACTATTCCCCCCACTAAGACCAATAATGAGGCACTATTATTCCCACTAAGACCAATAATGGGGCACTATTCCTCCCACTAAGACCAATAATGGGGAACTATTCCCCCCACTAATACCAATGATGGGGACAATGATGGGGCCCAATGATGGAGGGTATTCCTCCCACTGATACTAATGATGGGTTACTAGTCCTCCCAATAATACCAATGATGTGCACTATTCCTCCTTCCACCGAATACAGGCTCTTTGTATTTTTTTTTCTTATTTAAGCTGACCACCAAGCCCAAGACAATGTTTACTCCCACTGATGTTGGGGCATTTCCTAGCCCCCCCCCCCCTTGACCATTCCTGCCCCCCTAAAGTCTGAAAGACAGTAAACTGGCCTTTTGTTTAGAAGGTTCTGGAGACCCCTGCTTTCGAACATGAATGAAAGAGGTCATCAGAAGCAGACTTGGAAAACAAGCAGTTACAGATCCAAATCTGCGAATACTAATACAAAAGGTCTGTGAGGTATAATTACAGCGCCATTCAGTTAACACATATTAAAATGTGGCAGTACTGCCAATTTGCGCAATAAAAAGAACAAACATAAATCTCTCCAACAACCAGATTTCTTGTACTAACAAGCTTCAGAGATAACAAAATAGATTGGCAGATATTGGCAACACTGATCGTTCTACATTTAAATAATTCTGCTAAGGCCAAAAATGTGTTCTCGGTTTCCAAAAGGAGACTAAACTGCAGTGGTACATTGGGTATTTACAATGTATGGATACAACCATAAAATAAGTGTACAGCACACAGATATACAAGCAGATTCCTTGCTGTCTGAAAATACTCCTACAGGTAAGTGTTACCATTTCATAAACATTAATGTACATTATATAAAAACCATCAAGACCATGGCTTTACTGCAAACTTATTTTGAGCCTTAAAGCAGGACCTTAACCAGGACAGTTTGGTAACAACTGATGTTCTTTAACAAAAGAACGTACATTCCACACGAATAATTACACTACCAAAATCAGTGGTGTGCTGTAAACTGTCTGCAGCATTGATCCTGTTTCTTCTTGCTGGAGGCCGCCATTTTGTTGAAGCCCAGAGCATTCACTTTCTTATTGGAATCTCCTCGCCTCTCCTTGGTCTCAAAAACTATATGTCACTTTCTTCAATTAAAATATGTACATTTGCAGCCTCTCGGCTCAGCTAGAGCGGAAGACTGACAGAAGCTTTACATTAGCTCACAGGCTGCTCATGAGGGAGAAAAGAGAGAATATGCGGGAGATCCGATAAGTCACTATCCTTGTACATGTATCTTTTTGTCTTCCTGGCAGCAGAGTTTGTCCTGTCACCTCTCTTGCTGTTACTTAGTCCCTCCCTAATCTGTGCTCACTCTGCACAATCTGTGTCATTCCTGTTTTCTTCCCCCCTTCAGCAACAGTAAATCTTAAAGCTGTCAGCTGACTGGCCTTTAGAGGCTCTGATTTTAGGCACAGTGCCAAGAATAGAAAGCAACTGAGCATGTGCAGAGCAATGGAAGATAGGGCATTACTGCATTTTACACAGTATAGGCACTTCTTTTTAATCTTTTAAAAAAGGGACCAGCCTGAAGTGATCTACCAGGAGTTGATATTTGGACATAATTTCCACTTTAATCATTAAAACACCAGGGTTAAAATCAGATATTTAATAAAGAGCTGAAAACAAAGCTAAAAGCTTACAGCCCCATGCAATGTTTTTAAGATTATGGAACTTTCCGAGCAAGAAAATTACAGCTCGCTGCATTCTGAATGAACACCAATGTTCTATAGTTTATATATTAAAAAAAAAAAAAAAATATGAGTCTACGATTGGTAACAATGATAGGGATGGCATAACTAAAGTACCTCAATGACAGCACTAAACTGGACTGTCCTTTTCAAAATAGACAATTACAGAAATGCGTGGCATCTGAAAAGGACACAAATGATTACATCCACATAATTCAGAGAAACAGCTTAATGTATCATACAAAAGAACATTTTAGCTTTAAATACACTAAATCCATACTTTATGCCAAAGCAAAAGGGTTGCATAATAATAAAATGAAAAATCAAAAGGCAAAGTGTAATCAACCTTCATATTCCAAGACTGTTGTTAGGGGCTTAAACTATGGCAGAAGAAATAATCCGCAATATTACAGGCGATACATTACAGACGAAACACGTAGGGCGGTGCTCAACAGATCCAGGAGAGAGGGCTAAGTTTTTGGGGGTTTTGAGAGCTAAGTTTTGAGTGAGCCGTCAGCTTCTACACTTCACCATAATGCGGCTTGATTGCACGCTGGATTGTGATGTTAGGGGAGGTGGTGGCTTGGTACTTTTTTATGCCCGTTACTCTAGATTACAAATGTGAGTGCACACGTTTTTGTATTCATAAAAGTATGTTTACGGCGGACACCATGTTATTTCTTTTTGAGGTGGGCTTTGTTCTGAAGCTGTATTTACCACCAAGTTCATTGACCATCTACCGAGAGTGTTTACATGTTTATGGGATATCAACCTACAGCTGTCATCTGAAATCCTTGATTGTTAGTTTTAAGGCTCCATCAGCGGGCTGCAATGAGGGCCCGCTTGTAAAGTGAGCACAAAGCCATGGGGGTCCTTTATGGCGGTCTTCACGTGCACTTTTAAAATGTATGTAACAGACCCAACTGGGACAGGGACATTTGGAGGGGACTGCAGGGTGGCCTCTTGCCTACTGACTATGGGCCCTGGCTTTTGAGATGGGTTCTATTCTTTGTGAAGGTGTGTGCCTGGGGACCTCTGGAGTACTGTTACTTTGGATTCAAGTCCATGTCTCCCTGAAACACACAGACTCTGAGAACTGGGGGACCTGGATACAGATTTGAGGCCTCTATGCCAAAACCAGCATTGACTGCTTTAACCCTCCTCCTAAACACAGAGGAGATGTTAAAATAATCAGCACAAAACAACTAGAAGCTGGGGTCTCCTGCTATATTCTGTTTACTATGGTGTCTCTCATGGTATCGTTTCCCCATTGTGGGCCTCCTAGGTGTGAAATTACATTTTTAATTGAGTCACCTATTGTTTCTGTCTGTCTAAGCCTTTTAGAGATTAGGTCTTCTTACTTGGGATATGGTGCCAAACGGTCTGGGTGGGCACAGAGTCACCTAGGCTTGTTTAGTTGACTAGTTGTTAATTAGATCACGGTTTATGTTGGCTGTTCCTTAGCAAATGTTAATTCTCTTACTGTTTAGTTTGCATAATGTGGTCAAGCTCTTACCTGATCTTGCAAGGTATATAATCTGGGTGAATTTACAATAAGGTCAGTTCCGGTTTGCACCTAAGCTAGTGTCGTCTAGTCCTTGGGTGTAATATTCAGCTATAACACCTGGTTCCAGGGTAGAGTAAGCTATATCGTGACGGAGGCACTCAAGCTGGGTGCCCCGTGGTCCGTCACAATTGTCATTTCGCATTATTCTGGAGAATTTTTGAATATTGCAGTTTGCTTTTAGGGATTTGTCTGCACAGATTATTTTGGATTTTAATAATTAAATGACTAACAAATTGTGTTTACATATTATCCTTTATTGATAGTAATATAGCAAAATTATATATCTAATTAGCATATTGGGAGAATATATATATATATATATATATATATATATATATATATATATATATATATATATATATATATATATATATATATATATATTTTTTTCTTGTTTTATTCGTTTTTACCACATACAGTTTTGCTTGCAGCTTGTCAGTACTCTTGATAATACAAATATAAAAATAGATAGAAGTTTGTGCTTATTACACGATTAAATAGCTGCTTGAAAATAGACCCCAGAGAGCCAACAGGTCGTCAAAGTTTGGAATGCCAATACATTTTTATACTTCTAAGTATCTGCAATGGGAAACTTAGCTTTATTTTAGTTTCCCCAATAATTACTTTTTCAAGGGGAATACAACATAGGCATTCACCAGAAATAAACTCCTAAATAAACACACATTGCATAAATTCAAAACAATAATTATCGCCCCGGCAGGGGCAGTAAACATTTAATAGCTAGATCTGTTACTCTAGATTTTTACTGTTTTTTCGTTTCCAAGACAGCTCAAGTTTCCCAGCAAAGGAACGGATGAAGTTTAAAAATAGCTCATTTTGGCTACAGCCCTACGCGTTTCTAAAGACTTACACGATTAAAACTGAGAATAAAACTAACTGTGCTATATTCAGGTTTATTTGAAATAAAAAGGAATCTTTTTTTTTTCTCTAGGGCATTATAACATACTAACTTTGACAGCACTGCTCATTTGATCCAGTAGTAAAAAAATAAATAAAAAAAGGAAACCAAAAAGCGGAAAGAATGAGAAAAACAAAAAACGAAGGTGCGCCTATAAAAGAAAAAGTGAAATGGTATGCGTACCAGCAGCGACTACAGCCGGAGGAGGCGATCCAGCCTCACCTCCACTTGTCTGACTCATTGGAGCGATGGAGGTCTCTTGGGAAGAGGGTAATTGCAGTTCCTTTGGGAGTAGGTCATAAACAGATTCTAAAAAAGGAAATAAAATACAATAAAATTAGAAGATGAACATATTTTATATGCAATATTCTTCAGTTAGTAATACAAAACAAAACAAGAACTTATTGGCAAATTGGAGAATTTTTTTATAACATGCACTCAGTGGCCACTTTATTAGGTACACCTGATCAATTGCTTGGTAACACATTGCTAATCAGCCAATCGCATGGCAGCAACTCAATGCATTTAGGCATCTAGACGTGGTGGAGACGACTTGCTGAAGTTCAAACCGAGCATCAGAATGGGGAAGAAAGGGGATTTAAATGACTTTGAATGTGGCATGGTTGTTGGTGTCAGACGGGCTGGTCTGAGTATTTTAAAAACTGCTGATCTACTGGGATTTTCACACACAACCATCTCTAGGATTTACAGAGAATAGCAAAATGATATCCCAGCTCCACTGCCAGTATGATGTTCTATGAACTGTGGTCCGGTGCTCTAGCCAGGATGTTCAGGCCCCAAAATGCAATATTTGAATCAGAAAAGGGCTGGCGACTCGGATGCTCTTGAAAAAAAGTCCTTTATTGGGTTACAGGGATACACGGGCACAGGCTACGCTGACGCGTTTCGGCTAAGAAGCCTTCATCAAATGCTTTGATGAAGGCTTCTTAGCCGAAACACGTCAGCGTAGCCTGTACCGGTGTATCCATGTAACCCAATAAAGGACTTTTATTCAAGAGCATCCGAGTTCCCAGCCCTTTTCGGATTCATTTACAGAGAATGGTCGGAAAAGAGAAAATATCCAGTGAGCGGCAGTTGTGTGGAGGAAAATGCCTTGTGGATGTCAGAGGTCGGAGAAGAATGGGCAGACTGGTTCGGTTCCAGATGATAGAAAGACAACAGTAACTCAAATAACCACTCGTTACATCCAAGGTATGCAGAATACCATCTCTGAACGCACAACACATCCAACCTTGAAGCAGATGGGCTACAACAGCAGAAGACAACACCGGGTGCCACTCCTGTCAGCTAAGAACAGGAAACTGAGGCTACAATTCACACAGGATCACCAAAATTGGACAACAGAAGACTAAAAATGTTGCCAAGTCTGGATTTCATCTTAGACAGAGATGGTGGGGTCAGAACTTGGAGTAAACAACATGAAAGCATGGATCCATCCTGCCTTGTATCACCGGTTCAGGCTGGTGGTGGGGGTGTAATGGTGGGGGGGATATTTTCTTGGCACACTTTGGGCCCCTTAGTACCAATTGATCATGGTTTATACACCACGGCCTACCTGAGTATTGTTGCTGACCATGTCCATCCCTTTATGACTACAGTGTCCCCATCTTCTGATGGCTCCTTCCAGCAGGATAATGCACCATGTCACAAAGCTCCAATCATCTCACCACTGGACAAGGAGGTCCCTGTCCTCCAATGGCCTCCACACTCACCACATCTCATCCAATAGAGCACCTTTGGGATGTGGTGGAACGGGATAGTGGCATCATGGATGTGCAGCCAACAAATCTGCAGCAACTGCGTGATGCTATCATGTCACTATGGACCAAAATCTCTGAGGAATGTATCCAATACACTGTTGTATCCATGCCATGAAGAATGAAGGAAAAAGGGGGTCCAACCCGGTACGAGCAAGGTGTACCTAATAAAGTGGCCGGTCAGTGTATAGACTGTATATGTATGTATGTATAAAAATATCAAGACAATTTACATTTTAAACAAATAGTTTTGTTTGGATTAAAGAGTAAATAGGGTGTAAGCCCCGTGTCTAGATTACATTTGCACCCCTTATTATTAAAATACCCCGGAAAGTCACCCCCTCCTCAACTGGCTGGAAGCCAAGAGGTTGGTTGGACTGACCTTCCTGAGGATTCCTCCAGAGCACAGCCAGGTGGAAGGAGAGGGCAGCTCATTACACTGGATCTATATAGGATAAGATATACTATATGACCATTTCAAAGCTGTAGGTGATATATAGAGTAAAATGAACATCAGAGGGCGCTTCTATGTGTAGCAAGTTAGTGTTTATTATAAAGAACAGTAAAAAATAAATAAAATAAAAAAATGCACTCACATTTAGACCATTTAGACAACCAAGGGAAGTCATCTCAAGGACCCAGGGACACCCAATCCAGGGAGGTGTAGAGAGAAGCTACCTGCAGAGTTACACCACCACCAGAACCAGTTGGACAGAATGGGAATATTCCAAGATGACATTTGCTGCCAGCTGTAATGCCTCTTTCTCAAGTCTTGAGAATTAGATGTTACCGCCTTGAAGCGCAAAGCCACGCCCCCCTCTTCCACACCCCTGGCATCTGAAGTCATCCGGGAATATTCCCACGCCGTCCAACTGGCTCTCTGTCCAAAATTGTTTCATCTCTATCACCCGAGGCCAGTCACTTCACTGGGTATATGTGAGGGCTTACAGACACTTTAATTACTGCCCTGCTCAGAGCTGAACAGCCTTCTGTCCAAAAAACATCTGGCTAGGTTCTCTTCCCAGTGGCTGCACACACACAGCGGCCTCATTATTTGCTATTGGAGAGCCATACTAAAGCCTAGTACACACTATTCGTTTTTTTTTTTTGTTCAACAGAGTGGGCTGAAAAAAAAAAAAAAAAAAGGAAGAGCTTGGGAGGAGCCGCTGTACTAACTATCCAAAATTAGTACAGCGATCTCTCCTGCTGAGCTATTGTGTTCTGACAGGGGGACACCCCCTTCCCCCTTCCCCTGAAGACACCGGTCAGAACACCCATTTTTTGTGTTTCGTCCGAGACATCTCATTGACCCCAAATGATGTCTCATTAGACGAAACGTGTCAGTTCTAGTAACATCCAGACTATTGCAAATTACATGCCTTACGGATTGCTTGATTTTATTGCCAACCGCTGGAATTTCTGATGGAATGTAAGTGTTCTGTAATTTTAAAATGAATTTCACATTTTTGTGGTTTTACGCTATGTGGCGACATTTTGGATGTCTGGACCTTATGACATAATCGAGAGAGTGGAGACTTAGCTATAGCCCTGCGGTGTGAGGTTTTTAGAGCCGCTGTAAGAGTCCACGGCTTACTACGCATGCACCAATGGCGCGTTGCCGCAAGAGTAAATCCGTGCCAACTGAGCATGCGCCAAAGACGCCTCAGGGCGCCAACCCGCACCTGCGCAGAAGACTTGATGGAAAAAGGGCAGGAAAATGCCCAGGAGGTGCACAGGAAGTGACCTCAACCTGATGGAAAAAGGCGGGAAAATGCCCAGGAGGTGCACAGGAAGTGACCTCAACCTGATGGAAAAAGGCGGGAAAATGCCCAGGAGGCGCATAGGAAGTGACCTCAACCTGATGGAAAAAGGCGGGAAAATGCCCAGGAGGCGCACAGGAAGTGACCTCAACCCGATGGAAAAAGGCAGGAAAATGCCCTGGGAGGTGCACAGGAAGTGACCTCAAACTTCCCTATATAAGCCCAGCGCAGACACTGCCAAATTGCTGGATTATCTTCAGGCCCCCCTTGTTCCTGTGCTAGTGTGTGATCTGTCTGAACTTGTTGTGACCTGGAAACCTATTTGACTACTCTTGATTGCTGCTTGCCATTGACCTCGGATTTGTACCTTGACCATTCTACTTCTTTGCCCCTTTTGTACCCTGCCCGATTGGAACCGACCCCGGCTTTGATCTCGACCATTCTTCTTCTGATTAACCCTTCTGTGCTTCGTTGCCCAACTGGACTTTTTCCTCGGCTTGGATCACGGACTAAGGCTTGCACGGTGCTCCGCACCCCTGGCACCCGGTGTCTCCACCAAGTCTCTGTCTCCATCTCCAGAGGCTTCAAGGATATGAGGTGCAAGGGAGGCCTCCCCACTACCTCGGTCTCACATCAGGTACGTAGCCCTCGTGACAGCCGCCCTATGGATCATCCCTTTGGAGAGACATACATCCCCGTTAGCTTGTTTGGACTCAGCACCATAACAGGCTTCCGAGTCCGCGCTTTCTGGTAAGCGTATTTATTTTTTTCCGGTGGTGGATATCACACATATTTTGGCTGAGAGCGCTGATCAAATCCCGATCGGCAAACCTTTTTCAGTCATGCCCCTTCGACAGAAGCCGGCCAAATGTCCAGCTTCTGTCGGACCGCCTGCCGTACATAGAAGGCCCAAATCTTCACTTGAAACCGGCCGATGCCGTCCGAAATTCGGCCCGTGTGTACAGCCCTTTACAGGGGCCATTTTTTTTTTTTTTTACTAGATTGAGTGGGTGACAAAGGCAGTCTCAAATCATTTAAACACATATAAGAAAAACTAAAAAGTAACATACTAAAAAAGTAAAAAGAAAAAAAAATGGAAAACCAGTAAAAAAAAGCACAAATTTTAAAGCTACGTCTGAAACAAACCTGCTGTTTTTAGTACAACGGCTCCAATTAAAGTCTATGAAAATGAGGATACAATGTGACATGGATGTGTATACTGTATACATAATAAAGTAGACCTCGCAGAGTAGGCAGGGATAAAATGGAGAGACAAACAAGATAAACCTGCCGGGTCGTAGGGGAGTCATGTGAGGGCAGAGACAGGTAAACAGGTAAAGGCAAGACTACCGATCAACCTGCAGCCTCATTATACAATACTGTACACCCCGTGCAGGGCCGCGCTCACCCACACATTGATGTACACAGGTGTTCCACACATCCCTGTGCAGGCAGTCCCATTCATGTCTAATGGGACATGGACACCGTGTTCCTATATAAAAAACACCCTTGAGCGTGCTTGATCCCCCCCAGACTCAAGATCTGCGTTCAGGGGACCCGCACGGATGTTCTACTGGGATACAGCGGCTGTGTCTGTGCGGTCGCCGTGTCCCCATAGACATCAATGGGTCTACCTGTGCCCACCCATGTGGGTAAACACGGCCCTGGGCAGGCATGCAGGCTTGACAAATTTGCTTTAAAATCTACGAGACAGCAAAAAGTTAGGAGCCAGTATTTTGGGGTTTTTTTCGTTTTTTTTTTAACCACTTTCCCCCCTTCCTGCCCAGGACACTTTTCACCTTTCAGCGCTGACGCACTTTGAATGCCAATTGCGCGGTCATACAACGCTGTATCCAAACTAAATTTTTTTTTTCCACAAATAGAGCTTTATTTTGGTGGTATTTGATCACCTCTGGGTTTTTTATTTTTTGCTAAACTAAAAAAGACTTTTTTTAAAAAAAATTATTTTTTTTCCTTTGTTTTCGTTATAAATTTAGCTTTCTCCTTCACTGACGGGCACTGATGAGGCGGCACTGAGGAGGAGGCACTAATATGTAGAATTGACGGGCACGGATATGCAGCACCGATATGCAGCACTGATGGGCACCGATAGGTGGCACTGACAGGCACTAATAGACGGAACTGATGGGCAGCACTGATGAGGAGGCACCGACAGTCATTACTGATGGGCATTGATTGGCATCTGTGAAGGGCACTGACAGGCATTACTGTATGGCACTTTGATGGGCACTGATTGGCAGCTGTGGTGGGTACCTCTGATGGGGGCTGCACTGATAATCAATGCACTGGTTATCAGGACACCCCCACCTCACCCTCTGACAGGAGAGCCGCCGATCCTCTCTCCCTGTCAGTGCAAACTGAGGAAAGCCGATTACTGGCACTTCCTGGTTCCTGCTGCGATTGGTCACAGCTGATCATGTGGTAAAGAGCCTACGTTATAGGCTCTTTACCATGATCTGAGATGCGGTGTGTAAAACTTACACACAGCACCACCGATCGCCGTGCTGCAGGCGCGCGATCGCGGCTCATCCTGCTGGACGTCATACGGAGTCCAGTCAGGATAACGGAGCCACATTGCAGTCGTCAACCCGCAATGTGGCAGGCAGGAAGTGGTTAACAAAGCTTTATTTTCAATGACAAAACCCCTTCTCTAATGTAGACTGGCAGCTCAATAGACATAAGACAGAATAGCTGAAAGCCCAACTGAGGCTCGGATCAAACCTATGCGATGCGGGAAACGCATAGTCTACTCGATCTGTGCCGGTGTGACACCCTGAAACAGAACGCAAAACGCAGTGAGATTGCCAGAATCGCATCACATGGGTGTGAACACTGATGCGATTCAGTTGTGGGGAAAAAAAAAAAAGGGTCCTGCACCGTTTTGATGCAAATGCGATGCAATTCTAGCCATTGGCTGAAATCGTACCGCACAGACATCGCATGTGATGTGCACAGGAATGCGGTGCGAATTTCATGCAGTGTCTGCAATCGCACCAGTGAAAAACCCAGCCTCAATGTATGACCTCAACAGAGAGATCATAATTACCACGCAGAGAGCAAAGCCACTCTCTGCAGTGCGGCAGGGGACAGGCTTTTCTATGCCGTGGCCGATTTTTAAAGGAAGCAAAATAAGACCGCGCACACCTTTTGTTTTGACGCACTGGGAATGAATTTAGCCAAGTGCATTAAACTGCAGCAAGTACCCGACGTTGTCTTTATCGTAATCTCCTGTGACCCACCGCACTGGTGGACTTGGACTCTGGGAGGGCGGGGAAGGAACAGATAATGCTCTGCTAAAGTACACATATGCTGAAACTATACAGTACATCCAGGAAAGTATTCACAGCGCTTCACTTTTTCCACATTTTGCCATGTTACAGCCCTATTCCAAAATGGATTAAATGAATTAAATGAATTCTTTTCCTCAAAATTTTACAAAAACAATACCCCATAATGACAACGTGAAAGAAGTTTGCTTAAATCTTTGCAAATGTATTAAAAAAAAAAAAAAAAATCCCATGTACATAAGTATTCACAGCCTTTTGCTCAATACTTTGGTGAAGCTCCTTTGGCACCAATTACAGCCTCCAGTCTTTTGGAGTATGATGCTACAAGCTTGGTACACCTATTTTTGGGCAGTTTCTCCCATTCTTCTTTGCAGGACCTCTCAAGCTCCATCAGGTTGGATGGGGAGTGTCAGTGCACAGCCATTTTCAGATCTCTCCAGAGATGTTCAATCGGGTTCAAGTCTGGGCTCTGGCTGGGCCACTAAAGTCATTCACAGAGTTGTCCCGTAGCCACTCCTTTGTTATGTTGGCTGTGTGATTAGAGTCGTTGTCCTGTTGGAAGAGGAACCTTCTCCCCAGTCTGAGGTCCACAGCGCTCTGGAGCAGGTTTTCATCAAGGATGTCTCTGTACATTGCTGCATTCATCTTTCCCTCAATCCTGACTAGTCTCCCAGTTCCTGCCGCTGAAGAACATCCCCACAGTATGATGCTGCCACCACCATGCTTCACTTGTATTGGCCAGGTGATGAGCGGTGCCTGGTTTCCTCCAGACATGACGCTTGCCATTCAGGCCAAAGAGTTCAATCTTTGCTTCATTAGACCAGAGAAGTTCTCATGATCTAAGAGTCCTTCAGGTGCCTTTTGGCAAACTCCAGGTGGGCTGTCATGTGCCTTTTACTGAGGAATGGCTTCCGTCTGGCCACTCTACCATACAGACCTGATTGGTGGAGTGCTGCAGAGATGGTTGTTCTTCTGGAAGGTTCTCCTCTCTCCATAGAGAAGCGCTGGAGCTCTGTCAGAGTGACCATCAGGTTCTTGGTCACCTCCCTAACGTCCTTCTCCCCCGATCGCTCATTTTGGCCGGGCGGCCCGCTCTAGGAAGAGTCCTGGTGTTTCCAAACTTCTTTCTGTAAGGAATGATGGAGGCCACTGGGCTCATTGAAACCTTTAATGCTGCAGAATGTTTTCTGTACCCTTCCCCATATCTGGGCCTCCATACAATCCTGTCTCGGAGGTCTACAGACAATTCCTTGGACTTCATGGCTTGGTTTGTGCTCTGACATGCACTGTTATCTGTGGGACCTTATATAGACAGGTGTGTGCCTTTCCAAATCATGTCCAATCAACCGAATGTACCACAGGTGGGCTCCAATCAAGTTGTAGAAACATCTCAAGGATGATCAGTGGAAACAGGAGGCACCTGAGCTCAATTCTGAGTGTCACGGCAAAGGCTGTGAATACTTATGTACATGGGATTATTTTGTTTATTTTTAATAAATTTGCAAAGATTTCAAACAAACGTATGTCATGTTGTCATTATGGGGTATAGTTTGTAGAATTTTGAGGAAAATAATGGATTTAATCCATTTTGCAATAAAGATGTAACATAACAAAATGTGGAAAAAGTGAAGCGCTGTGAATACTTTCCGGATGCTCTGTACATGCCAATAGGAATAAGGAGCCGAATGAGCAAAGGATAAACCAGCATAACTCTGCTGATGATCCATCACCGTCCGATTAGCAGGCCGGGGTGTATTCTTCAAGAGGTGTCAAGCTAAGCCGTCTAGCCGAGGATCCGGTACACAAGACTAGCTGCACATAATTACAAAGTCCTTTGGTAAGCGAAATGACTCCCTTCACTACATCAATGTATTTAGCTGCTTACAAATAGTTCAACTTTAAAAAGAGAAGTACAGTGGAACCTCGGATAGAGAGTAACGCGGTTAATGAGCGTTTTGCAATACGAGCACTTGTATTTTTTAAAATCGTAACTCGGTTTGCAAGTGTTGTCTCACAAAACGAGCACGATTCAGGCCAAAGCGGTGTGCAGTACCGCTTTTGGCCTGAGGTGGGGGGGGGGCGGCGAGCAGAGCTGAACGTCCCGCTCGGAAAAGCACTGAAAGGCCCGAGTACAGCACGGCTGACCTTGGCAAATCTCGGGTAGGAAGTCTTTGCGAGGTTTGCCGAGGTCAGCCGAAGAGTCCCTCGGGCCTTTTCGGCCGTTTCCAAGGCTCTCCGGCGCCCCCCGCCTCTGGCTGCATGTGGTATTGCATGCCATTGAAGTCAATGCGGAACAAATTATTTTCGCTTCCATTGACTTCAATGGGAAAACTCGCTTTGATATGCAAGTACATTGGATTCCGAGCATACTTCTGGAATGGATTATGCTTATAATCCGAGGTTCCACTGTATAGGGAAAAAAAAAAGCAGAATCATTCCCCTGCCAGCTCTAAGACTGAGAACCGAGCAATCAAAGACCGTTGATCACTCTGTTCTAAGAGCTCCCTGAGCAGAGAAGCTGGTGACTGTCCATAACCGCTGTCAGCTCTGACCTCCCGCCGCCTGCTCACTGGAGCGATGGGCGGTGGAGGGGGCAGGAGCGGCTCACTGAGAGGCTGAGCCAAGTGTCGGTCCAGGCATGTGGGTGGATCCTCACCATATGGTCGCGATCCTTCCACAGCCTGGACCGGTTTTGTGACATCAGCAGACAGCGGACTTCAGCCGCACAGCGACATTCCATTAAAGTGGTTGTAAACCCTCACATATACCCAGTGAAGCGACTGAACTCAGGTTACTACACAGAGATTAAAACAAATCATTCAACATATGTTGTACCTGTTTAATTTGCAGTCTTCTCTTCTCTACAGCCATTCAAAGTCCAGAATGTAAAAAGCTAGTTTGAGCTGTCAGATAAAAAGGGGGCAGAGAGCTGAACTTACACTCTGCAGAGCTCAGTGAGAAAAAAGGGAGGGGACCACCCACCCCTCTTTCACACAGCACAAAGGAACAGAGCTTAGGCAGGTCAATCACAGGCAGTGTGCTGGAGCTCCCTACCCTGTCAACTTTTTTCTCTTGGTGTCTGGAAAACTTGTCAGAAGTGACTCATGTACACAGCAGAGGAAGGAAGCAGCAGACAGAAATGACCCGTAGTGCTCTGGATTGAGACAAGTACACACTATAGAGCAGGGATCTTCAAACTACGGCCCTCCAGCTGTTGTGGAACTACACGTCCCATGAGGCACTGTAAAACTCTGCCATTCACAGACATGACTAGGCATGATGGGAATTGTAGTTCCTGAACAACTGGAGGGCCGTAGTATGAAGACCCCCTGCTATAGAGGGATATGCTTTGTTTAAAGGAGTTGTAAACGTCTGATGTGAAATGTAAAGTGAAGCTCCACCCAAAAGAAAGGGGCAGCTCTGCTTGTTTGGACGCCCGCCCCCCACATTTGGCAATTTTTTTTTTGGAGGGGGGGGGGGGGGGAGCAGGTACCTGGTTTTGACAGCCATCTGCTCCCACTTCCTGTTCAGATCACCGCGGCAACCTGAGCCGGAAGTTCGGCCCCTCCTCCTCCTTCCTCTGTAGTCTTCTGGGACACATCAGAGGTCCCAGAGGACTACAGGACCCTTCACACGGAGCAGTGACACAATAACCTGTTTCCATCCGGGAGCTGCGGTCTGGGGGCAGGTCCGGCATCACTTGGGCACTGGGGGTGGGGGGGTGGGGGGGGTGCTATGATGTCAGCAAAAGCAGTGTGGCCACATCCACCGTTTGCCGCAGCGCATTGCATTACCGCTCTCGTTACTTTTATTTTATTTATCTTTTTTACTAGTAATGGCAAGGATCCGTGATTTTTAGCGGGACTTTGACATTGCGGCGGACAGATCGGATACTTTTTTGGGACCAGTGACATTTATACAGCGATCGCTGTTTTAAAAATGCACCGATTAATGTGTAAATATCACTGGCAGGGAAGGGGTTAACACTAGGGGGCGATCAAAGGGTTAAAAGTTCCCTAGGGAGGTGTGTTCTAACTGTTGGGGGAGGGGACTGACTGGGAGTAGAGAGAGAGAGAGATCGCTGTTCCTAATCACTAGGAACAAACAAACAATCTCACACTACTCCCCTGACAGAACGGGGATCTATTTGTTTACACTGGCAGATCCCCGTTCTGCCTTTGCGGAGCGATGGCGGGTGGGCGGTGGACATAGAGTCCGCCGGACCGGCTGATTGGCTCCCCTGCTAGCGAATGGGCGCACACAGATCGCTGTGTGACATACAATGACAACGATTCGCACAGGAGAGCCAACCTGCTGCAGTACCACTGCGGCGGCTGGTCGTTAAGTAGTTAAGAAAACCCGTTAAATTGTTTTCCGAGGGAGGAAAAGAAAAAACGGCTTCCAATTCCTGACTGTGCGTTTGTAAACCATGAGGCTCTGTAATCATTTCCAAAAGTATCCATAAAAACTTGGGTCCGGCTAGGAAAAAAAAAAAATAAAAAAATTGTGTACGGAGGAGCGGAGGGGGCAAAACAAGATCCTAAACTTAGAACGGCGATCCCTCCGGACTTCTAATCTTGTAAATATCAGCAGCAAGCAGCTTTTTCAGAAGGAAGTGGCGAATGTACGGTCCTAGGAGGGTACGCCATATTTAACCCCCTCCCCCTCGTCTGCTACGAAGGCGAAGTGGAAATTAGTGTGCATTGGGGAGGGGGGGGGGGGGGGGTTGGTTCTCTAAATCTTTCTCCCCCCCCCCCCCCTGTAAAAGACATCTATAAAAAGGGATCTCTAGCTGGCCGGGTGCCAGGCTGGTTTTTTGAGGTCAACAGCATAAAATGTGACCTATTGTACGAAGCTGAAGTCAGAAACCTTGAGAATATTACTGAGGGCTGATCCCTCGCAGGGACTCGGAATAGAAAGAAATAATACTGAGCCTTTGTATTCATACCATAAAGTCATTGGAATGCATTACAACTGAGCTACAGAAACCATCTACCTTAAAGTGGATGGAAACCCATTACAAGCACTCTAACCTACAGGTAAGCCTAGATTAACCCCTTCAATACCGGCCACTTAGACACCTTCCTGCCCAGACCAATTTTCAGCTTTTAGCGCTGCCGCAGTTTGAATGACAATTGCGCGGTCGTGCTACACTGTACCCAAACTAAATTTTTATCATTTTGTTCCCACAAATAGAGCTTTCTTTTGGTGGTATTTGATCACCTCTGCGGTTTTTATTTTTTGCTAAACAAATAAAAAAAGACCGAAAATTTCGAAAAAAAAATAGAAAAATTTAGCGTTTGTTTCTGTTTAAAAATTTTGTAAATAAGTAAATTTTCTCTTTCACTGATGGGCACTGATGAGGCGGCACTGACAGGCACTGATAAGGCGGCACTGACAGGCACTGATAAGGCAGCAGCGATGAGGTGGCACCAATGAGCGGGCACTGACGGGCACTGGTAGGCGGCACTGATGGGCATTGATAGGCGGCACTGATGGGCACTCATGGGTGGCACTGGGTGGCACTGGTGGGCACTGATGGGCGACACCGATGGGCACTGAAAGGCTGCAAAGATGGGTTCTTATGGGTGGCACTGATGGGCACTGATAGGCGTCACTGCTGGGCACTGATACGTGGCACTGATACGCGGCACTGGCAGTGGTAGGCATTGGAAAGGGTACTGACTGGCAGCTCCCTGGGCATTGATTGGCAGCTGCCTTTGCACTGGTTAGTATTTCCCTGGGGGTCTAGGGAGCATACCTGGTGGTCCAGTGCGGCTGGTTTCCCTGGTGGACCTGGGCGGGATCCGAGGGGGGGTCTGTGCTGATAAACAATCAGCACAGACCCCCCCCCTGTCAGGAGAGCAGCCGATCGGCTCTCCTCTACTGGCGTCTGTCAGACGCGAGTGAAGAAAAGCCGATCACCGGCTCTTCCTATTTACATCATGATCAGCCGTGATTGGACACGGCTGATCACGTGGTAAGGAGTCTCTGTCAGAGACTCTTTACCTAGATCGGTGCTGCGGGGTGTCAGACTGACACCCCGCAACAACGATCGCCGCGATGCGCGCCCCCGGGGGCGCGCAGCGGCTCAATATCCTGCGGACGTCATATGACGTCCAGTCAGGGTATTGAAACCACTTTGCCGCTGTCATTCTGCTATATGGCGGGCGGCAAGTGGTTAAGGCTTACCTGTAGGTGCAAGAAATATCTCCCAGGCCTACAAGGTTCAGGAGATATTTGCAGAAATAGCGGCACCGATGTCTACATAGACATCGGGCGCAGGCGCACTGAGCGTGCCGTTTCTAGCGGCAATCATGCCGTTCGTGGCGGCACCAGCGCGCATGCGCGGGAGTGACGTCATCGAGGCTCCGGCCAGTCACAGCGCCGGAGCCGCGATACCCGGAAGCATCGCGGATAGATGGCGGCTTCGGAGGAGGCGAATGAGGGCCGATGCGGGGGCTTCGATCTCAGGTAAGTAATTCATCATCAACTAGTATGCATACTAGCTCATTATGCCTTTGTCTTGCAGGGTGTATTTTTTTTTTTTTTTTCTCCACAGGCTTTACTTCCGCTTTAAAAAAAAATTTATATACACTATATTACCAAAAGTATTGGGACACCTGCCTTTACACGTACATGAACTTTAATGGCGTCTTAGTCCGTAGGGTTCAATATTGAGTTGGCTCCGCCCTTTGCAGCTATAACAGCTTCAACTCTTCTGGGAAGGCCGTCCACAAGGTTTAGGAGTGTGTCTATGGGATTGTTTGACCATTCTTCCAGAAGCGCATTTGTGAGGTCAGGCATTGATGTTGGAGGAGAAGGCCTGGCTCTCAGTCTCCACTCGAATTCATCCCAAAGGTGTTTTATCGGGTTGAGGTCAGGACTCTGTGCAGGCCAGTCAAGTTCTTCCACCCCAAACTCGCTCATCCATGTCTTTTTTGGACCTCACTTTGTGCACTGGTGCGCAGTCATGTTGGAACAGGAAGGGACCATCCCCAAACTGTTCCCAAAAAGTTGGGGGCATGAAATTGTCCAAAAATGTCTTGGTATGCTGACGCCTTAAAAGTTCCCTTCACTGGAACTAAGGGGCCAAGCCCAACCCCCACACCATAATCCCCCCCCTCCACCAAATGATTTGGACCAGTTAGAGTTGCCACCTGTCCAGAATTCACCCAGACAGGGTTTGGAATTATGTGTCCATGTTTCAGTCTGCCTGAAACCCGGACACATATTTAGACCGGGCTCTGGCTCCCCAAGTAACTGAGACATAAATATCTGTTGCCACCCGAGAGCTGCGGGCCACTGTCTGGGGGCAGGGTTGGCATTACTGGGGGGGGAGGGGGGGGAGCGATGATGTCAGCAAGAGCAGTTCGGCCACATCCACCGTTTGCCGCAGCGCACTGCATTACCACCAAGGATGAGCTCCGGCGTGTTCGCACACCCCATGCGCAGAGCCCGCCAGGAAGTCGGCGCTGCGCTAATCACAGGCAGTGAGACATTTTCCTGATGTGCGGCTGCAGAGATCGGGAAATGTCTCACTGCCTGTGATTAGCGCAGCGCCGTGCCGACTTCCTGGCGAGCTCGGCACGTGGGCTGTGCGAACACGCCGGAGCTCCTCCTTAATTACCACTCTTCTTGGGGCAACCGAAGGTGTCCCAGGTCTTTTATAATCCTATAGTGTATTCCACAAAAGAGAATGTGCCCTGCACCGCTAAAGTGTTCAGGTTTGGCTTGAAGAAAAGGTGGCAACCCTAGGACCAATGCACAAACCAAGGTCCATAAAGACATGGATGAGCGAGTTTGGGGAGGAGGAACCTGACTGGCCTGCACAGAGTCCTGTACTCAACCCAATAGAGCACCTTTGGGATGAATTAGAGCGGAGACTGCGAGCCAGGCCTTCTCATCCAACATCAGTGCCTGACCTCATAAATGCGCTTCTGGAAGAATGGTCAAACATTCCCATAGACACCCTCCTAAACCTTGTGGACGGCCTTCCCAGAAGAGTTGAAGCTGTTATAGCTCCAAAGGGCGGAGCCAACTCAATATTGAACCCTCCGGACTAAGACTTGGGATGTCATTAAAGTTGATGCAAAGGCAGGCGTCCCAATACTTTTGGAAATACAGTGTATATACTAATGCTAGCAGAATAAGAATTAAAAATAGTTAATGTTGATAGCGAGAATTTAGTTCCGCTGTAAAAAGAAAAAAAAAATGAATAAGTGGTGGCCGGTCAAACAGAGGGAGCCAAAAAAAAAAAAAAAAGGCCAAATACAATATTATCAGATCAGTCATTAGAAACCATTGAAAAGTTTTTGCTTGCAGCGGGGTTCCTCCTTAATCTATTCACTAGCATAAAAAAATGGCAACAACCGGTTCTATAAACTCTGAATGACCCACAATAAAAATAAAAAAAAAAAAAACAATGAAAACACCAAAAGGAAATATTTCTGGGCCATGTGATGTTGTGAAGTCGGTTGGGTTGGATTTCTCGGTGAGAAAATGAACTGCTGGAAATGGATGAGGTTATTTAAGCCCCGTGTAGCCGCGTCACGACCAGCTCAGGACTCCTCGGCAGTTTTGCTTGGCTGCTCGCGCTGTAACTTTTGGCGAGAAGATGCCGTCCTGAGCGCAGCTACAACAATGCGGTAAGAAGTCGGGGACCAGAAGGGTAAGAGCGCCAACTCCACCTCCCTCTTACCACATTAGGTTGCATCCGCTTACATAACACATCCAACCATCAAAAAGGATAAAATAGTGAACATGAAGATACTCCCCTATAGACATTCCCTTTATATATATCCATCAATCACACCTCAACACCCACACAATTCAGGAGGAACCCAATTTGTTGCTAATGCTCCACCTGTCCTACAGTCAGAAAGTCAACTTTGTTGACCTGTATATAACAGGTTTCTTTCCTCTACATTTTTTAAAAAAGACAAAAACATAGCAAAAATGTGCAGAGATTTACTTTTTATAGGTTTTATTTTTTTTTTTTTTAAATTGTACCCAGACATACCATTTTAAAAACAGGGGTCGGCAAGCCATCGATTGCCATCGACCGCAGGGGGCAACAGGTGGATCGTGAGCAACGGCTCTGCCGCCGCCCCCCCCCCAAGCCACCGCCGGTCTCCAGTTAGCTGCAGAGCTGAGAGCGGAGCTGCTCAGTGATTGGTTGCTAGGTGGTCCTACCAACCAATCACCAGCTTTCTAATTATCAACACCGGTGTCTTGCCGAGAAAGTTCCCTCGGCGGATAAGTTCCCCCCCTGTACTGCGCAGGCGCAGCGCCTGCGCAGTACGAACTACTGTCAGCCGCCGGAGATAGCCGAAGCTCAAACTCTTCAATCAGCTGTACACGGCGCCTGCGCCCTAGGTACAGGTTCCTTCCCCACCATCCAAGTGGACCTAGAGGGGGAATCTAAAAGAGCCGCGCAAAGCGAGCCCGCGAGGGGCCCTCTTACAGGCGCCGTGTACAGCTGATTTTCAGCTATTCCGCTTCGGCTATTTCCGCCGGATCCTACTGCGCAGGTGCAGCGCCTGCGCAGTACAGGGGGGAACTTATCCGCCGAGCGGAACTTTCTCGGCAGAACACCGGCAGCTCCCGTCTTCCACCCAGCACTATGCTATCTCCTCCCAGAACACATGCTGGTAGGTACGTTTTACTGTACCTACACAGCATTGTGTGTATGGGGGGGGTACACTGTTGGAGGGGGGGGACGGGACAGAGGACACTATGGGGGGCTTGATATGAAGGGGATCAGATTATGCTGTTTTGGGGGGTACAGGACACTACTGGGGGGAGGAAGGGGGCAGAGGACACTACAGTAAGGGGGGGGGGGGGTGATGTGAAGAGGGCAGAGGACACAGCACTGGGGGGGTGGGGTACAGGATGACACTACGGGGGGGGGGGGGTTACATAACACTAGTGTGGGGGAATGGGGGCAGAGAACACTAGAGTGGGGGGGGGATGATGTGAAGGGGGCAGAGGACACAGCATTGGGGGGTACAGAACACACTAGAGTGGGGGGGGGTAATGTGAAGGGGGCAGAGGACACAGTATTGGGGGGTATAGGACACTACTCTGGGAGGAGGGGGCAGAGGACACTACAGTGGGGGGGGGGGTACAGAACACTACTGTGGAGGGAGGGGGGCACATGACACTGCTATGGGGGACAGAGAACACAAGAGTGGGGGGGGAGTAATGTGAATGGGGCAGGACACAGCAATAGGGAGTACAGAACACTACATAACACTACTATGGGGGGTACAGGACACTACTGTGGGAAGAGGAGGCAGAGGACACTACAGTGGGGGGGGGGGGGGGGGCGATTTGAAGGGGGCAGAGGACATTGCCTTGGGTGGGGGGTACAGAACACTATTGTGGGGGGAAGGGGGGAAAGGACACTGCTACAGGGGACAGAAGACACTACTGTGATGCTGTCTTTTTATAGGGGAGCTTGGTAGCTTTTTTTTTTTTTAAGGCGCCACGTAGTAGATACCACCCCTACTATGTGTATGTATGAATTGGAGTTAGCTACCTTAGATCAGGGATCGCCAAACTACGGCTCTCCACGGCCCAGGATGCATTGATAAACTCTGACATTCACAGACATGTGTAGGCATGATTGTAGTTTCTGAACAACTGGAGGGCCGCAGTTTGGAGACCCCTGCCTTAGATTGTAAGCTCCTTGAGGGCAGGGACTGATATGAATGTGCATTATATATGTAAAGCACTGCGTAAATTGATGGAATTGCATAAAGTGCCTGAAATAAATGATTTAGGAGCAAACAGTGTCTCTTAAGAGCCAGCCATCCCAAAAAGATATACTCACCAATCCACGCTCCTTCACCGCTTCCTACATCATCCGGTACTGGAGCTTACCCGGTTGTATGATGTCGCCGTCACCCTTCTAGCAACAATGTTCACAATGTTCATTAAGCCAATCAGGCCCAATAACACACCTAGCAATTGGCCAATCAGGCCCAAGAACATAGAAGTCACATGCTGCCAGCATTCCGGAAATCCCAACTCTATAAGTGCCTGGATAAAACAAGGAGGTGGCGAGGGACCACGAATGGTTGAGTATACCTTGCTAATTAGATGTGGGGGCATCAGGAGACCCTGTTAAAATTGCAAAATGACAGTTAGGGGTTGATTTACTAAAACTAGAGAGTGCAAAATCTGGTGCAGCTCTGGATAGAAACCAATCAGCTTCCAGGTTTTATTGTCAAATCTTAATTAACAAGCTGAGGTTAGAAGCCGATTGGCTGCCATGCACAACAACTTCACCAGATTTTGCACTCTCCAGTTTTAGTAAACCAACCCCTTATTTTATAACGCAGCCTCTCTCAACCTTTTCAACGCAGAGGAACCCTTGAAATAACCTCCCAGACTATTATGCCTCGTTTCCACTGAGCGGATCGGTTCGGTTCAGTGCGGTACGGTACGCTATTTTGGGTGTTTCCATTATGAAAGCGGCCCATACAACCGAACCGTTCCATTCAGGGTCCTGCTTCAGATGTGGGGCCATAGAAAATGGAACGGTTCGGTTAGGGCGGAGCTACGATACATTCCACTGATTGGCGGACGTGTGACGCCATGCTAGGCATTTTTTCTAAACCCACGTATGGCCCCTGTCGGTCCGACTTGCAGTGGAAACGCTCGCCTGAATAGGCCGGACCATTCTAGGCCTTACAAACCGATCCGAACCGATCCGCTCGGTGGAAACGAGGCATTAGGGAACCTTTGCTAAAAATTACTATATCTACAACTCATGATACATTGGTGTGATGATCAGTGGGAAGCTTGCTCCTCACACTTGTGGTCATTGCGAAGAATTCCCCCCCTTACAAATAGCCAAGATCAATGGTGTCAGTGGGAACTTATCTGAGGAGGTGAAAATTGCTCAAGGAACCGCTTACAACCTATGGAAGAAACCTAGGTGTCTATGGAAACCTGGCTGAGGAACCCTGATCTAACATATCAGCGGTGATGTCCAGAAAATGATAAAAGCTACATAATAAAAAAAATAAAAATAAATAAATCAAGACAACACTCTTACACGGCTTATATTTCGTACCCTGCTGTTTTGTTTCTCTATCTGCAGCCCTGATATGTGGATACAAAACTTCATAGCTTGTGATGGTTCCATACAGCTTCAAAGGGGTTAAAGTACCCCTTGAAGAGCCAAGCGATTTCCAAAGCCAACAAAGTATCCAAGGAATGCAGAGGATGGTTGTATGCCAACAATACTCTAAAGATTAACAATGCAACATCCCCGCCCTCCCATATAGCTCCTTACCATGCACACACTGGGGCTCTTGGAGCAGAGAACGGGAATAACACTGACAACATTAATCAGTAACCAAGTGCAGATAGCAACATCAAGACAGCGATAAACGTATCATCAGCTCGTTGGAAGCATAAACTTCCCATCGCAGTATTTTTAGATGTGCTCCGTGGCATAGTGATACATGTCTCTAGTTCACGATCGAGTTTCCGAGGCACGTTCGTACGGAAGGCTCTTGGACAACCCATGTACTCCGAACACATGGCACAGATACCAGTGGTGTGGACATAGTAACAGACACTGGCGTCATTCAAAAAGGAAAAAATCACAACCCTCATGGCTGTGGAACGCGTATTTCCTGGTGCACAAATCTATTTCCAAAACACCGAGAGTCCCGGTTACAAAACAACGCAACGTTTACACTGCTTTCTATGGCCCCATCTTCAAGGGCAGCGGCATAAAATAAGGCGAGGACCCCTGACTCTTAGATGTCCAAAGATATTCCTTCAATGGTCACCTAGAACGTTTTGGATCTACTACGGTTTTCATAGCAAACGGTTGAGTTGAGGTTCCTTCTCTATACAAACATTTTATCTAAAAATATTCATCAAACTTAAAAGTGGCTCTTCACGCTGCTTGACAAAAATATAAAAATAGAGGAGGATGCAGCGTTATCCTCACACAGGCTGGTTCTTCACTGGCCTTCGGGTCCTCGGCCTTAGTGTGGGAAGCCGGCTGTGACTTCTTTCCAAGAGGCGGCGACGCCTCAGAGTCACAGTGGAGGAGGAGGAGACAGCGTCTCCCAGTCACAGTGGTGGAAGATGTAGAAGAAATTAGGATAAAGGAGCGCCCGGTGATCAAAGAGGTAAGTAATTTGTATGTTATTTGAAGAAAAGAGGTCAACGCGTTTTGGGGGAATAAAGACTCCCCCTTCATCAGTGCTGCTAGCAAAAATAGTTGTGGGATGATCCTGATTGGAGGGTGCCTTTGGCACATGGATCTCCTCTGCTGCTTCTTCCAGCAACGTGTCCTCTCTACTTCCTCCTACAAATTACTTCTTTGATCACCGGGCGCTCCTTTATCTTCATTTCTTCTACATTACACACGGAGTCGACCGTAAGGACGCACACCGAGGTAGCAGCCCAAGCTCTAACAGGGCTCATCACAACCTTTTTCCAAACTGGGCACGGACCTATGGAAACTAATTCTTTCCCTCTCCCCACACCCTACCGATCTACACCCATTCTTCTCAAACAGGGGCTGAAGAGGCAACGTCATCCTCCCAGCCACAGGGGCTGAAGAGGCAACGTCGTCCTCCCAGCCACAGGGGCTGAAGAGGCAACGTCGTCCTCCCAGCCACAGGGGCTGAAGAGGCAACGTCGTCCTCCCAGCCACAGGGGCTGAAGAGGCAACCTCTCCCAGCCACAGGGGCTGAAGAGGCAACCTCTCCCAGCCACAGGGGCGGAAGAGGCAACCTCTCCCAGCCACAGGGGCGGAAGAGGCAACCTCTCCCAGCCACAGGGGCGGAAGAGGCAACCTCTCCCAGCCACAGGGGCGGAAGAGGCAACCTCTCCCAGCCACAGGGGCGGAAGAGGCAACCTCTCCCAGCCACAGGGGCGGAAGAGGCAACCTCTCCCAGCCACAGGGGCGGAAGAGGCAACCTCTCCCAGCCACAGGGGCGGAAGAGGCAACCTCTCCCAGCCACAGGGGCGGAAGAGGCAACCTCTCCCAGCCACAGGGGCGGAAGAGGCAACCTCTCCCAGCCACAGGGGCGGAAGAGGCAACCTCTCCCAGCCACAGGGGCGGAAGAGGCAACCTCTCCCAGCCACAGTAGAAGAGGAAAGAGTGGGAGGAGGAATTAAATAAAATAAAAGCGCCCCCATTCACCTGTGCCCATGCACAAATGTAAACATGCATGTAAGCCCCACGTGCATGTGTAAACGGGAATCACACCACATGTGAGAGATCGCTGCAAAGATCAGTGAGAGCAATAATTCTAGCACCAGACCTCCTGTGCAGCTCTAAACTGGTAACATGTAAAGGCTTTCTAAGCGTTGCCCATGGATAATTTTATGTACCGATAATTTAAATGTACTGCTCATGGAATATTTGTTGCCGTTCCATGAGCGTGCTCAATTTTAAAAGCATGACATGTTTGGTACCCATTTTCCCAGCGTAACATCTTTTTTATTCTTCCAAAAATTGGGTATTATATTGTTTGCGTCCACTAAAATTCATTTAAGTATATTTTTTTCCCCAAAAATTTGCTGTGCAAATGTTGTGTGACAAAGATTTGCAACACCCACCATTTTATTCTCTATGGACTCCCTTTAAAAAACATATGTACATAATGTTTGGGGGGGGGGCTCTAAATTTTCTAGCAATATAAAAGAGCAGATTTTTACATGCATGACAGAAAAGTCAGAAGTAGCCTGGGGGTCAAGTAGTTAAAAAAAAGCCCTTTGAATATTGATGAAGGGGTATGTGGAGGAGGGGGCAGCGAAGGCAAAATCTAAAAAACAGAATAAAAATGGACTTTATGATGCAGAAGACTGGGAGCGCGGTTCTGAAGAACATTAAACGTTCACGGCTGAACTACAGGTGCACTTTAAATAGATGTTATCTCCTGAAGTCCGTCTGCCTGTAAAAATCAGAGTCGCCCGAGGAAGGTCATTCGAAGTGTTTGACATTCTGTAAACACAAGTCTGCAGCCCAAAAATTACACATTACGAGTAGGAAGGGGCATATAAAAAGCTCTGTTTAAATACACGCGAAAGCCAAGTAAATAAACTGCACATCTCTGCTGGAGAAAGCTCACAAACAAGACACATTTTCCTACAAAAGAACAGTATTTCCAGAGCCGAAACCCAAGTCAACTTTGTGTATGTGGAACGTGGCCAGTAACAAGCTTCGCCTGTGCGTGAATAGACGCCTTCATCATCTGCACAACAGCAATGTTGTGCCGTTCACCAACTACATCTTCCACTAAGAAGGCCGTCTTGGCATTTAAATTCGGCTGATGACTTGCACATTCACATGTGTATGTCTGAATCTGTGGGTCACTCGCTCCCGGTGCCGTCTTGGAGCGATGGCCATTCTATACAGTGCAAGCCCCATTGCAATTGTCTGATGGTTGGTTGAGACCGTGACGGAGTTTTTGGGGAACGAGCGCCAAGTTGAAACAGCTTCAGAATCTCATCTTTCAAAACCGTGGACCGGATCACAAAGCTCCTCTACACTCACGGATCTGGCAAGAGGAGAACGTTCAGTTAACCCCGCATGGTGATGTCTTATCTCCTTGAAATGCAGTTTAGGGCTCATGCACACTGCAGCTCAAAGAAGGGGCCCCTAAAGATTTTTGAGCTCATTTTTTCTGCCTGGAAACTCCTTTATGGTTAGCCAATGTGTCCATGCAAACTATGACCTTTTCAGACTTGTTTTTACAGGAAGATAAACCCACCCCCCCCCCCCCACCACCACCTCCACCACCACCAAACTCACGTTTTTGAGAGGAGCTTTCGAGCAGAAAAGACACCTAAGTGCCCAAAAACCATGCGAAGAAGCGCAAATGAACATGAAAAAGCTCAAGGAAGCTCGAAAATGCACAAAACCCCCCAAAAAATATAAAGGAAAAATTAACTGAGAGGAGGATTTGTGAAAAAAAAAAAAAAAAAAACGCTTACAGTATCTCACAAAAGTGAGTACACCCCTCACATTTTTGTAAATCTTTTCTTCTATGTTTTCATGTGACAACACTGAAGAAATGACACTTTGCTACAATGTAAAGTAGTGAGTGTACAGCTTGTATAACAGTGTAAATTTGCTGTCCTCTCAAAATAACTCAACACACAGCCATTAATGTCTAAACCGCTGGCAACAAAAGTGAGTACACCCCTAAGTGTTAATATTTTGTGTGGCCACCATTATTTTCCAGCACTGCCTTAACCCTCTTGGGCATGGAGTTCACCAGAGCTTCACAGGTTATCACTGGAGTCCTCTTCCACTCCTCCATGATGACATCACAGAGCTGGTGGATGTTAGAGACCTTGCGCTCCTCCACCTTCCATTTGAGGATGCCCCACAGATGCTTCTTTAGCAAAGCAGTGGTCATCATGTTGGAATACTGCCCTGCGGCCCAGTCTCTGAAGGGAGGGGATCATGCTCTGCTTCAGTATATCACAGTACATGTTGGCATTCATGGTTCCCTCAATGATCTGTAGCTCCCCAGTGCCGGTGTCTTGTCGAATACAGTCCCCTATCATATAGTGTCCGCCCTGTACTGCGCAGGCGCAGTACGGAGGACAAACGAGACGCCGAAAGTCTCCGAAGTTCAACAGCTGATCATCAGCTGTACAGGGCGCCTGCGCTTTTATTCTCACCCTATGTCCAGGTTCATTCCCTACTATCCAAGTGGACATAGAGTTAGAATAAATAGTTGCCGAGCGCAGCGAGGCCGTGCCCGAAGCGTGGCGAGCGAAGCGAGCCCGCGAGGGGCCCTCTTACAAAGCCATCGCTAAGAAGTGCCCAAGCGCCGTGTACAGCTGATGGTCAGCTGATCAACTTCGGACACTTTCGGCATCTCCTTCTCCTCCGTACTGCGCAAGCACTATCCGATAGGAGAACAGTTTATGTCAGAACACCGGCAGCACTCATGCAGCCCCAGACCATGACACTCCCACCACCATGCTTGACTGTAGGCAAGACACACTTGTCTTTGTCCTCCTCACTACTTTACATTGTAGCAAAGTGTCATTTCTCCAGTGTTGTCACATGAAAAGATAGAAGAAAAGATTTACAAAAATGAGAGGGGTGTACTTACTTTTGTGTGAGATACTGTATCTTACATAGAACCGATCATAGTAAAACGATACCAGGGTTTTGGCAGCTAGCTGCAGCCATGACACTGGCATTTAACCTCAAAATAATGACGTATTTTTACTATGGGCCGGTCGTCTAGTGGTTAAGAGAATCCATTGGGGACCCCCAGGTCACCAGAACTAGTATGCCCATTGGAAGATTTCCCCTCTATTACTTTTCTGGGGACAACCCAAAACTTGGGATTTTGTTTACTTTCACTTTCAGTCATAATGTTAAACAGGACAAATAGAGAGGGTGAATCTCCAAAAAGTGGGCGCGCGGAGCTCCGCCCACCTGGCCGCGTCATTTAATTCACAGAGTTATGTGAATGGGAGAACTACAAGTATCAACAGCCTTTGCGGCTGTCAGCTTGTAGTTCTCAATGAACTACCAGGAAGCTGTTGAGCGCTGTAGTAGTTCATGGTTTCTTCCTGTCCTTGTGTAACTGCCTGCCTGTAGGAGGTACGAGCAGACAGCTTACCCTGACAGTCTGCAGGAGTCCTGCACTGCATCCACCATCTGCAATGCTTTGCAGGCTCCTAGTAAAAAATAAAAATAATGCACAAAAAGATTGAATTCAATAATTTTTATTTTTTTTTCTTATTCTTTAATTGCTGTAACTTAAAAAAAAAAAAAAAAAAGTTGCTGCGCTACTTTTCGGCTCCCTTTGTCCAACATTGGTGCCATAGACTGCAATGTTAAAACCACAAAAGGTCGCAAGGAAGTCACTTCTTTCTTATCTCGGACTGCGACTTCAGAGTTTTTTTGTTTTTTTTATAACCCTATGCTTGACTTCCTGTCCATTTTCTGCTGTATACCTGTGGCTCAGCCCATCCCCACAGCTCAAAATCTTGTCCCAAGTATTGTCACCTCCCAAAGCATGTTGTCCACCTAGCAAGCACGTTACACAGTTGTTTTCCCAGTGCAGGAAAGATGGCTTCCAAGAGAATGAACCCAAGTTTGCACCGATGCGATTTCTAATGCGTTCCAAAAAAGCATTGCTTGATTGAAAGCATGAAAAGTGAAAGAACGTGTTTCTATGGAGGCCGTTCACACATGTGCAGTGCGAGCACAAAGCGATTTTAACCACTTGCCTACCGGGCACTTTCACCCCCTTCCTGCTGAGGCCAAATTTTCAGCTTTCAGCGCTGTCACACTTTGAATGACAATTGCGCGGTCATACAACACTGTACCCAAATTACATTTTTATACATTTTTTTCACACAAATAGAGCTTTCTTTTGGTGGTATTTAATCACCACTGGGTTTTTTTTCTCTTTGCTAAACGGGGAAAAAAAAAAAAAAAAAAAAAAAAGTTTTCTTAGCTTCGGGTATTAAATTTAGCAAACAGGTAATTTCCTCCTTCACCGATGTGCACTGATGAGGCGGCACCGATGAGGCGGCACCGATGAGCACCGATGAGGCGGCACCGATGAGCACCGATGAGGCGGCACCGATGAGCACCGATGAGGCGGCACCGATGAGCACCGATGAGGCGGCACCGATGAGCACCGATGAGGCGGCACCGATGAGCACCGATGAGGCGGCACCGATGAGCACCGATGAGCACCACCGATGAGGCGGCACCGATGAGCACCACCGATGAGGCGGCACCGATGAGCACCACCGATGAGGCAGCACCGATGAGCACCGATGAGGCAGCACCGATGAGCACCGATGAGGCGGCACCGATGAGGCAGCACCGATGAGCACCGATGAGCACCGATGAGGCGGCACCGATGAGCACCGATGAGGCGGCACCGATGAGCACCGATGAGGCGGCACCGATGAGCACCGATGAGGCGGCACCGATGAGCACCGATGAGGCGGCACCGATGAGCACCGATGAGGCGGCACCGATGAGCACCGATGAGGCGGCACCGATGAGCACCGATGAGGCGGCACCGATGAGGCGGCACCGATGTGCACCGATGAGGCGGCACCGATGAGGCGGCACCGATGTGCAACGATGAGGCGGCACTGATGTGCAACGATGAGGCAGCACCGATGAGGCAGCACCGATGAGCACTGATGAGGCGGCACCGATGAGGCGGCACTAATGGGCACTGTTGGGGCTGCACTGATGCCCCTTTCACACTAGCCAGTTACTGGCTCTCTCCTCATGCTGTGACGGCGTGAGGAAAGGAATGCCGATAACCAGCAAGAGTGCTTACATCGTGACCAGCTGTGATTGGACACAGCTGATCACGTGGTAAAAAGCCACTGCGATTGGCTCTTTACCTTTGATCTGTGATCACCAGTGTCTGAAGGACAAAGTAATCACACAGCGTGCCACAACGGGCGTGATTCTGAGAGGACGTCAATATACGCCCTCCCAGAAATTCATTAAGCTATGGCGCGGTTGGGAATTGGTTAAAAGGGGTCCTGTGGGTGTTTGGTGCGGTTTTGAGCACCCCCCCGTAAAGTCAGGGTTTAGTCCCGCTTTAATCCTATCCATCAAGCAGATACCAATCTGCCACAATACTAGCCAGCAGTGGAACACTAAAGACACAGCCAAGTGAGCAGAAATCCTAGGGTGACAACGGTGTGCCTCCATAGATACCGCATGGCAACCAGTGGAATTCATCACCCTAGGACAGAGAGTAGGTTTTCAGCAAAGAATAAAAAAAACAACCTAAAGAAAATGAATGCAGTCACCACATTTGAGGACTGACCTTGCAATAGATTACGTTTTTTTTTCTTGGTCTCTGGGTCAGATACACTTGATAAGCTAATGCATCCGCCAGCTGCAGCCTTTCAGATTATCACTCAGCAAGCTGCATAATGGGCACAATTACCTGCAGAGATTAATGAGGGCTGAACAGCGCCAGTCTTCCTCATCAGCATCATTGTGTGGAAGAAGAAATAACCTTCTGCTGCTGGGAGCCGGAGAACTTCTCAGGGACTAAAATTCCAAGTCATACTTCACAGAAATAAAAGTGATACTAAAGCCTTGTTTTTTTGTTTTTTTGGTTTTTTTAGTTAAAAAAAAATACCAAAACCTATTATACTTACCTGCTCTGTGTAATGGTTCTGCACAGAGCAGCCCCGATCCTCCTCTTCTCGGGTCCCCCGACTATGCTCCTGGCTCCTCCCTCCTGCAGAGCGCCCCCAGAGCAAGCAGCTTGCACCTGAGCCGAGCTGCTGCTCTGTGTGTCCATTGAAACACGGAGCTGCGGCCCAGCCCCGCCCCCTCTCTCCTCATTGGCTGACTTTTGACAGCAGTGGGAGCCAATGACGCCACGCTGCTGTGTCAGCCAATGAGGAGGGAGAGTCCCGAGCAGCTGTGACATTCCTGCAACATCGCTGGATCGAGATGGGGCTCAGGTAAGTATTAGAGGGGCTAAGGGAGGGGCTGAACACAGAAGGCTTTTTATCTTAATGCATAGAATGCACCTTCTGCCTTTACAAGCACTTTAAAGCGGACTGTCATTTTTTCATCTTTCCATTTATTAAATCTTCTGCCCTTGTTGTTGTTGCTTTAACTTTGGACAGTAAAACATTTTTTGTTTCTGCCAGCAAATACCTTATACAGCCCACTTTCTGTTTCTTGTCTGGTCATTAGCCTAGGCCTATGACACCATGTACAGCTCTCTCTCTCACTCTCCTGAGAGTTTGCCAGCAAGGGAGGGGGGGGGGATGAGTCATAAGAGGGCCAATGAGAGCTGCAGAGCTGGAGGTGTGTGTCTGTGTAAATCCAGGAAGTGAACAGGCAGCAGCTTCAGCTGCCCACAATTAAAATGGCTGCAGCCAGACTCAGTGGAGGGAGATTTCTGCAGAATATTTGGCAAGTACAGAATCACAGTATATATAAAATAATATGCAAAGTGGTTGGAGGGAAGCTTCAGCATGGCATAGATGTTTTTGTTACAAATCAGTATAAAAAGCACTGCTTGCAGGCAAGGTACCATGGGATACGTAGTCCTTAGAATATGAAAGTAAACAGCAGAGGAGAAGCTGCAAAGCATGCAGGGGGATCCAGAAAGTTGTGGAAAGATGACCAATGGGCCGGCAGCACTCACAACATGAAAGGAGATTTTCCAAGTAACCTTATATTGGATTGTCAATTATAACTCTAAGCTCCCATGCACTTCTTTGGTTGGAGTTCAGGCCAGGGGAGAAAACAGGAATTCTTGGTTGACAGAGTGCCCCAGGCTTTGGGGTCCCAGCAGTACTATTGGGGGGGACTTGCACTCAGATCGCCTAGCAGACAGAGTAGAAGTGGCTGTGGGTACCTGTCAAAACCAGGTACCCGCTCCTCTCCCCCCCCCCCCCCCCACATGTCAAAGAGGAGTGGGGGAGGAGGCTTTAAAGTGGAACTTCCCCTTTTGGGTGGAGTTTAGCTTTAACATTGCAGTCAATGACACACATGTCCCAGGGGAAACGCAGAGAAGTAGTGCAGGAACAATTTTTTTTGGTTTCTGCGACTTACGTTGCAGCAAATAAAAAGGGATTGTAAAGTCTTGTTTTTCTTTCCTATAAAAATAACAAACATGTTATACTTCCTGCTCTTCTCAGTGCATTTGCACAGAGCAGCCCCGATCCTCCTCTTCTCGGGTCCCTCCTCTGTGATCCTGGCCCCTCCCTCCTGTTGAGTGCCCCTACAGCAAGCAGCTTGCTATGGGGGCACCCGAGCCGAATCACAGCTCCCTGTGTCCATTCAGATAGGGAGCCCCCAACCCAGCCCCGCCCCCTTTCTTCCCGGATTGGCTAGCTGACTTTGATTGACAGCAGCAGCCGCCAATGTCTGCTGCTGTGTCTCAGCCAATCAGGAGGGAGAATCTGGGACAGCTGAGACACTCGTGGACATCGCCGGACCTCAGCTAAGTGTTAGGGGGGCTGCTACACACAGAACGCATTAAGATAAAAAAAAACTTCTGACTTTACAACTCCTTTAACCTCCCTGGCAGGATGATTATTTCAGGTTTTTGCATCTCAAAGCGGTACAATTATTTTGCATAGAAATTTGGCGTTTTATATTGTAGGCCTGTAATTCTTAGCAATAACACACTTAGATCTGTCCACCAAGAGTCTAGTAGATATCCCGGGTATGATGAAGTTTGAAACACAAAATCATAAATTATAATAGAATAAATAATTATAAAAAATAATAATAATAATAAAATAAATTTCCCCACGATTCACTATCGCTTAATTCTGCAAGTGTTCTAATTTACTATCGCTATTTTCTAGCTAGTCTAAAACCAATTTTGACGTAAAGGGACACTTTTTGGTTGCTATGGATAATCTCCAGTTTCCAGGTAGAAAGAACCGTATATATTATATAAAACTGCATGCAGGGCATTGGACAAAGCACTGGGGACAAAAAGGATGTGAAATAATTTCACAGTAATGTAATCTGTAAGATTGCAGCACTGTATGTGTTATGAATTTTCACTTTTTTTGAATTTGCCGCCAGGCTCCGCCCCCCGTGTCGTGACGCTCGCAGGGAACGGAGCCTGGCACAGAGAGGCTTCAGGAGGAGGACAGAGCCCGTGGACAGCACGGGGGGGGGGACGACATCGCAGGATCCTGGGGACAAGGTAAGTATACCGCACCAGGATCCTGCAATGCAATCCCAAGTGTGGCTCGGGGTTACCGCTAAGGGTGCTGAAATTTAACCCCGAGCCACACTCGGGAAAACCTCCATGGAGGTTAAAGGGGTTGCAAAGGTTTGTGTTTTTTCACCTTAATGCATCCTATGCATTAAGGTGAAAAAAAACCTGTCAGTGACCGGCCTCCCAGCCCCCCGTTTTACTTACCTGAACCCTCAAACTTGACCCACTGTGGTGCGCGCTCTCTCTCTCTCTGCCCGGGTTCTCGGCTCTTGATTTGATTGATAGCAGCGCAGCCATTGGCTCCCGCTGCTGTCAATCAAATCCAATGACGCAGGCGCCGGGGCCGAGTCATGCATTCGGTCACTATGGACGGCGAATGCTGGACTCGGGAGCGCGCCCGCAAGGTAACCCCCCAGGAGAGCGTTCCTCCTAGGGGGTTATCCGATATGGGGAGGAGCCGCAAGAGCCACTGGGGGACCCCAGAAGAGGAGGATCGGGGGCCACTCTGTGCAAAACGAGCTGCACAGTGGAGGTAAGTATGATATGTGTAACGAGCCCCTTGCTCGCTCGGTTCCACTCTCCCGACACTCCTCTGCAGCTATAGAATCAGATTGCAGATCGCAACATCTGATGGTTCGGTCATCCGATGCTCCGGGACTAGAACTACAGCTATGTGCCGTTCTAATCCAGTTGTGTAGATCAGAACAAACACCAGGCAGGCTGTATGTAAGTTCAACCAGGAATCTCTCTTTAATGAAAAATACAGGCTCTTTTATACAGTAAGAGAGGAGGTGTATACCTCCGGCTCATATTACTCTGAACATACACCTGTGACCAGAAACCTAATTAACATGGGCTAATTAACTAATCCCTTTAGACAGCCTAGATGACTCAGACATGACCTTTAGGCCAGACTGGCCGTCTTGTAGCTCAGAAAACCCAATCAACAAACATTATCACAATAGCAGAGTTAATTAACACAAACAACAATGGGGATCTAATGACTCTTAGATCCCATACTAGAGACTTATTTACAATACACATTCTAGCAGGCAACAGACAGACAGGTGGCTGGAATATACATCAGCATCTCCCAATAGTATTTGTCCCAGCATTATGAATCAGCCACTATTCCTAATATGGCAAATCCAGGGTCCCCAGAGTCTGTGTGTCCTGGGGGACCAGGACCCGAATCCACAGTAATACCACCTCAAGGGTCCCCAGGCACACAGCTCACAAAGAGCACCATTCCCCCAAATGCCAGGGCCCATGATCGATCGGCAAGAGGCTAGCATTCAGTACCCCTCCAAAAGTCTCTCTCCCGGCTAGGTCTGTCACAATATGTTTCTTATTTAAAAAACAAAAAAAACCCTGAACCTTTAGTGTCACTTTAAGACGGCACCCGCTGACATTAATGTGTCTCGGCTTGTCGTGCTACTTTGTGTGTCACATGACGCAGCAAGTTGCACGAGAAGTCGCAGCAGTGAGAACCAAGGCCTATGGCAGGACACAGGTTAAGGCAGACATGCAGTGCTCAGAGCGACATTTGTCCCCTGTCCCCTACGCAGCATCGGAGGAGTGAGGCCTCAGTAATAGCCTCTATGCTGAGGATCTGCATTTTTCTAGGCTGCTAAGATACTTTGGAATTTAAACCTACGTCAGACGGAGCTTATAACGGAGTTTGTGACTTATGAGGGAAGCCTGAGGCTGGATTAATATGATGCAAATACTAAAATCGTAGTTTCTCCTGAGTCCTGTGACATGAAATGCCAGCTTAGCTTCACGTGCCGAGTGTTAAAAATGTCCCTCTCGTCCCCCCCTCCCCTCCCCCTCCACCTTTCTCATCGTGTTGACGGGATCAGCGTACACAATGCATCTGTACCCAAAAATAACTCTGACCACAGTTCTGGCACCCACGTGAATGGACCTGCCAAGGGTTTTTAAGTAGCTTGGCACTGTGTCTGCAATCAAATTGTGTTACTTCCAAGGGAAACCGCTAGATCCAGTCCTCTGGGTGACCTCACATGTCACGTTACTGCGTGCTACTGAACTACCCTCCAACTACATGCTGCGCGCAACGCCGCCATACCGACGGCAAGGCCTGGAATCGCAGCAAAAAAAAAAAAAAAAAAAAAAAAAAAAAAAAAGACTGAAGCCTGGCCTTTGTATTGCAAAGATGGTTCAGCGTTTCCTTATTGTGAGTCCCCCTCTGGAGCTGACACTTCACCATACGTAAACGCAGGACAGGGGGGAGAGGGAATGACCCGACCCTATAGGAACAGATAAGGGTGCGTTCACACCCTGCCTCAGATTAGAGGCAATTTTAAAAATAAACAGATATAGTCGCCTACTCTGTGTAGTGGTATTGCACAGAGCAGCCCCGAACATCCTCTTCTGGGCAGCATTGATGGCACCGATGATCAGCCCCCTGATTATCTCTGTGTATGACACCCCCCTCCCCAATTTATGTCCCCATGTCAGTATTACCGGCTCTCCTCTCCTCACACTGACAACCCATGAAGACAGGATTGCCAATAACCGGCAATTCTGTTTACACTGTGATCAGCTGATCACATAGTCAAGGGCCGTGGTGATTGGCCCTTTACCACGATCTGTGATTGGCTGTGTGCACAGGACACAACGATCACAGAGCACGCCCCAGGGAGAACGAGAGAGCCGCGATGTAGTCGTCTATCGGCTGTGGCGTGGTTAGGAAGTGGTTAAAAACAAATTCCTTTAGGTCGGGTTCACACCGATGAGAATTGGATGTAGGGTTTCTTCGCATCCAATTCGCATAGCAGGAGAACGTGACTTGGCTCTCTATGGAGCCGGTTCACATATCTCCGGGGCGGCTGCGGTGCTAACCAAGCTAAGTGAGGAAAGAAAAATATCCAAAAATGAGCGGTGAAGGGGTGATCCTTCCTTTAAGAAAAAGATGAAAAGTTGGGTGGAACTTCGCTTTAAGCTTAAAGTGGTTGTCAGGCTCAATTCACACGTAAACCGGCCGCTGATCGCACAGGAACGCTGTCCGTTCCTGTTCTCCGTTTCAGGGACGAATTGGGGCCAAATCTTTGCCTGAATTTGGCCCTGAAACTGAGCCAAAGACGAACAGGAACGTCTTTGGCTCAGTTTCAGGCCCGAAATCAGGCAAAGATTCTCCCCCGAAACGGAGAACAGGGACGGACAGCGTTCCTGTGCGATCCGCGGCCGGTTTACGTGTGAACCGAGCCTGACAACCACTTTAAGCTTAAAGCGAAGTTCCACCCAACTTTTGAACTTTTTCTTAAAGGAAGGACCACCCCTTCACTGCTCATTTTTGGATTTTTTTTTTCCCCCCCTCACTTACCTTCGTGGTAAACAGGTGAACTTCCGTCCCAGCCTCACTGCGGTGAGGTACATCATGTCCTCTTCTGGCTCTGCCCCTCCTCCCCCCCCCCCCCCGCTGCGTTCTGGAACCCATGTGTATCCCAGAAGACAGGGCCATTCAGAACAGCGCTGGGTGACTTGCGCATGTGCAGTAGGAAACTGGCAGTGAACCCTGAAAGCAGTTGTAAATACTCGTGCTTTTTCACCTTAATGCATCCTATGCATTAAAGTGAAATAACTTCTTCTAGTGACCCCCCCCCCCGTTTTACTCACCTGAGCCCCGTAATTCCCACGGAGGAGACACGCTCTTCCTCTGCCCGGGGTTCTCCCCTCTTAATTGGATTGATAGCAGTGCAGCCATTGGCTCCCGCTGCTGTCAATTAAATCCAATGACGCGCCGCAGGGGGCGGGGGCCCGAGTCCGGCATTCTGCGTCTATGGACGCAAATGTTGGACTTGGGAGCATGCCGGCAATGTAACCCCCCCCAGGGAGAGCGCTTCTCCTAGGGGGTTATATGATGCGGGGGGGGGGGGGGGGGGGAGGAGCTACCAGCACCACCGGGGGACCCCAGAAAACGAGGTTGAAGACCCCACTGCTGCTTTGGCAGCGAATGGGTTCAGGGGCAGTTGAAAAAAAGTGTCCAACTGCCTCTGAACACGATTTTAACACACGTCTCGTGTGCATGAGGCCTTAGGTTATACAAAAATCTCCCAAGCTTTGAACATCTCACAGAGCTCTGTTCAATCCATCATCCAAAAATGGAAAAAGAGTATGGCACAACTGCAAACCTACCAAGACATGGCCGTCCACCTAAACTGACCGGCCGGGCAAGGAGAACATTCATCAGAGAAGAGCCAAGAGGTCCATGGTAACTCTGGAGGAGCTGCAGAGATCCACAGCTCAGGTGGGAGAATCTGTCCACAGGACAACTATTAGTCGTGTTCTCCACAAATCTGCCCTTTATGGAAGAGTGACAAGAAGAAAGACATTGGTGAAAGAAAGTCATAAGAAGTCCTGTTTGCAGTTTGTGAGAAGCCATGTGGGGGACACAGCAAACATGTGGAAGAAGGTGATCTGGTCAGAGGAGACCAAAATTCAACTTTTTGGCCTAAAAGCAAAACTCTGTGTGGGGGGAAAACTAACACTGCACATCACCCTGAACACACCATCCCCACTGTGAAACATGGTGGTGGCAGCATCATGTGGTGGGGATGCTTTTCTTCAGCAGGGACAGGGGAGCTGGTCAGAGTTGATGGGAAGATGGATGGAGCCAAATACAGGACAATCTTAGAAGAAAACCTGTTAGAGTCTGCAAAAGACTTGAGACTGGGGCGGAGGTTCACCTTCCAGCAGGACAACAACCCTAAACATACAGCCAGAGCTACAATGGAATGGTTTAGATCAGGGATATGCAATTAGCGGACCTCCAGCTGTTGCAGAACTACAAATCCCATGAGGCATAGCAAGACTAACAGCCACAAGCATGACACCCAGAGGCAGAGGCATGATGGGACTTGTAGTTTTGCAACAGCTGGAGGTCCGCTAATTGCATATCCCTTGTTTAGATCAAAGCATATTTATGTGTTAGAATGGCCCAGTCACAGTCCAGACCTGAATCCAATTGAGAATCTGTGGCAAGACTTGAAAATTAACTGTTCGCAGACGCTCTCCATCCAATCTGACAGAGCTTGAGATATTTTGCAAAGAAGAATGGGCAAAAATGTCCCTCTCTAGATGTGCAAAGCTGGTAGAGACACCCCCAAAAAGACTTTCAGCTGTAATTGCAGAGAAAGGGGGTTCTACAAAGTATTGACTCCGGGGGGCGCCATACAAATGTACACCCCACACTTTTCACATATTTATTTGTAAAAAAATTGGAAAACTATTTATCATTTTCCTTCCACTTTACAATTATGAGCCACTTTGTGTTGGTCTATCACATAAAATCCCAATAAAATACATTTATGCTTTTGGTTGTAACATGACAAAAATGTGTAAAGATTCAAAAGGGGTATGAATACTTTTTCAAGACACTGTAGTCCACTAGTATACAGTATATGCTCTTCTATTACAGAGTTGGCTTTGTTTAGAAAAGTACCATATGGTGACAGTCACTCTAAACAGGTCAAGTGTGCAGTAAATAAGATCAAAGCTCAATACCTGCTTTACTGTAAATTCCTTTTCTACATCTGCTGGCCGGCAGTTCTTTGGCCACAAAGTCATTCAATGCTCCTCGTCCCTCAACCACCTCCATTATGTAGCAGTGATCGGGTGCTAAACATTCTTACCTATGATCCGGTACGTCATTGGCCCGGTCTACCCACTTGAGCATGCTAGGGGTGGGTGGAGGATGATGATAAAACCGCAACAAGACTACCAACAGCTCTGGGCACCAAAGGCTGGCAGGTCTCAAATAGGAAGCCAGGTTTCTGTTACCCAACACATCACCCATATGCAGCTTGCCCCCGTTACCTGCCCCCCATACGCAGCTTGCCACCTGCAACCCATACGCAGCTTGTCCCCGCCACCTGCCACCCAAATACAACTTGTCCCCGCCACCTGACACCAATACGCAGCTTGTCCCCGTCACCTGCCACCCATTCGCAACTTGTCCCCGCCACCCATACGCAGCTTGTCCCCGCCACCTGCCACCCAAATACAACTTGTCCCCGCCACCTGACACCAATACGCAGCTTGTCCCCGTCACCTGCCACCCATTCGCAACTTGTCCCCGCCACCCATACGCAGCTTGTCCCCGCCACCTGCCACCCAAATACAACTTGTCCCCGCCACCTGACACCAATACGCAGCTTGTCCCCGTCACCTGCCACCCATATGCAACTTGTCCCCGCCACCCATACGCAGCTTGTCCCTGTCACCCATACGCAGCTTGTCCCCGCCACCCATACGCAGCTTGTCCCTGTCACGTGCCACCCATACGCAGCTTGTCCCCGCCACCCATACGCAGCTTGTCCCTGTCACGTGCCACCCATACGCAGCTTGTCCCCGCCACCCATACGCAGCTTGTCCCTGTCACCTGCCACCCATACGCAACTTGTCCCCGCCACCCATACGCAGCTTGTCCCTGTCACCTGCCACCCATATGCAACTTGTCCCCGCCACTCATACGCAGCTTGTCCCCGTCACCTGCCACCCATATGCAACTTGTCCCTGCAACCCATACGCAGCACGTCCCCGTCACCTGCAACCCATACGCAGCTTGTCCCCGTTACCTGCCACCCATACGCAACTTGTCCCCGCCACCTGACACCCATACGCAGCTTGTCCCCGCCACCCATACGCAGCTTGTGCCCGTCACCTGCCACCCATACGCAGCTTGTCCCCGCCACCTGCCACCCATACGCAGCACGTCCCCGTCATCTGCCACCTATATGCAGCACGTCCCCGTCACCTGCCACCTATATGCAGCACGTCCCCGTCACCTGCCACCCATATGCAGCATGTCCCCGTCAACCATATGCAGCTTGTTCCTCGTCACCTGCCCCCTTTATGCAGCACGTCCCCGTCACCTGCCACCCATACGCAGCACGTCCCCGTCACCTGCCACCCATACGCAGCACGTCCCCGTCACCTGCCACCCATACGCAGCACGTCCCCGTCACCTATACGCAGCACGTTCCCGTCACCTGCCACCCACACGCAGCACGTCCCCATCACCTGCCACCTATATGCAGCTTGTTTCTCGTCACCTGCCACCCATATGCAGCACGTCCCCGTCACCTGCCACCTATACGCAGCATGTCACTACATACACTACTTCTAGCAGCCTCTCCCCAGTGGCGTCTGATCAGGTAAACTTCCACATGCGGGCGGTGAGAGATGGTGTAACTATCTCTCTGCTCGCCCGCAGCTCTGAAGAGCTGCCCTGCTGTAGGGGTGGAACAGCGGTGATGCGAGGCGGGCAGTGAGAGATGAGGTCATCTTTCTGCTGCCCGCCGCACCGCTGACCGAGATTGGCAGAGACAGCACCAAGCGCCACACAGGGACAGGGCGAGGAGGCCCGAATAAATATAATCCATACAATTCTGACAGATACCGATAATTTAAAAAATGTGAATATCGTCCGACCCTTAAACCTCACTAATCTGTCAACGTAAAGAGCAACGCCACCTTTGTTGAGAGAAAAAAAAAAATCCACTCTGGGTGATCGATTTACATTGCAAGGATTTTAACAAACCTGGAGCTACACTTAAAAAAATGTACTTGTTCTGACTTACATACAATTCAAACATACACACCCCATCTTGTTTTTTTAAGCAGAGACCCTAAAGAATAAAATAGCGGTCGTTGCAATATTTTATGTCACACTGTATTTGCACAGCAGTGTTTTAAACGCAATTTAAAAAACAAAACAAAAAAATACACCTTCATGAATAAAATAACAATAAAGTTAGTCCAGTTTTTTTTGTATATTGTGAAAGATGATGTTACGTCCAGTAAATAGATACCCAACATGTCATGCTTCAAAATTGCGCATACTCGTGGAATTACAAGGAGGTCTAGAGCTAGAATTATTGATCTCCCTCTAACAAATCGCGGCGATACCTCACGTGTGGTTTAAACACAGTTTACATATGTGGGCGCGACTTCCGTATGCGTTCGCTTCTGCGCACAAGCTTGGAGGTGAGGGATATTTTTTTTCTGATTCTTTTTACTTTTTATTTTTAAACTGTCCCTTTAAAAAAAATATATATTTTTTGATCACTTTTATTCCTATTACAAGGAATGTAAACATTCCGTGTTATTGGAATAAGCATGACAGGTCTTCTTTATTGCGAGATCTGGGGGTCAAAGACACCTCAGATCTCACGTTTACACTTAAAAGCAAAAGAAAAATTAATTTATTCAGAGAATAAATCTGAGCCTCGCTCTCAGCGTTCATCACATTGTCCATTGTTGAAGAATGCTCTGCTCTCTTCATGGGATCAGAGGCTGGACGGAGCTCTTCACCATGATCTGACCGGGAGAAGCCAATAAAATCCCCGGTCTCCTCCATGGGCCATCATCAGTGGGTAGGAGGCCAGCCCCGGTCGGCTTTGTCATAAATAGGACTTTTGTAGCAATTCCTAAGTTGCTGGATTTGTTTTTTGGTTTGTTTTTTTGTTTCATGAAAGTGGACAGGTCAACATTATGAGATCCCGATATATATATAGAGTACTGGAGCTTAGCCATGCTAATCACGAGAAGTTATATCTATAAATTTGGCAACTGATTGTGAAAGTGAAAGTGGCAAGAACCTACAATTAGAGTAGGTGAAGCCTGGCACGGTTCCTGGCAGACAAAAACGAAGGGAATATATGTATCTTTTCTTTGCCGCCCGCTGCCAGAAATAAAAAAACAAACAAAAAACACAACAACCATACAGTACATCGCACTTTTAGGTAAGGATGCATTGTACGGGTATTTAACCACGGTGCAAATACCAGTGCCAGGAATTCTCCGATTCCTGCTGCGCAGTTTGACAGCTGTGCCCCTTCAAGCCCCCGGCTGGACGCAGTACATGGCTTGAAACAAGTTGATATGGACAACGACATGGCTCTCCTATGTTTGTAGATACATAATCAGCCGTGATGTATTCACTGGCCTACACTAATCTAGAAAATGTAACCTTATAGACCAAGGGTCGGCAACCTTTGGAGCACAGTGTGCCGAAAAATGTTTTCAAAGAAATTGAGCGTGCTGATTTTATAACAAAAAAAATGTCAACTTCACACTCTCAATCACGAAAAGGATTTTTTATAAAAGTAAGTGCTGTAAAAAAAAACGACTTTAGTAGTGAGAAATTAACATCCTGCACTCAGATCAGCCCCAATTCCTGCACCTTCACACCTCCGATCACTGTGACCCCCTGCACATCTGCCCCACCGCTGTGACCCCCTGCACATCTGCCCCACCGCTGTGACCCCCTGCACATCTGCCCCACCGCTGTGACCCCCTGCACATCTGCCCCACCGCTGTGACCCCCTGCACATCTGCCCCACCGCTGTGACCCCCTGCACATCTGCCCCACCGCTGTGACCCCCTGCACATCTGCCCCACCGCTGTGACCCCCTGCACATCTGCCCCACCAATGTTCCCCCTGCACATCTGCCCCACCGCTGTGACCCCCTGCACATCTGCCCCACCGCTGTGACCCCCTGCACATCTGCCCCACCGCTGTGACCCCCTGCACATCTGCCCCACCAATGTTCCCCCTGCACATCTGCCCCACCGCTGTGACCCCCTGCACATCTGCCCCACCGCTGTGACCCCCTGCACATCTGCCCCACCGCTGTGACCCCCTGCACATCTGCCCCACCAATGTTCCCCCTGCACATCTGCCCCACCGCTGTGACCCCCTGCACATCTGCCCCACCACTGTACCACCCTGCTCATCTGCCCCACCGCTGTACCACCCTGCTCATCTGCCCCACCAATGTTCCCCCTGCTCTTCTGTCTCACAGCTGAACCATCTTCTCATCTGTCCTAACACTGAACTTATCTGCTCATATACCCCACCACTGTAACCCCCTGCTCATGTGTTCCACTGATGTACCTCCTTTTTCCTCTGCCCCACCACTGAATGCCTCCCTGCTCATCTTTCCCACCACTGTAACCCCCTTCTCATTTGGACCAACACTGAACCCCCCTGCTTTTCTGTCCCACCGCTGAACCCCCTTCTCATCCCTCCAACCACTGTACCCCCTTGCTCATCTGTCCCACCAATGTACCCTCTTTTCTCATCTGCCCCACCACTGTACCTCCCTGCACATCTGCTCCACCACCATATCCCCATGCTCTTTTCTCTCACTACTGAATCACCCTCTCATCTGTCCTACCGCCTGCACATCTGTCTCACCTCTGTACCCCCTGCTCTCCTGCCCCACCACTGTAACCCCCTGCTCATCTGTCCCACTAGTACACCTCCTTTCACATCTGCCCCACTGCTCATCTGTCTCACTGCTGAACCCCCTTCTCACCTCTTCCACCACTGTACCTCCCTGCACATCTGCCCCACCGCTGTACAGTCTTCTCATCTATGATATGCAGAGTGGTGAAAGAAAGCAGAGATGAGACACATCTACCTGTCCTGGCACACTCATCCTGCTGATCCCTCTCTCACATCCAGCCCACGTGCTTGTATGGGATGTATGGGAAGTACAAGATGTATGGGAAGTACGGGAAGTACGAGAAGTACGAGAAGTACGAGATGTACGAGATGTACGAGATGTACGAGATGTACGGGAAGTACGAGATGTACGGGAAGTACGAGATGTACGGGAAGCACGAGATGTACGGGAAGCACGAGATGTACGGGAAGTATGGGAAGTCACAAACAAGCATCTAAAATGGATGCGCAATGAGCTCAGGTCAGGGGTATTTTCTGAAAGCAGTGGGCCTGTGTGATCATTAGATGGGCCCCCGCAGCCGAGAAAGAGTGGCGCTCGCTCTGCACCACAGAAAAGGTTGGGTGTGATATTTTCATTGCGCTGAATACTGGCTGTGGCTTAAAGGGACACAGAGTGCCAGGGTTCAGTAGGAAGTGACGCAAAGGTTCTTCAGGAATAATTTCAACAAAGTTCCCAGAAGCTCAACAGTAATTCCACAAACGGTCACCTGATTGTGGTTTTCTGAATCACAGTGAAATCTCTTCTTTCTGAGATTGGTAGTGGCAACCAAGTGAGTCCTCTTCCTCCAGATGGTGGGCGGGGCTAGCAGAACTGTGATTGGCTTTAGCAGTGGCCAATGACAGTCCTCCTCCTGGAAACAGGGACTGGGCCCCCTCCCCCCCCTCAGCAGAACTGCAACCAATCTCTTCCCCATCACAAAAGCTGACGATCGCAGCTACAGCAAAGTTAGAGAACCAATGTTTCCCATCTTTTACAATGTGTGAGGGCGCAGTGCCCCCACCTCAGTGCAGGGGCGGTGTGGGGAATTCTGAAATTGGAATGCATTATTGTCTCACTGACACTTCCCTGTGCTGCTCTGCTGATGGTGAGGGAGTCAAGTATCTGCAAAAGAGGTTTTGAGTGCACCAGTGCCTACCCCTGTTATAGCTTGACAAACATCTACATTGAACTTTTGTGATTACATATTAACGTTGCACAACAAAGTCCACTGCTGCTTTAAAAAGATTCTAATATCGCATGGACAGCAGCAAAGTGTCCAATATGTGGATATATAGAAGATCATATTCACTTTAAATCTGGCCATGCAGGAACTGAATTGGGGCAGTTTTCTACTAAATTGGTAGAGATTTGATCCGTGGGAGGCCCAGGCGGTATCACCTAAGCTTTGTACCATAGGAGGCCCAGGCAGTATCACCTAAGCTTGGATCCGTGGGAGGCCCTGGCGGTATCACCTAAGCTTTGATCCGTGGGAGGCCCAGGCGGTATCACCTAAGCTTTGATCCGTGGGAGGCCCAGGCGGTATCACCTAAGCTTTGATCCGTGGGAGGCCCAGGCGGTATCACCTAAGCTTTGATCCGTGGGAGGCCCAGGCGGTATCACCTAAGCTTTGATCCGTGGGAGGCCCAGGCGGTATCACCTAAGCTTTGATCCGTGGGAGGCCCAGGCGGTATCACCTAAGCTTTGATCCGTGGGAGGCCCAGGCGGTATCACCTAAGCTTTGATCCGTGGGAGGCCCAGGCGGTATCACCTAAGCTTTGATCCGTGGGAGGCCCAGGCGGTATCACCTAAGCTTTGATCCGTGGGAGGCCCAGGCGGTATCACCTAAGCTTTGATCCGTGGGAGGCCCAGGCGGTATCACCTAAGCTTTGATCCGTGGGAGGCCCAGGCGGTATCACCTAAGCTTTGATCCGTGGGAGGCCCAGGCGGTATCACCTAAGCTTTGATCCGTGGGAGGCCCAGGCGGTATCACCTAAGCTTTGATCCGTGGGAGGCCCAGGCGGTATCACCTAAGCTTTGATCCGTGGGAGGCCCAGGCGGTATCACCTAAGCTTTGATCCGTGGGAGGCCCAGGCGGTATCACCTAAGCTTTGATCCGTGGGAGGCCCAGGCGATATCACCTAAGCTTTGATCCGTGGGAGGCCCAGGCGGTATCACCTAAGCTTTGATCCGTGGGAGGCCCAGGCGGTATCACCTAAGCTTTGATCCGTGGGAGGCCCAGGCGGTATCACCTAAGCTTTGATCCGTGGGAGGCCCAGGCGGTATCACCTAAGCTTTGATCCGTGGGAGGCCCAGGCGGTATCACCTAAGCTTTGATCCGTGGGAGGCCCAGGCGGTATCACCTAAGCTTTGATCCGTGGGAGGCCCAGGCGGTATCACCTAAGCTTTGTACCATAGGAGGCCCAGGCGGTATCACCTAAGCTTTGATCCGTGGGAGGCCCAGGCGGTATCACCTAAGCTTTGATCTGTGGGAGGCCCAGGCGGTATCACCTAAGCTTTGATCCGTGGGAGGCCCAGGCGGTATCACCTAATCTTTGATCCGTTGGAGGCTCAGGCGGTATCACCTAAGCTTTGATCCGTGGGAGGCCCAGGCGGTATCACCTAAGCTTTGATCCGTGGGAGGCCCAGGCGGTATCACCTAAGCTTTGATCCGTGGGAGGCCGTGGTGATATCATCTAAGGTTTGATCTGTGGGAGGCCCTGGTGGTATCACCTATGTTTTGTACCATGGGAGGCCCTGGCGGTATCACCCAAGCTCTAACAGACTTCAATCTGAAGATCAAAAGGAACTAGGTCAGCCTTTTACAACCTTCTTACCATGTAGGAATCCTTGCAACAATATTCAGGTCTCCGGGAACCCCTGCTAATAATGATTTTATTGTGGTATGTAAAATCAAACCACACTGTGATTAATTTGAGGTGAACTCCTTACACTGGTGGTCATTAAAAGTGAAAACTTGCTCATACATTGCTGGTCCATGGGAAGAATGCCCCTTACATTGCTGGTCCATGGGAAGAATGCCCCTTACATTGCTGGTCCATGGGAAGAATGCCCCTTACATTGCTGGTCCATGGGAAGAATGCCCCTTACATTGCTGGTCCATGGGAAGAATGCCCCTTACATTGCTGGTCCATGGGAAGAATGCCCCTTACATTGCTGGTCCATGGGAAGAATGCCCCTTACAATGCTGGTCCATGGCAAGAATGCCCCTTACAATGCTGGTCCATGGCAAGAATGCCCCTTACAATGCTGGTCCATGGCAAGAATGCCCCTTACAATGCTGGTCCATGGCAAGAATGCCCCTTACAATGCTGGTCCATGGCAAGAATGCCCCTTACAATGCTGGTCCATGGCAAGAATGCCCCTTACAATGCTGGTCCATGGCAAGAATGCCCCTTACAATGCTGGTCCATGGCAAGAATGCCCCTTACAATGCTGGTCCATGGGAAGAATGCCCCTTACAATGCTGGTCCATGGGAAGAATGCCCCTTACAATGCTGGTCCATGGGAAGAATGCCCCTTACAATGCTGGTCCATGGGAAGAATGCCCCTTACAATGCTGGTCCATGGGAAGAATGCCCCTTACAATGCTGGTCCATGGGAAGAATGCCCCTTACAATGCTGGTCCATGGGAAGAATGCCCCTTACAATGCTGGTCCATGGGAAGAATGCCCCTTACAATGCTGGTCCATGGGAAGAATGCCCCTTACAATGCTGGTCCATGGGAAGAATGCCCCTTACAATGCTGGTCCATGGGAAGAATGCCCCTTACAATGCTGGTCCATGGGAAGAATGCCCCTTACAATGCTGGTCCATGGGAAGAATGCCCCTTACAATGCTGGTCCATGGGAAGAATGCCCCTTACAATGCTGGTCCATGGGAAGAATGCCCCTTACAATGCTGGTCCATGGGAAGAATGCCCCTTACAATGCTGGTCCATGGGAAGAATGCCCCTTACAATGCTGGTCCATGGGAAGAATGCCCCTTACAATGCTGGTCCATGGGAAGAATGCCCCTTACAATGCTGGTCCATGGGAAGAATGCCCCTTACAATGCTGGTCCATGGGAAGAATGCCCCTTACAATGCTGGTCCATGGGAAGAATGCCCCTTACAATGCTGGTCCATGGGAAGAATGCCCCTTACAATGCTGGTCCATGGGAAGAATGCCCCTTACAATGCTGGTCCATGGGAAGAATGCCCCTTACAATGCTGGTCCATGGGAAGAATGCCCCTTACAATGCTGGTCCATGGGAAGAATGCCCCTTACAATGCTGGTCCATGGGAAGAATGCCCCTTACAATGCTGGTCCATGGGAAGAATGCCCCTTACAATGCTGGTCCATGGCAAGAATGCCCCTTACAATGCTGGTCCATGGCAAGAATGCCCCTTACAATGCTGGTCCATGGGAAGAATGCCCCTTACAATGCTGGTCCATGGGAAGAATGCCCCTTACAATGCTGGTCCATGGGAAGAATGCCCCTTACAATGCTGGTCCATGGGAAGAATGCCCCTTACAATGCTGGTCCATGGGAAGAATGCCCCTTACAATGCTGGTCCATGGGAAGAGTGCCCCTTACAATGCTGGTCCATGGGAAGAATGCCCCTTACAATGCTGGTCCATGGCAAGAATGCCCCTTACAATGCTGGTCCATGGCAAGAATGCCCCTTACAATGCTGGTCCATGGCAAGAATGCCCCTTACATTGCTGGTCCATGGGACTCCATGGGGACTTTAATACACCACTACTCAAGGAACCCCTAGCAAAACTCTGGAGGAACCCTAGGGTTCCATGAAACCCTAGTTGAGAAAGGCTGCCTCAATTGTAAGTGGAAAAGTACTCCCTTACATTGCTGGTCACTGTAGGTGGGGGACAAATCTTCTACAACTCAAGAAACCCCTAGCGACCACTGGAGGAACCCTGGTTGATGGACGCACAGATGTCTATGCATATGTGGCCTGCGTTAGACGCAGTGACATTTTCCACAACGGAAGTAAACCTTTTCCTAGAGATCCTATTCTGCTAATAAGACACAAAGCAGCACATAAGCGCTCCATACCATGGAAATAGTAAATCATTAAAATTCTCCGATTGTGAAGAATGTAGCCAAAGGCGAGGAATCCACTTAGGATGGGTCAAACCTTTTCTAGGTAGCAGGTTATGAGAAACAAACAGAGCAAAAGGCATCAAGGACCTCTAACACTTTACAAGTTAATTTTGTACTACCCAGAACTAGCTAAACAAGATCACTTCATGACTTCCAACGTGAAAGCAGCAAGCCATTCATCCTAGGAACAAATCTGCACTTTCAACTATTGAACTGTAAACTATTCAGAGTCAATTCTGCTTTGAAGGAGACTTTGTGGCATTTATTGCCGGGGTCGGAATATCTCATACAGTATATAGAGACGCAGCCTCCTGCACCAAACCAGTCCAACCACTGTGCATGCATCTCACAAAACAGATATGGTGTATATAAAACAGAGAACAAAGATAACAAGAGATAACATTAAAGGGCTTGCAATCTACAATGTCACAATTTTCTCACCATAAATAGACCAACTACCCGATATCCAAATATCACATCTTCAGTTAAAGAACCGTAACTCTTGACAATCAAATTGGTTGTATCTGACAGGACCAAGTGGAAAGTGTGGAGAGCGTGGAGAGCGCGGAGAGCGCGGAGAGCGTGGAGAGCGTGGAATCCCCCGCCCCGACCTTGTGCAATCAGAGAACACGTTGCATTTCTTCAGAAAATGTAAAGCATGCCATGAATGGCGCCCGTGGCAGGCGACCGACCTGTTCACAATGCAGCAGGTCAGCTCCTCAGCTTAGAAAGTGGAAGCAAGTGGAGATCTCTCTAGGAAGAGTCTTCATGATTTCTAGCTTCTAGAGCACACATCAAAACACAGGGCCCCGGGCCGGCCTTGTCATGTGACTCTTACTCCCAGTTTTGCAGCTGGTAAGTGGCGAAACTTCATTCTGCCACCTCCGTCTCTCACCCTGCGCTCCCCGCTGTCACTTGTACACATAGAAGGTTTTTATGTGTACAAGGGACAGCTTTGCTCAGCGGCTCCCAGATCTAACAGATCCCTGAATGCACTCACAGCGAGGACAGATCTCCAGAACATGAGAGGAAGATCTCTCCACAAGGTGAGGCAGAGCTGCCAACACAGGGAGGTACTAGGAGTGGGCCAGGTAGGAGAGAGAGAGATGTACTGTGCACGGCACACTCCTAAACCCTGCGCACAGCGCGCGCTCTCCTAAACCCTGCGCGCGCTCTCCTAAACCCTGCACACAGCGCGCGCTCTCCTAAACCCTGCGCACACAGCGCGCTCTCCTAAACCCTGCGCACAGCGCGCGCTCTCCTAAACCCTGCGCGCGCTCTCCTAAACCCTGCGCACAGCGCGCGCACTCCTAAACCCTGCGCACACAGCGCGCACTCCTAAACCCTGCGCACACAGCGCGCACTCCTAAACCCTGCGCACACAGCGCGCACTCCTAAACCCTGCGCACACAGCGCGCACTCCTAAACCCTGCGCACACAGCGCGCACTCCTAAACCCTGCGCACACAGCGCGCACTCCTAAACCCTGCGCACACAGCGCGCACTCCTAAACCCTGCGCACACAGCGCGCACTCCTAAACCCTGCGCACACAGCGCGCACTCCTAAACCCTGCGCACACTCCTAAACCCTGCGCACACTCCTAAACCCTGCGCACACAGCGCGCACTCCTAAACCCTGCGCACACAGCGCGCACTCCTAAACCCTGCGCACACAGCGCGCACTCCTAAACCCTGCGCACACACTCTCCTAAACCCCTGCGCACACACTCTCCTAAACCCTGCGCGCACACTCGCCTAAACCCTGCGCACAGCGCGCACCCCTACGCCCTGCGCACACTCTCCTAGAAAAATGGGGGGCGGAGAGCTCAAATTACACACTGCAGAGCTCAGTGATGAGAGCGGATAAGAGCTCCCACACCAAACTGAGCATGTGCAGCTTGTCCCCTAGCTTCTGTTCTATCAGCAGATATATTGGGGACAGTGGAAGAAGGGGGGGGGGGAATCAAACAGCCTTTTTACACAATGCAGAGGGTTAACCCCTTAGGTTCCACAGTGAATATAACAAGCATGCTTTACTGCATATCCAGACTGATTTTACTGTTGTGGGTTTAGTAACACTTTAATACGGATTTGAAACAAAAAAATTTAAACCAAATTTGACTAATGTACGGCCAGCTTTCTTTTTCAGGGACTGCTTTTTGGGGACAAAAGATTTCAGTAACTGAATAGCATTAGGAGAGAATTGTAGGCGTCTCCCGTAGCAGCCATAGGAAGCACGCTATAGGTCATTAACCTCTGGTATTCCAGATAGTAGCTGTGCTATTCATTATGTCCAAGTCCCCGAACTCATTGAGCAGATAGACGCTGATAACGCACTACCCTAAATGATCTTTCTGTGTATATGTTTATATACATTCTCTAAAGGTTATCACTGCACATGCTAATTGGGGTTATTCTGTTAAAGAAGTAGAAGCTTTATACTTAGCATAGTATGTGTGTTCACTTTGCAAGGTCAGTGATGACAATCGCTTTAAAGCGGTTGTAAACCCCAGACATGAAATATGAACAAAGCATATCCCTCGGTGAGATCAGTACAAGGCCAATCAGCACCAGAGGATCAGGGGTCCTGCAGCCTCATAGGACAGTCAGAGCAGAATGAAAAAAAAACTCCTCCTACAAGTTTAACCAGACACTGATAGAAGTCACAAGACTGCTCTATACTACTGATGAGAAAAGGTATTTAGCAGTTTATATTTACTAAAAGAATTGCATTTCCATGTTCTGTGTACTGTGGGAGATCAGATATAGTGACTGCAAGCTCCTGGGTTTAGTAACACTTTAAGGTCACAGCAACTTTGAAAATGTGCCTGCACTACTTTGGCCTGACTTTTGATGCGACAAAGATCCATTGAGTGTAAAGTCACCCCAAAGTTGCACCCAAAGTCACTCCAAAGTTGCACCCAAAGTTGTGCGACTTTGGAGACGTGCTTTACTCTTATTGTGACTGTTAGGATATCCCCGATCCTAGAGGGCAGCAAGGCCTGAAAATGTATTCCTTGAACAATCGATCACCCGGACACCACACTTAGGCGCAAGAGTATTTTTTTGCTGCTATCAACTCTTCCATAAAGGGCAGATTTGTGGAGAACACGACTAATAGTTGTCCTGTGGACAGATTCTCCCACCTGAGCTGTGGATCTCTGCAGCTCCTCCAGAGTTACCATGGACCTCTTGGCTGCTTCTCTGATGAATGTTCTCCTTGCCCGGCCGGTCAGTTTAGGTGGACGGCCATGTCTTGGTAGGTTTGCAGTTGTGCCATACTCTTTCCATTTTTAGATGATGGATTGAACAGAGCTCCATGAGATGTTCAAAGCTTGGGAGATGCTTTATACTTCTCCACAACTTTATCCCTGACCTGTCTGGTGTGTTCCTTGGCCTTCATGATGCCGTTTGTTAACTAAGGTTCTCCAAAAAAACCCCGAGGGCTTCACAGAACAGCTGTATTTATACTGAGATTAAATGACACACAGGTGGACTCTATTTACTAATTAGGTGACTTCTGAAGGCAATCGGTTCTTATTGGTATTTATTTTAAAACCATTTATCATTTTCCTTCCACTTTGTGTTGATCTATCACATAAAATCCCAATAAAATACATTCACGTTTTTGGTTGTAACATAACATGTGGAAAATTCCAAGGGGTATGAATACTTTTTCAAGGTACGAGATATATAGATCTAGAGAGAGAGAGAGAGAGAGAGAGAGAGAGAGAGAGAAAGAGAGAGAGAGAGAGAGAGAGAGAGAGAGAGAGAGAGAGAGAGAGAGAGAGAGAGAGAGAGAGAGAGAGAGAGAGAGAGAGAGAGAGAGAGAGAGAGAGAGAGAGAGAGAGAGAGAGAGAGAGAGAGAGAGAGAGAATGTTATATATATTTTTTTATTTTATTTTTTTATTATTTATTTATTTTTTTCCTCTGGACACTGAAAATGTAAAACTTTTAAACCCAGAGCGGTCCTACTAAACTCAGCTGTCTGTATTCTGACAAGAGCAGAACTGGCCATGGTAGCCGATCGATCTCATCAAGTAGCTACAAGAGGGCATCAGAAGATGTGCTTCCAATTCCCAACTACACACTTAGCTGGTTTTGGCTCATAAGAGCAACAACTGCAATCACTGAACGCACCAGCGACTCAACTTCGAGGATTTATCCAGCCCTGAATAGGAGCTTTCTATAAACATGAAGGGAAGCAAAATTAGAGGCGTCGCCATAGTAACCAATCAGATTCCAGTGCAGGTCTGAAGACCAATTGGTCACAAGGTGCAACACCTCCACCTACATAGGTTGGAAAAAAAAGAAAATATATTTATATATATATTTATATCAAGTTCAACCAAAGAAAAACAAACTTGTTTCAAACCTGCAGAACCTCAGAAGCCTAAACCCACGGTGGATCCAGGAGAAGGCAATGAGCTCCAACAGGGAAAAAGTATTTCTTGAACCCCAAGGAAACTCCGATACTCCCTGGATCAATACTTCCTCTATCCTGATAAACGTGTGAAAACCCTTGCTAGATGTCAACAACTAAAATTAGATTCCCACTAGAAAATATGACGTACATTAGAGAAAGATTCCTTTTTCCCTTGTCAAGATGTTGCGGACAGACCAAAAGGGAAGGACAACAAACAGGAGTACAGAGCGTCCCCATAGGAGGATATGAAGAGGATCTCCTCCTCAGGGAGCAGGTGAAGGAAGTAGGCTCGCTGTCCCGGATGCCGATTGGAGCAGGTGAAGGAAGTAGGCTCGCTGTCCCAGAAGCTGATTGGAGCAGGTGAAGGAAGTAGGCTCGCTGTCCTGGAAGCCGAATGGGGCAGGTGGAGGAAGTAGGCTCGCTGTCCTGGAAGCCGAATGGGGAAGGTGGAGGAAGTAGGCTCGCTGTCCTGGAAGCCGAATGGGGCAGGTGGAGGAAGTAGGCTCGCTGTCCCGGAAGCTGATTGGAGCAGGTGAAGGACGTAGGCTCGCTGTCCTGGAAGCCGAATGGGGCAGGTGGAGGAAGTAGGCTCGCTGTCCCGGAAGCTGAATGAGGCAGGTTGGGGAAGTAGGCTCGCTGTCCTGGAAGCTGATTGGGGAAGGTGGAGAAAGTAGGCTCGCTGTCCTGGAAGCTGATTGGGGAAGGTGGAGGAAGTAGGCTCGCTGTCCTGGAAGCTGATTGGGGAAGGTGGAGGAAGTAGGCTCGCTGTCCTGGAAGCTGATTGGGGAAGGTGGAGGAAGTAGGCTCGCTGTCCTGGAAGCTGATTGGGGAAGGTGGAGGAAGTAGGCTCGCTGTCCTGGAAGCTGATTGGGGAAGGTGGAGGAAGTAGGCTCGCTGTCCTGGAAGCTGATTGGGGAAGGTGGAGGAAGTAGGCTCGCTGTCCTGGAAGCTGATTGGGGAAGGTGGAGGAAGTAGGCTCGCTGTCCTGGAAGCTGATTGGGGAAGGTGGAGGAAGTAGGCTCGCTGTCCTGGAAGCTGATTGGGGAAGGTGGAGGAAGTAGGCTTGCTGTCCTGGAAGCTGATTGGGGAATAAGATTTTATTGGGCTCGCCGACTATGAAAAGTAAAAAAGTTGGATGCTGACCTGACCAATCCAAATCCTCATAACCGGTAACCCCTTGACGTTCCTTTTAAAGCAAAACTAGACCCTCCTATCGGTTTTAGCCAAAGAAAGCTTCCATCTTGGTCTCTGATCTACAAATGCCATGGAGCTGCCCATGTGATCAGTTATGACTCCGCCCATTTGACGGTTTGGCTGAGAACACAACCAAGGTGACAGTTACATTCCCGCCACGTGACCTTTTTCATAACTGTTAAACTGATGGATTTCCTTCCACTTTAAATTGTAAGCAAAGCCAAACCAAGACTGCATGTCCCGTATTCTATCAATGTATCAGAACACTTCAATAAAAGGTAAAAAGAAAACAGCAAACAGTACAATGAATGAGAACATCATAAGACATCAGAGGGGCCGGGGGGGGTCAGCGAGCCACACAAATATCAGACCTGTGTCCACAACTCAACCTAATCACCCCAACAAGCCAACCACACCGCAACCTAATCACCCCACACCGCAACCTAATCACCCCCACAAGCCAACCACACCGCAACCTAATCACCCCACACCGCAACCTAATCACCCCACACCGCAACCACACCGCAACCTAATCCCCCCCACCAACCCAATCCCCCCACACCGCAACCCAATCCCCCCCACCAACCCAATCCCCCCACACCGCAACCCAATCACCCCCACCAACCCAATCCCCCCACACCGCAACCCAATCACCCCCACACCGCAACCCAATCACCCCCACACCGCAACCCAATCACCCCCACACCGCAACCCAATCACCCCCCCCCCACCAACCCAATCACCCCAAACCGCAACCCAATCCCCCCACCAACCCAATCCCCCCACACCGCAACCCAATCACCCCAACAACCTAACCACCGCAACCTAATCCCCCCCCCCACCAACCCAATCACCCCCACACCGCAACCCAATCACCCCAACCACACCGCAACCTAATCACCCCACACCGCAACCCAATCACCCCAACAACCTAACCACCGCAACCTAATCCCCCCCCCCCCCAACAACCCAATCCCCCCACACCGCAACCCAATCACCCCAACAACCTAACCACCGCAACCTAATCCCCCCCCCCCACCAACCCAATCACCCCACACCGCAATCTAATCCCCCCACCAACCCAATCCCCTCACCAACCCAATCCCCCCACACCGCAACCCAATCCCCCCACCAACCCAATCCCCCCACACCGCAACCCAATCCCCCCACACCGCAACCCAATCACCCCAACAACCTAACCACCGCAACCTAATCCCCCCCCCCCCCCCCCCCCAACAACCCAATCCCCCCCACCAACCCAATCACCCCAAACCGCAACCCAATCCCCCCACCAACCTAATCCCCCCCAACAACCCAATCCCCCCACCAACCCAATCACCCCAAACCGCAACCCAATCCCCCCCACCAGCCTAATCCCCCCAGGACACAATCTAATCTCCTCCTGACAGAACCTAATCTCCCAAGGCTACAACCTAATCCCCGCACAGTCCTGAGCGGAGTACGAGGGAAGGTCGGCACTCCAGCACACAGGACATCTACAATGCATTCTCCTTGGGGTTCCCTAGCAACGCTCCTAGCAACCATATTCCAGCTGTGACTTTTTCAGGACATGTGTGGAGATGGAAGAACACACCTGATTGGCTCCCCATTCACCCCTCATTCTGTATGAGGAAGGAGATTGTAAGCTCTTGGTACCAGAACTCGGCGCCCCCTGCAGGACGCTCACCATGACCCCCTCTCCCTTCCCCCACATGAGCTCCTCCTCCCAGAATCCCCCGCGGCAGGCGATGAGCGGAGCTCGGTGTCCCCCCCTCCTCCCCGGGGCCCCCCCTCCGCTCACCTCGGGAGTACAGAGACTTCGGGGACTCAAGGTCAAGGTCAGCGCTGAGCAGGGAGATGAAGTCGGAGGGCATGGCCGCCCGGGCCAGCGAAGGAGGTGCGAAGAGTCGCTTCGGTAAGTCCCGGTCCTTCTCTCCGGTCTGTTCACACTGACAGGAACCGACGGCACGCCCCCCTACTGCCAATCCACTGCGCAGGCGCGGGGCGGGGCCTGTCCGCTGACCGAGAACGATCCAGGCAGCGGGGCGGGGCTGATCGGCTTTGACGGGCAGGCGAAGGTTTCCAGGGGGGGCGGCGCTTCGGGCGCTAGCTCTGTGGCGACCGTAACTAAGGGGCGGGGCTAAGCGCTGACGGTCAACCTAAGCCGCCCTCCCGCCCGCTGAGCGTGACGGCCGTAGTGAGCGCATACGCGCTGACGTCCATCGTAGGCGGCTTTTAGCAATGACGGATAGGTGACGGCACCAATAGGGTTGCGTCCCAAGCAGGACGGAGGAAACTGATTGGCTGCCGCAGACCTGTGTGTTCTGAATGGCAGTTTGAGAAACAACAGGTGTCTGCCAGAGCAGGTGTGGGAAGGTTTAGAGTTGTCACCGCAATGTCATTCATTATCATTCATTGTGATTATGCTAGAAAATGACTCAGAACCCCCTAAATATTATATATGGTTTTTTTTTAGCAGCGACCCTAGGCAATAAAATGGCGGTTGTTGCAATATTTTTATTTGCACGGTATTTGCGCAGCAATTTTTCAAATGAGTTTGAAAAAAAAGTTCCATGCATTACATTTCTTCAGTGTTGTCACATGAAAAGATAGAAGAAAAGATTTACAAAAATGTGATTGAGGGGTGTACTCACTTTTGTGAGATACTGTATATATTTTTATCAGAGACCTTAGAGAATAAAATGGCAGTTGTTACAATTTTTTTTATGTCACACTGTATTTGCGCAGCAATTTTTTAAATGTAATTTAAAAAAAAAATACACTTTAAATAATTTTAATGCAAAACACACAATATATAGGCCCATTTTTTGGTAAATTATGAAAGATGATGTTACGTCAAGCAAATAAATACCTAACATGTCCCGCGTTACAATTGCGCACGCTAGTGGAATGGCGCCAAATTTCAGTACTTAAATAAACTCCATAGGCGACGCTTTCAATTTTTTTTCCAGGTGACCAGTTTAGAGTTACAGAGGAGGTCTAGTGCTAGTATCTTTGCTTTTGCTCTAACGTTCGTGGCGATACCTCACATGTGTGGTGCAAATGCCATTTACATATGCCGGCGCAACCTACAAAATGCGTTCGCTTCTGTGTGCAAGCACAAGGGGACAGAGGGGGGCGCTTTAACATTTTTTTTTCACTTACAACATATACATAGTATGCGTGTTCCTAAACGCATCAAACCCACTGTAAATTTGCATCAGTGTGAACCCGGGCTCAAGGTATGGCACTTGGTTCTAAATAATGATAGAAGTGACGTGTGACAGTAAACAATGGAGGCTGCTGCTCAATTTTTTGGGGGGGCAGCAAGCCTTGCCCCCTTATTACCGCCACCCGCCCCCCTCGCTCGGTCAATTGCCGCTTTGCACACCCAGCAGGCCGCCCGCCGGCCCTGCACTTACCCCATCCAGGTCGCAGTTTCGGTGGTTTCCCCCTTCATTTTCTCCCGAGTCCCGCCGATCGCTTCTCCTCCCGGCCAATCGGGTCTTGAGACTTCCAATCGGGTCTTGGGACTCCCGGCCAATCGGGTCTTGGGACTCCGGGCCAATCGGGTCTTGGGACTCCCGGCCAATCGGGTCTTGGGACTCCTGGCCAATCGGGTCTTGAGACTTCCAATCGGGTCTTGGGACTCCCGGCCAATCGGGTTTTGAGACTCCCGGCCAATCGGGTCTTGAGACTCCCGGCCAATTGGTCTTGAGACTTCCAATCGGATCTTAGGACCCCCGGCCAATCGGGTCATGGGACTCCCGGCCAATCGGTTTTTGAGACTTCCAATCGGGTCTTGGGACTCCCGGCCAATCGGGTTTTAGGACTCCCGGCCAATCGGGTTTTAGGACTCCCGGCCAATCGGGTTTTAGGACTCCCGGCCAATCGGGTCTTGGGACTCCCGGCCAATCGGGTCTTGGGACTCCCGGCCAATCAGGTCTTGGGACTCCCGGCCAATCGGGTCTTGGGACTTCCGGCCAATCAGGTCTTGGGACTCCTGGCCAATCGGGTCTTGAGACTCCCGGCCAATCGGGTCTTGGGACTCCCAGCTAATCGGGTCTTGGGACTCCCGACCAATTGGGTCTCAGACCCGCTTCCTGATTGGCCAGGAGGAGAAGCAGGAAGACATTAGCGAATATAAAATTCACTAATGTCACACACGTGGGTGGGCTCGGCATGCAGTGCCCTGCGCCCCAAGCCCACCCTTTTTGAAGCCAATTAGAGCCTCCGGCGCCGTTTACATCTGCCACTCCATAGAGGTGAATGGAGGGCCTGATTGGGTCAGACTGATTGTGTGAATGGGGCCGCGGTTTACCCCCCCCGAGGGTGCAGCCCAGTACAACTGTGGCTTTCCTGCGGGTTAGCTGCACTTTGCCATAGACTTTTATATCCTGCGGGTGTGGTGCACTTTCAGAAATTTCACCAAATCCGCAGGTAATAACAGAAGTCTATGGCACAGAGCAGGTAACCCGCAGGTGCAATACTCTGCACCTGTGGATCCGATTGAAATCAGCCCAGTAACCACTGCAGAACAGATATGCCCATATAAACACTGTGATTTTAGTAATAAACGTACCTTTAACCGCTTTCTGACCGCCCGCCGATTGACGGCGGCAGAATGGCACTCCTGCGCGAATCGCCGTACCTGTACGGCGGGCGCTTTAAGGTGTATAGGGCGCGCGTGCCTGCCGCGTGACATAGGAGCCCGTGCGCGTGCCTGGCGGCCGCAATGCCCGTCGGCTACCCGCGATTGCTCCTGAGAAACGGGGAACGGAGATCTGTCAATGTAAACAGACACATCTCCATTCTGTCAGGGGGGAGGAGAGCGATCTGTTGTTCCTACTGCTTAGGAACAACAATCAGCTTGCAGTGGGTGGAGCCGGCTAGTCCCTTCCCACAGCTCTGCTCTCTACAAAAGCTACCTACAGCACAGTGATAATGTCACTGCTATATTTACAAGGTAATATCTTGGTTTGCAAAGCAATTTGATGAACCCAAGGTGGATTTATATCGTTTATGGCTATTGAGAAATATATCTAAATTACATGTTTCTGTGCCCGGAGTTCAGCTTTAACAGCTTCTCGCCCCGACCTATAGCAAAAATGGCGGCCGGGTGGTGGTTCAGTTATCGGGCCGATGACCGATCCGAGTACCAGCTCGCCGACGGTACCATGTGACCTCCGTGACCAATCACAGCAGGTCACATGACAGTTGTAAACAATAGATGGACTCCTTTCATGCCACCCATTGAATACAACTGTGTTGCTAGCTGTGATTGGTCAGTGTGATCAGAAGGTACAGACTGGGCCAATCAGCCTATCTGCATAGCTCCCAACTGTCCCTGATTTTCAGGGACTGTCCCTGATTTGGTACAAAGTCCCTCTGTCCTTCTTTCCTTCTCATTTGTCTCTCATTTTGGTCTGATCTATAGAGTTGCATATAAAATGCACTTTTTATCCTTCAAAAAAGTGTTTCCCAGTGCTAAAAAAGGTTTAACAAATTTTTTTTTTTTGTAGAATTCTCCTTTAAGTGGGCGTGGCAGGGTGTGTGTCCTATGTCTACATACTTTTGACAATAGGTGCCCCTCATTCCCATCTCAAAAAGATGGGAGGTATGTATCTGCACCACGTGATTAGCACTGGCCAATCACAACTAATCAAAACAGACTGAATGAATGAATTTTCATTCAGTGAAATGCTTGCGTATAGCAATGTAATAATAATATGTAAAAAAAATAAATAAAAATCCTGATCACTTCCCCAGAGTAGTACAATGTTACTGTGGTAACATTATATTGCTCTGGTCACAGTTTATTAAAAAAAAAATATCATAAAAAAAAAAAGACCAAAAATTTAGCAGAAAAAAAGTAGAAAATTGAAAAAAAATTATATATATATATATTTTTTTTTAATATACTGTCACCAATCAGTGTCCCCGATTCCCGCCACACCCGTTATATGATAACGCTGTTCTGCACTAGTGACAGTGTATTCTTCCTTTTCCCAAAAATTCTGCCAAAAATACAACTTCAAAAAACTCGCCATGCCTCTTACTAAATACCTTGGACTGTCTACATTCCAAAAAGGGGTCATTTGGGGGGTATTTGTACTGTCCTGGCATTTTTGGGCCTCAAGAAATAAAATAAGCCGTCAGTACATCAGGACTGATGAATTTTCAGATATACCGTATATATTCCATAGTTTGTGGACTCTATAACTTTACTACAGACTAAATAATATACACTAATTTGGGTTATTCTCACCAAAGAATTGTAGCGGAATACATTTTGACGTAAATTTATCAAGAAAGATTTTTTTTTTTTTTACAGAAACAAAGAAAAACAATTTTTTTTTATTTATTTAGCAAAAAAAGTAAAAAAATCCCAGTGGTGATTAAATGCCACCAAAAGAAAGCTCTATTTGTGTAAACTAAATGATAAAAATGTGATCTGGGTACAGTCAGGGGCGTAACTACCACCATAGCGACCCATGCGGGCGCTATGGGGCCCGCAGCCGAGTGGGGCCCAGTGAGGATAAGAGCACCGCCGGCACAGTCTCCCAGCCAGGGGAAGAGAGAGGAAAGGAAGAGACGAGCTGTCCGTATCAGCAGAGAGCTGAATTGCCCGATGTAAGAGCTGTCATTAGAACTTCCAGTGTTCCCGGGGCTCACGTCACATAGCTCCACCTTTTTGGCCCAGGGCCTTTGATAGACAGAACGCCGATCCAATGCGGGACATGTGACGTCATCAAAGGCGTCGGGCCAAGAGGTGGGGCTATGTGACGATGAGCCCCGGGAAGACAGGAAATTCAAATGAAAGCTATTACAGCGGGCAATCCCGCTCTCTGCTGATCCGGGTGGCTTGCCTCTTCCTCTGCATAGGTGGAGCTGTATGGGGCACAGGCAGACCAGGCTGTATTGGGCACAGGTCACGCTGTATGGGGCACAGGTCACACTGTATTGGGCACAGGTCACGCTGTATTGGGTACAGGTCACACTGTATGGGGCACAGGTCACACTGTATGGGGCACAGGTCACACTGTATTGGGCACAGGTCACACTGTATTGGGCACAGGTCACACTGTATTGGGTACAGGTCACACTGTATGGGGCACAGGTCACGCTGTATGGGGCACAGGTCACACTGTATTGGGTACAGGTCACACTGTATGGGGCACAGGTCACGCTGTATGGGGCACAGGTCACGCTGTATGGGGCACAGGTCACACTGTATTGGGCACAGGTCACGCTGTATTGGGCACAGGTCACACTGTATTGGGTACAGGTCACACTGTATGGGGCACAGGTCACGCTGTATGGGGCACAGGTCACACTGTATTGGGTACAGGTCACGCTGTATTGGGTACAGGTCACACTGTATGGGGCACAGGTCACGCTGTATGGGGCACAGGTCACGCTGTATGGGGCACAGGTCACACTGTATTGGGCACAGGTCACGCTGTATTGGGTACAGGTCACACTGTATGGGGCACAGGTCATGCTGCATTAGGCACAGGTCACGCTGTATGTGGCACAGGTCACGCTGCATTGACAATAGGGCAGCTGTGGGGGGGGGGCTGTTTGCAGGGGGGCCCCATACAACATTTTGCTATGGGGCCCTGCTATTTCTAGTTACACCCCTGGGTACAGTGTTGCATGACCGCGCAATTGGCATTGACATTGCGACAGCGCTGAAAGCTGAAGATTGGCCTGGGCAGGAAGGGGGTAAAAGTGCTCCATATTGAAGGAGTTGAGTTATTATTGTCATTATCCAGCTGTCTATGTCCATCCAGGAGCAGTACTGCAGTCACCTCCCATTTATCTACAGACAAGCAGAGACCTCAGAGCTGATGCCAGCATTCAGGTAAAATGTAATAAGCTCGTCCTTTCACTTGTGGCATTTATAATTCAGGCGCCTGTTGCATCAGATGCAAATTTAATGAATCTTCACAAGCCTGGAAGTGATACGCTGTCAGCCGTCTTCTCACAATCCGCTCGCTAGGCAGAAGTTTTTACTTAGGGTGGAGTACTTATTCTCTGCTGCTACAGCCCATGGAGGGCCCTTGCCCTCTAATTTAAAGGCATACTCCACCTTTCATGCCATTTGGGGTCGATTTACTGAAACTGGAGCACTCAGAATCTGGAGCAGCTGTGCATGGGTAGCCAATCAGCTTCTAACTTCGGCTTGTTCAATTTGAAATAGCACAGCAACAGTTCACAACAAACCGGATGGAAGGGATGCCCAACCGGGTGAACTGAGGGTTCCCAGTAATGTGAGGACAGCAGAATTGACAGCGTCTGTAGTAAAGAAATCAGAGTGCCACCAGGCCATCTCGTGCCCAAATGGGATGATGTCCAAGGAAGTTGCGACCCTATGCTTTCCCTTACCGCTAGTACTGTCCCTAACAGGCGAGGGCACTTGTCCCTTCTCTACCATCTAACAAATGCCTGCCAAACCTGGGAGCCTGGGCCTTAAATAGGCTCAGCCTGACCCAAGATGGCCGCTAGAGTCACATGGGGCGGAAACATCCAATAGGATAGCTTCCCCAATGACCCAGCAAACCATAGAGGAACCCTGTTCTTCTTAAGGCGGAGCTCCAGCTCCCCACCCCACCAAAAAAATGAAAAGTCAGCAGCTACAAAAACTGTAGCTGCTGACTTTTACTATTGGGGTACTTACCTGTCCAGGGATCCCGCGCGGTGTCCTCACCCAAGTCGATTCTTGAATCAGCTCTCGGGTGCTGGTGCCGCCATCTTGGGTAAAGGAAACCGGCAGTGAAGCCTTGAGGCTTCACAGCCGGCTTTCTACTGCGCACGCGCGAATCGAGCTGTGCTTTATTAATGGGCCGGCTGCGGCGAGGGCCGAACTTCTGGCTGAGTTTGCCGCAGTGAACTCAGTGGAAGCGGTACCAAATACTGTAGCTGCTGACTTATAATTTGAGGGCACCTTCCTGTCCAAGGATCCTGCGGTGTCCTCACCCAACCTGATTCTTGAATTGGCTCTCGGGTACCGCCTTGCAGCTCTACTGCCGGCTTCCTACTGCGCATGCGCAAATCATGCTGCGCTTTCTCAATGGGCTGGCTGCAGCCGGCTGAGTTTGCAGCGGCTGAGCAGCGTGACAAACTTCCGGCTGAGCAGTGTGGCGATCGCGGTCGTGCCATGTTCCTAGGACACGGCATGACCCCGGTCTCGGTAAAGAGCAGATAACCAATCACAGCCAGTCACATGTAAACAGAGAAGTACCATTTATTGGCTCTCCCTGACAGAGAGCGAGGCGAGGAGAGCCGATCAGCGGCATCTCCTCGCAAGGGAGACCAGGACAGGTAATCAGTGCCCTATCAGTGCAACCCCAGCAGTGCCCATCAGTGACCCCAGTCGGTGCCAAACATTGTTGCCTTTCAGTGCCCATCAGTGCCTGCTCATCAATGTTGCCCATCAGTGCCACCCATCCATGCCGCCTATCATTGCCCATAAGTGCTGCTTATCAGTGCCGCCTATCAGTGTCACCTACCAGTGCTCATCAGTGCCGCATATCAGTGCCACCTAACAGTGCCTACCAGTGCCACCTCATCAATACCCATCGGTGCTTGCTCATCAGTGCCGCCCATCAGTGCCACCCATCCATGTCGCCTATCATTGCCCATAAGTGCTGCTTATCAGTGCCGCCTATCAGTGCCCATCAGTGTCGCCTACCAGTGCTCATCAGTGCCGCATATCAGTGCCACCTAACAGTGCCTACCAGTGCCACCTCATCAATACCCATCGGTGCCTGCTCATCAGCGCCGCCCATCAGTGCCACCCATCCATGCCGTCTATCATTGCCCATAAATGCTGCTTATCAGTGCCGCCTATAAGTGCCTATCAGTGCCGCCTACCAGTGCTCATCAATGCCGCATATCAATGCCACCTAACAGTGCCTACCAGTGCCAGCTCATCAATACCCATCGGTGCCTGCTCATCAGTGTCACCCATTAGTGCCACCCATCCATGCCGTCTATCATTGCCCATAAAAGCTGCTTATCAGTGCCGCCTATCAGTGCCACCTACCAGTGCTCATCAGTGCTACATATCAGTGCCACCTAACAGTGCCTACCAGTGCCACCTCATCAGTGCCCATCAGTGCCTGCTCACCAGAGCCGCCCATCAGTGCCACCCATCCATGCCGTCTATCATTGCCCATAAGTGCTGCTTATCAGTGCCACCTACCAGTGCTCATCAGTGCCGCATATCAGTGCCACCTAACAGTGCCCACCAGTGCCGCCTCATCAGTGCCCATAAGTGCCGCCTCATCAGCGCACATCAGTGAAGGAGAAAAATTACTTACTTACAAAATTTACTGATAGAAACTTTTTTCAAAAAATAAAAAACCCAGCGGCGATCAAATACCACCAAAAGAAAGCTCTGTTTGTGGGAAGAGAATGGTACAAATTTAGTTTGGGTACAGTGTTGCATGACCGCGCAATTGTCATTCAAAGCGTGAGAGCGCTGAAAGCTGAAAACCGGCCTGGGCAGGAAGGGAGGTAAAAGTGCCCCGTAGGCAAGTGGTTAAAGATCTCATTAGTGTTACGTTTCTACTGGGAAGACAACAGCAGTTTCAAATACGAGTCTTGTCAAGATTGACGGTAACGGTACGTCATCAGTGGCCTGGTGTGAAGGACTACCAACCTCTACATTACTGAATGAAACCAAAGGGGCAGAGCCACCAGGCGAGCCCTCACTCTCTGGGCTGCATCGATTTGACTAATTGACTATTTGACTAATTGTTGATAATTATCGAGCACTTACCTAATAATATCAACCAGTCCATCCAGTTTTCCGATCCTGTAAACAAATGTCATTGCCCTGGCAGAGACCTCATATGACCGTCACAGTCAAAGATCTCCACAGAAGCAGACAACAACCACAGTTATCGTTTGACCCTCATTTAGATGGACAGCCTTTCTTTGGAACCCAGTCCCACTCAACAACCGTCCCGCTTCTAAAGCCTCGTACACGCGATTTTCCGCAGACAAAGCCTCGGACTTTTGTCCTGAAGGGCGTTGGCCCAAAACTTGTCTTGCATACACACGGCACACAATTGTCGGCCAACAAACACGAACGTAGTGACGTACTAGACGTACTACGAGCTGAAAAAGAGGATGTTCAATTGTCAGACGCCAACCTTTGGGCTCCTTCTGCTAATTTCATGTTAGTAGAAGTTTGGTGAGTGTTGATTCGCACTTTTCATTTCACGCTTTTCGTTTTGCGCTTTTCAGTTCGTCAACCAGACACGTTGCGGAATCGGAGGAGATAACGTGTTACTTATTATTGGCCTTGGAGTTTTTGCTTTGACCCAAGTCCAGTCCAGGAACAGGAGGAGTTCTTGGACCAAAAATTGGTTGCTTTCTTAATCGTGACCAATTCTGTCATATGCCTTTGCTGCGGGAGCTCCAGGAGAATAATCCAGATGATTTTCGGAATTATCTCCGGATGACGGACCCCTGCTTTCACCAACTCTTGGCATTGTAGAAACCCTATATTAAGAAGCAGGACACATGCATGAGGCTTTTATTTTATTTTTTGGTTGAATAATAATGATTTGATTAGTTATATTTTCTATATTTTTAGATGCATAGAATGCACTTTTTGGTTAAGTTCTATTGGCAGATAGCATGTCTAATTTTATTTGTTTTCTTTTTTTAATGCACAATAAAAAAATTGTGTAGAATAATACTTGGCTGTGTGTTTTACTTCAAATGACAGTTTGGGAGTCGGCAGTTACATTTTAAAAAAATACAATGTAAAATTAACAAGGGACACCAACATAGTTGTATCTTTGATCTTAAAAACTACAGGATAATGGTGTTGTGGTAACATGCCAAAAAAAAAAAAAAAAGCATAATAATATTATTCTTGATATCACTAGAAAAAAAAATCCTTTGAAAATTAGTTTGCCATAACTCCATCAGTATCACCAGCAAAGCAGCTTCATTATTATCCCATTATAGAAGGAGAGAATTGTGCGCTGCATTTCCAGATTTCATAATTTGCCGCGTCACGAATGTTAATTCTCCATTACGAACGCTAGTTTACAAGACCGACCGCTTCCGGCTCATCCTTGCTTCCGAGCATGCGTGTTTTGTACTTTGGACTTTTGTCCGACGAACTTGTGTAGACACGCTCGGAAAATCCGAAATTTTTCCGCGGAAAATTTGAAAACCTGCTAATCCAACATTTGTCCGTGGAAAATCCGACAACAATTGTCCGATGGAGCGTACACACGGTCGAATTTTCCACCTACAGCCTGTCGTCACACAATTCCCATCGGAAAATCCGATTGTGTGTATAAGGCTTAAGTCAGAAGCATAGATCCCTATAAACAGGTTACGTAACTAAAATGGTGTACTTATCTAGATTTAAATTGCTATACAGTGGAACCTTGGTTTACGAGTAACGCGGTTAACAAGCATTTTGAAAGACGAGCACCTTTTTTTTTTTTTAATTCTGACTCAGTTTGCGAGTGTTGTCTCGTAAAACGAGCAAAATTTAAGCTAATGGGCGGTGCAGTACCGCATTTGGCCAGAGGTGGAGGGGCATCAGGGACACTCGGAATGGTACGGAGCCGTTCGGAAATACTCGGAATGACTCGGAAACACTCCGTTCCCGAGTTTTTATGAGGCTTTCCGAGCTGTCCCCGAGTATTTCCGAGGCTCTCCGGCGCCCCCCACCTCCTCTGGCCACATGCGGTATTGCATGTAATAGAAGTCAGTGCGGAACGAATTATCTTCGTTTCCATTGACTTCTATGGGGAAACTCGCTTTGATATGCGAGTGATTTGGATTACAAGCATTCTCCTGGAACGGATTTTGCTCGTAATCCAAGGTTCCACTGTATTTGAAGTTATCATAGAGGAAGAGTTATAATGTTGCCTCCAGAAGCTGGTCAGATGCTTGTACTTACTTCCAATTTCCAACTCCAAACCCAACAAAAAGCATCCTGTACAACTGGATGCACTTCTTCACTGAAGCAAAGCTGTGTGGCAAGTCCACCACGGCACGGTTTTAACCCGCCTGCTGACCGCTCAGAGTAAATATACCGGGAGTAGGCAGCAGGTACAGACGCAGTCACCTACATGTACGTGACCGTATATATGCGCGCCCCCTGCCAACCCGTGCTGTGATTGGACATAGCAGGAGTTTGGCAGCAGACCTCAGTCAATGATTTCAGCTGATCGGCTGTGTCCAATCACAAACACACACAACTCTGTGTACATACCGTGTTTCCCCCGAAAATAAGCCCGGGTCTTATATTAATTTTGGCAACCAAAAACAGACTAGGGCTTATTTTCGGGGTAGGGCTTGCCATTTAATCCCCAGTGTGAACAGATTAAAAGTGCTTGCAAACTACTAGAATCCTCGCTACAGCAGTAGAATACAATGCAAAAGGTATGTGCCTCTGCAATCCAACCATGTCACATACTTTCCCATAGCGCCACTCCGCACTTCCGTGACCCGCCTGATCGATCTTCCCCGGCACGAGCACTGCAGAGGGAGGGGGGGGGCCGAGATCCCCCCACTGACAGCTGGCAGAAGAGAAGAGCGGAGGTGGTCAGCTGAGTGCAGCTCGGCGCTTCCATGACCCACCTGAGCTCTCTTACCCGCTCCGAGCTTTGCAGACAGCTGGGAGGGGAGGAGGAGAGCAACTGGAGGTCAGCTGAGTGCCGAGCGGCGCTACAAGAAGGCATTTTACTCAACTACACTACAGAAACACACACCCTCCACACATAATACTTTAACAGAGAGGACTCCAGCTGTCCACAACAACCCTAAACTAGGGCTTATTGTTGGGGTAGGGCTTACAGTGCCTTGCAAAAGTATTCACCCCCTTGGCTTTTTACTTATTTTGTTACATTACAGCCTTTAGTTCAATGTTTTTTTAATCTGAATTATATGTGATGGATCAGAACACAATAGTCTAAGTTGGTGAAGTGAAATTAGAAAAATATATACATAAAACTATTTTTCAGAAATAAAAAACTGATTATTGGCATGTGCGGATGTATTCACCCCCTTTGTTTTGAAGCCCATTAAAAAAAAGCTCTTCCAATTACCTTCAGAAGTCCCATAATTAATGAAATGATGTCCACCTGTGTGCAATCTAAGTGTCACGTGACCTGTCATTACATAGACGCACCTTTGTGAAAGGCCCCAGAGGCTGCAACACCTAAGCAAGAGTCACCACTAACCAAACACTGCCATGAAGACCAAGGAACTCTCCAAACAAGTAAGGGACAATGTTGTTGAGAAGTACAAGTCAGGGTTAGGTTATAAAAAAATATCCAAATCTTTGATGATCCCTAGGAGCACCATCAAATCTATCATAACCAAATGGAAAGAACATGGCACAACAGCAAACCTGCCAAGAGACGGGTGCACACCAAAACTCACGGACCGGGCAAGGAGGGCATTAATCAGAGAGGAGCACAGAGACCTAAGGTAACCCTGGAGGAGCTGCAGAGTTCCACAGCAGAGACTGGAGTATCTGTACATAGGACGACAATAAGCCGTACGCTCCACAGAGTTGGGCTTTATGGCAGAGTGACCAGAGGAAAGCCATTACCTTCAGCAAAAAACAAAATGGGACGTTTTGAGTTTGTGAAAAGGCATGTGGGAGACTCCCAAAATGTATGGAGGAAGGTGCTCTGGTCTGATGAGACTAAAATTGAAATTTTTGGCCATCAAAGAAAACGCTATGTCTGGCGCAAACCCAACACATCACATCACCCAAAGAACACCATCCCCACTGTGAAACATGGTGGTGGCAGCATCATGGTGTGGGGATGTTTTTCAGCAGTCGGGACTGGGAAACTGGTCAGAGTTGAGTGAAAATGGATTGTGCTAAATACAGGGATATTCTTCAGCAAAACCTGTACCACTCTGTGTGTGATTTGAGGCTAGGACGGAGGTTCACCTTCCAGCAGGACAATGACCCCAAACACACTGCTAAAGCAACACTTGAGTGGTTTAAGGGGAAACATGTAAATGTGTTGGAATGGCCTAGTCAAAGCCCAGACCTCAATCCAATAGAAAATCTGTGGTCAGACTTAAAGATTGCTGTTCACATGCGCAAACCATCCAACTTGAAGGACCTGCAGCAGTTTTGCAAGGAGGAATGGGCAAAAATCCCAGTGGTAAGATGTGGCAAGCTCATAGAGACTTATCCAAAGCGACTTGGAGCTGTGATAGCCGCAAAAGGTGGCTCTACAAAGTATTGACTTTAGGGGGGTGAATAGTTATGCACATTGACTTTTTCGGTTATTTTGTCCTATTTGTTGTTTGCTTCATAATAGAAAAAAAAAAATCTTCAAAGTTGTGAACATGTTCTGTAAATTAAATGATGCAAATCCTCAAACAATCCATGGTAATTCCAGGTTGTGAGCCAACAAAACACGAAAAATGCCAGGGGGGAGGGGGGGGGGGGGTGAATACTTTTGCAAGGCACTGTATATTGCAGCCCTCCTGGAAAATCAGGGTAGGTCTTACTTTTGGGGAAACACGGTAGGAACAGCTACCTGGCCATTTCTTCTCCCTGAAAAGCAGGGAGAAATAACAGCCAGATTAGTAAGTAAAAGTGGCACACATTACACACATTACACTTGCTAGGCACACAGGTAACCCCTTGATTGCCCCTAGATGTTAACCCCCTTCCCAGCCAGTGTCATCAGTACATTGTACAGTATTAGCACTGATTACAGTATTAGTGTCACTAGCAATGTCAGTTAGTGACCTTCCCAGCCAGTTTCTGTTAGCGCCAGGTTGTCCGCCACACTATCACAGTCACACTATAGTTTCTCATCACCGCCATTACAGCATCAGGTCTAAACCTGCATAAGTTACAGTATACAGGGATATACAATGTAATACTGACATATAATCACACACATAGGTTGGACTTGATGGACTTGTGTCTTTTATCAACCTCACCTACTATGTAACTATGTAATAGAAAAAAAAATGTAATAGATTATGAGAAAAATAGAAAGAATATAGCCATCTTCCGAAATTGGAATTTCGAAAAGAATAGACTATGTAAAAAAAAAAACGGAATTGAATACAATAGAATAGACTAGAGAAAAACAGAACAGAATGGAATGGAAAACAGAAGAATAGAATAAAATAGAATAGAAAAGAACAGAACTGAATAGAAAAGAATAGACTAGAAAATAAAGGAATTGAATAGAATAGAAAAAAATAGAATAGTTTAGAATAGAATAAAATAGAAAGAATATAGCAGTTTTCCAACATTTTAATTTTCGAATAGAATAAAACAGAATAGAAAATAATAGAAAAAAACCAAACAGAATAGAAAAAAAAAAAAAGAATTGAATAAAATAGAAAATAATGGAATAGAATAGAGAATAATAGAATAGAAAATAATAAAATAGAAAAGAGTAGAATAGACACTTGATCAATAGAACAGTTGATCCAGTAAAAATCCGATTGCCTCTCAGGGGGACCAGGAAGGAATTTTTTCAACCGCTGGAGCAAACTGGATCATACTTTGCTGGGGTTTTTTGCCTTCCTCTGGATCAACTGTGGGTGAAGGATTGTGTATATGGGATTGTTTTTTTTTTTCTGGTTCAACTGGATGGACTTGTGTCTTATTGCAACCTGACTTAACTATGTAACAATAAAAGAATAAAATAAACTAAAAAAAAAAAAAAATAGAATAGATTAGAATAAAACAGAAAGAATATAACCGTCTTCCAAAATTAGAATTTGGAATAGAATAGAACCAGCTATTCTTCACAATAAATTCGGATCGATTCGATATTTTCAATTCAAATTCGATTCAATCATCGAATCCATTGGAAAAGTTTGAATTTGTCTGAAAATCAATGAGTTAAACTAAACTAAACGCAATTTTGTTATGAATGCAACGAAAACAAAATTAGTAACTTAATCGATCTGCAACAAAACACTTTTTTTTTCATTCTGCGCACGTCTAGTTTCATCTGCCAGCCTTTCCGGGCACAGTGGTGCAGGAGGGCCGCTGGAAATGCCTACATTTTCAAATAAGCTGGCCTTCACAAATGCATCCAATTTTTTTAAAAAAATCGTTCGGCATATACTATTAGCACCCGGATGGGTTATGCAGCCAGCAGAGGGAACAATCCATGCTTTCTCAGTGTCACTGCATTGATTGCATGAAAACACACAACATACACCTATCAGGTGACAATTGTCTAAGACAGCACCCGTTCGGCAGATATAAACCACCGCCGGTCAAGCAAACCACTCACGCAGGTTCATAGAGAACAATGCTGTGCATTGCTGGCAATGTGAATCCAACCTGTCACCCTCAAGTCTCACACAGAATATGTAGGCTTTGCTGTTTGGTTTTAGTGGACAAGGAAGTGGGAGAAAGTTGAATCAGAGAATGAAACCATCAACAATCCATAGTGCTCTATGAACATCTCCAACAAGGCTTTTATTTGTGGACTGATTGTATTAGACTGTCAGTTTTCTACCCATTAGATGAGGTTACATTGAGTAGCTAGATACCCATAGTTGCCAACAGTCCCGATTTTCCCGGGACAATCCCGATTTTGGGACCCTCGTCCCGATCGGAGGCCGTCCCAATTCAGGATTTTGCCTTTGTCCAGGGAAATCAGGAATGTTTTTGGCTCTGCAGCAGTTCTGGCTCCAACAAAATGGCCGCAAGATCTCTTTCCCCTTGTGTTCAGTGGAGAGGGGAGGGGGCTCAATCTGTGCAGCCAATGAATTGGCTTCTCTCTTCACAATAATCCTGCACACAGAAGCCGGGGTTAGCTGCATGGATTGGCCCCTCCCCTCTCCACTGAACACGAGGAATGAGAGGAGACACATGGAGCTGCAGCCAACCCTCCGTCTCGTCTGTGGAGTAGGTTGGAGCTTGTGACAGAACACACCGATCTGTAAGAGGCACTTCGCTGGGGAAACCTGATGTAAGAGGCACTCCGCTGGGGACACCTGATCTAAGAGGCACTCTGCTGGGGACAGCTGATCTAAGAGGCACTCCGCTGGGGACACCTGATCTAAGAGGCACTCCGCTGGGGACACCTGATGTAAGAGGTACTGTACTGGGGACACCTGATGTAAGGAGGCCCTCCGCTGGGGACACCCGATGTAAGGAGGGACTGCACTGGGGACACTTGATGTAAGGAGGCACTCCACTGGGGATACCTGATGTAAGGAGGGACTCTGCTGGGAATGCCTGATGCGAGGAGGGACTCTACTGGGAATGCCTGATGTAAGGAGGCACTCCACTGGGGACACATGATGTAAGGAGACACTCTTCTGGGACTCAAGCCACACACCCTTTAAGCCACGCCCACTATTTTGTTGAAACCACGCCCGTTTTTTCGCAGCTGCGTGCACATCTTTCTTCCCCCTCTACACCACACCTTAAAAAGCATGCCCCGCCCCCTAATTATAATAAGACCCCGCCCACAGAAAAAAAGTGTCCCTATACATTCTTTTACAATGTTGGCAATTATGGATACCCAACAGAATATTTGCCCAAAAGTCTTGGGTATAATCAAGATTCTTTTGGGCAAATGTGAGACGAGCCTTTGTGTTCTTTTTGTCAGCAGTGGCTTTGGTCTTGGAACTCTCCCATGGACGCTATTTTTGTCCAGGCTGATGTGGCTGCACTGATGGCCACTGATAAACCAGCACTGATGGGCACTAATGAGGTAGCACTGGTGGGCACTGATAGGTGGCACTGATGGGTGGCACTGAAGGGCACTGATAGGTGGCCCTGAAGGGCACTGAAAGGTGGCACTGATAGGCACTGGTAGGTGACACTGATAGGCAGCACTGATGATGAGGCACTAATGGGCAGCACTGATCGGCACTGATAGGTGGCACTGGTGGGCATTGATAGGTGGCACTGGTGGGCATTGATAGGTAGCACTGGTGGGCACTGGTAGGCGGCACTGGTGGGCACTGATGAGGTGACACTGGTGGGCACTGATAGGTGGCACAGAAGGGCACTGATAGGTGGCACTGAAGGGCACTGATAGGTGGCACTGAAGGGCACTGATAGGTGCCACTGATAGGCACTGGTAGGTGACACTGATAGGCAGCACTGATGATAAGGCACTAATGGGCAGCACTGATCGGCACTGATAGGTGGCACTGGTGGGCACTGATAGGTAGCACTGGTGGGCACTGGTAGGCTGCACTGGTGGGCACTGATAGGTGGCACTGATGGGTGGCACTGAAGGGCACTGATAGGCACTAGTAGGTGACACTGATAGGCAGCACTGATGATGAGGCGCTAATGGGCAGCACTGATAAGTGGCACTGGTGGGCACTGATGAGGTGGCACTGTTGGGCATTGATAGGTGGCACTGGTGGGCATTGATAGGTAGCACTGGTGGGCACTGGTAGGCGGCACTGGTGGGCACTGATGAGGTGACACTGGTGGGCACTGATAGGTGGCACAGAAGGGCACTGATAGGTGGCACTGAAGGGCACTGATGGGTGGCACTGAAGGGCACTGATAGGTGGCACTGATAGGCACTGGTAGGTGACACTGATAGGCAGCACTGATGATGAGGCACTAATGGGCAGCACTGATTGGCACTGATAGGTGGCACTGGTGGGCATTGATAGGTGGCAATGGTGGGCATTGATAGGTAGCACTGGTGGGCACTGGTAGGCGACACTGGTGGGCACTGATAGGCAGCACTGTTTTGCACTGGTAGGTGGCACTGGTGAGCACAGATGAGGTGGCAGTGACTCTCTGTGTAAGGGGCCGATGTCCCTCTGACAGAAGCCAGCGAACGTTTTTTTTTTCTCCTTACGCTGTCAGGAGGAGAAAAAATATCAGCCTACTCCTCTGTTTATATCACGTAATCAGCTGTCATTGGCTGTTATTGGCTGTCATACTCCGATCTGTGATCAGCCGGGTCTCGTAGACTCGCTCCTCACAGAGAGTACCACATGCCCCGTAGGGGGGGGGGGGGCACGCAGGCAGTTCATGCATGGGAAGACGTACATGGACATCCCCCCCCCCCCCCTGGCAACCCAGTGAAGCTGCGGCAGCTGGTCGGAAACTGACTAAAGCTAAACTCCACTTTAAAAAACTTTCTTTTAAATATACCACAAAAGATAAAAAACACTCTTATGCACCAAATACCTTTGAAAACACAGATATTACATTGTAAAAGTATCAGTAAACAAGGCAGACCGCCGTTCTGTGAGAGGGGAAGATGGAGATCTTGTGTTCCAGCTAAGCAGAAACACGGATCTCTGTCTTCCCCCCAGTCAAAGCACCTCCCCCACACAGTTAGAAAGGACTCCCTAGGCACAAAGTTAACCCTTTGATCACCCCTGATGTTAACCACTTCCCAGCCAGTGCCATTAGTACAGTGACAGTGCATTTTGTTTTAGCACTGATCACTGTATTGGTGTCACTGGTCGGTCCCCAAAAAGTGTCACCTAGGGGTTGATTTACTAAAGGCAAATAGACTGTGCACTCTGCAAGTGCAGTTGCTCCAGAGCTTAGTAAATGAAGTAATGCTTCACTTTGCAAAGAGTACCCAATCACATGCAAGGAAAAAAAAAAAAAAAAAAAAAACACATTTTTGCTTGCACATGATTGGATGATGGAAGTCAGCAGAGCTTTTGCTAATTTACTGAGCTCTGGAGCAACTGCTCTTTCAGAGGGCAACTGTGCTTTGAGAAGTGCACAGTCTATTTGCCTTTAGTAAATCAACCCTTTAGTGTCAGATTTGTCCGCCGCAATGTCGCAGTCCCGCTAAAAACGCTGACTGCCGCCATAGTAAAAAAAAAAAATAAATCTATCCCATAGTTTGTAGACGTTATAACTTTTGCGCAAACCAATCAATATACACTTATTAGGATTTTTTTTTTAACCAAAAATATGTAGCAGAAAACATATTGGCTTAAATTGATGAAAAAATTTGATTTTTCAAAATTGTCGGTGTTTTTTATTTATTTTTTTTTTGTTTATAAACAAAAACCGCAGAGGTGATCAAATACCACCAAAAGAAAGCTGTATTTGTTGGGGGGAAAAAAAAGGACATGGATTTTATTGTGGTACAGCGTCGAAACGACCGCGCAATTGTCAGTTAAAATAACGCAGTGCCGTATCGCAAAAAAACAGCCTGGTCATGAAGGAGGGGGGGGGGGGGGGTAAACCTTGAAGTGGTTAAAGTAGCGCAGTGCTGAATAGCAAAAAATGGCCTAGTCATGAACGGGGGGGGGGGTAAAATCTCCTGGAGTTCACATGGTTTACCGGTTCCCGACCGGCGCACGCCGATGTACGTCGGCAGAATGGCACAGCTGGGCATACCCGTATGTCCCTTTGAATTTACCACCATGCCATTGCGCGCGCGCCGGCTGGGAGCTCCGTGAGTCGGGTCGCGGGTCCCGCGGACTCGATCGCCGCGGGGATACCCGCTATCGTCTCACAGAGAGGAAGAACGGGGAGATGCTGATGTAAACAAGCATCTCCCTGTTCTGCCTAGTGACAAGTGTCACTGATCCCTGCTCCCTGTGATCGGGAGCAGAGATCAGTGACGTGTCACACGTAGCCACGCCCCCCCCCCCACAGTTAGAATTACTCCCTAGGACACACTTAACCCCTTGATTGCCCCCTAGTGGGTAACCCCCTTCACTGCCAGTGTCATTTACACAGTAACCAGTGCATTTGTATAGCACTGTTTGCTGTATAAATGACAATGGTCCCAAAAATGTGCCAAAAATGTCCGATGTGTCCGCCATAATGTTGCAGTCACGATAAAAATCGCTGATCGCCGCCATTACTTGTAAAAAAAAAAAATAATAATAAAAATGCCATAAAACTATCCCCTATTTTGTAAACGCTATAACTTTTGCGCAAACCAATCAATAAACGCTTATTGCGACTTTTTTTTTACCAAAAATATGTAGAAGAATACGTATCTGCCTAAACTGAGGAAAAAAAATGTTTTTTTAAATATTTTTTTGGGGATTTTTATTATAGCAAAAAGTAAAAAATAATGCGTTTTTTTTTTTTTTTTTCAAAATCGTCGCTATTTTTTAGTTTATAGCGCAAAAAATAAAAACCGCAGAGGTGATCAAATACCACCAAAAGGAAGCTCTATTTGTGGGAAAAAAAGGACGTCAATTTTGTTTGGGAGCAACACGCCACGACCGCGCAATTGTCAGTTAAAGCGGCGCAGTACCAAAACGCAAAAAACGTTCTGGTCAGGAAAAGGGGGTAAATTCTTCCGGGGCTGAAGGGGTTAAAGGAAAGTATAATTGACACTTTTCTCACTAAGATGACATTCCTTGCCAAGTCAGTAAAATAGTCAACTCTGTATAGAGTATTGCGTTCTTATCTCCGGTTATGCTGGTACGAGGTATTTGAACTTTCCAACTGTAAATTTTCAATGACAACATTTGTTTAGTGATAAATATAGAAATAGCGAAAAAGTTCACCTTGCAGTAAAAAGCAATATCTGTCGATTGATATATCTACCCCCCTCCCCCCTCTCCTTCTGTAATAAACAGCAGCCATGTGACAATATCATGTGACATACAAAGTTGCAACTCATTCACAGTGCAGAATTTGTCAGAGCTGTCAGAAAGCGGGGGTGGGGGGTGCTAGGGGGCGGGGGGCTGAAGTTTTTACACTCTGCAGAGCTCAGTGAGAGCTGATTGGAGGGGAGAGACCTCCTTCACACAGTACACAGGAACAGAGCTGAGGCTGTCAATCACAGGCTGTGTGCTGGAGCTCCCTCCCCTGTCACTGTTTTTTTCTCTTGGTGTCAGGAGAACATGTAAGAAGTGACTCGTGCTGATAGTAAAGGAATGGGGGCAGCAGACAGAAATGACACTTAGTGCTCTGGAGTGAGACAAGCACACACTATAGAGGGATGTGCTTTGTTCATATTTCATGTCTGAGGGTTACAACCACTTTAAAGCTGCTATTTAGCATGGGGAGGGGCCCACATTGTTATTATGTTAAATAGACCTTGCTTTCTCTTGAGAGGTCCACTTCATTTTAGTAAATATATAAACATTTATAGGTAAAGAGGAGCTACAGTTGTTCTTAAAAAAAAAATAAAAAAATAAAAATTAGTCAGCAGCTACAAATCCTGTTATAAAATTTTGCAAACAGGTTATTTTTTTCCTTCGCTGATGTGCACTGATGAGGCTGCACTGATGGGCACTGATAGGCGGCCCCTATAGAAATTGATGGGCACTAATGCGGCAGCACTGGTGGGCACTGATGAGGCAACACTGGTGGGCACTGATAAGGTAACACTGGTGGGCACTGATGAAGAGGCACTGATGGGCATTGATGAGGCGACACTGGTGGGCACTGATGAAGAGGCACTGGTGGGCACTGATGAGGAGGCACTGATGGGCACTGATAGGCAGCACTAATGGGCAGTGATGAGGCAGCACTAGAGGGCACTGATGAGGAGGCACTAATGGGAACTGATGAGACAGCACTAGTGGGCACTGATGAGGGGGCACTGATGGGCACTGATAGGTGATACTGGCGGACACTGATGAGGAGGCACTGATGAGTCAGCACTGATGGGCACTGATAGGCAGCACTAATGGGCACTGATGAGGCAGCACTAGAGGGCACTGATGAGGAGGCACTGATGGGCACTGATAGGCAGCACTGATAGGTGGCACTTGCAGGCACTGATGAGGAGGCACTGATGAGTCGGCACTGATGGGCACTGATAGGCAGCACTAATGGGCACTGAGGAGGCAGCACTAGAGGGCACTGATGAGGATGCACTGATGTGCACTGATAGGCAGCACTGATGGGTACTGATGAGGCAGCACTGGTGGGCACTAATGAGGAGGCACTGATAGGCAGCACTGATAGGTGACACTGATGAGGAGGCACTGATGGGCACTGATAGGCAGCACTGATAGGTGACACTGATGAGGAGGCACTGATGGGCACTGATAGGCAGCACTGATAGGTGACACTGATGAGGAGGCACTGATGGACACTGATAGGCAGCACTGATAGGTGACACTGATGGGGAGGCACTGATGGACACTGATAGGCAGCACTGATAGGTGACACTGATGAGGAGGCACTGATAGGCACTTATTGGCAGCACTGGTGGGCACTGTTGGGACTGCACTGATAATCAGGACGCTGATAATTAGTGTAGATGTCCCTTTTAGAGAAGCCGGTGATCGGCTCTCTTTTCCTCTAGCTGTCGGTATGAGGAAAGGAATGCCGATAACCAGCTTCTATTTACATCCATGATCAGCTGTGATTGGACGCAGCTGATCACATGGTAAAGATCCACTGATTGGCTCTTTATCTCAATCTGTGATCAGCAGTGTCCTCCAGGCACTGTGATCACAGAGCATGCCGCCTTCCGCGCCCCGCTGCAGGCGCGATCACGGGAGGCCGTCATATGACGCCCTCCCAGAACCAGTCAGCCACGCTGTAGCTGTCATTTGTCTATAGCGCGGTCAGCGAGTGGTTAAAGAAGAATTCCAGGTATGGCGGAATTATACACAGTTACATTAGTTCAGCTTCGACCACATATCATACCTGGCCCCTGGAAGCTGGAAATCACTGTAGCAGACGCCGCTTCTCCATCGGTCTCCTCTTACTTCCAGGTCCTGTGCTGAGCGGCCGGCCCAATGCATTCTGAACACCGGAGGTCAGCTGCTCAGCACAAGCGCCATTCACAGAATGCTTTGCATCTCCTGCAGGAATGCAAAGCGTTCTCTGATTGGACGAGGTGGAGAGCGTGACGTCACTACCCTACCCCTCCACCTTGTTCAATCACAGAACTTTTTTGCATTCATTTAGAATATGCTAGGCATTCTGTGAATGGAGCTCGTGCTGAGCAGCCGACTTCCTGAGTTCAGTAAGCAGGAGTGCAGCTGCACAGTGCGGGATCCGGAAGCACGTGATTATTATTATTATTATTATAATACAGGATTTATATAGCGCCAACAGTTTGCGCAGCGCTTTACAACATGAGGGCAGACATTACAGTTACGTTACAATTTGGTACAAGAGGAATCAGAGGGACCTGCTCGTTAGAGCTTACAATCTAAAAAGGAAGGGTCAATTGATACAAAAGGTAATAGCTGTGGGGGGGATGAGCTGATGGAGGAAGTAAAACCGTGTTAGTTAGAAGCAGGATAGGCTTCTTTGAAGAGAAGGGTTTTCAGGGATCGCCTAAAGATGGATAGATTAGGGGACAGTCGGACAGATTGGGGGTAGGGAGTTCCAAAGGATGGGAGAAGCTCTGGAGAAATCCTGGAGGCGAGCATGGGAGGAGGTGACAAGGGAGCTAGAGAGCAGGAGGTCTTGGGAGGACCGAAGAGAGCGGCTTGGTTGGTATTTTGGGACTAGGTTGGTGATGTAGCTGGGGGCAGAGTTGTGGACGGCTTTGTAAATTATTGTTAGTACTTTGAATTTTATTCATTGGGTGAGTGGAAGGCAGTGGAGGGATTGGCAGAGAGGGGTGGAGGACACTGAATGGTTGGTAAGGTGGTTGAGTCTTGCAGCGGCATTCATTATGGACTGAAGGGGGAGGAGTCTATGTGAAGGTAATCCAATGAGGAGGGAGTTGCAGTAATCGAGTCGAGAGAGGACCAGGGAGTGAATTAGAAGCTTGGTGGTGTCATTAGTTAAAAAGGGGCACATTCTGGAAATATTGCGGAGGCTAAGGCGGCATAATTTGGACAGGGATTGTATGTGGGCCTGAAAGGACAATTCAGAGTCTAAGGTTACCCCCTAGCACCCTGGCATGTAGGGACGGACTGATAGATGTGCCATTGATCTTGACAGAGAAGTCAGGGGAGGTGGCACGTGGGGGCAGAAATATTATGAGCTCGGTTTTAGATAGATTCAGTTTGAGGAAGTGGTGTGACATCCAGGCTGATATTGTCTGTTAGTAGATCAGTGATGCGTGAGGAGATTGATGGGGTGAGCTGAAGGGCAGAGAGATAGATTTGGGTGTCATCAGCATATAAATGGTAGTGAAAGCCATGGGGGGCTATCAGCTGAACCAGGGAGGACGTGTAGATCGAGAATAGTAGAGATCCAAGGACAGAACCTTGGGAGATCCCAACGGTAAGAGGAGTTGGAGAAGAGGAAGTGGAGTTGTAAGTGACACTGAAGGTGCGATGAGATAGGTAAGATTCGAACCAACGGAGAGTGCGGCCATGGGGACCAAGCAAATTGAGTTTTTTGAGGAGGAGGGGGTGGTCAACTGTATCAAAGGCAGCAGAAAGGTCCAAGAGTAAGAGTACGGAATAATGACCGTTGGTTTTGGCTGTTAGTAAGTCGTTTGTGTGTTTTAGGAGGGCAGTTTCTGTGGAGGGCTGTGGGCGAAATCCAGACTGAAGGGGATCAAGAAGGTTATTCTCAATGAGGTGGTCGCTCAGTCGATTGTAGACCAAACGTTCAAGGAGTTTGGAGGCAAAAGAGAGTAAAGAGATGGGCCTTAGGTTGTTAAGATTGGTGGGGTCTAGTGAGGCCTTTTTTTGGTATGGGAGTGACTAGCGCATGTTTTAGAGGGTTGGGGAAGATGCCAGTAGAGAGGGAGAGGTTGAAGGTATGAGTTAAGGAGTGTAGGATTGAGTCAGATGGTGACCGTAGTATTTGAGAAGGAGCAGGGTCCAGCGGGCAGGAGGTTAGGTGGGCATTAGAAAAAAGTTTAGTGACTTCCTCTATAGTAGCTGGGTTAAAAGAGGGAAGTATTGATTGTGCAGGAGGACAAGGAGTGTAAAGTGAGGGAGATATCTGTAGAGCAGAGATCTCGAGACAAATTGTCTCAATCTTATTTTTGAAGTGATTAGCAATCTCCTAGGCAGCGAGTAAGTTAGCGGGTGGGGGTAATGGAGGAGGAAGTAGAGTTGTAAAGGTAGAAAAGAGTTGACGGGGACTGCGTGAGAGGGTGTTAGTGATCACTGGAGTAGCGGTGTCTACTTCAGTGATGTCATATTTACACACCTTTTCCACTTGGAAGAGGTGGTTCTGGGCAGGGTTCATTCCATTGGGAGCCCAAACCATACCTGAACACAGGACTCTCCATAGATCTCAGAGCGCAGAAGCGGGGATCAAGTTGATTGTTAGATTGACGCCCCCTAAGGTTTTTAGGAAATGTCAGACGAAGGAGCAGGCAGATGGCGGGAGCCTTTGTCGAGACCGGAGGTTTTTTTTTCCGGTGCGGCGGGCTTCGTGATTGACGATGGAGCTACATCGGGGGACATTGTTTCTTATTTCTGATTTTTTTATTAAAGGAATTGTCAAAAATTCATGTAGTGTCTTTACTCACTTTTTACACTTTTTTGTTGAATGGGTAAGCCATACTCATTCATATAAGGGGGGCACCCGGATCTTGTAAAGGGGGCTTCCAGATTCCGATAAGCTCCCCGCCCTCAGACCCCCCGCAACCACCACCCAGAGTTGTGGGGAAGAAGACCTTCTCCCCATCAACATGGAGACAAGGTGCTTTGGGGTGGCGGGGCAGAGGCCCCCCCCCCGCCCCAAAGCATTACCCCCATTGTTGAAGGCATGTGGCCTGGTATGGTTCAGGAGCGGGGGGGCCGACACTCATCCCTCCCCTTTCCTGGCCTGTTCAGATAAGGGTCTGGTATAGATCTTGGGAAGGACCCCACGCCGTTTTTATTTTTATTTTGGAGTGGGGTTCCCCTTAAAGTCCATACCAGACCCGAAGGGCCTGGTATGGATTGGGGGGACCCCATGTTGTTGTTTTTTCTGAATTTTCTGTTGTATACAGTTCAGCTCCCAGAGGGGAAGCCCGCTTACAGCTGATGGGTCATCGGTCGTTAAGGACACGGCGGCCCGCTCCTTAACAACCAGCTATTCCTCACACAGAATTCGAATCGGTCGTTCATTTTTCGACTGATCCAAATTCGAATAATTCCGAAAATTGGAATTCGTTATAAAACGGATATACAAAATCAAATATAACAAATTTCAACAAAATTAGTTGCTGTTTCATTCAGAGATTTGGATACACCTGAATCTCCATATAACCCAAATTTTGTCCAAATTTATATCCGGACGGAAAACGAAGTGCACATGTCTACTATGCAGTAGGGGTCATCCCGTGGTCCCCCCCGGTGAGAAGCTGTCCTTTTTTTGGACCTTGGGTGAGCGATGGGAATGTTAGCTTATCCCATTTTATGGAGGGTGGTACCCTGGCCCCGCTTGCTACCCTTAGGGAACAGTTTGGCAGTTTCCCTCCATTCAATTTTTTTTACACAACAGCATCTAGCTCAGATCAGGTTTACCATCACAAATGTTTAGTGCTTTTGGGCTGCCAGGGAACCCCATCTCTCATATGGTTTCGGCCCTCTATAAGCTGCTCACTTCGGCTGTCCCTAGTCCTAAGCCGCTATACATCAGAGAATGGGAATGTGACCTCCAGTGCAAGTTTACTGATGAGCAACTGCACCATTTCTACCACTTGACACACTCAGTGGATACCAGGACACAGGAAAATAACAAGTTGTTGACAAGATGGTATGGTGTGCCTATGACCCTCGCCCAGGTTTAAACATCCATTTCCGACCTGTGTTGGAGGGGATGTGGCCAAAGAGGCACATTTCTCCATATGTGGTGGGACTGCCCTGTGATATCGACCTTCTGAACAACTGTCCATACACAGATAGCGTAAATCCTGGACATAGGTCTTCCCCTCTCCCTGAAGCACTTTTTACTTTAAATCCCCACCATCCCCTTGTCCTATTCTAAACATAGCTCTCTCCCCCATCTTCTCAATGCTGCAAAATATCTTATGCTTGTCCATTGGACGAGCTTGTACGTTCCAAGTGAAAAGGACTGGATTGGAAAAGTAATGGAGATCATGGAAGCGGATGAGTGGATCGCTACCTGCAAGGGTACCTGGGAGCTCCTAAAATTATTTGGGCCCCTTGGAGGAGCAGTGTGTCTGAGTCGGCTCCGGGTTCCTCTAGTTTGGACATTGCCCTGCCTGCCCTAGTGAATCCTACATCTCAACAACTTGTCCGGGCGCACCAGCAATCTTGATTTGGTATTATTTTCCTCCGTTTACTTTTTTATCAGCCCCTGAACCAGGTGTGGTTGACATATTTTGAAACTTCAGCGACATTTTGCATCCTATATGTTTCGAATATATTGTATTTTAAGTATTTTATTATGTGGTGTTTTTCTTATTTGCTCTATTTTGTCATGGCCAGACGCTAGATGTCCTGTAAGAGTCCAGGGCTTACTACGCATGCACCAATGGCGCGTTGCCGCGAGAGGAAATCCGTGCCAACTGAGCATGCGCCAAAGACGCCTCAGTGTGCCCACCCGCACCGATGGAAAAAGGCAGGAAAATGCCCAGGAGGTGCACAGGAAGTGGCCTCAACCTAATGGAAAAAGGCAGGAAAATGCCCAGGAGGCGCACAGGAAGTGACCTCAACCTGATGGAAAAAGGCAGGAAAATGCCCAGGAGGCGCACAGGAAGTGACCTCAACTTGATGGAAAAAGGCAGGAAAATGCCCAGGAGGCACACAGAAAGTGACCTCAACCTGATGGAAAAAGGCGGGAAAATGCCCAGGAGGTGCACAGGAAGTGACCCCAACCTGATGGAAAAAGGCGGGAAAATGCCCAGGAGGTGCACAGGAAGTGACCCCAACCTGATGGAAAAAGGCGGGAAAATGCCCAGGAGGCGCACAGGAAGTGACCTCAAACTTCCCTATATAAGCCCAGCCCAGACACTGCCAAATTGCTGGATTATCTTCAGTCCCCCCTTGTTCCTATGCTAGTGTGTGATCTGTCTGAACTTGTGACCTGGAAACCTATTTGATTACTCTTGTTAGCTGCTTCCCATTGACCTTGGATTTGAACCTTGACCATTCTACTTCTTTGCCCCTTTTGTACTCAGCTGCCAGATTGGAACCGACCCCGGCTTGGATCTCGACCATTCTTCTTCTGACTAACCCTTTTATACTTTGTTGCCAAAATTGGACTTGACCCCGGCTCGGATCTAGGACTAAGGCTTGCACGGTGCTCCGCTCCCCTGACACCCCTGCCACTCGGCGTCCACCAAGTCTCTGTCTCCACCTCCAGAGGCTTCAAAGACCTGAGGTGCAAGGGAGGCCTCCCCACTACTTCGGTCTCACCTCAGGTACGTGGCCCTCGTGACATGTCCCTTTTTACTCCGTTTGCCTTAGTGGTCGGTCTCGCTTGTGCTCTAGGAAGGTTAACTTTTAATTTCACCCACTGCTGGGTTGCTGCCCACGGGAGGCTTGAGGGCACTTAGCTGATATACGTGAGAGAGTGGCTGGCCCTGACTTCAAACTGCCTGGTGGCCATGAGAAACCCCCCCCCCCAACTTACCCTCGATTGTGTGCTCCACTGGTGGACTTCTGACAGCATCAACAGGCCACTGTTTGCGCTAATTTCTTTGGTGATGTTTTCAAAATGTCTCAGATCAGCTCCCCATGTTGGTCTGCTCATGTTTCCTCAATGTATGAAGGGTTTGCTCCCTTTAGCCGAGATTTGGGGGCATGGGAAGCTTTGCTGCTGTTGTACTATGGATGTTACCATTTGTACAAAACAGATAAGACCTGTTCTTATGGATGCTGATTTATTTTTCCTACTTCCTATTAATGCTTAAAATGTCAAATAAAGATTGCAATAAAAAAACAAGAAAAAAAAGTGGAAAATAGGAACAAGTTCACTCTTTAGGGGGTGCTCTACACTTGGATTAAAATATAGGGGGGGGGGGGGGAGACAACCAATCTCAGGCTCAGTTCAGCATACCTCCCAACTTTTTGAGATGGAAATGAGGGACACCTATCAGCAAAAGTATGCAGGCATAGGACACACCCCTTGCCACGCCCCCTTAAAGGAGAATTGTACAGAAAAACAAGATTGGTTGAACCCACACGTGTTTTTACCACTACTTTTCCTTTATATTGGCTTTTGGAATTTACAAATCCAGCAACTTAGGAATCAGATGAAAGGTTTAGCGCTGGAAAACACTTTTTGATAGATAAAAAGTGCATTTTATATACATCTATATAGATCAGATCAAAATGAGGGACAAATGAGGAGGAATGAGGGACAGAGGGACATTGCTCCAAATCAGAGACAGTCCCTCGAAATCAGGGACAGCTGGGAGCTATGCAGTTCAGTGCCCGGTGTGAGTGCACCTACAGACATAAGACTTAAAGCAGAGCTCCACCTAAAACGGGAAGCTCCGCTTGTCTGCCTCCTCCCCCCCTCCGCTGTCACGTTTGGCACCTTTTGGGGGGGGGGGAGAGCGGGTACCTAGTTTTGACAGGTATCTGCTTCCACTTCCGACTCACTTCGCTATGCCCCCACACCCCACCCTTCCCTCCGCAGCCAGCCCATTCACAGGACGCAGCGCGATTCGCACATGCGCAGTAGGAAACTGGCTGCGAAGCCGCAAGGCTTCACTGACGGTTTCCCTTAACCAAGATGGCGGCGCCAGCACCCGAGAGCCGATTTAAGAATCTGCTCGGGTGAGGACACCGCTGGATGCCTGGACAGGTAAGTATTTGTAGCTGCTGACTTTTTAATTTTTGGAGGGGGGGGGGGCTGGAACTACTCTTTACAATGTGATCTAGCCATAGACATAAGATCTGATTGAAAAATCCTTTTGTAGAATGACTGCGAGATAAACTTGCATCATCGCCCCAAACCAGGCATGATCGCATTTGCTTAGCCCCACCCCCCCCCCCTCCCTCCAGACCCGAGCCTAAGAAAAAAAGAAAAGAAATTAGGTATATCCGGTGTTCAGGTATAAATTGCACACACCTGCAAGAGCTTTCAAAATGTCCCACCAGGGTTCTGAACTGGGGTTCTGCAAAAATCTAGGGCTCAACGAGAGCCCCCCACCCCCCCCAGGGGTCCCACCACCACCATTGCAGTGGCTTTATCTCCACCTAACAGGGGCTTCTTCCTGCAGCTACTTCTACCTTATATCAGGGTGACAGCAGGGACACATGTTCCTATGGAGCTGTTCTTCATTAGATGTGGTGACTGCATTCGTTTTCTTTTTATAGCCACTTGCTTACCGAGCACTTAAACCCCCCTCCTATCCAGACCAATTTTTAGCTTTCAGCGCTAACGCATTTTGAATGACAATTGCGCGGTCATACAACGCTGTACCCAAATGAAATTTTTATCATTTTTTTCCCACAAATAGAGCTTTCTTTTAGTGGTATTTGATCACCTCTGCGGTTTTTACTTTTTGTTAAAAAAATTTAAAAACCTGAATTTTTTTTTAAAAAAAAAATTTTTTTTTTTATATTTTGTTATAAAAAATTTTTAACGGGTAATTTTTCTCCTTCATTGATGTACGTTGATGAGGCGGCAGTGATGGGCACTGATAGGTGGCAGTGATGGGCACTGATGGGTGGCAGTGATGGGCACTGATGGGTGGCAGTGATGGGCAGCACTGACAGGTGGCACTGATTGGCACTACAGGTGGGCATTGGTAGGTGGCACTTGTGAGCATTGATAGGTGGCACTTGTTGGCATTGATAGGTGGCACTGTGGGCACTGTTAGGTGGCACTGTGGGCACTGTTAGGTGGCACTGTTAGGTGGCACTTTTGGGTGGCACTGATGAGAATGTTTTGTGCTCTTACTTTGGGACTGATGTCCCTGGCATCTGAGCCGGTGATCGGCTTTTTTCTCTACTCGCGCTGTCAGCGCGAGTAAAAAAAAAACCGATTACCGATCTTCCTGTTTACATCATGTGATCAGCTGTCATTGGCTGACAGCTGATCACATGGTAAGGGGCCGGGACCGGCCCCTTACTCAGATCGGTGATCAGCCGAGTCTCAGTGACTCGGTGATCACACCGCGCCCGGCGCGCGCCCTGTAGGGCGCGCGCAGGGAGCGTGCACAGGGGAGGCCGTCATATGACGGCCTCCCGGGAATGTAGGTCCGCGCTGTGGCCGTCATTCGGCCATAGCGCGGATGTCAAGTGGATAGGCTTAGGCCCCCTGTTTTCACCTGGATATCTGGTCAGTAACATACCTCCTGCATTACAGCACCTCCCCCCCCCACACACACACACACATTCTGGATGAAGGAGCACAGGAGGCACCTTTGGACAGCATCATCTTCAGTCTGGGGGGGGGGGATGTTATATATACTCGTAGATTTATATACACTAACATATTAAAGCCAAACTCCAGCTCACACTTTATAATCAGTTACAGCAAACAGTTTTTTTTTTTTTATTCCTTTTGGGATAAAGGTTTTACATGAATAAAGAAAAGCTGATCATATTAAGCACCCCTGCCAGTGGTAAATAGGTTTGTCTCATCCATGTAACTGCTACATCTGCAGGGGAGCTTGTTCTGTCAAAAAAAAACAAAAAAAAAACAAAAAAAAAAAAAAACAGAATTTTCTGGCCGGATCACCAGCTAAAAACAGAGGAAAGAAAGCCTAAAAAAGAAAAACGAATGCAGCCATCACATCTAAGAATTGCTAAGCTGCAATATAATATATAAAATATTATATTAGATTATTATTATTTTTATTATTATATTATATTTTATATATTATATTGCAGCTTACCGATTCTTAGATGTGATGGCTGCATACGTTTTCTTTTTTAGGCTTTCTTTCTTCAATTTTTATATTAGATTATTATTATTATTATTATTATCTAATATAAAAATTGAAGAAAGAAAGCCTAAAAAAGAAAACGTATGCAGCCATCACATCTAAGGATTGGTAAGCTGCAATATAATATATATAATATAATAATAATAATAAAAAATAATAATAATAATCTAATATAATAATTGAAGAAAGAAAGCCTAAAAAAGAAAACGTATGCAGCCATCACATCTAAGGATTGGTAAGCGGCAATATAATATATAAAATATAATAAAAAAATAAAAATAATAATAAAAATAATAATAATAATAATTTAATATAAAAATTGAAGAAACAAAGCTTAAAAAAGAAAACGTATGCAGATATCACTACTAAGAATTGGTAAGCTGCAATATAATATATAAAATATAATATAATAATAATAATAATAATAATAATAATTGAAGAAAGAAAGCCTAAAAAAGAAAACGTATGCAGCCATCACATCTAAGAATCAGTAAGCGGCAATATAATATATAAAATATAATATAAAAATAAAAATAATAATAAAAATAATAATAATAATAATTTAATATAAAAATTGAAGAAATAAAGCTTAAAAAAGAAAACGTATGCAGATATCACTACTAAGAATTGGTAAGCTGCAATATAATATATAATATATAAAATATAATATAATAATTAAAATAATAATAATCTAATATAATAATTGAAGAAAGAAAGCCTAAAAAAGAAAACGAATGCAGCCATCACATCTAAGAATTGGCAAGCTGCAATTAAATATATAATATATAATATAATAATAATAATAAAAATAATAATAATAATAATAATTTCATATAAAAATTGAAGAAAGAAAGCCTGAAAGAGAAAACTAAAGCAGCCATCACATCTAAGAATTGTTAAGCTATAATATATATATATATATATATATATATATATATATATATATATATATAATAATAAAAATAATAATAATAATAATTTAATATAATAAATGATTATAATAAATAATTATTATACAGGATTTATATATAGCCCTGACAGTTTACACAGCGCTTTACAACACGAGGGCAGACAGAACAGTCACAATACAGTTTAATACAGGAGGGATCAGAGAGCTCGTTAGAGATGACAATCGAAGAGATCATATAAAAATGTCGAACGTTTTGTGTGATAATCATCGGACAGGTGAACTGCAATTTTTTATTTTTGTTGGATGTCCCTTACCTCTCTGTCTTTTTCCAGCAGAGATAACCCCGGGTCGCCAGCGACTTGCCAGCCGAGGAGCCGAGATGATGTCTTCGGAGAGGGAGCGCATAACGCCGCGCACTTTCAGGTTGTTGAAAACTCTTTCCAGGTCACGTTTGGGAATCAATAAGCGTCTTTATTTTTGTTTGTGAAATCCAAGAACAGGAGCCGCTTCAGCCGCTCACGAACGAATTCCTGGTTCGCTGTGCCTGCTCTGGCATGGGCACAGTGGCGCTGTGTTAGATCCCAGGATACCCTCGTACTTTGGGGGTGGCTGTGGGGGGGTTCAGCTCCTCGTCCGATCAGGTCTCCGAACACCCACTGGCTGCAGCTTATCGAAGACGGGAGACGTCGATCGTTAAAGAGAATTCCTCACTGCTACTCTGCCTAAACCTGTCTGGCAGCTTCCAAGCCCTGTCCTTCCAAGTCAAACACATCGGTGTCCCTCTGCCTTTTGTCTTCGCTAAAAATTAACTCCTTGCATAATAGCCGCCGTGCCAAGCCGGGAGCTCTGGATGTCACATTGTCCGCTCCGTGTCATCCATGATAGGACGTTAAAGTGACACAAAACCATATCCTTACCTTCCAAAAATAACCCATACATATCCACCACTTAAAGGGAAACTCCGCTTTCTTGGGGAAAAAAAATAAAATAATAATATAGCATACAAAATCCATATGTATCCAATATATATATACTGTGTATTCATATGTATCCAATATATATACTGTATATCCATATGTATCCAATCCATATACTGTATATCCATATGTATCCAATATATATACTGTATATCCATATGTATCCAATCCATATACTGTATATCCATATGTATCCAATATATATACTGTATATCCATATGTATCCAATCCATATACTGTATATCCATATGTATCCAATACATATACTGTATATCCATATGTATCCAATCCATATACTGTATATCCATATGTATCCAATATATATACCGTATATCCATATGTATCCAATACATATACTGTATATCCATATGTATCCAATATATATATACTGTATATCCATATGTATCCAATATATATACTGTATATCCATATGTATCCAATACATATACTGTATATCCATATATATCCAATATATATACTGTATATCCATATGTATCCAATATATATACTGTATATCCATATGTATCCAATATATATACTGTATATCCATATGTATCCAATATATATATACTGTGTATTCATATGTATCCAATATATATACTGTATATCCATATGTATCCAATATATATACTGTATATCCATATGTATCCAATATATATATACTGTATATCCATATGTATCCAATATATATACTGTATATCCATATGTATCCAATATATATACTGTATATCCATATGTATCCAATATATATACTGTATATCCATATGTATCCAATATATATATACTGTGTATTCATATGTATCCAATATATATACTGTATATCCATATGTATCCAATCCATATACTGTATATCCATATGTATCCAATATATATACTGTATATCCATATGTATCCAATCCATATACTGTATATCCATATGTATCCAATACATATACTGTATATCCATATGTATCCAATATATATATACTGTATATCCATATGTATCCAATATATATATACTGTATATCCATATGTATCCAATCTATATATACTGTATATCCATATGTATCCAATCTATATGTATTCATATCAATATGTGCATAGCTCCCAAATGTCCCTGATTTCGAGGGACTGTCCCTGATTTGGAGCAATGTCCCCTCTGTCCCTCATTCCTCTTCATTTGTCCCTCATTTTGGGTCTGATTTATATAGATGTATATAAAATTCACTATTTATCTATCAAAAAAGTGTTTTCCAGCACTAAACCTTTTATCTGATCTCTGAAATTCTGCGTTTGTAAGTTCCAAAAGCCGATATAAAGGAATAGTAGTGGTAAAAAAGCACTTGTGGGTTCAACCAATCTTGTTTTTTTTTTGTACAATTCTCCTTTAAGGGGGCGTGTCATGGGGGCGTGTCCTATGCCTGCATACTTTTGCTGATAGGTGTCCCTCATTCCCATCTCAAAAAGTTGGGAGGTATGATATTGATATGTATCCAATAGATACAGTACATGCAAATCAACAGAGGAATGGCTTCACCAGAAGAAGTTTTGGAATGGCCCAGCCAGAGCCCAGACCTGAATCCCTGAGCCCCCCACTATCCGACAGATTTGGAGTGTTTTTTCAAAGAAGAATGGGGCAAATAATGCCAAGCCAAGATGTGCCATGCTGTTAGACTCATCCCCAAAAAAAACTGAGTGCTGTAAAAAAATCAAAAGGTGTTTCAACAAAGTATTAGTGTAAGGGGTGTGCAGACTTATGCAACCATATTTTTTTATTTTTACTTCCCTCCGCCTAAAAGATTTCAGTTTGTTGTTCAACTAAGTGGTACAGTTTACAGGTCACATTAAGGCTCGGTTCACACTGGGGCAACACGACTTCAGCGCGACTTTGCACGGCGACTTCAACGCGGCCCCGACGCGACTTCAGCGCGACTTCAGCGCGACTTTAGCAAATTACAAGGCGACTTGAAGTCGCCTCCATGACAGGCGACTTCGGCTGTGGCCAATCACAGGGCAATCAGCTCTCTGGGAGGGAGGGGGGGAGGGAGGGGTTTTCCCTGCAAAGTCGCTTGACTTTACAGAGAGATCCGACTTGGAGGCGACTTCCATTGATTTCTATGGTACAGGTCGCCTACCAAGTCGGATCAAAGTAGTACAGGGAGTACGCTCTGAAGTCGGAGCGACTTCAGTAGTGTCTATTAAGACGCTCCCATTCACTTCAATGTGAATCTATTTCTGGGGCGACTTGGGGCGACTTGAGGGCGTACAAGTCGGATCCCAAGTCGTCCCAGTGTGAACCGAGCCTAAAGGTGGAAAAAGTTCTGAAATGAACTTGTGTGTAGACTTTTTATATACACTGTATATATAATGGATACATATTGATATAAATATACATATATATATATATATATATAAAATATAGACTGTATATTGGATACATATTGCTATACACACTATATTACCAGAAGTATTGGGACACCTGCCTTTACACACACATGAAGTTTAATGGCATCCCAGTCTTAGTCCATAGGGTTCAATATTGAGTTGGCCCACCCTTTGCAGCTATAACAGCTTCAACTCTTCTGGGAAGGTTTAGGAGTGTGTCTATCGGAATGTTTGACCATTCTTCCAGAAGCACGTTTGTGAGGTCAGGCACTGATGTTGGACGAGAAGGCCTGGCTCCCAGTCTCCCAAAGGTGTTCTGTCCGGTTGAGGTCAGGACTTTTGTGCAGGCCAGTCAAGTTCCTCCACCCCAAACTCGCTCATCCGTGTCTTTATGGACCTTGCCTCAGTCCTCAAGTACCCCCCACAGGCCATGTTTTGGGAATTTCTCTTAGATAAAATAGCTGTCCAAAATACCAAGCCATTGCCTCTCTGATTTAAAGCACCTGTGCAAGATAAAGGAAAACCTGCAAACATGGCCTGTTGGGGGTATGTGAAGACTGAGGTTGAGAACCACTGCTCTATTGGATGAGATGTGGTGAGTGTGGAGGCCATTGGAGTACAGGGACCTCATTGTCCAGTGGTGAGATGATTGGAGCTTTGTGACATGGTGCATTATCCTGCTGGAAGGAGCCATCAGAAGATGGGGACACTGTAGTCATAAAGGGATGGACATGGTCAGCAACAATACTCAGGTAGGCCGTGGTGTAAAGGATGCTCAATTGGTACTAAGGGGCCCAAATGTGCCAAGAAAATATCCCCCCCACCATTACACCCTCCACCAGCCTGAACCGGTGATGCCCCATCCCCCACACCATTACACCCCCACCACCAGCCTGAACCGGTGATATCCCATCCCCCCCACACCATTACACCACCACCACCAGCCTGAACCGGTGATGCAAGGCAGGATGGATCCATGCGCCAAATTCTGAGCCCACCATCTGAATGTCGCAGCTGAAATCCAGACTCATCAGACCAGGCAACATTTTTCCAATCTTCTATTATCCAATTTTGGTGATCCTGTGCCAATTGTAGCCTCAGTTTCCTGTTCTTAGGTGACAGGAGTGGCACCCGGTGTGGTATTCTGCTGCTGTAGGCCATCTGCTTCAAGGTTCGATGTGTTGTGTGTTCAGAGATGGTATTCTGCATACCTTGGGTGTAACGAGAGGTTATTTGAGTTACTGTTGCCTTTCTATCATCTGGAACCAGTCTGCCCATTCTCCTCTGCCATCAACAAGTCATTTTCCTCCACACAACTGCCGCTCACTGGATATTTTCTCTTTTTCTCACCATTCTCTGCAAACCCCGAGAGATGGTTGTGTGTGAAAATCCCAGTAGATGAGCATTTTTTTAGATAACTTTCTTTCTCCACTGAACTCAAGATTTGCACATCAGATTATATGAGTTTAGGAGCAGTAAAGGTGCTCCATCATCTGTATAAAGAGACAAGGAGACACGTGTAGGTGAATGCTTTCAAAATCTATTGGCTGTTTCACGGGATTGTTGACCTCACAGTTTTTTACTTCAATTTAATAAAAATAAATCCAGTGTCTTCCCATCATCCTCCGTGGGATGGAAAACAAGATTGGGCTTATTTACTTCACTTCGTCAAATGTTGTGTTTTTTTTTCAGAGACCGTTCCTGAATGGGATCACGCCATTGACTCCCACCACATTCCTGCGGCATTCCAAATCTCGCCCAGGGCTGGTGACATGAATAAGAAGAGCAGTGACCAACTCACTGGGCTGTTGGTTTGTACTTTGTCCATAGCCAAGAAAATAAGAGGAAGGCGCCCATCACCAAGGTCAGACAAGATACATGCCAGCTGATTTTAATTATCTTGTTCAGAGAAGATGTAGAGTTTGTGTTCATTATGTTGAAAGCCAACTCCACCATTTGGGCCATGTTACATGTTATACCAATATTTATTATTATTAGTATTATAATACAGGATTTAAAATGATTTGGTTGCCACGGGAGTCCTCTTCCCCTCCTCCATGACGACATCACGGAGCTGGTGGATGTTAGAGACCTTGCGCTCCTCCACCTTCTCTTTGAGGATGTCCCACAGATGATCAATAGGGTTTAGGTCTGGAGACATGCTTGGCCAGTCCATCACCTTTACCCTCAGCTTCTTTAGCAAGGCAGTGGTCGTCTTGGGGGTGTGTTTGGGGTGGTTATCATGTTGGAATACTGCCCTGCGGTCCAGTCTCTGAAGGGAGGGGATCATGCTCTGCTTCAGTATGTCACAGTACATGTTGGCATTCATGGTTCCCTCAATGATCTGTAGCTCCCCAGTGCCGGCAGCACTCATGCAGCCCCAGACCATGACACTCCCACCACCATGCTTGACTGTAGGCAAAACACACTTGTCTTTGTCCTCCTCACCTGGTTGCCCCCACACACGCTTGTCACCATCTGAACCAAATACGTTTATCTTGGTCTCATCAGACCACAGGACATGGTTCCAGTAATCCATGTCCTTAGTCTGCTTGTCTTCAGCAAACTGTTTGCAGACTTTCTTGTGCATCATCTTTAGAAGAGGCTTCCTTCTGGGACGACAGTCATGCAGACCAATTTTATGCAGTGTGCGGCGTATGGTCTGAGCACTGACAGGGTGATCCCCCCACCCCCTACAACCTCTGCAGCAATGCTGGCAGCACTCATATGTCTATTTCCCAAAGACAACCTCTGGATATGATGCTGAGCACGTGACCTCAACTTCTTTGGTGGACCATGGCGAGGCCTGTTCTGAGTGGAACCTGTCCTGTTATACCGCTGTATGGTCTTGGCCACCGTGCTGAAGCTCAGTTTCAGAGTCTTGGCAATCTTCTTATAGCCTAGGCCATCTTTATGTAGAGCAACAATCCTTTTTTTCAGATCCTCAGAGAGTTCTTTGCCATGAGGTGCCATGCTGAACTTCCAGTGACCAGTATGAGAGAGTTTGAAAAGTGCACAGTCTATTTGCCTTTAGTAAATCAACCTCATTGTGTCACTTTTTTAACCTGGTTAAAATGACGTTGTCATCCCGCACTTAAAGGGTTTGTAAACCCTCTTTTTTTTTTTTTTTTTATAACAAACATATCATACTTACCTCAACTGTTCAGTTTGTTTTGCACAGTGTGGCCCCAATCATCGTTTTCTGGGGTCCCCCGGGGGCTCTTCCTTGCATCGGTAAACCCCCTGGGAAAAGCGCTCTCCCGAGGGGGTTACCTTGCGGGCGCGCTCCTGAGTCCAGCATATGTGTCTATAGACACAGAATGCCCGACTTGGTCCCACCCCCCGATGCCCACGTCATTGGATTTAATTGACAGCAGCAGGAGCCAATGGCTGCGCTGCTATCAATCTATCCAATTCAAGAGCCGAGAACGAAGGGCTCAGGTGGAAGAGGAAGAGCGCGTCTCCGCCGAGGGAACGAAGGGCTCAGGTGAGTAAAACGGGGGGGCTGGGGGGCCGGTCAGTGTCACAAGTTTTTTTTACCTTAAAGCATAGGATGCATTAAGGCAGTGTTTCTCAACTCCAGTCCTCAAGGCGCCCCGACAGGTCATGTTTTCAGGATTTCCCTCAGATGAAACAGCTGTGGTAATTACTAAGGCAGTGAAACTGATCAAATCACCTGTGCAAATTAATGGAGAGCCTGAAAACATGACCTGTTGGGGCGCCTTGAGGACTGGAGTTGAGAAACACTGCATTAAGGTGAAAAAACACGAGGGTTTACAACCCTTTTAACTGCTTTGGAATATATATGGAAAATGAAGACAATTATTTTTTACTTATTTTTTACTTTAATTACTTTTAGAGACTTTAATAAATGAGTCCGTATGTATTTGTGTGACTTCAGTAAATGCGACATAAAAAAATTATTTTGCAAATAAATGGCAAACATAATAATTACTGTAAATAAAAAACTCCTCCCTCTCCTAATTACACACCTGAGTGCACCACAAAACGGAACAGAAGCTTCTCCAAGGAAAACAGGCTTGTTGGCACGGTTGGAAGGCTTGTGACGTCCGTCGGGCGATGAATCTTCCCTCTGAGATTAGGAAACGTTCTGCCAGGGGCTCGGGAACCTCCATTAACCACACAACAGAAATACTGACTCCCAATCCAGTCTACCTGTCCTCGGGGTCTTCCAGCCTGTTTGCATTGCACAGCCGCTGATAAACTGATGGTGAATAGAAGTGCCGCACAGCTCTGACGCAATTTACACGTATCGCCGCAAAACAAGTCCTGTTTTGTAAAAAAAAGCCAGATAACAGAACTTCATTGCCAAAACAGAGGCCATACCTTATTTAAAGCGAGTTTCACTCAAAAGAAAAGTGGAAGTTCCGCTTGTTTGCTCCCCCCCCCCCCGCTACATTTGACACCCTTCAAGGGGTGAGGGGGGACGGGTCCCTGTTTTTAACAGGTACCCATCCCCACTTCCGGGAGACCTAGATGGGGCAAGGTCCCCCGGAAATTCGGCCCCCTCCCTCCTTCCTCCGCCACCAGGCCAGTTAAAAAGCGCTTCGCGCATGCGCAGTTTGGGGCCGGCTGTACTGCCAGTTTCCCTTACCACGAATGGTGGCGGCAGCATCTGAGAGCCGATCAGAAATTCGGCTGGGGTGCCGACGTCGCAGGATCGCTGGACAGGTAAGTTTCCTAATATTAAAAGTCAGCAGCTACAGTATTTGTAGCTGCTGAATTTTATTTTTTTTTGGTGGGGGGGGGGGGGGGGCTGGACCACCTGACCTCTGGAAGATTTTACCCCACTATTCAGTACTATTCAATACTGTGCTACTTTACCTGGTCATTGCATGGTCATGCAACGGCGTACCCAAACTAAATTTTTATATACATTTTTTATGGTGGTATTTGATCACCACGGGGGTTTTTTTTGTTTTGGTTTTTTTTTGCTATATAAAAACGAGAAAAAAAAAAGAAACTTCTGAAAAAAAAAAGTCTTTTTTTTTTCTAGTTTCTGTAATAAAATTTTGCAAATAAATAATCTTTCTTTATAAATATTGGCCAAAATGAATTCTGCTCCATTTCATTGGTAAAAATAACCCAAATCAGCCTGTGTGAAAGTCCACAAACTGTGATATATATATATTAAGATTTAATCCTGATGTGCTGACCTCATTACTAGAGGCCCTAAAATGTAAATAGTACAAATATTACATAATTACATAATATTCACTATTTTTGTTTTTTGTCACCAGTGCAGTGCAAAGTTATTTTTTAACTGGTGTGGCGGTGGTCAGGAATACTGACTGGTGACAATATGTTAAAAAAAAAAATAATTTTATATTTCGTTTTTTTAAACATTTTTTTATTTTTTTTACAATTTTTTTTTTTACATACTGTTATCAAAGTAGTTCAGTGTCACCATAGTGACACTTTACTACTCTTGGGGGAGAGGGGGGGGGGCTTCTCTCCCCCATCGTTGCCTCATCATTGGTGTCAGTGGGAGGAATAGTGCCCCATCGTTGGTGTCAGTGGGAGGAATAGTGCCCCATCATTAGTGTCAGTGAGAGTAATAGTGCCCCATCATTAGTATCAGTGGGAGGAATAGTGCCTCGTTATTGGTGTCAGGGGGAGGAATAGTGTCCCATCATTGGTGTCAGTGGGAGGAATAGTGCCCCATCATTGGTATCAGTGGGAGGAATAGTGCCCCATCATTGGTGTCAGGGGGAGGAATAGTGTCCCATCATTGGTATCAGTGGGAGGAATAGTGCCCCATCATTGGTGTCAGTGGGAGGAATAGTGCCCCGTCATTGGTGTCAGTGGGAGGAATAGTGCCCCATCATTGGTGTCAGTGGGAGGAATAGTGCCCCATCATTGGTGTCAGGGGGAGGAATAGTGTCCCATCATTGGTATCAGTGGGAGGAATAGTGCCCCATCATTGGTGTCAGTGGGAGGAATAGTGCCCCGTCATTGGTGTCAGTGGGAGGAATAGTGCCCCATCATTGGTATCAGTGGGAGAAATAGTGCCCCATCATTGGTGTCAGGGGGAGGAATAGTGTCCCATCATTGGTATCAGTGGGAGGAATAGTGCCCCATCATTGGTGTCAGTGGGAGGAATAGTGCCCCGTCATTGGTGTCAGTGGGAGGAATAGTGCCCCATCATTGGTGTCAGTGGGAGGAATAGTGCCCCATCATTGGTGTCAGGGGGAGGAATAGTGTCCCATCATTGGTATCAGTGGGAGGAATAGTGCCCCATCATTGGTGTCAGTGGGAGGAATAGTGCCCCGTCATTGGTGTCAGTGGGAGGAATAGTGCCCCATCATTGGTGTCAGTGGGAGGAATAGTGTCCCATCATTGGTATCAGTGGGAGGAATAGTGCCCCTACATTGGTATCAGTGGCATGAACTATGCCCCACTTTTGCTGACAGTGGGGGGGAATAATGCCCAAAGGGCCGGATAAAAGAAAGTAAAGGGCCGCATCCGACCCCCCAGGCCGCAGTTTGGAGACCACTGCTGGTATACGTTATATTATTATTATTTTATTTACTTGTTTTTTTTCCCAGGAAAGTGAAGTTACCCTTTAAATGTTTTCCTAGTCGCTGACCCGTAACAAGTATGCAAATTAGGAGATCTGAAGTTCTAGAATTCCAAATGCTTGTCCCAAAAGAGCATCTCATAAATTGCCAAAACACACAAGGATCAGCCAACAAGACATGTAGAAATGTGATCAGGAGGTCTCCACCGGCCGCCTTCATATTTCTTCTGCGGCAGATCTCCTTTAAGATTTCTAAATCGGAGAGAGGACCCTAATTCCCCGCAGATTTCATCCTCATCAAGGATTTAATCCTTTCCTGAGTAGCCGGACACGCTCTCTGCATCCTGCCGTCTGTCATTAACTTACCTTATACTAGAGCTTGTTTTTTTTTCCCTATTAATGTTTACTGAAAACAGCGAAGAAACTTCATGGCAGATGTTTTTCTTGTGTCAGAACTCAGCTACACCGTCCCCAACCACCAGACCTTCCACCAGACCTTCCACCAGACCTTCCACCAGACCTTCCACCACACCTTCCACCAGACCTTCCACCACACCTTCCACCACACCTTCCACCAGACCTTCCACCAGACCTTCCACCACACCTTCCACCACACCTTCCACCAGACCTTCCACCAGACCTTCCACCACACCTTCCACCAGACCTTCCACCACACCTTCCACCACACCTTCCACCAGACCTTCCACCACACCTTCCACCACACCTTCCACCAGACCTTCCACCAGACCTTCCACCACACCTTCCACCACACCTTCCACCAGACCTTCCACCAGACCTTCCACCAGACCTTCCACCACACCTTCCACCAGACCTTCCACCACACCTTCCACCACACCTTCCACCAGACCTTCCACCAGACCTTCATTCATGGCCATCAATATTCTTTTTTAAAGACGCAAGCCGGGCAGAATGGTCATACAGTATATTCCTGTACATATTTTTGGTAAAAAAAAAATCGCAATAGGAGTATATTGATTGGTTTGCGCAAAAGTTATCACGTCTACAAACTACGGGATAGATTTAAAGACTTTTTTATTTACTTTTTATTGTTTTTACTGGTAATGGCGACGATCTGCGATTTTTAGCAGGACTGCGACATTGCGGCGGACAAATCTGACCTCAAATGACACTTTTTGGGGACCAGTGACATTTATTACATTGATCAGTGCTATAAAAATGCACTGATCAATGTAAAAATGACACGGGGTTAACTGTGTTCCCTGGATGTGTTTCTAACTGTGGGGGGGGGGGGGGATGGGCTCACTGGGACATGACAGACATCACTGTTGCCGATCACTGGGGACAGTAGATCTCTATTATGTCATCTGGCAGAACGGGGAATCGCCTTGTTTACATAGGCCAATTCCTCGTTCTGCCTTTCCTCACCGCCATCGCGGGGTGGCGGTGGACATCGAGTCACGCGACGGAAAGCAGGTGCTCATGCGCGCCACGTCCCCCGCTTTCCTCTTTGCATGGACCGACGTACAGGTACATCAGTTCGCGCAGGAGAGCCAACCTGCCGCAGTATATCTGCGTGATCTGGTCGGCTGGTGGTCAAAATGTATTAAAACATGGACAATATCAGTGGAGCAGTAGATAGTATCAGTAGGGCAGTCGACATTGTCAGTAGTTTTTTATTTTTTTAATTATGTTTTACTATTTTAAAAAAAAAATTGTATAATTTTTTTTTTAATGTTTAAATATTGTTTTTATGAGCCCTATTGGGGGACAGACCCCCGATGTCTCGTTTTTGAGACAGGGAAAGGGACTGAGGACAGAGATTCTCCAGTCCCTTTCCCTGCATCCTCAGCTGCACTGGACAGTGAATGATGGCGAAGTGCTCTGTTCCTGTTCCTTTACAAACACAGTTTTTTATGCTTCAGTTATGAATGCACACAGGAGCGATCAGTACTGATCACTCACTGTAATCATTCAGAAAATGAAGGGGCTGATAAATGATATATTTGCCAGTCCCTTCCCCACTCTCCATCCTGACACATCCCCCACAGCAGCTAATGTAGGGGGGGGGGGGACAGGGGGCCCAGGCAGCAGGGGTAATCTGCGTTGCACAAGGTGATTAGGGTGTGGCACACCCCCTGCGCACACCTATGCTGGCATGAATATCCAGATTCTGAGGGTCTGGGTATGCAGATAGCAAGCAATTGTGCTGCAAGTTGGAAAATGACTTGCTAAGCTATTGCTAGACTTGCCGGGCTTCGCAAGTTTGTTGCACAATTGTAGCAAATCTGCATCGCATGACTGCAGAGCAACTTTCTTTGCAAACTTTCTGCAAGTCTGCTGCAAGTTCTGGTTCAGTTATGTTGTGCAATAGTCATCCCACCACAGGGGGGCACTGTGGCTGAATTTTCATGCTGTAAACTTTGCAGAGCTCTTGCTGTAGTCTCACCACTGCAACTTTGCACCACTGCCACCAAATTCGCTACAAATTAGAAAAGTGTCAACTAGAACTTGTTCTTCAAGTGCCCTGCAAGTGTACAAATTGCCAGTGAAAATGTGCAACAAGTTAACAGACTTACAACTCAACGCTGCCACAAATTTGTGGCAAGTTATCCTTGTTACAGTATCTGGGTATGGCACTGCCAGCAGCTGTTGATAGAAGAATCTTTCTTCATCGTCCATCGGATACAGATGCTGTTTACCTTTGGGTTATACTGCCACTTACAGGAGGATTGGACACTGGCAACCAAAAAACATTGTAGGCCAGCCCAGGAAAACCCCTCCTACTACCAAAATGCCTAAGATTTTTGCCAGTGTCCTAGGAGGATGGGTATTGTTTTTTCTTCAGCTGCACTGTATAAAATATTAACTTTTTTGTAGTCCCACTGTACCCTGTGCCCCCAGTTTATACGTGGAGTGCAATAATAATTCACGCAGTCAGGTGCAATGAAGAACTTGTATTAAAACATAGCTCCCAACTGTCCCTGATTTCGAGGGACTGTCCCTGATTTGGAACAAAGTCCCTCTGTCCCTCTTTCCTCCTCATTTGTCCCTCATTTTGGTCTGATCCATATAAATGTATATAAAATGCACTTTTTAGCTTTGAAAAAGTGTTTCCCAGTGATAAACCTTTCATTCATTTTCTAAATTGCTGCATTTGTAAATTTCAAAAGCCAGTATAAAGGAATAGTACTGATATAAAAAAAAAGCACTTGTGGATTTAACTAATCATTTCTTTTGTATAATTATAATTAAGAGGGTGTGACAGGGGGTGTGTCTTATGCCTACATACGCTTGCTAATAGGTGTCCCTCGTTTCCTATCTCAAAAAATTGGGAGGTATGTTGAAAAAATACAGCAACAGTTCACAATAAACCCGATGGAGAGGCTGCCGAACTGGCTGCACCAACAGTTTCCAGTAATGTGCCGGTATCAGCCGGACTGACAGCGTCTGTTAAGAGAGCAAAATGCGCCTGGTCCTGATAGGATGAAGTCCAAAGCAGATGTGTCCCTACGCTTTCCTTTCACCTTAGGAACCTTTCCCCTACTGCTAGTCCCGTCCCTAAAAGACGGCGTACCTATCCCTACTCTATCAACTCACAAAAAGCGAGCCAAGTCTAGGAGCCAGGATCTTAAAAAGGCTCTGCCAGGTCCAAGATGGCTGCTAGGGTCACATAGAGTGACAGCATCCAATAGGATAGCTTCCCCAGTGACCCAGAATACCAAAGACCAAACCTTTTCCTCTTGACTTCCTCTCCAACAACAGTTCCTCTGCAGAAATGCGCCACCTGCAGTGGAGAAAGTAGACTGCAGCTGCTACAAGCTCACAGTCTAAAAGTTCTGCTGCTGCTTGCTGTATACCTACTGATGTGGCTCATGTTCACAGCCTGGAATTCTGTTGCTCTTTGCTCCTATATCTATCCCATCTCCAAAGTCTTCCCAACTTCCATTGGGTATGGCCGGTTCCTCTGCCCTCTAGGCTAAGATTTCTATCAAATCAGGCATGGCTTATGGCCCAAATCACCCAGGTATTTCATGACTCTGAGGGCTGAAACCACTTTGCCTGCAGATTCTTTATCTGATCTACCTGCCACTGATACATCAGCTGCTAAGACTGATTCTGAGTTGCTCCAGTCTTTACCTGATGAGCTTGCCTCTGAGCAGCTGCAACTTTTAGAAGTTTTCCCAAATAAAAAAAATAGACTGTTTTGGCTCTTACTGATGTAAGACCCCCGGAAGACTGCAAATACTTTCTCAGTGCACCTGCTGTTCCAAGTCTTCTTCTACAGAAAGCCCCTCAACAAGATGTCTCTCACCCCAAACGCTTATCATCCCTGGATGCCAGATGTGGACCTCCTGGCCACCAGGTTCAGCAACAACCTGGACAGGTTTGTCTCCAGGTACAGGGGGGATACTCAAGCAGACACAGTGGATGCTTTGCTCAGAACACCCTGATCCTTTGCCTTTCCTCCCCGAAAACATCATCATTGTTCGTGTCTCAGGATCTTGATGGAGGGCATTCTGGTGTTCCTTTTAGCTCCAGATTGGGCCAAATGGATGTGGCGCGACAACCTGGTAAGCAGAGGCGTTGCTAGGGGGTGGCTATTGAGGCTATAGCCCCGAATCTGGGGCCCATAGCCCCGAGTCTCTAGGGCAGGGGTCAGCACCTGGCCCGCCACCACTGAAAGCGGGCACCCAGCCTGTGGACATTATCACAGGGCTGTATGGGGGCTGTGCAGTTTAGTGGGGCGCAGGGGACAGTGGACACTACAGTGGGGGCTGCATTGCTGGGCACTGGTATGGCTGCATAGATGGGCACAGCTGAGCCCTGCATTCTTTGTGTAGCCAACCGTGGGGCTCTCTGGGGACCCTGATGTAAGGAGGGGGGGCTCTCTAAGGACCCTGATGTAAGGGGGGGGGCTCTGGGGACCCTGATGTAAGGGGGAATCCGCACTCAGATATGTAACAATATATATATATATATATATATATATATATATATATATATATACACATACATACATATACATATACACACACCACACACTATTCTATACATGTGTTTGCCTGCCCACCCAAGCATATGACTTTCTTTACTTCGCTGCTATGGGCTCTAGCCCTGGATCTTTTCTAGACCTAGCAATGCCCCTGCTGGTAAGACTCCTGGTTCATGGGCTCCACCAGAATGTCTGGATTTTCTGTATCAGGGATCAGTTTATCATGTTATTTCATGGTCACTAGCTTTAACAGGCTTAGTTTTTAAAGCCCAAGTTCTGAGAGGGCATCTCTGAATTGGTGATTCTATCATCGGACATGATAGGCATACTTCATGTGGTGGGAGTCCCGGGACTTCAATCCTAGGAGTTTCTCCATGGGACAAATCTTCTCCTTCCGACAGCTGGGTCTGAAACATTTGGCTCTAAGTGCCAAAAAAAGATCAAGTTTCTACCCTTTCCACCTTGTTTTAGAGGCCATTGGCCTCTCACTCCCCGATTAAGACTTTTTGCAGGGAGTCCTCCCATTGTAGCTCCCCCTGTTTGTTCCCATGCGACCCCATGGGATCCGAATCTGGTTCTATCTGTGCTTCAGAAACCATCCTTTGAACCCATTAGAGAAATCTCTCTTGGCACTCGAAACACGTAATGCCGCGTACACACGAGCGGACTTTACGGCAGACTTTGCTTGGCGGACTTTTTGACGTACTTTCTGAATGAACGGACTTGCCTACACACAATCCACCAAAGTCCGTCGAATTCGTACGTGATGGCGTACGACCGGACTAAAACAAGGAAGTTCATAGCCAGTAGCCAATAGCTGCCCTAGCGTGGCTTTTTGTCCATCGAACTAGCATACAGACGAGCGGAATTTTCGACCGGACTCGATTTCGACGGATTGATTTAAAACATGTTTCAAATCTAAGTCCGTCCAACTTTTGAGAAAACAAAGTCCGCTGGAGCCCATACACGATCGAATTGGCTGACGAAATCCCGTCCGCCGGGCAAAGTCTGCCGTAAAGTCCGCTCGTGTGTACGCGGCATTAGGCTTCCAACCGCAGAATATATAGCATCGCCTAAAGCTGGAGTTGTGTTTCGATATGCTTGCTCCTTCTCATGCTTGTGGGCATGTTTGTGCCCTATGAACTTAAAGTGGTGTTCCGGCCAAAATTATACTTTTTCAATAAAAATACCCCTATAATACACAAGCTTAATGTATTCTAGTAAAGTTAGTCTGTAAACTAAGGTCTGTTTTGTTAGTTTATAGCAGTAGTTTGTTATTCTATAAACTTACAGCAGGTCGTGGCCATCTTAAGTGTGGGCATCTGAAGCCAGACTGTATTTCTTCCTGGATCTCATCCTTGCAGATCTCGCACATGCTCAGTGCAGCACAAGCAGTGTAATAGGTTTCAGGTCAGGTTTCCATAGCAATGGCAGTTTCAGAGGAAGTTGCCGCCCCACGTGCTCAGTGCAGCACAAGCAGTGTAATAGGTTTCAGGTCAGGTTTCCATAGCAACGGCAGTTTTAGAGGAAGTTGCCGCCCCTTCCCAGAAGGCATTGCAAACAGGAAATGATGCGATGGGCCACGGCCAGGGAGGAGGAAGTGAAAAATGAATACAGCAGATATATAGTAGGTGCTGAGAAAAAAAATAAAAAAATATCCAATTTGTTTACAGTGCACAGTTTAGTGAGGGATGCTGAAGAGTTTTAAAAGTGGGTGGAACTCCACTTTAATAAAAGGTGTTGGTGGTAATGCACTAGGCGTTTGTGCTTTCCTGTGTCTCTTTACAGTTTGCCCTTGCTTTATCTAGTATTCAGTCACCTGGAAGCAACAGATATACCCGTCAGTTCCTGAATATATACCTGTGAGCCCCCCTTCCCAATTAAATGCTGGAAGTAATTATAGAAACCACAAAATGAGGATATTCTCACACACCTCCCCTAGAGGGTGCTGCTGGGATAAACATCTGCCTCATCGCAGGAACAGCCCTGGGTGAAATCGAATAATATATAAAGATCAGTAGAAAGTATGCAGCACATTCTCTGGCCATTGTCACGTAGATGGCAAGGAGACAATTGTATTGACAAATGACTTCCTTGACAGAGGCTCATTGTGCGCACAACGCAGCAAGCAAACAAACATTTACTGTGTGAGACTCCACAACACACAAGGAGCTCTGTGTCATGAGAAAGCGTAAGAAGTAGGAAAAAAGTGCACAAAAACTGTAAACAAACGTTTAAAATGAATGAGTGGGAGAAAGATGGACAGAATGTTAGATCTGCGAAGAAGTAGCGTAGATCCATAATCAAATATAACAGGAATGCAGAGTCTTACCAGTACTCCACATCACCAACTAAGGATCAACCCAACGTTGCAGCAAATTGTCCTTCTTCAATGTCATATATCAGCACTGTAGAGGAAACATCATTAAGTGCAATACAGTATTTAAAAGAGCTAGTCAGCAATTAACTTTTGTACGAATCAGGGTCTCAGCTTCTAAAGCAGGGGTCTCCAAATTTTCTAAACAAAGGGCCAGTTTACTGTTCTTCAGACTTTAGGGGGGGCCAGACTGTGGCCACTGGGAGAGAAAAGGTCCTGCAGTCAGTGGGGAAAAAAAAAGGCCCCATTGTTTCTTTCAGTGGAAGTAATTGTGCCCCCTCATTGTTGTCAAAGGGAGGAATTGTACTCCATCATTGGTGTCATTGGGAGAAATTGTGCCCCATCATTGGTGTCAGAGGGAGAAATTGTACTCCTTTATTCGTGTCATTGGGAGAAATTGTACTACTTCATATTCCCATCGCACACTTTCCTGGATAAGCTCATGAGATATGGGTGCTGCAGCAACAACCAGCTGGAGAAATTGTACTCCATCGTTGGTGTCATTGGGAGAAATTTTATCCCATCGTTGGTGTCATTGGGAGAAATTGTACCCCATCGTTGATGTTAATGGGAAGAATTGTGCCCCATCATTGGTGTCATTGAAAGGAATTTTACGCCATAGTTGGTGTCAATTGGAGGAATTGTACTCCTTCTTCTGTGTGATTGGGAGAAATTGTACCCCATCATTGGCAATGGTGTCATTGGGAGAAATTGTACCTCATCGTTCATGTCAATGGGAGGAATTGTACCCCATCATTGGTGTCATTGGGAAAATTTGTACCCCATTGTTCATGTCATTGGGAGGGATTGCCTAAAAATAGACAGAGTAGGAAAATGGGAGAGGCTTTGGAGAAGTCCTGGAGACGAGCATGGGAGGAAGAGACAAGGAAGCTAGAGAGCAGGAGGTCTCAGGAGGGGAAGAGAGAACAGTTTGGGTGATATTTGGAGACAAGATTGGTGATGGAGTTCAGGGCAGAGTTGTGAATGTCTTTGTATGTTGTTAATATTTTGAACTTTAGGTTCACCTTCCAGCAGCACAACGACCTTAAACATACAGCCAGAGTTAAAACAGAATGGTTTAGATCAAAGCATTTTCATGTGTTAGAATGGCCCAGTCACAGTCCAGACCTAAATCCAATTGAGAATCTGTGGCAGGACTTGAAAATTGTTCACAGACGCTCTCCATCCAATCTGACAGAGCTTGAGCTATTTTGCAAAGAAGAATGGGCAAAAAATGTCCCTCTCTAGATGTGCAAAGCTGGTGGAGACATCCCCAAATAGACTTGCAGCTGTAATTGCAGTGAAAGGTGGTTCTACAAAGTATTGACTCCGGGGGGCGCCAAACAAATGCCCCCCACACTTTTCACATATTTATTTGTAAAAAATGTTAAAAACCATTTATCATTTTCCTTCCACTTCACAAATTTCAAGGGGTGTGAATACTTTTTCGAGGCACTGTAGATGAGTCTGGCGGCAGCATTCATGACAGACTAAAGAGGCCATAGCCTGTGGAGAGGTAGTCCTATGAGGAGGGAGTTATAATAGTCAAGGCGAGAGATAACGAGGGAGTGAATAAGTTGCTTAGTGGTTTCAACGGTTAAAAAGGGGTGTATTTTGAAGATGTTACATAGGTGAGGTCTACACTCATTGTTCGTCTGTAAGGCCTCCGTGGAGACTGACTGGTCTCCTGCCTGAGCTCATGGCTGGCATACCACCTGGACTGCTGAAAGAGGACTAAACCGTCAACACAGATTTTAGTTTTTTAAATCCTCCTTACCAAGGTAATGGCCACTAGAAAGGCAGCCTTATGAGAAAAGAGAAGAATGTCCTAGAAAGGTTCAAATGGTGGTCTTTTAAGGAGAGATGAAACCAAATTGAGATTCCATGGAGTCAAAGGAGAGCATAGAGGTGGCACAAGGTGAGCCAAACCTTGGATGAAAGCTCTCATGCCAAGGAAAGGTAAGTGAGCGGTCTCAGGAATAATACAGCTAAAGCCAAGGATTTGACCCCTAATAATCCTGAGGGCCAAGGACAATGTCCAAATCTGAAGGACAAAATTTGTCCCACAAAGTAGTTCCTCTATTTACAAGTAAATACACTTTAAGTAATCTCCAAAAAGTAAGGCTGCACTAATATAACAGTTCAAACGTGGCATCTATCACTGATGATATTCTGTTCAGTAGGTCACGCCAGTATGGAAGGTGACACTTCTCTATGAGCACCTGTGCACAGGTGGGGGTTGCCTGTATCGCAAACAAGGGCTGCTTGTGTTGGCACAAAATGGAGCATTTAAACTGGATAGTTGGACATGGACAGTTGTCCCCAGGCAAGGAGGTGGGAGGTGCTCTTACCTGTAATTAAACCTAATATAGCCCCAGGCGAACACAGAATCAAGGAAGATATAGCCAGTCAAGTGTAGATGTGAGGAATGGGGGAAGGAAGAAAGACACCATTAAAAAAACAAACAAACAGTAATTACAAGGAGCTCTCATTAGAAGAGTCGGAAATCATATTTAATCTGGGCAGGGCAGGCGGCCAATGACATGACCTATATCTTAGCCAGGTTGCCTCACATATTTACAATAATTGCTGGCAGCTGGAGAAAATTAGATTCATGGATATCTTGACCACTGATATCTGGAATCTACTAAAAATGGAATTCTGTTTGACAGACAGAAAAGTTCACATTCTCGTATGCATACTGCTAAAGCTGCAAAAAAGCAGCATTATGTAAAGCAAAACCACGGGATCCCATACCTCCCAACATTTTGAGATGGAAATGAGGGACACCTATTAGCAAACGTATGAAGGCATAGGTCACGCCCCCATGCCACACCCCCTTAAAAGAGATTTAACCAAAAAAAAGGTTAATAAAACCCACAAAGGCTTTTTTTTACTACTATTCCTTTATATTGGCTGCTAAAATTTACAAATGCAGAAATTTAGAATTTGGATAAAAGGTTTAGCACTGGGAAACCCTTTTTGAAAGACAAAAAGTGCATTTTATATAAAACTATATACCGTATATACTCGAGTATAAGTCGTTCCGAGTATAAGTCGAGGCCCTAATTTACCACAAAAAAAATGGGAAAAACTTATTGACCCGAGTATAAGACGAGGGTGAGAAATGCACAGCTACTGTAAGTGGAAAAGAGGGTCAACAATGGCAATTTGCAGCATCACTGTTCCCATTTGCATGCCTCACTGTGCCCATTTGCAGCCATAGGTCCCCTGAACTTCAAACTCGGTAGTTATGGGTTCCTAGATGCCCCCTAGCTGCAGCCAAAATTTGGGGTCTCTGAACCCAAAGGGTCCCGAAATGACATTGCTGCAGATGGACACAGTTGACTGAATGTGGGGCCCCATATCTCGGGGCCACTAAGTGCTAAGAACCCCAAATTTGGTATGCAAACCCAGTGGAACTAGCACCATAACATTTCCAAAGCTAGGGTTTCTAGGACCAAGTGGCTCCGAGATACAGGGCCCCAAAAATCAGTTCAGAAAATGTCAAGCACTTTTTTGCAGCAGAGAATGACATTTTCCGAACCAGTTTTGGGGCCCCGTATCTCAGGGCCACTTGGTGCTAGGAACTTCATCTTTGGATATGTTGTGGTACCAGTTCCACTGGGTTTGCACACCAAATTTGGGGTTACTAGCACTAAGTGGCCCTGAGATATGGGGCTCCAAAGTCGGTTCAGAAAATGTCAAGCTCTTTTCTGCAGCAGAGAATGACATTTTCCGAACCGATTTTGGGGCCCCGTATCTCGGGGCCACTTAGTGCTAGAAACTTCATCTTTGGATATGTTGTGGTACCAGTTCCACTGGGTTTGCACACCAAATTTGGGGTTCCTAGCACTAAGTGGCCCTGAGATACTCGGCCCCAAAGTCGGTTCGGAAAATGAAATTTTTTGCTGAAGAAAAGTGCTTGACTCGAGTATAAGTCGAGGGGGGCACTTTAAGCACAAAAAAATGTGCTGAAAAATTCGACTTATACTCTAGTATATACGGTAGATCAGACCAAAATGAGGGACAAATGAGGAGGAAAGAGGGACATTGCTCCAAATTAGGGACAGCCCCTCGAAATCCGGGATAGTTGGGAGCTATGGGATCCCATGCATGGTACTAACATATGTGATGGATGATTATATGGAAAAACAGGATTCTTTAATTGAAAGCGTACAAGTGTAGTGCTACCACGGCAGGAGTCCCTGGGTATGGTTCCCCCTGTTCCTGCACAGCCGGGCAAAATGGATTTCCAACTTGCATTCAGACACAAGAAATCAATCGGCTGGCTAACTTTTGTTGTTTTATTGGGGAAAACAACTTGGATAGAGTATAGGGATTATGGGGTGCCCAATTTGACTTGAAGAACAAGACATGAGGTCTAACTTCCTTCTTTATGTACAAAACTGAAGATCATGGACTGTACTTCCTTTGGAATAAATGCAGACTCTATGGATCATTGACAAGATCCTTTATGGACCAGGAGCTCTCGGGCCCCTTTAAAGAATGGGCACAAAGCTGAAAACTGTATGCAGAAGTACAGTTTCCTCTGTAGAGCTACACAAAGTTCTGATGCTTGCAGATACTACCAGCGCACCCAGCTGCTTGACTACCAACCCACCTGGCTGTTCTGAAGAACTCCCCAGGACAAGGGATCAGGATTAAGCACAATACTGTCCTTGGACAGTATGCTACGTCTGGCAGTGTCCCTGGGTGTACTGAGGTACTCACACTGTCCATTGCTTCCCGCTGCACTGGCTAAGACTCATGTTCAGGCCTCCAACTGATCAGATCTTCCCATTCCATCCCTGATGTCCAAAGGTAATGGAGACTCCTCTTTTAGGCTTCCTCTCCTCTCCTTCCTTTTCTCAACTCCTACCTAAGGGCAGAGCCCCAAACCCAGGCTCCCCATCCAGGCAACACGACTTCAACCTCAGCACTCCATCTTGCGCCCGACTTCCTTGCTGCTCAGACTCCACCATATTTATGGGCAGGTTTAGCCGCCCAGCCAGGCCTCCTGCCTAGGGATTGGTCCAAACTACCATCAAAATTCAGACCCAGCCTCTTTACCTCTCCTCCCAGTAGCTTCTACAAGTTTCCAGGGACCTCCAGAACCTGGAGGATGCAATAGAGGACTGGTCTGCAGAGCCTTCCAGCCTGATCTGAATCTGAACCCTGACCCAATTAACAGACTCATACAACTACCATGAGTCACAAAATACATTTACTTACACTAGTTGCACACTAGAGGGTGCTACACAAGGACACAGGAATTGGCTAATTCTTATACTATTGGGTTATTCTCCACCTCTGGGTGATTGGACACCGGCAAATGGCAAAGCTGAAACCCAGTTCTGCCTACTCCTTCCATTATCAGCATGCCTCCGTTTTGTAGACAAGCAATATAGGATTGAACATAGGGTAAATCAAATTTCCTGTTTTCATCATCGTACGTCACAGGAATTGGTTAATTCTTAGACCACTGGGATGTGTAAAAGCAATCCCATGAGGGGTAAAAGACACATAGCAAAAAGCATCTAAAAAGAAAAAACAAAACAAAAAAAGGTAAGATAAGGCCCCTACAGGGTTGCCTGGAAAACCTCTGCCCAAATGTAGCGTCCACCAAGGCCCAAACATCCATGTGATGAAACCTAACAAATGTGTGTGTAAAAGACCCAGTCGCCACCTTACCGACCTGGGAAACCATGGTTTGATGCTGAAAAGTCCATGAAACCCCAACACATCTAGTAGAAGGAGCTTACACAGGAAAGTGGGGAACCCTCTCATTCAGGTTAAACACCTGAGTGATGAGTTGCCAAATCTACCTAGGAATAGTGGAATGGGAAGCAGCTTGCCCTTTGCAAGAACCCTCAGGTAGCACAAAGTAGTTCCTTTATTTGAACCACGCAAAGTAAGCTTTCTAGGAGCAGAGATAGACATTCTGGAAGGGCAAATTCCTGGCTGCCAACAGGGTGGGGGCCTTAAGACAAGCCAATTAAGCCAACAACTGTTAAGGCAGAATGGTCCTTAAGATATTAAGTCCAGACAATCTGGCAGAGCCCGTAAAGAGTTTGCCAGGTGCCTGACTATGACTGACTACCACGCACTCCTGGGAAAACTTGGTGCCATAAAAATCATTGGGACACCTTTCTTCTCTATCCTCCAGGGCAGGCGAGGCAGGAACTTGAGAGGGAGGAATGCATAAATCAGGTTAACTGTATCCCACAAAGTCAAGAGGGCATCCACCGTAAAGGCCTGAGGATCCCAAATCCTGGTCACAATTGTGTACAGTCCAAAATATTTCTGGGTGGAGAGACCACTCTCCAAGATCCAGACATCGATGGCTCCACTGACCAAGTCAGAATGAGCTCTTCTTTGGTCGGAGTGAACCCTGACTGGCAGACCCCCAAAAAAGGGAGGTTCAACGCTGAAGGGTAAGCTGAATTGCTTTGAGCTGCAGAACATTGACTGGCAGCAAAACTTCCTCCGACGACCACTTCAGGGAATTCAAGATTTCTTCCTAGTCTGACAGGCTGGTGCCTGTTGTCAGTACTTTCCATGCCATCAGAAGAAAAGACCTTCAGTGTTGTACTGGACAAGCACCTCTCCAGGCCCAACCTATACCTGCTGGTCAGCTACATGGGTGGATCCAAGGACTGAACTTGTTTGTTCCACACTGTCAGAACGTTGAGTGGGAGCGGTCTGGAATGAAACTGGCCATATGGGTTGACTCAGCAATCAATGACTGGACAGATTCCATACAGAACATCTGAACACAGAAATCTTTTCAAGCATTTTAGGTCCAGAATGGGACACACACTGCCATCTGGTTTTGACACAGAGAAATGGTTGGAATAATATTGGCTAAACTTTTCTTGCTCTGATACAGGGATAATAACCCCTTGTGAGTGTAATGGCTCCAGTGCGGTAAACAAAGCCAATTTTTGTAGGCAAAACTTATGTACTGTTAGCTGTAAATCAGGGGTCTCCAAACATTCTAGACAAAGGCCCAGTTTACTGTCCTTCAGACTTTAGGGGGGCCGGACTGTGCAAAATGTCCCAGCATCAGTGGGAGTAAACAATCCCCCATCATTGGTGTCAGTGGGAGAAATCGTGGCCCATCATTGATGTCATTGGGACTCTTTGTTGGTGTCATTGGGAGGAATCGTGCCCCATCGTTGATGTCATTGGTTGGAATTGTGCCCTATCATTGGTGTCATTGGGAGGAATGGTGCTCTTCATTGGTGTCAGTGAATAAACTGGTGCCCCAAGGGCTGGATAAAAGCAAGCAAAGGGCCAAAGTTTGGAGGCCATTGCTGTAGATTGCCTAAGGTTCCCTAAGACCAGAAAGTTATTTCAAAAGTTCCTCCATTTTAAAAAGGTTGAGAAAGGCAAAAACGGAAGCACTTTCTCACACCTAGGGCAGCCTATTGAAATGAATGGGGTGCCCTAGATACGTCATGCCAGAATGCCCCCGCTCTTGGTCGCACTTGTGGGCATGAACCAAGCCTAACATTCTCATGCACCCCCATGCATCTGCAAACATGTTTTATGTTTGCACAGCACATTTTTGGAAAAGAATCAGGGACTACTTTTTTGTATTTCTTGCACATAGGGCAGCCCATTGAAATAAATGAGATGCCCTACATGCAATGCACGGAAATGCACCCACGTTTTGACACACCTGTAGGGATGAACCAGGTCTAATGTTCTCCTACTATGTACCTATGTACTGTGCCTGTTAACATTAATGAACAGATTGCAGAGTGGGTAAATGTAAACCTTACAATGATTCGGTATCTTATGACCTCTCTAGGAGGCAATAAATATAGATGTAGCACCCTCCTAGTGTAGGATGCTAGGTAAGTTTAGCTTTCAGCTCCTTCTGCAATTAGGGGAACAGAGATTGTTTGTTCTGGTCTGTTCAGGGTTCCACAGGCTGGGAGCTTGTATGCTTCCCCCTGCCTATGGAAGAAGCTTCCATAGCTTAGGGAGGTAGATCCAAATAACCAGCCTGAATTTTTATTTTTCCATAATCTGTTTAATGAAAAAAATGTAATTTTACAAGTAAGCCAGATACACAAAAGGTATGGAAACAAGAGGACATTATAAAGAACAAAAAAAACGGAGGTGGGGACAATGGTGACGCTTCCATCCCCAAGCGCCATATGATGTCAAAATACATAGTTCCCTTTCACAAGGAGAGTAATTGGCTTTTACAGCCTGAATATTTATCATGCTCCAGCCAATACCTGGAGAGGAGTGTCCAGAAGGTGGTTGAAATATTAATAAATAGTCTGAAGTTCTGGAAAGCTGGAATCCTTCTCCCCAGAAAAGTTTCAGAGCCTGAGGGGCCCTCAGGCAGCCCATGGACTGTGCAGCTGTTCTAGTGGCCTCAGTTGTGTTAGGGCTGATAGCCTGGGTCGATCGTCTAAGAAGCTGATTGCAGGACCTCACCACAAGGGATCTGGTTTGAAGAAGGATTGTCTTACTCACTGGACTTAGTAAGCTGGAAGGTGGCAACTGTCCTGGGGACTTGTGAGTAAGGACTCTAAATTGATCCAAGTGACTATGCAGTGTTCTGGAAAACATATTGGTCACTAACAGTTGTGTAGGGGCACAAGATAACCAGGTGCCAAAGAAAAATGCCCCATGGTCCCCAGCTGTGCGGTCTTAGACTGTTCAGAAAACTGCCTCACGGTCCCCAGATTTAGACTGTCCAATACTCACAATTTCTCACAGAGAAGATTTGCTAATTGCTATGTGCTAATCATTTTGTAGTATCCCATGTCCTAACCCCTCTCCTGTTAAAGTTCCTTCAAGCAATAAATCCTAAAAAGACATCCCCTAGACCAGTGGTCCCCAAACTGCGGCCTGGGGGCCAGATTCCACCCTTTGCTTGCTTTTTTCTGGCCCTTGGGGCACTATTTTCATCCACTGATACCAACAATGGGACATAATCCCCCCCCCCCCCCACTGACACCAATGAAAGGGCACAGCTTCTCAGAATGACACCAACAATGGGGCACAATTCCTCCCACTGACACCAATGATGGAGCGCTATTCCTCCCACTGACACCCCAAAGATGGGGCACCATTCCTCCCACTGACACCAATGATGGAGCGCTATTCCTCCCACTGACACCCCAAACATAGGGGCACTATTCCTCCCACTGACACCTCAAAGATGGGGCACTATTCCTCCCACTGACACCTCAAAGATGGGGCACTATTCCTCCCACTGACACCAAAGATGGGTCATTGTTCATTCCCACTGACGTCTGGGACCTTTTCTACTCCCAATAGCCACAGTCTGGCCCCCCTTGAGTCTGAAAGACAGTAAACTAGAAAGTTTTGAGGCCCCCGCCCTAGACTGTGTTATTGGAGCTGGTGTGAATGGACGGGTGCTTGTGGTGAAGGGCAGTTAATACCAGTGGCCCCTACAGGGGTAGCGCTACAAAATATTTTGATATCTTGTGACATGTGGTTTCCCAACCTGTACTCTTCTATGGAGAAGACAGAAGGACGAAGTACCTTGTGTCTGCCACTGTCTTCATTAGTTAACGATCCTGGTGAGTTGTGCCACTTCAGCGGCTCACCGGAAGAAAAGGCCCTTCTGTATAATCTGCTTTGGTAATTGACCGGCGTGAGGAAACCTCTAATGAAACAGGAGATTTATTTTTTTTGCAAACAAGGTTATAAAAAGAAAAGCTTGTGATCCACTGGTAGGAGTTTCGATGCCTGAAGGCAACGGCGATGTTGCAAGAGAAATTACAGTGAGAGTTGGATGGCATAAAGCGAGCCTACGTGTGACATCACGCCTCCTGCAGCACATCCAGCCAATCAGGAAGGGCCCATTCCAATTACAGATCAACTGCAACACAGGCAGCATGCCACACGTTGCACGGTCTTTCCTGTTTGACCTACACATTGGCTTTTTATTGGGAAATAATGACATATAAAAGACTTATTGTTAATGGGATTGTGTACTCTTAATTTATCTCTGGAGAAAATTATGAATGGGGCCTCTAATCTTCTTCATAATGATTAATAAAGAGAGAACATATAGAATATAACAAAAAAAAGCAGTATAAAAGGAAACAAATACACATAAGAGACTTATTGTTAATGGGTTTCTGCAACCTTAATTTACCTCTGAAGAAAATTATGAATGGACTGTCTAGCTTTTCTTGTAGTAATTTAAAAAAAATAACAGAAATAAGGTCCCATTCACATCCGAGCATATCCAAATCGCAGGCAGAATCACACCATTCCAGAATCACGTCAGAACCTGTGAGGCATTTGTGGCAAAGCGACGTGGCAGCATTGCTCAGGTGTGAACAGGGCATGAGGCTCCATTCACGCTTGTGTGACTTTGGACATCAAAGTTGCATGACAAGCTGTTCCCCATGTATTCCAGTGATAACCATTCATATACGTACGACCTAAAGTCGCAGCGACTTCACAGCAGTTCATGCACTGCTTTGGTCCTACTTTCATGCAACTTGAGGGCCATAGACTTCAATGTTAACCCTCAAAAGTTGCACGAAAGTCTTATACCTGAATGATATGCAGTGCAACAGTTGTCCATATTCATTAATCAAAGTCGTATCCGAGTCGCACCCATTCAAAGTTGTGTCAAAGTTGCCTCAATGTTGCACCACAGCGGCACTCCAAAGTCGTGCAACTTTGGAGTCGTACAAGTGAGACTGGAACGTAAAATGTATCAGAAAAATCATAATGAAAGGAAACAAATAAATAAAAGAATAAGGCTAGGCTCACACATATGCGGGTGGCGGAGTGCGTGTAAATTGCAAATGTTCCTTTTTTTGTAAATTTCTTTTGTGTATGTTTAAAATGTGAAAAATTTAAAAAAATTGAGATTGAAAATAGAATGGTGTTCTGGGACTTCATAGGGCTTTTTATTTATTTTTTTTTTTTTTTTAAGGTGAACTAATCCTTGAAGCACTATCACACGAGGAACTTTGAACGTACCGAGGACCTGCTGCACAAGAATGAACTGAAAACCTTTGATGCTTATCAAACACGATTGCCCTGGCCATGGGTAGGTCACACACATTAACTAAAATCCAGTCGTTATAATTATACACACACCACTAACCCATGGGCCTACTGTATGAGGCCTGTATGAGATAGGGATTTTGCTGCACATACATTAGTGTCGTTAGTTTGATTTGTGCACACCAATACACAGAACGGCCCCACCTAATAATACATTGGGAAACCGAGAGGTGAAAACCAGAGGTCACCGTGCGCACAGATGGGGTTTGGTCTAACAACCGTCATTTCTATAATTGATGTCGTGTCTGTTACGTAGACGATTTACAGCTAAGTGAACGTTACACTTGGGAGCGAGGCATGGCAAACTTTTGACCCTGATGAGAGTAGTAAGCCTCCCTTCCCCGGGGCAGTTAGCGAAGTTATGGGAATAACATGGGAAGAAAATGAGGAATAAGGGCTGCGTTCGCACCCAGCGCCCTCTTGTGGTCGTTTTACATCTTTACTTACAGTGACCGCAGCAAAACATGGACACTTAAAGTGGCTGTAAACACTTTACAACCACTTTTTTGCTACAGGTAAGCCTATAATAGGCTTACCTGTAGCTACCGCGGATATCTCCTAAACTTGCACGGTTTAGGAGATATCCCATGTATCTGCATGTGCCGACGTCATCGGCACATGCGCACTGAAGCAATGGCAAAAAGATAGAATAAAATATTTACAAAAATGTGAGGGGTGTACTTACTTTTGTGAGATACTGTACAAAGTGCTGGCTCTCTGTCTGCCATATATGATGGAGGCGATTTATTTTCACAGATGATTGTGCTGAGTTACGTCAGTACTGGAGCAGACACGGCAGGAGGTCAGTACACATGGCTGGACTCTGGGTAGGTAAGTACCCATAAATAAGAATAGATTTTTGTTGGGAAGTTTATTTTTATTTTTATCCTACCTGCACAAACAGTGAACTGGTTGGAGCTCGGAAGGACCCCTAAAACCAGATCACTGTGAAAGGGATGACCACCTACTTGCCCCCCCCTAGGACGACCAATCTTGGCCAGAAACATGGACAACTAGATCCCTATATAGTTCCTCTTTATCTCATTTTTTCACAGCCATAACCAATTGTTTTCAAATAAAGGTGTGAAAAGGACGATATCCATATCAATCAGTCGCCTATCGTTGCCGCAATGCATGAAAAGATGAATACTGATTGCGGTGGCACCCCGAGCCAGGATGCGGAACGGCACCCCAACTGTTAATGCCTGCCGTAGAATGGGTTTACTGCCCTGTGTCCATTCTTTGCCCACTTGCTCTGCTGTGCCCAGGGCAGCTTCTCCTCCTGCCCACCCCTTGTCCCGGCCCTGACTTATTGGTTGTTCTGGGAGGATCAAGGTACGTTTAGAAGACAGGATAACACTGGGCTGGACAAGCTGATCTTTTTAAAATGATAGATTTTATTTTAACATCATTTCAGACAGTAGCGTATTTCATCTTTTGTGTCAATCTTTAGAAAATTTAATTCAGCAGTGCAGTGAGCCTAACCAGCAGGCTGATAATCTAACAACATAAAAGGCACATTGTGAGGTCCAACAACTACAGTAGATTTATAAGAAAAAAAAAATGTGTGATGGGGGGCAACTGCCCCCCCATCCCGGGTCAGTATATAACTGCCCCACTTCCTGGACATCTGATTCCTCCATCTCCCTCTAGTTAGCCGAAGGAGTCAGTGTGTTAGAGTCGAACTTCGGATACAGATCTTGGTCCTGCACAGCAATGTTTACATTCTCCAGAAGATTGCCAGCAAGCAGGTAGGTTTATTTTATTGCATTGCAGATCTCATTAACAATAAAGAATCTGCCTGTCAGCAAAAAAGTCAAGCCACATTTAGATATTAAAGTATAACTAAAGCAAAATGTTTTATGAAGTTTTGGATAGAGTGGGGAGGAATTAGAACACTTATTAGGTTATTATTATTATTGCTGTCTGCGTCCCCGTTAGGGAGATTCCCCACACACTTTATTTGTCCTGTTTACCATTATCATTGAAAGTAAAAAAAAAAAAATCATAAATTTTGGGCTGTTACCAGAACAGGAATAGAGGGGAAATATTCCAATGGGGACACCAGTTCAGGTGACAACCAGGGATCCCCTCACTTTTGAGGGATTTCCTTTCACTTCCTGTTTTGGCTATGGGACAGGAAGTGAGGGGAGATCTTCTCAATGGGGCACAAAAATAAAAAAAACAGACAGCGGTTATAATCCTACCTTACTTTATCCAAATAAAAAATAAAGTTTTGCCTTTAGTTCTACTTTACATTACAGAGATTTTTCTGACCAACTCAAGCTTTGGAATCACACTCTATTGGCGTGTACACACGACCGGAGTTTCTGGCAGAAAAGGTCCGACGGAACGCATCCGTCTGACAGTCCGATCATGTGTGGGCTTCATCGGACCTTTCCTGTCGAAAAATGTGATGGACCTTCGAAATAGAACATGTTTCAAATCTTTCCGACGGACTCGATTCCTATCGAAAAAAACGTTCGTCTGTATGCTAGTCCGACGGACTGAAAACGACGCAAGGGCAGCTATTGGCTACTGGCTATTGAACTCACTTTTCTAGTCTGGTCGTACGTCATCACGTTCATGATCGGACTTTGGTGGGACCGTGTGTAGACAAGTCTGTTTCGTCGGAACTCCGTCAAAATGTCCTTCGTTGTTCAGTCCGACGAGAAGTCCGCTCGTGTGTACGCGGCATTTTCTCTTAGCATTACATGATATCACTAATAGGACACCAGTTGGTTAACATTGAATCACCGCACCATTATGACATCACACTAGCACTGTGACATCACACTTAGAACATGGCATTGCTCTGGTCACTTCTGTAAACCAAGAAAAGCCTGGAGTGTAACAGGATTGGTTATACATTGTATATACATTGTGTCTACTGAATAACAGACAGGTCCTCTTCAGAATGTTTGCCATAAATCTGACGATGATTTGACTTCCAGAGGAATTGCTGAATTGTTGATCCAGTGGATTGCCATGGGAAGGTAGAAGTATCGGTGAGCATAGTCTGATGGCCGGTGTCTCACTCCAGGAGAGGGGAATCCATGTCTTTGAGCGTCACTCAACCCGTATTTTCAATACCATGCTTAGTTGGGCACAGTAAATATTAAATTCTAAATTCACCTTTCCAGAAAAACTGAAAAGGCGAACTAACGCTCTACATCCTCCCCCCGCTTCCCAGTCTCCACTGTACTTATCTATGTAGCTGATGCGCTGTCAGTGCCCACGCAGCTAGTGCAGCAGTCTTGGGATTGGGCGGCCCGGACTCTTCTTGCTGTAGGGCTTCCAGGGCAGATCAGAGAGATTCTGATTGGTCAGTGCCAGCACAGAGACCGCTTTGACCAATTGAGATTGCTCTGATCCGTCTCACAAGCGCTACAGGAAGAAGAGAGAATTCAAATCCCCAGATTCCTACATTGATAGCTTGTTAATACCCACGCTGCTAGTGCAGCAGTCCGGGGATCTGAAACCCCCGCTCTTCTTTCTGCAGGGCTTCCAGGAAAGATCAGAGCAATTCTGATTGGTCAGTGCCAGCACGGTGACCGCTTTGACCAATTGAGATTGCTCTGATCCGTCCCACAGTAAGAACAGGGGGGGGGGGGATTTCAAATCCCCAGGCTGCTACATTGGCTGCATGGATGGTAACAGCTCATCACCCACAGAGGTATGTATGGTTGGGGGGGGGGGGGGGGGGTGAAGGGGGTAGGATATTCACCTTTTAATTTCTTTTCTGAAAAGGTGAACTAACCCTTCCTTAGGGCAGGGGTGGGCAACCTGCGACCCTCCAGCTGTTGCAGATCTATGATTGTAATTGCCAGTCTTGCAATACCTCATGGGACATGTAGTGCCATGATTGTAACTGCCCAGTCTTACAAAATATTGTGCAACATGCTATGGATTCAGGAGAATTAGGCATTCACAGCCTCTAAAAGTCCACACCAATGCGGGCTTTACTTGTGTAAACTGAAGATTTTGTTGGCGACAATGATTGTGGGATGGAATGACACATTGGCCGGTGACTCGTGTCTTGGTGACTTGACCCCGATCTCTGGATTATACGAACAACTCAGTGAGGCCAAACGCATTTCCAAGGTTTTGACTCCGGCGGATTCAAACATTTTCCAATCTTCTCACATCCCGGGGGTGACCAGTTCTAGAAGACAGACAGATCTACTGAGGTCACTCAGATAGGAAGCAGAGCATAAAGAAAAGAGAACATTACAGACACCAATGATGCTGGAGGAACGATCACTTCTAACCCCCAGGGATGTGATTGGGTCGCCCGTCTCCCCAGGACAGGTTAAGTCCTGAGTCAATGGGCATTTGTTGGCTTCAGAAGGTATTTGCATTCCCATACAAGCCTCCGACGAAAAAGAATGTCGGATTTGGAGCGGCGTGACCCTCTAAAGCAGAGCTAAATACAAAGTTTATATCTACTGTAAATAAAACAGGCCATAGTGGGGGTGAGGAGAGCAGTGGTGGTCGACTTGAAAAGTATAGAGGACATCCAGTGTGGGACAGACAATAGCAGAACATTTTCATGCATTGCATCAAGCTATGCAGACCATTCAAAACGAATGGGCTGTACTGCAACTCAACGCACACAAAATGTTAGTCCTGCTGCTTCTTTTGCAGCTTAACGCAATGCAAACTTAACAAATTGGAGTAGAATAACCCCAGCATCAGTGGCAGTGGCAGTAATGACCCCCAGGATTGGTGTCCGTGAGTTCAATAATAACCCCCTGTGCTGGTGTCAGTGAGTTCAATAATAATTCCCAGTATTTTTGTCAGTGGCAGTACTAATAACCTGCAGTATTGGTGTCAGTGGACCTTATAATAACCCTCAGCATGGTGTCAGTGGACCCAATAATAACCCTCAGCATGGTGTCAGTAGACCCAACAATAACCCCCAGTAGTGGTGTGAATGGACCCAATAATAACCCCCCGTATTGGTATCAATGGACCCAATAATAACCCCCAGTATTGGTGTCAGTGGAAGTAATAATAGCTCCCAGGGTTGGTGACAGTGGACCCAATAATAACCCCAGCATTGGTGCCAGTGGACCCAATAATAACCCTCAGCATGGTGTCAGTGGACGCAATAATAACCCCCAGTATTGGTGCCAGTGGACCCAATAATAACACTCAGCATGGTGTCAGTGGACCCAATAATAACCCTCAGTATTGGTGTTAATGGACCCAATAATAACCCCCAGTATTGGTGTCAGTGGACCCAATAATAACCCCCAGTATTGGAGCCAGTAGACCCAATAATAACCCTCAGCATGGTGTCAGTGGACCCAATAATAACCCCCAGTATTGGTGTCAGTGGACCTAATAATAACCCTCAGCATGGTGTCAATGGACCCAATAAAAACCCCAGCATGGTGTCAGTGGACGCAATAATAACCCCCAGTATTGGTGTCAGTGGACCTAATAATAACCCCCAGCATGGTGTCAGTGGACCCAGTAATAACCCCCAGTATTGGTGTCAGTGGCAGTAATAATAACACCCAGGGTTGGTGACAGTGGACCCAATAATAACCTCCAGCTTTGGTGTCAGTGGCAGTAATAATAGCCCCCTGCATTGGGGTCATGCGCCCAATAGAACACCCCCCCCCCCCCCAGCATTGGTGTCAGTGGCAGTACTAATAACCCCCAGGGTTGGTATGAGTGGACCCAATAATAACCCTTAATATTGGTGTCAGTGGCAGTAATAATAACCCCAAGGTTGGTGTCAGTGGACCCAAACAAAACACCCAGTATTGGTGTCAGTGGCAGTAATAACTCCCAGTGTTGGTGCCAGAGAGGGGACCCAACAATAAGCTCTGACATGAGTGTCAGTGTCAGTAATAATAACCCCCAGGTTGGTGTCAGTGGATCCAAAAGTAAACTCCAGTATTGGTGTCAGTGTCAGTAATAATTAACCCCCAAGGGTTAATGTCAGTGGATCCATCAATACCTTTCAGCAACGGTGGCATTCTTGTAAGTGGGTGCAACAATAACCCTCAGCATTGATGTCAGTAGCTGCCCCCCACCCCCCGGACCCGCCATTGTGAAATGTGATTTTCCCAACAGCCTGGCATTGGTGGTCCATGCCAGTGAAAATTATCAGTCAAGTTTCCTTTTCTTCTACAGGCCAAAAACATTAGGCAACATTATTTTTCATCTCTGTTTTTGATGTTGCAATCAAACATGAAATGGAGACAGCATTTTTATTTTTTCCCTATTTGTTTCTTATCTACGTTTTCCTGCAGTTCATTTCTTCTGGACAGTTATAAAATCACACACTAGTTGGCGCCATTGGATTAAAAAAAAATGAAACTTGCTATTCAGACTTGGCGGAGAGACAGACAATCAGGAAAGTAGAAGACTTTCAAGCGAAAAAAGCCCCTGCATGGTATTTCACTCCCAACTACAATGCGAAGGCTTCCAATGGGAGGCGGATGATGTCCCCTGAGCAGCTGCACACTCACCATGACAGCGAGGTCACACACATTGAGCTGAGGCTCCCCGGGGATCATGGATTCCTTGTGCTGGCCAACGACATAGGAAATCCTTGGCATTACTTGCTGGTATTCATTGCTTAATACACTGCAACAGGAGATAAAGGAGACATTACTGGAATCTAGTGAACAGGTAAAAGTGAAGGGCAAAAAAACAATACATGCAGTATTGAATGCTGTCAGCCCTGTGCAATTTTCTTTTGCTAGTTTAACCCTCTTGTCCTAAACAGGACAAGCTACTATGTCAGTTTAGTTTTTGGCTGGGCTGTAGTTCGGTCATCGTTTTTCACCTGGTTTTTCCCCAAGCTTAAATTGGCTTGTGATTTCTCACTGTCGCCAGTAGATGTCACTGGTCATAGAATGAGATTTCACAAACAAAAACTAAAGTTCTGAATATTTTTTTTTCAGCCAATCCAGTAGGAGGTCTATGCCACTGGTGTATGCTGGGGGAAGATATAAATACTTGGGACAGACCATGTGCTCGCTGTCTTCCCCTGGGCTGAGGCCTAGGGAGGTGCTGCTGGGTGGAGCTCCATTCTTCCCCTGGGCTGAGGCCTAGGGAGGTGCTGCTGGGTGGAGCTCCATTCTTCCCCTGGGCTGAGGCCTAGGGAGGTGCTGCTGGGTGGAGCTCCATTCTTCCCCTGGGCTGAGGCCTAGGAAGGTGCTGCTGGATGGAGCTCCATTCTTCCCCTGGGCTGAGGCCTAGGGAGGTGCTGCTGGGTGGAGCTCCATTCTTCCGCTGGGCTGAGGCCTAGGGAGGTGCTGCTGGATGGAGCTCCATTCTTCCGCTGGGCTGAGGCCTAGGGAGGTGCTGCTGGGTGGAGCTCCATTCTTCCCCTGGGCTGAGGCCTAGGGAGGTGCTGCTGGGTGGAGCTCCATTCTTCCCCTGGGCTGAGGCCTAGGGAGGTGCTGCTGGGTGGAGCTCCATTCTTCCCCTGGGCTGAGGCCTAGGGAGGTGCTGCTGGGTGGAGCTCCATTCTTCCCCTGGGCTGAGGCCTAGGAAGGTGCTGCTGGATGGAGCTCCATTCTTCCCCTGGGCTGAGGCCTAGGGAGGTGCTGCTGGGTGGAGCTCCATTCTTCCGCTGGGCTGAGGCCTAGGGAGGTGCTGCTGGATGGAGCTCCATTCTTCCCCTGGGCTGAGGCCTAGGGAGGTGCTGCTGGGTGGAGCTCCATTCTTCCGCTGGGCTGAGGCCTAGGGAGGTGCTGCTGGATGGAGCTCCATTCTTCCGCTGGGCTGAGGCCTAGGGAGGTGCTGCTGGATGGAGCTCCATTCTTCCCCTGGGCTGAGGCCTAGGGAGGTGCTGCTGGGTGGAGCTCCATTCTTCCGCTGGGCTGAGGCCTAGGGAGGTGCTGCTGGATGGAGCTCCATTCTTCCGCTGGGCTGAGGCCTAGGGAGGTGCTGCTGGATGGAGCTCCATTCTTCCCCTGGGCTGAGGCCTAGGGAGGTGCTGCTGGATGGAGCTCCATTCTTCCCCTGGGCTGAGGCCTAGGGAGGTGCTGCTGGATGGAGCTCCATTCTTAGACCCGACAGCCTGTTTTGGGGGCCTAACTTGTCCCGAAGCTGTCCTGCCTGGTCTGAAGGAATCTGTGCCAAGGAGGAGGCCCCTTGCTGGAGACAGCCAGGGAAGAAGGCTGGTCTCTCAGAAGGGCCTGGTGGCTCATTTGGAGGAGGCACGGAAATTTGGGAACGTGCTTACAGTTTTGCTAAATTCATAGAAAAAAAATCAATATAACAGTGTGGCGCTAAATCAATATATAACAATAATAAATCTGCTAATTTAATGTATAGAAAAAAAACTCAATAAATAAAGTCCCAGTTCATTTGGCATTAATACCATTTTTGGTTGTCCGTTTTAACTCAACTACAAGATGTCTCTTATGAGATTTTGCACTATTTGGACAATCTAATGGGTTCATTCCCGATTAGAGAGGCCTTGGATACTTTATAGGGGTTGTAGCGTGATGATGTCAGGGCTTGCCAGCTCCTATCTCTCTCCACAGTTACTCAGCTGTTGATGATATCCTGCTCGTCAGTCCTGCCTACTTAAGCCGTCCAGTCCAGAGGATCTCTGCCTTCGCCTTGGTCAACATCACAGAAACTATCCCCTGCGATCCTGTTCAAGACTTGCTTTGCTGACATCCCTTCTGGCTCCAGGTCCTGCTTGCTGTTTCACTACATCGATCCCTGACTTCTGGCTTGGCTGACTATCCGTTCCGGTTACTGAACTTTGGCTATGTTTTTGACTACGTTTGTTTTTTTTACTTTTATTATTAAACAAGTGTGATTTAACTGTACTTCTGTCTCGGCCTGATTTCATGGTTTCTGACAGTTGTGATCTGTTTGGCCAATCCCCCTGAAGATGTCATCTTCTGACGAAACGCGTTGGTTGTAGCCTCCACATGGATGGCTTCTTGAGATAACACAGGACATTTGCACAGGACAGCTCTGAACTTCTGACATGATCAGCAGACGGTTTTGCAGTTATTGAACATATATAGTAATACACTTCCGATGGTATATTTACCAAATCAAAGGGGAGCAAATAGGAGAAGTTTAGGGTTCACATTCACTTCATAGAAGAATTATACTGAGCACAATTTGTATCTTGCTTGCCATAAAACAGTTCAGGTGCCTTGCAGCATTCTTGGGGTTTGCCTTTTACTCAAGTGCTTTGGTTTCTTTTCACAATCCAAAAAAATTCTGTAAGCTAATCCTCCTCCCTCCGTGCCCCCCACCCCTGCTGCTGTAATCCTTCGGTGCAGCGGGGGTTAATAGAACAAAAAGGAGCTGTCACAGGCTCTCATATGCTCGTCCTTTCCTCCCAGCTACTCCATTCATAGAAGCTAAACTACAACTTGTATGAATGAAACAGAGTCTATCAATGGAGGGGGAGGGGGGTGATTGATAGCCCGGCCCCCTCCATTCATAGATCACGTTTCCTCATAGAAACTGTAATACGGCTTCTATGAATGGAGCAGCTGGGAGGAAAAGGACGAGCATATGAGAGCCTGTGACAACTCCTTTGTTCTATTAACCCCCTGCTGCATCAGAGGATTACAGTGGCAGGGTCGGGGTGGGGGCAGGGATGGGACAAGTGGTGGGCAGGAGGGGCGGCTGTCCTGGGCATTGTGGTATCATGTGAGGTGGGGGGGGGGGGTGCCACAAGGAGATGGGGGGTATTTGTATTGAAAGGAGAAATTAGGGAGGCAGCTGGGGGTAAGTATTGTTCTAGGAGGGGAAATTTGAGGTGGTGCTAAGAGTGTTGATTTAGGGAGATTTATGTAGGGGGGGAGATAATTTGTGCTAGGAGGTGGGATTTTGGAGGAATTTGTGCTAGGAGGTGGGATTTTGGAGGAATTTGTGCTAGGAGGGGGATTTTGGAGGAATTTGTGCTAGGAGGGGGGATTTTGTAGGAATTTGTGCTAGGAGGGGGGATTTTGTAGGAATTTGTGCTAGGAGGGGGGATTTTGTAGGAATTTGTGCTAGGAGGGGGGATTTTGTAGGAATTTGTGCTAGGAGGGGGGATTTTGGAGGAATTTGTGCTAGGAGGGGGGGGGGGGGTTGGAGGAATTTGTGCTAGGAGGGGGGATTTTGGAGGAATTTGTACTAGGAGGGGGGGTTTTGGAGGAATTTGTGCTAAGAGGGGGGATTTTGGAGGAATTTGTGCTAGGAGGGGGATTTTGGAGGAATTTGTACTAGGAGGGGGGATTTTGGAGGAATTTGTGCTAGGTGGGGGGATTTTGAAGTGGGGGAATGTGTACTAGGAGGGGAAATTTTAGGAGAAGAGGATTTGTGCTAGGAGGGTACATTTTTTGGGGGAAGGAGCATTTGAGCTGGGGGGGATTTGGAGGATGGGGGGCAGAGATTTGTGCTGAGGGAGCATTTCAGCAGGGGGCGGATTTGTACTGGGAGGGAGGGGAATTAATGTTTAGGGGGTAATAATGCAGGATTAGTGCTCGGGGTTTTTGTGGGGGGATTTTTGCAGACAGATAATGCTCATAAATCTTGGGGGGGGGGGGGGGTGCAGTTTGGCATGTTGGCCCTGGGCTCTAGATGACCGCGTCCCGGCACTGGGTAGGGGGCATGGAGGGAGGAGGATTACCTTGCAAAAATTTTTGGGATTGTGAGTAAAAGGAAAACCCCAAGATAAACCCTTAGTTCTGTTAAACCCACTCTGCATGAATACGGGGGGGGGGCTCTGCCCCCCGACCTCACTTGTGAACAAGTCCTTAGTGCTCATTCACAGTAGTGGTTGAGGGACGGTAAAACCCTGCAGTTGAACTGTGGATTTACCACCCCCAAACCGCTCCTCCTTTAGCTGCAGAGGCCAGGGGGGGTTCTCCACACTTGTCATTTTGTGAAAACATGAGACCATGGTGCTGTGTGACCTCCTTACCTTATGGGGTACTTCTCTCCAGGGTCCCTTCCCACGTGGAACAAGAGCGGGTTGAGGTCATGCTCGACTTGGTCATGGGTCGTAATTCCAGTTATATTCTGTCCAGGACAGAAATTAATACCCTGCATCCAAATACACACAGCAATCATTACTACAAGATTAACCACATCAGCTCCTGAAGGTTTTACCCCCTTCATGACTAGGGCATTTTTTGCTATTCAGCACTGCACTACTTTAACTGGCGATTTCATGGTCATGCAATGCTGTACCCAAATGAAATTTATATTTTTTTTTTTTCCCACACAAATATAGCTTTCTTTTGGTGGTGTTTGTTGATCACCATTCAGCTTTTTTGTCTTTTATCATATTAACAAAAAAAAGACCAAACATTTTGGAAAAAAAAAATATTCAATAAAAACAAATTTTTTCATAAATTTAGTCCAAATTGTACTCTGCTACATGTCTTTGGAAAACAAAAATCCCAAAAAGTGTATAATTGATTGGTTTGTGTGAAAGGTATAGCGTCTACAAACTATGGGATATATACTGAAATGTTTATTTATTTATGTTTATACTAGTAATGGCGGCGATCAGCGACTTATAGTAGGACTGTGATAGTGCGGCGGGCAGTCTGACACTTACTGACACTGGGTGGGAACTGACTAAATTACATCTGGGACTGACATCTTCAGTGACACAAATACAGCGATCAGTGCTAATAATATACACTGTCACTGTACTAATGACACTGACTGGGAAGGAGTTAACCCTTTGATTGGCCATGGATGTTAACTGTGTGCCTAACAAGTGTAAAGTGAGTACTGTGTGCTGCTTTTACTGACAGTTTTTACTCCCTGCTTTGCAGGGAGACAAAAAAAAAAAAAACAGCCACACCGCTGCTTTCCAGTAGAGCCCTGTGTTGTTTACCAATACAGAGCTCCGTTCTGTCATTGGTTCAGTTGATCAGCAGGTCCCGGACATAAATCATTGGCCGGGAACCGCTGATCGGCTTGTGCTGTAACGAATGACAGTACAGCTGGGATGCGCATGTGCACGCCCCTACCCGGAAATGCTGGATCACTTATATATACACATGATCCAGCACAGTGGAGCCGCAATGTAGCAGGAAAGCTACAGGAGGCGGCCCGGAAGTGGTTAAGAACCTACATCTCTTAGATCAGGGGTCTCCAAACTTTCTAAACAAGGGGCCAGTTTACTGTCGTTCAGACTTTAGGGGGGCCGGACTGTGCCCAGTCGTAGTAAACAATGCCTCATCTTTGGTGTCAATGGAGGGAATAGTGCCTGATTGTTGGTGTCATTGGGAGGACTTATGTCCCATTGTTGGTGTCAGTGGGAGGACTTATGTCCCATTGTTGGTGTCAGTGGGAGGACTTATGTCCCATTGTTGGTGTCAGTGGGAGGAATAGTGTCCCATTGTTGGTGTCAGTGGGAGGAATAGTGTCCCATTGTTGGTGTCAGTGGGAGGAATAGTGTCCCATTGTTGGTGTCAGTGGGAGGAATAGTGTCCTATTGTTGGTGTCATTGGGAGGACTTATGTCCCATTGTTGGTGTCAGTGGGAGGAATAGTGTCCCATTGTTGGTGTCAGTGGGAGGAATAGTGTCCTATTGTTGGTGTCAGTGGGAGGAATAGTGTCCCATTGTTGGTGTCAGTGGGAGGAATAGTGTCCCATTGTTGGTGTCAGTGGGAGGAATAGTGTCCCATTGTTGGTGTCAGTGGGAGGAATAGTGTCCTATTGTTGGTGTCATTGGGAGGACTTATGTCCCATTGTTGGTGTCAGTGGGAGGAATAGTGTCCCATTGTTGGTGTCAGTGGGAGGAATAGTGTCCCATTGTTGGTGTCAGTGGGAGGAATAGTGTCCTATTGTTGGTGTCAGTGGCAGGAATTTTTCCCTATTGTTGGTGTTCATGGTAGGAATAATGCCTCAGGGGCCAAAAAAAAGCAATCAAAGGGCCACATCCAGCCCCCGGGCCGCAGTTTGGAGACCACTGCCTTAGATTATCAAGAGAACAACAGGTCCCTGACAGTTTATAGGTTGGAAGTTGTAGTTCTCCAACGTACCTGAGATAGCTCTTCCCAAGAGTTTGTCCAGGTCCAGTAATGAGCCTTGTAAAGCCCCAGTCGGACTGCCATCATCTCATTGCCACGATAAAAGAATATTGGCCTAAAGGAGGAGGCACAAGAGATGAGTGAGATAATGGCGTCAGGGGAACTAACATTCACAGCTCCAGTCATAGTAGAAGTTTAGTTAGACTGGCCTTCTCAACCTTTTAATATAGAGAAACCTTGAAATAACTTTTTGGCCTCACGGAACTTCTAATAATATTACTGTACCTACAACTGTACATTGATAGCATGGTCAATGGAAAGAATGATCCTTACGTTTTGAGGTCAATGGAAGGAATCCCCCAGTTACTGATAGCGAAAAGATCATTGTGGTCAGTGGGAAATTATCTGAGAGAAAGAAAATACTTATTGCTCAAGGAACCCCTAGCAACCTCTGGAGGAACCCTAAGGTGTCATGGAACCCTGGCTGAGAAGGGCTAAAGTAGACAAAAGGGATACTATGACTTGGAATGGGGATAGTTTGTATGCAGATCAAAAATGATGTGAAAAAAGTTGCCTATGCGTCTCAGATGTTCTTCAAGGAAGACCTATAATAAAACTCACAAGTCCTGAAAGCAACCACTGCCACCAATACTCATAGCCAAGGACATTTGGATTGTAGCCCAGAGGAAGCACAGGCAGATCTAGACCATCAATTTAAGACCAGTCTTTCTCAACCTTTTAATTTGGAGGAACCCTTGAAATAACTGTCTGGTCTCAAGGAACCCCTGATAATAATAACTGTATATACAACTGTACATTGATGAGATGGTCAATAGTAGGAAAAATCATTACATTTGAGGTCAATGGGAAGAATCCCCCACTTACAAATAGCGAAAAGATCAGTGGGACATTATCTAATGTTGCGTACACACGGGCGGACTTTGACGGACTAGGTCTGGTGGACTTTCCGAATGAATGGACTTGCCTACACATGATCAACCAAAGTCCGACGGATTCGTACGTGAGGACGTACAACCAGGCTAAAACAAGGAAGTTCATAGCCAGTAGCCAATAGCTGCCCTAACGTCGGTTTTTGTCCGTCGGACTAGCATACAGACGAGCGGACTTTTCGACCGGACTCGGGTCCGTTGGAAAGATTTGAAACATGTTTTATTTTTAGGTCCATCAAACTTTTGGGAAAAAAAAGTCCACTGGAGCCCACACACGATCGAATTGTCCGCCGGACTCCGGTCCGCCGGACCAAGTATGCTGTAAAGTCTGGTCGTGTGTACACGGCATAAGAGGCAGAAATTACTTATTGCTGAAGAAACCCCTAGCAACCTATGGAGGAACCCTAGTTGAGAAGGGCTGAGTTGGACAAAAGGAATACTATGACTTGGAATGGGAATAGTTTGTATGCAGAACAAAAATTATGTATAAAGTTGCCTGTGGGAAGAATACCCCACTTACAGATACTAAGAACGATCATTGTGACCAGTGGGAAATTATCTGAGAGGCAGAAATTGCTTTTTGCTTAAGGAACCCCTAGAAAGGAACCTCTGGAAGGCCCCCAGGGTCCCATGAAACCCTACTTGAGGAAGGCTGAGTTAGACTAAAAGGAGTTCTATGACTTGGAATAGAGGTATTCCATGTAGACAGTTTGTATGCAGAACACAAAATATGTAAAAAGTTGTGTATGCTTCTCTGATGCTCTACAACAGGCCTTCTCAACCAGGGTTCCATGGAACCTTAGGGTTCCCACAGAGGTTGCTAGGGGTTCTTTAAGCAATAAGTAATTTCTGCCTCTCAGATAAGTCTCCACTCACCACAATGATCTTTTTAGCTATCTGTAAGTGGGGGATTCTTCCCATTGATTTCAAATGTAAGGATCATTTTTACCCTTGACCATCCCTCGAATGTACAGTTGTAGATACAGTAATTATTATTAGAGGTTCCCTGAGACTGTAAAGGTATTTCAAGGGTAAAAGAGGATATATATGTTTCCAGTGAATAAATCCAGACTCCCTGGAAACTGGGGATTTTATTGTGCCAAGACAATACCATGTATTAAAAAAAAAAAAAAATTACAATTTTATTCATACACTCTAAAATACAAATAAGTTAAAAACATCTCAATTGACAGTAAACAATTTACAAAAATGATGTACACATTTTAGAACACAGTGGATCGACACGTTGCGGATCGTAAGTAGCTTCCTCAGGATCCACTATTCATAATAGAATATGGTAACTGTCAAACAAACAAATGAACACATAATATAGAATACAAAATCATATAATGGACCCACAAGAGAGGTCCCACAAGGTACAAAAAAAATCAAACAAATTTACCCTGTGTTTTTTGTACCTTGCAGGACCTCACTTGTGGGTCCATTATACGATTTTGTATTATATATTATGTGTTGTTTGTTTGTTTGACACTGGGGAAGAACTGGGAAATACCTCCGGAAAACATCTCACCTGTCAGTCACTTTGCCCTCCAGCATGACGGGGGATAGGTCAATGCCATCTATAGGCCTGTCCTTGGGGGGATCTATTCCTGCCAGTGCCAGGCTGGTGGTGAAGAGGTCCATGATGTTGCTTAGCTGGTGGCTCACCTGTGAGATAAATATTAATCAGCTTCTTTAGCAGTGTTAGGGCTTGTTCACATAAGCGGCAGCCCTTGCTGCCCTTTTGAAAAGCAATCCATGGTTGACCACATATCAGAGGTTGGTTTGCAGGCAGTTGGGAGGCAATATATCACCTTCTCATCGCCTGCATTAATGGTCGCAGCATAGGCCCATGAACTCTAATGGGTTACGTTTGATGGCGGTACTGCCCACTTAATCCAACAGGGGGCTTCATTTTTGCTGCAGTATATGTACAGCGCTTGCAGGATATGTGTGCAAACCAACACTTACTAGAAGTGCAAATGAATTTCGTGCTCAAAAAAAAATATATGTATAAAAGATATAAACACTAACAGTGCTGACAATCAAAAACGTCCATAATGAAAACAAATGAACAAACACAGTCTCTTTCAAAGTGCTGGGTGCTCCAAATAAAGTGAGTAAGTGCTACAAAAAACCATGCAGGTGTTGCGTGCCACACTCCCCTCTTGTGACCCCACTCACCAAAATGAATGGACCCTCAGCTTTGCAGTCTGGGGGTCAAAGGCGCTGTGACCTATACGATCTGGATTATGAAGATTGGATTAGATTCTGAGAAGCCTCTCCATAAAGGTAACCTTGGGGACGTTCAGAGTAAATCGACCATGCTCAACGCGTTTCGCCCCCTCCTCCAGGGCATCATCAAGGACTTGTCCTTGATGACTGTAATTGTAATCACAATTAATTGTAATTAATTAATTGTAATTGTAATCCCACCCTGTTATATCACACATGGCCACTAGAGGGAGGATACACACATTTGTATAAGAAATATAATAATCAACATATGGAAGAGTAAGTAAAACTCTCAAATCTCAAAAGAACTTTTCCTCACTCAATAATAATAATTTAAAAAAAAAACAAAAAAACGATTTGGTTGGAGTTATGTTTAATTTCTCCCTACACATATAGTTAAGCGATGCACATATGAAAAATAGAACCTCAGTCTCACCTGCCCAGGAGGTAAGTGTTCCGGCCACCAGGCAATCCCTGGAACCCTCATACCGCCCTCGAAGGTTGTCTGCTTCCCGCACAGGAAGGGAGAGTTGCTTCCTCCTAGAAGATTTTTGGAAGGCACAAGATAAACCTGAACATGAGTAAAATAAATCCAGTCCTTTGTAATCAGAGCCCCCCCCCCCCCCCCGCTGGCAGCGCTTTCTTTGGTGCCATTTCTGTGCACTGGGTCTAGTTTACCAATATTACTTGGGTATGGAAAAGCGGATGCTGTACTTACAGTGTTTAGAGAATTTGTATCAGTGGATGAATAGATCCTTAAATGAACAATCCTAGAATTCTGAGAAATGGAATATTTATTTCATGGATAACTTTGTGTACATAAGGGGGGGGAGGCAAACAAGCAGAGCTTCCCCTTTTGGGTGAAGCTCAGCTTTGAAGCAACAAACAGTAAACACAAAAACACTGTCTAGGCACACAGTTAACCCTTTGATCGCCCCTGATGTTTAACCCCTTCCCAGCCAGTGTCATTAGTACAGTGACAGTGCATATTTTTAGGCACTGATCATTGTATTAGTGTCACTGGTTCCCAAAAAGTGTCAATTAGTGTTCGAGAGTTCACCTCAACATCGCAGTTCCACTGATCGCCGCCATTACTAGTATAAAAAAAAAAAAAATTATATAAAAATTCCAAAAATATATCCCATAGTCTGTAGAAGCTATAACGTTCCCGTAAAACAATTACTATAGGCTTATTGGGATTTTTTTTACCAAAAATATGTACCCAAAACCTATGAAGGGATTTGATTTTGATTTTTTTTTTCCATTGGATATGTTTTATAGCAGAAAGTAAAAAAAAAATTGTTTTTTTTTTCAAAATTGTCGGTCGTTTTTTGTTTATAGCGCAAAAAAACCCCAAAAAAACACAGGAGGTGATCAAACACCACCAAAAGAAAGCAATTTGTTGGGAAAAAAAATGACATCAATTTTATTCGGGTACAACGTGGCACGACCGCGCAATTGTCAGTTAAAATAACGCAGTTCAGTATCGCAAAAAAAGTGGCCGGGTCATGAAGGTGGGGGGGGGGGGTAAATCTTCCGGAGGTCATGTGGTTAAATGTTAAAATCATGTCTAAGAAAAAGATTGGATTGGGGATGTCAAATATAAAATAAAGTGAGCCATAATGTTCTTTCATGGTTTATAGGTAATCAGAATTTGAATAATATAAATTGCTACATAGATATAGAATTACTGTAATATTAAATTATTATTATTATTATTACTACATTCTTATACATGTTGATATATTCTTATCTACATTGTATATATTGTTTTATCTACAGTGGATATAAAAAGTATATACACCCCTGTTAAAATATCAGGCTTCTGTGATGTAAAAAAATGAGACAAAGATAAATCATTTCAGATCTTTTTCCACCTTTTAATGTGACCTATAAACTGTACAACTCAATTGAACAACAAAGTGAAATCTTTTAGTTGCAGGGAAGTAAAAATAAAAAATTTAAATAATCTGGTTGCATAAGTATGCACACCCTTACACTAAAACTCTGTTGAAGCACCTTCTGATTCTATTCCAGCACTCACTCTTTTTGGGTATGAGTCTACCAGCCTGGCACAACCTTGACTTGGCAATATTTGCCCCTTTCTTCTTTGCAAAAATACTCAAAATCTGTCAGATTACGAGGACATCTCCTGTGCACAGCCCTCTTCAGATTACCCCACAGATTTTCAATGGGATTCAGGTCTGGGCCATTCCAAAACTTTAGTCTTCTTCTAGTAAAGCCATTCCTTTTCTTGATTTGGATGTATGTTTTGGGTCGTTGTCATGCTGAAAGATGAAGTTCCTCTTCATGTTCAGCTTTCTAGCAGAAGCCTGAAGGTTTTGTGCCAATTGTGACTGGTATTAGGAACTGATCATAATTCCCTCTACCTTGACTAAGGCCCCTGTTCCAGCTGAAGAAAAAAAGGCCCCAAAGCATGATGCTGCTGCCGCCACCATGCTTCACGGTGGGTATGGTGTTCTCTTGGTGATGTGCAGTGTTGTTTTTGCGCCAAACATATCTTTTGGAATTATGGCCAAAAAAGTTCAACATTGGCTTCATCAGACCACAACACATTTTCCCACATGCTTTTGGGAGACTTCAGATGTGTTTTTGCAAAATTTAGCCGGGCTTGGATGTTTTTCTTCCTAAGAAAAGACTTCCGTCTTGCCACTCTACCCCATAGCCCAGACATATGAAGAATACGGGAGATTGTTGTCACCACACAGCCAGTACTTGCCAGATATTCCTGCAGCTCCTTTAAATGTTACTGTAGACCTCTTGGCAGCCTCCCTGACCAGTTTTCTTCTCGCCTTTTCATCACTTTTGGAGGGACGTCCAGTTCTCGGTAATGTCACTGTTGTGCCAGATTTTCTCCACTATATGATGACGGTCTTCACTGTGTTCCGCGGTATATCTAATGCCTTGGAAATTCTTTTGTACCCTTCTCCTGACTGATACCTTTCAACAATGAGATCCCTCTGATTCTTTGGAAGCTCTGTGCGGACCATGGCTTTTTCTGTAGGATGCGACTAAGAAAATGTCAGGAAAGACCTACTAGAACAGCAGAACTTTATTTGGGGTTAATCAGAGGCACTTTAAAAGATGGCAGGTGTGTACTGACTCCTATTTAACATGAGTTTGAATGCGATTGCTTAATTCTGAACACAGCTACACCCCCAGTCATAGGAGGGTGTGCACACTTATGCAACCACATTATTTTAGTTTTTTATTTTTAATTCCCCTCTACCCCTAAAAGATTTAAGTTTGTTTTTCAACTGAGTTGTACAGTTTGTAGGTCACATTAAAGGTGGAAAAAGTTCTGAAATAATTTATCTTTGTCTCATTTGTTTACATCACAGAAACCTGACATTTTAACAGGGGTGTGTAGACTTTTTGTATCCACTGTATATTTATCAATTGACTGAAGAATTTGCAGATACTTTGGATTTAAAGCTGGAGTCTTGCTTAAAATAATTTTTAGCCCTACAGCTTTATTGACCTAGTTTACCTGTAATGACAATGTCCCGTGCAAGCAGGCAGCTGGATCTTCACTGCAGGCATGCCCTGTCCTCTTCCTGTCTCTGGACTTCTGAAGTGCAGGCTCAATAAAAAAAAAAAAAAAGTTCACAACTGGGACCTGCCCCCCTCCCTCCTCCTCCATTGGGATTTGTTCTTTCACTGCATGTAACATGATCTGTGAATGGAGGAGAGAATTCTTTAATTCAGCAGACTCTTCTCCATTCACAGATTGCATTACAGGCAGTGAAAGCAATACTAGAATGTTTCACTATGGTGGAGGAAGGGGAGGAGGAGGAGGAGGAAGGAGGAGGGGGGCTGGTCCTCATCATGGCCCTTTTCACAGCAGCTCTAAAAAAGACCCAAAGCTACCCCTGCACATTGAAAAATCAGACAGGAAGAGGACAGGGCATCCCTGCAGTGAAGGTTTCTGCAGAATTCAGCTGCCTGCAGGACTTGAGACATCCCTCATTCCAAGAAAGTTCGGTCAATAAGGCTGTAGAGCTAAAAAAATAATTTTATGCTTTACCTTTAATTATAGCAAATGAGAAAGGTAACAGAGAGTGGAGCTTTTCTCACCTTGGTTGGGTGCAGAGATGAGGGCCGCCCCGTTGTCAGATGTGAAGAACACAAAAGTGTCCTTAGCTATTCCCGTGTTTTTTATCAATTGCAAGATTTTCCCAATGCTGGAATCAATTTCACGGACAGCGTCGCCGTACCTGGGATATCAGAGAAGAGAGTCTATACCAGAACATACCATCCTCATGGACCACTTTAAAGCAGGACTCCGGTCTATTTAACAGCTAGGTTCAAAATGAAGAATTTTAGAGCTCTTTTTTTTTTTTTTTTTTGAACATCCCAAAAAGGTAATGTTCAAAATTGTCCAATTACAAATACTGTATCAGAGTAATTAAGGTCGAATTGAGTTAGTGATTTAGAATGTCTACAAGATTTAACCTGGAAAGAGATGGGACTTGGATTATTCCTCTAGGCTAGGAAAAACTGACCTTAGTTATGAAAGCACACAATATGGCCCATGGACTCCTGACCATCACACCTACATACATAGCAACATTATGGTTACGGATAGTGGGATACTGGTAATCCCACCCACATTCCACATTTCATTTACCAATGTGCCCAAATCAAACCCACTTCACGGTTTGGTCTTGTCCAGACCCGGCCTCTAAATATGCAGGGACCATCTATTATGGTCACTTTTTGGGCTGGTCCTACCCAGACCCTGCCTCTGATTATGTAGGGACAGTCCATCATACCCAATTAATGGGATGGCCTTGTCCAAACCCTGCCTCTAAATATACATGGATCATCCATCATACCTACTTCATGGGTTGGTCCCACCAGATCCTGCCTCGAAATATGCACGGACCATCCATCATACCCACTTTATGGGTAGGTCTTGTTCAGACCCTGCTTCTAACTATGCAGGGACCATCCATCATACCCCCTTATAGATTGGTCTCACCCAGACCCTGTCTCTAAATATGCAGGAACAGTCCACATTATGGGTTGGTCTTGTCCAGACCTTGCCTCTAAAATTCAGGGACCGTCCTTAATGCCCACCTTATGAATTGGTCCCACCTGGACCCTGCCTCTAAATACGCAGGGAACATCCATCAACTCTACATTATGAGCTGGTCCGTATGAGCTGAAACGTGTTTCCAAATATGCAGGGACTATCCATTATATACCAACTTCATGGGCTGGTCTTGTCCAGACCCTGCCTCGAAATATGCAGGGACTATCCATCATACCCACTGTATGGGTTGGTCTTGTCCAGACCCTGCCGCTAAATACGCAGGGAACATCCATCATACCTACATTATGGGTTGGTCCCACCTGAAACGTGTTTCCAAATATGCAGGGACTATCCATTATATACCAACTTCATGGGCTGGTCTTGTCCAGACCCTGCCTCAAAATATGCAGGGACTATCCATCATACCCACTGTATGGGTTGGTCTTGTCCAGACCCTGCCGCTAAATATGCAGGGGCCATCAATCATATCCACTTTATGTGTTGGCCCCACCTAAACCCTGTCTTTAAAATGTCCAGGAACCATCCACCATACCCACTTTATGGGTTTGTCTTGTCAAGACCCTGCCTCTAAATATGCAGGGAACATCCATCATACCTACATTATGGGTTGGTCCCACCTGAAACACGTTTCCAAATATGCAGGGACTATCCATTATACCAACTTCATGGGCTGGTCTTGTCCAGACCCTACCTTTGTATTATGCAGGGACAGTTCATCATACCCATTTTTTGGTTTGGTTTTGTTCAGACCCTGCTTCTAAACCTGCAGGGACCATACATTACGCCCCACTTTATGTGCTGGTCCGACCTGGACCCTGACTCTTAATATGTAAGTATCACCCACTCACAGCCCCGATCCCTTAAGTTAATGCTTTTTTGAATTACAGCACATGTTCAGTATTTCACTGATGCTGTGAATCTAAGACACCACATCCATATAGGACAGAGGGTCAAGATATGGGACTGTCACAGCAAAGCCGGAAAATTTGGCATGCATGCAGCTATATGAGCTTGTTGGACATTACTTTTCTAAATTAGTTGCATAAAATCAAGCACAGGGCAATGCAATCCCCATTAACAAATGTTAGCAAAGACAGTTGTGCACTCCTAATGTTTTTTAGGGAAGGCCATGTTCTCTTCTAACGTGAGTGTGCTCCTATGTACAAGTCCCTGACCTGAACCCCACTGAACACCTTTGCGATGAATTGGAACGCCAAATGTGAGTCAGGTCTTCTCATCCATTGTCAGGTACCTAACCTCACAAAAGTTCTTTTGGCTAAATAAACACAAATTCCCACAGGAATCCTCCAAAATCTTGTGGAAAGCCAACCCAGAAGAGTGGAGGCTGTTATAGCAGCAAAGGAGAGGCAGCTCCATACTAATGGCCATGGTTTAGCAATGGGATGGAAATAGATTGGGATGTCCAACAACCTCCAATAGGTGTGATGGTCAGGTGTCCACACAGTTTTGACTATATAGGGGTTTATTTACTAAAACTGGAGAGACCACAATTTTGTGCAGTTGTGCATGGTAGCCATTCGGCTTCTAACTTCAGCTTGTTCAACCAAGATCCCTTTCACACCGAGGGCGTTTTCCAGGCGCTATAGCATTAAAAATAGCGCATGCAATCCGCCCTCAAACAACTGCCCCATTATTTCCAGTGTGAAAGCTCGAGGGCTTTCACACCGGAGCGGTGCGCTGGCAGGACGTCAGGAAAAGTCCTGCCAGCAGCTTCTTTGGAGCGGTGAAGGAATGGTGTGTTTACCGCTCCTCCACCGCTGCTCCCCATTGAAATCAACAGGGCAGCGCTGGGATACCACCGGCAAAACGCCGCTATTGCGGCGCATTGCGGGCGGCTTTAACCCTTTCTCGCCCGCTAGCGGGGGGTAAAAGCGCCCCGCTAGCGGCCGACATGTGGCGCAAATCCGACGGTAAAACACCGCTAAAAATAGCGGCGTTTTACCGCCGACGCTGTAGGCGGCTCGGTGTGAAAGGGGTCTAAGTGTCAGGGCTGGGCTCAGCCCTTCCTTCTCTGAGCTGGCCGCTCAGCTGTCGGCTAACTGCCAGCTCCTATCTCTCCACAGTTACTCAGCTGTTGATGATATCCTGCTCGTCAGTCTTGCCTACTTAAGCCGTCCAGTCCAGAGGAGCTCTGCCTTCACCTTGGTCAGGATCACAGAAACTATCTCCTGCGATCCTGTTCAAGACTTGCTTTGCTGACATCCCTTCTGGCTCCAGATTCTGCTTGCTGTTCCACTGCATTGATCCCTGACTTCTGGCTTGTCTGACTATCCGTTCAGGTTACTGAACTTTGGCTATGTTTTGACTAAGTTTGTTCTTTTTGCTTTTATTATTAAACAAGTGTGATTTAACTGTACTTCTGTCTTGGCCTGATTTCATGGTTTCTGACACTAAGCTTTGACAATAAAACCTGGAAGCTGTTTGGTTGCTATGCAGAGCTCCACCATATTTTGCACGCTACAATTTTAATAAATTAACACAATGTGTTCCCCACAGTAACCAGACCAGATTCAAACACACAATAGGACATAACATTTCCACCATGAAATTTGGTTCTCACCAGCTGCTGTGGGGGAACACAAAAAACTCTTGTTAGTGAAAGTTTTAACGAATGGGGCTCAGTGTTATTCTATGGTGATATGGCTGTGATTTAGGTCTTACAGTCCTCTGCGGCTACTTCCCAGGAAAGGTTTAGAGGCGTAGACAGGAGCATGGGTGGCATCAATCGCCCAGTACAAGAAGAACGGCTGCTTTGTTGACCCATATTTACCGATAAAGTTCAAAGCTTCCTGTTAATAAAAACACACCTGAGAATAAGAATAAGTCATGGAAATGATAAAAATCATTATAGTTTTATTCCATTAAGTAACGAACATAAGTAAATGTAAACCCTAACTGAATGACACTAAGCGGCCTAGTTATTAAAAAATTGTTTTTATTGCAATTTTGTGTCACTGAAAGTCATACAAACAAATGCACCGACAACACAGTGGGTGTAATATACACATACAGCGCCTCCAAAAAGTATTCACACCCCTTGAAATTTTCCACATTTTGTCATGTTACAACCAAAAAGGTAAATGTATTTTATTGGGGTTTTATGTGATAGACCAACACAAAGTGACACATAATTGTGAAGTGGAATTAAAGTGATAAATGGTTTTCCAAATTTTTTTACAAATGTGTGGGGTACATTTGTATGGCGCCCCCCTGAGTCAATACTTTGTAGAACCGCCTTTCACTGCAATTACAGCTGCAACTCTTTTTGGGGGTGTCTCTACCAGCTTTGCACATCTAGAGAGGGACATTTTTGCCCATTCTTCTTTGCAAAATAGCTCAAGCTCTGTCAGATTTTCGATACAGTTCCCCACACGCGGCTCATGTGTAAGGTAAAGTCTACAGGCTTGGAAATATCAGTTTGTAAATGGATAGAAAATTGGCTAAAAGACGGAATTCAGAGAGTAGTGGTTAATGATTCTTACTCTGAATGGTCTAAGGTTATCAGTGGTGTACCCCAAGGTTCAGTGGTGGGACCCTTACTCTTTAATATCTTTATAAATGATATCGGGATTAAAAGTAACATTTCTGTCTTTGCAGATGACACCAAGCTATGTAGTGGAATAACGTCCTTACAGGATGTCTCCAATTTACAAGCCGACCTCAATGCTCTGTCTAATTGGGCGACTCTGTGGCAGATGAGGTTTAATGTTGATAAATGTAAAGTTATGCACTTGGGGGCTAAGAATATACATCATACATACTAGGGGGAGTACAACTGGGGGAATCCGTAGTGGAGAACGATCTGGGGGTTTTGGTAGATCATAATAACATGCAATGCCAAGCTGCAGTTTCCAAAGCGAGCAAAGTCCTTTCTTGTATTAGGAGAGGTATGGACTCCAGAGAGAGAGAGAGATATCATTTTGCCCCCCCTGTACAAATCATTAGTAAGACCTCATCTGGAATATGCAGTTCAGTTTTGGGCACCAGTTCTCAAAAAGGATATCAGGGAACTGGAGAAAGTGCAGAGAAGGGCAACCAAACTGATAAGAGGCATGGAGGAGCTCAGCTATGAGGAAAGATTAGAGGAACTGAATTTATTCTCTCCTGAGAAGAGGAGATTAGGGGGGGGGGGGGGTATGATCACCATGTACAAATATATAAGGGGTCCATATAGTGAACTTGGTGTTGAGTTATTCATTTTACGGTCATCACAGCGGACAAGGGGGCACTCTTTACGCCTCGAGGAAAAGAGATTTCATCTCCAAATACAGAAAGGTTTCTTCACAGTAATGCCCCGTACACATGAGCGGAATTTCCATTGGAAAAATCTTGGATGATTTTTCCGACGGAATTCCGCTCAAGCTTGCCTTGCATACACACGGTCACACAAAAGTTCGCTGAACTTTCGACCGTCAAGAACGCGGTGGCGTACAACACTACGAAGAGCCGAGAAAATGAAGTTCAATGCTTCCGAGCATGCGTCGAATTGTTTCCGAACATGCGCAGGAATTTTGCGCGTCGGAATTCGTACAGATGATCGGAATTTCCGGTCGAAACTTTTTCCGACCGAAAAATTGAGAACCTGCTGTCAATCTTTTGCTGGCGGGAATTCGGCCAGCAAAAGTCCGATGGAGCATACACACGGTCGCATTTTCTGACCAAAAGCTCTCATCGGTCTTTTGCTGGTCCGAATTTATGATCGTGTGTACGCGGCATAAGAGCTGTGAAAATGTGGAATAGGCTCCCTCTAGGAGGTGGTTCTGGCCAAATCCGTAGATTTTAAGCCTTGCTACAGAACTTAGCAGTTAAAAGAGTAAAAGTGCACCATATTTGTTTTAGTTAGTGTATACAGAACCTCACTGCATTACAGTAATAAAGGTTAGATTGAGCTTTGATGTATTTAAATTGATCATACATTTTTTTTTTTTTTAGCAAGTTAAACCAAGCAGAAGCAAAATCAGATTGCTGCCCAATTAACAATGTGGACCCCAACACTATAAAAAAAAATTCCTTTAGGATCATTTTGATATTGCATTTGCCTTATTTAAACAATTTAAATAATGTTTCTGCTGTGGAGTACTGCTATAGGACAGGAACCAGGTACACTTACCTGCATATAAATCTGTGTTAAATTTGATTCCCCAGTCTTATGATTAATTTCTATGTCTTCATAATATCTGTAAAGAAAAAAAAGATACTTAAAGTGGTTGTTAAGCCACTCAATAACCTTGCTACAATCCCCTCCTAACACAAATCTTCTTCCCTCCCCATGCTCCCTCCCAACACAACCCCCCCCCCCCCCCAAATCACCACTCTCAGCACTCCACCCCCCGCCCAAATTTCCCATCCTAGACCAATATTTACCCCTTTCCGCCCCCCAAATTCCCCTTTTTAACACAAATGCCCTCTGCTATATGAAATAATGTCCCCAGTGCATGTGTTCATAAAAAAAATTGCTGCTGTGTACCTCATTTGAGAGTGCCGATCTGCGCTCACATGACCAGCCCGCCTCTCTCGATCTGACAGCAAAGTGGGTGGGGCTGAGAAACCTCTGCTGACGTCAGCCAGGAGGAGAGGATGAGAGAAGGAGAGATGCGGCCAGTCACGTGAGCGCTGATCGACGCTCTGAAATGAGGGCATTTGAACAAAAAAGAAAAAAAAACACATGCACTGGGGACATTATTTAATATATCAGAGTGGATTGTAGCAAGGTTATTTCATTATGATAGCAGCCGGAGGGGAGGGGACTGAGCTGACAGGAAGGGAGGGGAGGGGGGAGAGGAGAACAGAGAAGGACAGAGCAGGGCTGCGGATGACGGAGGCACGTAAACTGACCACGGTGTCAGGGCTCAGCAGCCATGATAAACCGTGGTCAGTTTACAGGGGGGGGAGGGCATAGCCAGGCAGGATCAGCCAGGTATTTCAGGTTAAACAGGGGGCAAAATTATACAGCACAATCACTGTGTTATATAACATGCTTTAAGGGAACAGGATCCATTTTTTTTTTTTAGGGTAACAAACACTTTAAGAAAAAAGTTCAGACTACTTGGGATGCCCAATTGTGACATTAGATGTGTCACCTGTTCCTAATTCACAATTTTAAGCTCTACCCCTTGACGCCGACCTCACACAAATATGCGGCCTCACTAGACTGGACTTTTTTCAGTGTGGCTGCATATTTGTGTATCTCCCTTTGTGCTGGGAACTCGAATTACACCGAATCTCCCCTCTTAGCACAAACCTTCTTCCCCCCCATGCTCCCTCCCAACACAACCCAAACCACCACTCTCAGCACTCCCCTCCCCCGTCCAAATTTCCCATTCTAGACCAATACTTACCCCGTTCCACCCCCCCAAATTCCCCATTCCAACACAAATCCCCTCCCCCAATCTCCTTGTGGTGCCCTCCCTCCCCCCACATGATATCACAGTGCCCAGGGCAGCAGGCCCTCCTGCCCACCCCTTTTCCCGGCCTTGGTCCTGCAGCCTCCTTGAATATGTGACATGTCCCAGGATGCTGCAGGAGGGGAGGAAAGGGAAGGGAGAAGGACATAGGGCAACATCCTTGCCTAGGCAAGGTTTGCGGAAGTGGAAGTGGGTACCGCCCTTTTGAGAGAGGTTCTACAACATATAAAAATGCATATATTGCCGCTTACCGGTCTTGAAATGTTGTGGCAGCATTAGTGTTTTTTTTCAATTATAGACATGTTTTGCTGTGCTGGTCTCAAAAACATACACCCCTGAAGAAGAGTAAAACTCGAAACGCGTCGGGTATTCCCCGTATGTGTGTTCTATATGCAACAGAGTCAATGATTGTAACCTCATATACTGTATTGCATGCTCATTGTGTTACGCATCCTGTATTCTCTTTTGTATTTTCTATTTTGCATTGTAGATCTGTGTAGATCTACACCCTTTACTAATAAAACCTTATACTCATGATTACTGCCCTGTTTTCCCAAAAATAAGACCTAGCGTGATTGTTGGTGATGGCTGCAATATAAGCCCTACCCCCCCCCCCCCCCAAATAAGCCCTACCCTGTTTCCCCGAAAATAAGCCCTACCCTGAAAATAAGACCTACAAGGACTTTAACTAGGGCTTATTTGGGGGGTAGGGCTTATATTGCAGCCATCACCGACAATCACGCTAGGTCTTATTTTCGGAGAAACAGGGTACAGAGTAGCTTTTCCCCTTTAAAGTCCAATAAGAGGAGCAAATTTCCCTACGCATAGACTATTGGGGATGTGGGTTAATCCTACTCTCTAGACCAACCTAGCACCACCCCTCCATTATTATGGCTGCATTAGTTTTACATTCTCAAGCAGTGGATCTTGCCTTTAAAATGTATGCCTGTCGTTTTTTGTTTTTTTTCCCCCCTTTTCTTTTTTTTTTATGTAGCAGGTAAAAGGCTTCTCCTACTCCTGTCTTCTACTTTTGTACAAGTTTTAATTTTAAGTTGTGGCCCTTCATTTTCTGACACGTGATTGTGTAATATTCTGGTGCCTTATGAATAATATTAAAGATTTGATCATAACCATAATTGTAGCACTTACCTCCCAATCATATCCCAGTCACGGTACACCGGTATATTAGGTTGCTGTTTGTCATCATAAGGTCCGAAATGACAGTTAGGTGACCCAAACCACTCATCAAAGCCGTGTCTCAATGGGTGATATTTGGATCTGTGCCCCAAATGCCTGTAATAGAAGACCATTGTGTTCTGCTTACAACCAGCTCTGTCCTCATTCCTGGAGCAGTTCTGCCATTTCCGGTGGATTACTCACCATTTGCCGACAATCTTATTGACATATCCGGCCTTCTTCAGTAGTTCCGGCAGCAGCACTTCAGAATCTGCAATTCCACCAACTATTTCTTGGGGGGTGTAAGCTGTACAGGAGAAATTATATCTATTATCTAGAACCTTAGGCAAGCTTCTCCTTCAAGGTTTATGTGACCTGCACTATGGTAGACAGTTTGGGGAAGACCTTTTTCTGTTCCAACATGACTGTGCCCATGTGCCAGCTCCATAAAGACATTGTTTGCTGAATGTGGTGTAGAGGAACTATATTGGCCTGCACAGAGCCCTGACCTCAACCCTACTAAGCCCTGCACAAAGTGCTGACTGCAATCCTACTAAACCCTGCACAGAACACCAACAGTGTTGCAGATCCAACACCCCCCTCACCTCGTTTTTTTTTTTTTTTTTTTTATTTACATCATCATTTTTAAATAAGCCTTTTTGCCCCCTCCCTTTATCCTAGTTAGATGTCCTTCTCAGGATGTTCCTTTCTAAAAAATTTTTTCTATTGTTGTCGACATTTTCTTTTCCTCTGGGGACTAGGCTAGGGGCAAAAAACAACAATTTCCGGAATTTTAACTTTTAAATAAATAGTTTGCAAACAGAGAGCACTATTTGTTGCTATTTTGTTACATGTCCCGACCCCATTGGAGTGCTTTATTCCGGAGTCCTATGGTCCTATTGGAGTGTGTGCCACCTGTGCCTTGACGGATGCTGTTTCTTGTATGATTACAACTTTAAAGCGCTGTCTGACCCTCTGTAATTAAAGGGTCCATTCCCCCAGGTGAGAGGCCATCTTATCCTTTGGTGGAGGGCTGCCTGTATCACGACTCTCCCTACGGGTGTTCGTTTGCACTTGAAGACTTTTATTCCCTTTATGGACTGAAATTATGTTTTTATACATTGTATTTTATTTTAGCGCTGCACTATTTGATATTGTACTGTTTTAAGGGATTTGTTTTTTGACCCTAGTGTTCAGCAGCTTTAGTATCTATTCTTTCACCATTTCGCGCTGATTTATTTCATTTATATTTATACTAGGCTAGGGGGGTCGGGTTCTATAATTATGGCGTGCCCCCCCCCTATTGAAACTCACTCTTCACTTTGAGCTAACGTGCGGGAGCCTTATAGAAATGCTTCCGTGCTTTTTTGATGTGTTTGGGAGGGGGTGGAGGTATACACGTTATATGTGTTAAGTTACTACTTATATGTTCTTATATGTTCTTACCAGGTTACCTTATTATAACAAATTGATGGTTATATACTGTTTTCACCAGTTATTCCCCCCCCCCCCCCCCGTGGACCCCAGGACCGGGAGGCACTCCAGGTGCTCACCACATTCCCCCCCTTAGGACCTATAGTGCCTGTTTGCGCACTATATTGATATTAGTCTATAAGCACTTTACAGAAATGTTTTTACATTCAAATGATTGCTCAATGCTACCATCTAGTGGCTTATTTTTTTACTTCTTTTCCTCTCTTGCTTTTTCCTCTCCCTTTCCTTCCTCCTTGTCTGTTTTTTCTTTTCCCCCAACCTACCCACCTACTATACTCCCCTTTCCTAGGGCTGGACAGACCTCGGTGCCGACACTATTAACATCTACTGCTACCTCTCCTCACTTCTGCTATGTCTTTACTTGAGCATCTAACCTTATCGTCCTATAACTGCAGAGGCCTCAATACCCCTGAAAAAAGAAGCCAGGTGTTATACCACTTTCATAAAGCTAAAACTAAAATCCTGCTTCTACAAGAAACACATTTTCGGGGTCCAGAGGTTCCATCCCTTAAAAATCCTCATTTTCCCCAATGGTTTCACAGCACGAACCCTCAGGCAAAATTCAAAGGGGTGTCTATAGCTTTTCATAAATCATTTCACCCAGAAGTCTTAGATTCCCTGATAGACCCACTAGGGCGTTATTTATTCCTCAAACTCAAATTTAATTCTTCTGTCTTTACAGTGGCTAATGTCTATGGACCAAATCAGGATCAAGGTAACTTCCTCTCCAAGGTTCTAAACAAATTGCTTTCATTTGGGGGTCCTTGTGTTATCTTAGGTGGAGACCTCAACATGACTCTTTCTCCAGCTGTGGACACTACTTCAGGTAAGTCAGCCATGCCCCACACGACTCTTATGCCGCGTACACACGAGCGGACATTACGGCGGACTTTGCCCGGCGGACTTTTCGACGTACTTTCCGACGGACTTTGTGAATGAACGGACTTGCCTACACACAATCCACCAAAGTCCGTCGAATTCGTACGTGATGACGTACGACCGGACTAAAACAAGGAAGTTCATAGCCAGTAGCCAATAGCTGCCCTAGCGTGGCTTTTTGTCCGTCGAACTAGCATACAGACGGCGGACTTTTCGACCGGACTCGATTTCAACGGATAAATTTAAAACAAGTTTCAAATCTAATTCCGTCGAACTTTTGAGAAAACAAAGTCCGCTGGAGCCCACACACATCGAATTGTCCGACGAAATCCAGTCCGCCGGGCAAAGTCCGCCGTAATGTCCGCTCGTGTGTACGCGGCATTACACACATAAAATCCCTCTTAAACGCGGCACAGCTCGTAGACATATGGAGGATTCAACATCCTCTAGAGAGAGACTACAGTTGTTACTCCGTAGCTCATAAATCCTATAGCCGTATCGATTATTTTTTAATCTCTCAGTCATTACTGGACATACCACTCAAGGCCTCCATAGGAAATATCCTCTGGTCGGATCACGCACCCATACACCTCAATCTAGCCCATCCACCGAAATCCCGCACCCGGTCCTCGTGGCGACTTAATGACAATTTACTGACTGACTCGGTATGTGTTGCAGCGGTGGAAAAAACGATCAGCGATTTTATTGCAGATCATCGCCAGGATGATACTAGCCCCCTTATTAAATGGGAAGCCCTGAAGTGTGTACTTAGAGGGACGCTAATCCAGCATGGCTCCCGGTTAAAAAAAGCTAGAATGGCCGATATCTCACGCCTCTTATCTATGATTAAAACGCTTGAAGCTACACATAAGCGAGACTCAGACCCTGCAACATATACCGACCTATCTAATGCACGTAGAGACCTACTCCGTCTACTCGATGCTAACTCTCTTATAGCCAGAGACCGAGGAGGACGTAACCGACATTACACTCTAGCGAACAAATGTGGACAACACCTCGCGAGAGTTCTCCATCCTCGTCCCCCACGCCGACCTGTATCACAAATCTGTACATCTGACCAACAAAAAATTAATAACCCCAATGGCATTTCTGATGCATTTAAACAATATTACTCGAACTTATACAATCTTCACGCCCCTAACGAGATGACCCATACTAACGACACACACCTATCCTCCATGCAGGACTACATATCTGACACAGCTCTACCACATCTAAAACCCGAACAGACATCTGCCATGGACGACCCCCTTACAATAGCGGAATTTACTGCCGCTATTAAAAGCCTGAAAAATGGTAAATGCCCAGGCCCCGACAGGTTCTCCCCGAGATTTTATAAATCCTTCGCTCATCATCTTACCCCACTGTTAGCTAGTGCATTAAACTCTATAGACGATACTCATCTCTCCTCCAGAGACCTACTAGCAGCTAATATTTCAGTAATACCCAAACCTGGCAAAGACCCCTCCCAATGCAGCAGCTATCGCCCCATTTCACTCCTTAACCTGGATATTAAGCTCTACGCCAAAGTCCTGGCTAACCGCCTATCTCCTATCCTACCTTCACTCATACATAAAGACCAGGTGGGATTTGTCCCGGGCCGAGAGACTAGGGACAATACCACAAAAACCATTCACCTAATTTCCTATATCCAAAAACACAATCTAAAAGCTTGCCTGCTCTCGTTTGATGCCGAGAAGGCCTTTGACCGGGTCAATTGGGATTTTTTACGCCTCTCTTTACAACAGATAGGCCTTGGCTCCATCTTTGTTTCTAGGGTCATAGCTCTATACTCACGTCCCTCGGCGTCAGTCCTGGTCAACGGTTCCTCCTCCGCTTCATTCCAGATCTCAAACGGCACACGACAGGGTTGCAACTTGTCTCCCCTCCTTTTTGTTTTGGTGATCGAACACCTGGCCCAGGCCATCAGACAAAATGCATCCATAGTAGGAATTCAGACACCCTCATCTGAACATAAACTTTCGCTCCAAGCAGATGATTTATTAGTCTACATACAACAACCTCATACTACTCTACCCTCACTAATGCAAGAATTTCGTAAATTTGGACAGTTTATTAATTTCAAATTGAACATGTCTAAGACTGAGGCCCTAAACATATCACTACCTTGTACTACCCTTACCCAACTACAGACTAACTTTCCCTTCCAATGGGGTTCCAGTGGCATCTCTTATTTAGGGATCACGATTCCTGCCAATCTTTCCAATTTATATGCCTTAAATTATATACCCCTCCTAACTCGAATTAGGAGGGAATTGGAATCCTGGAACCCCTCTACACTACCTTGGTTTGAGAGTATCAATACACTGAAAATGGACACCCTACCAAAATTGCTATATTTATTCCAAACCGTTCCTATTATTGTCCCTAAACAATTTTTTACGTCTCTCCGCTCTATGTCCATAAGATTCATATGGCAAATGGTATCTGTCACAACCTAGTCACATACTCCAAAATACAAGGCGGAGTGGGCCTACCTGATTACGAGCTATACCATAGAGCTGCATTGTTATCCCGAGTCCTAGAATGGTTCCCTCGTCCCTTCCCCGAAGCATCCACCATGGTGGAACAAGACCTATCCACTTTTGATCTCAGGGCCTTGCTCTGGGGATATGGACGACATTTACATTCACTGTCCTCTACTTCCCCACTGACGATTGCAGCTTTACATTACTGGTACAAGAAGGGCATACAGACTCTTCTATCCTCTGACCCTTCACCACTCACTTCTCTATTTGACCATCTCGCACCCCCTCAAGATAAAGGTTCTAACGCAATAGGCCCCTATTCTCGCTCCACGTGGCCTATAGCGGGATCATTTGTAAATCCTACCTCTGGTACACCCATCCTACCAAACACGCAAGGTAATTGGCTCACAGCCCTCCGTATATCCTCCTTTTGCTCCGACCTGTTCTCCTCCTCTCAAATTCACAGACCCTTAACAGAATTCGAACAACTGTGCTCCCTTACGGAAACTCCCAGACACTTACTTTCTACCCTATACACGATACAGAATATACTACTACATAACCGACCCCCTTCATACACTAAGAAGTGGTCCACGGAGCTGGGAAAGGAACTTCATTCAGAAGATTGGCAAAAGTCATATTACTTCACGCATAAATCTTCAATATCCTGTTATGCCCAGGAAAAAAATTTTAAGCTTCTTTCCCGATGGTACAGGGACCCCCAATCCCTCCACAGAATTTTTCCCTCGGTCCCATCCTCTTGTTGGAGATGTGGCTCGGAGAACGGAAGTTACCTACATATATGGTGGGACTGCTCATCTATTCAACCACTTTGGTCCCAGGTTTTCTCCATCTACAGTAGTCTTTATGATCAAGCCTTATCACCATCCCCAGAAATTGCATTACTGTCCATGCTCCCTGGTTCCATCACCTCACAGAAACGTTCCCTTTTACGCTTTTTCTTGTCGGCTGCCAGGCAGATCATACCCTTATTTTGGAAAACTTCCACCAGACCCCCACTTACCTTATGGGTTTCAACAATGAATGACATTATGCGCATGGAGGAGAGATTAGCCATTGATAACGATACTTTTGATAAATTCAAAACTCTATGGCTTATCTGGATTGAATACTCTACATCAGACGCCTTGAAAACCTTATTGATCACTCAAGGTTAGACACAAATATTCATTATTAATGCTCCTTGCATACATTGTCGTACCGAGGTCTGCTGCACGCCCCCCTCTCGTATCCTATCCCTCTTCTCTTCTTTCCACCTGCTTCTCTTTTCTTTCTTCTCACCTTCCTGAACTCTAATACTACCGCATAGTCAGTGGTTATAGTCTCTCCTAGACTAATTTATACGTTTTCATAGACAGCTCATTACCATATAATGTTGTAGGTTAATGACGATCTCTTATTCCACAAGACCTACTCAAACATTGTACATTGGAATAGGATATACTCAGTAATGTCTTTGTTATTGATGACTGACAACCAGTATTTCTGTATAAATATTCTTTGATATGATCAATAAAAATATATTTGACACTGAACCCTGCACAGAGCGCTGATTTCAACCCTACTTAAACCTGCACAGAGCCCTGACCGCAACCCTACCAAACGCTGCACAGAGCCCTGACCACAACCCTACTAAACCTTGCACAAAGCCCTGACCACAACCCTACTAAACCTTGCACAAAGCCCTGACATGAATCCTACTAAACCCTGCACAGAGAGCTGACCACAACCCTACTAAACCCTGCACAGAGCCCTGACCACAACCCTACTAAACCTTGCACAAAGCCCTGACCACAACCCTACTAAACCTTGCACAAAGCCCTGACCACAACCCTACTAAACCTTGCACAAAGCCCTGACATGAATCCTACTAAACCCTGCACAGAGAGCTGACCACAACCCTACTAAACCCTGCACAGAGCCCTGACCACAACCCTACTAAACCTTGCACAAAGCCCTGACCGTAACCCTACTAAATCCTGCACAGAGCCCTAACCTCAATCCTACTAAACCCTGCACAGAGCCCTGACCTCAATCCTACTAAACCCTGCACAGAGCTCTGACCGCAACCCCACTAAACCCTGCACAGAGCCCTAACCACAACCCTACTAAACCTTGCACAAAGCCCTGACCATAACCCTACTAAACCCTGCACAGAGCCCTGACCGTAACCCTACTAAACCCTGCACAGAGCTCTGACTTCAATCCTACTAAACCCTGCACAGAGCCCTGACCTCAATCCTACTAAAACACTGCACAGAGCTCTGACCGCAACCCCACTAAACCCTGCACAGAGCTCTTACCTCAATGCTACTAAACACTGCACTGAGCACTGACCTCAACCCTACTAAACCCTGCACAGAGCCCTGACTTCAACCCCACTAAACCCTGCACAGAGCTCTTACCTCAATCTTACTAAGCTCTGCACAGAGCCCAGACCGCAACCCTACTAAACCCTGCCCTGAGCCCTGACTTCAACCCCACTAAACCCTGCACAGAGCTCTTACCTCAATCTCACTAAGCTCTGCACAGAGCCCTGACCGCAACCCTACTACACCCTGCACAGAGCCCTGACCACAACCCTACTAAACCCTGCACAGAGCCCTGACCACAACCCTACTAAACCTTGCACAAAGCCCTGACATGAATCCTACTAAACCCTGCACAGAGAGCTGACCACAACCCTACTAAACCCTGCACAGAGCCCTGACCACAACCCTACTAAACCTTGCACAAAGCCCTGACCATAACCCTACTAAACCCTGCACAGAGCCCTGACCGTAACCCTACTAAACCCTGCACAGAGCCCTGACCTCAATCCTACTAAACCCTGCACAGAGCCCTGACCTCAATCCTACTAAACACTGCACAGAGCTCTGACCGCAACCCCACTAAACCCTGCACAGAGCTCTTACCTCAATCTTATTAAGCTCTGCACAGAGCCCTGACCGCAACCCTACTAAACCCTGCCCTGAGCCCTGACTTCAACACCACTAAACCCTGCACAGAGCCCTGAACTCAACCCTATTATACCCTGCGCAGAGCCTTTACATCAATCCTACTAAGCTCTGCACAGAGCCCTGACTTCAACCCTACTAAATCCTGACCTCAACCTAATAAAAAAGCAAAAGTAGGTTGAAAAAAGAAAAGTGCAGATTTCATTGTTACCTCCCCCTCCTCACCCTACCCTCCCCCAAGTAAGTATGGGTAAGTGGGTAGCTAACAGAATACATGTTCACATTAATAGGGAAATCTACTGTAACCACTGAAGGCTGCAGAAAAACTCCTCTTACCATTTCTGGAATGGGCATTTGTGGTGTAGAATCCGTTCCGTATGGGAAGACGTCCTGTTAATAAAGCTGCTCTCGCTGTACAATAAAAAGAAATAATTATCCATGACATTTCCTTAAAGGATCATTCTACCCAAAACTGTGACCATCTCCTGTATCATGTCTGCAGTCTCTGACCATCTCTTGTACCATGTCTGCAGTCTCTGACTATCTCTTGTATCATGTCTGCAGTCTCTGACCATCTCTTGTACCATGTCTGCAGTCTCTGACTATCTCTTGTATCATGTCTGCAGTCTCTGACTATCTCTTGTATCATGTCTGCAGTGTCTGACCATCTCTTGTACCATGTCTGCAGTCTCTGACCATCTCTTGTATCATGTCTGCAGTCTCTGACCATCTCTTGTATCAGTATCATGTCTGCAGTCTCTGACCATCTCTTGTATCATGTCTGCAGTCTCTGACCATCTCTTGTATCATGTTTGCAGTCTCTGACCATCTCTTGTATCATGTCTGCAGTCTCTAACCATCTCTTGTATCATGTCTGCAGTCTCTAACCATCTCTTGTATCATGTCTGCAGTCTCTAACCATCTCTTGTATCATGTCTGCAGTCTCTAACCATCTCTTGTATCATGTCTGTAGTCTCTGACCATCTCTTGTACTATGTCTGCAGCCTCTGACCATCTCTTGTATCATGTCTGCAGTCTCTGACCATCTCTTGTATCATGTCTGTAGTCTCTGACCATCTCTTGTACTATGTCTGCAGCCTCTGACCATCTCTTGTATCATGTCTGCAAGTCTATGACCATCTCTTGTATCATGTCTGCAGTCTCTGACCATCTCTTGTATCATGTCTGCAGTCTCTAACCATCTCTTGTATCATGTCTGCAGTCTCTAACCATCTCTTGTATCATGTCTGCAGTCTCTCACCATCTCTTGTATCATGTCTGCGGTCTCTGACCATCTCTTGTATCCTGTCTGCAGTCTCTAACCATCTCTTGTATCATGTCTATAGTCTCTGACCATCTCTGGTATCATGTCTGCAGTCTCTGACCACCTCTTGTATCATGTCTGTAGTCTCTGACCATCTCTTGTACTATGTCTGCAGCCTCTGACCATCTCCTGTATCATGTCTGCAGTCTCTGACCACCTCTTGTATCATGTCTGTAGTCTCTGACCATCTCTTGTACTATGTCTGCAGCCTCTGACCATCTCCTGTATCATGTCTGCAGTCTCTGACCACCTCTTGTATCATATTTGCAGTCTCTGACAATCTCCTGTCCTTGAAGCCATTCTTATATATCTAAATAAATAAATGGGATTGGGAATGCCAACCCTGCCACACAACAGTCGCAGTGCCCTGGCCATTAAGGCACAGTACAGCGCGTTCAGAGATTCTCATTCCCTTTATATACTCACATGGGGAACACAGAGGATTGGCTGTGTAAAAATCTGGAAACAGCATCCCCTCCACTGCCATCTGGTCCAAATTAGGGGTCTCTTTGGAGGGCTCCCCAAACACACCCAGGTCTCCCCACCCCATCTGTAAAAAAAAAAAATAATAATGTCCTTTAAATAATATTATTATTATTAATCAAAAAAGTCAGCTTTAAAAAGAAAAATCTAGGAAGGGTGGGCAGTGGAATATAAGTGAGGTTTGAGGTCACTGAAGCTGAAATCCAGCTAAGACTTTATAATGGAAAATTGAATACTTACCTTTCCTGGTGCCTAGCCATGCCAGCATACCCATGGTTGGTTGCCCTTCACCCCCCCGACCAACCCACAGGGCCATTAGATCTCTATGCGTATGCTGCCATGACGGCACCACGAAAATCAGTTACAGCGAACAGTTTTCTTTTTCCTTTTGGGATAAAGAATTTTTTTTAACAGTGAATGGGATAAAGAATTTACATAATTAAAAGCTGATTAATGTAAGCACCCATGTCAGTAGTATTATTATTAAAAAAAATAAAAGAATAAAATTAAAAATAAATAAATGAAGGGCTCGTTCACATGCGGTTTTCTGCAAAGCATAGCATCGCGGCTACGACATGTGTACCCCTCCTAGCCACTGCCTCTTTTGCTCTGTGTTTGAGCTTTGTGGGGGGGGGGGGGACGACACCCTAATGCAATAGGCTGCACACACCTATGCCCACGCAGGCGAACACGGCCCTCACGCGGTCATAATACTCAATTACGCCCGTGTGAGGGCGGCCTCAATATATATGCTTTGCTTCCTTCTAGCAGCCTCAATGCAAACAAATAATGAACATGTCACACATGATCCCAACCCCCCCCCCCCCCTAAATACTCTTACGTCGTCCATTAACAGCAGGATGATATTGGGTCGGGTCCCATTCTCTCCCAGGACTGGACACAGCAGACACAGGACACTCAGGTACCATACAGATGACATGACAGCTGGATCCAGGATCACCAGACTTCAAGGAAACAACTTTCCAGACCAATAGGAAGTCAGATCACACACAGTCACATGACAGCTGGGGGAAGGGGGGGGGGGTAGAGGCTTCAGTGAGAGGACCAAGATGGCTGCTGCTGGGGAAGTTGCTGCAGGAAGTGGCGGTCTGCACTGCGTCCTGCAAAAGAAAGAGAATGAATTATTAACCCCTTCCGGGACCACAGCAGCGATTCATACACTAAGGCCCCATACACACTATTAGATTTTCTGCAGACTTTTGACCAAAGAATCAGATTTACCAAAACCGTGTAGTGCAAGGGTCGGCCTGATTGCATACAAATTGAAACTCTTAAGGTTTGACCTCATATTATTAGAGATTTTTTTTAAGTTTTTTTTTTTTTTTTATTCTGGATAAATTTGAGAACTTTTTAGGAGGTGAAGTTGTAAAGTTATATACAAATTTGTCTGCAGATTTTTAGGTGACCATAAGAGAAAAGTGGCGGATGCAAGTACCTCAGAGGACACTAGATGGCACTACAGCATCAGTCATTTTTCAAGCCGGATGGGATGACACCTTTTAGAGAGACGCTGAAATTGTAATGAACTCTTTTTCTCTGAGCCATTTTGCTGTTTTTTATGTTTTTTTTTTTTTTTGCACACATTTATTTATTTATTATTTATTACAGGTACTTATAAAGCGCCGACAATTTACGCATCACTTTACCTATATATTGTACATTTACATCAGTTTAACTAGTTAAGGACCAAGCCTATTTTTCAAGCTTGGTGTTTACAAGTTAAAATCTTTTTTTTTGCTAGAAAATTACTCTGAACCCCCAAACATAATTTTTGATTTCAGACACCCTAGAGAATAAAATGGCGGTCGTTGCAATACTTTACGTCACACCGTATTTACGCAGTGGTCGTACGAGCGCATTTTTTTTTTTTTTGGGAAAAAAATACACTTTTTTTGGAATTAAAAAAATAAGACAACAGTAAAGTTAGCCCAATTTTTTTTTTTTTTAATATTGTAAAAGATAATGTTACGCCGAGTAAAACTGATACCCAACATGTCACGCTTCAAAACTGCGCCCGCTTGTGGAATGGCGACAAACTTTGACCCTTAAAAATCTCCATAAGGTTTAGACATTTCTACAGGTTACCAGTTTTGAGTTACAGAGGAGGTCATTTTCATATGTTGGCGTGACTTACGTATGCTTGTTCGCTTGTTCGCGCGAGCTCGGTGGGACGGGGCGCTTTCAATTTTATTTTTTTTTAAATATTATTATTAATTATTTTATTTTTTTTTTATTAATATTATTACCTTGTGAAGAAGCTGGGGGTGGAGCTGGGAAGCAAACAGTGCAGGATCTGGAGGAGGACCAGAGGAGGGTTGGAAGCAGCTGAAAGAGTGTGCTCTGAATGCTGAGACCAGGGGAGGCGGAGACGAGGGGGAGCTGCAGCTGCACAGAGAGGCCGCAGAGTCTGTAGGAGGAAGGAGGGGTTTTGCGCTCCTCTCTGCTGCTGACTGCGGAGATGGATGGGGGGCAGAGATGACGAGCATCTCCATGAATATGTGGAGAAGCACAGGATCAGGGGGAGGAGCTCTGTCCTCCTCTTTGCTGCTGACTGCTAAGACGGGGGGGGGGGGCACAGATGAGCATCTCCATGAATACGTGGAGAAGCACAGGATCTGGCAGGGGAGCTCTGTCCTCCTCTTCGCTGCTGACTGCTAAGACGGGGGGAGGGGGGCAGAGATGAGCATCTCTATGAATGCATGGAGAAGCACAGGATCTGGCAGAGGAGTTTTGTCCTCCTCTCTGCAGGTGATTGCTGAGACAAGGTGTGGAGCGGAAATGAGGGGGTTGCTGCAGCTGCAGGAGAAATGCAAGGGCCACATAAAATCACCCTCCAGGCCGGATTTGGCCCGTGGGCCTTGTGTTTGACAGGGGTAAGGCTCTTAGGGGGCCTGGAGGGACTATGGAATACTGCACGGGGCTAGGAGACACTGTGGGAGGTTGGTGGTAACTGTAGGGGCTCTTAGGAGCCCAGGAGGCACTATGGGACATTGCAGGGGGCACTGTGGGGAGGTGGGGGGAACTATGTGACACTGTTGGCAAACACTATAGGGGCTGGAGGCTCTGCACCAAGTTATGGGGCACTGTGTGGGGCTAGGGGGGCACTGTGAGGACTCAGGGCTCTGGGGGGGGGGGGGCCGGAGGCACTGTGGGACACTGTTGGTGGAATCCTGGGGGACTGGAGGCTCTGCGGAAAGCTAGGGGGCACTGTGGGGGCTGGGCGAGAACTATGTGACATTGTTAGGGGCACTATGGGGGGCTGGAGTCTCTACACCAAGTTGGGGAGGGGCACTGTGAGGGCTATTAGGGGGCCTGTAGGGGCTGTGGAACACTGCATGGGGCTAGGAGACACTGTGGGAGGTTGGTGGTCACTGTAGGGACTCAGGGCTCTTAGTGGGCCAGGAGGCACTATGGGACATTGCAGGGAGCTAGGGGGCACTGTGGAAGGTTGGTGGGCACTGTAGGGACTCAGGGCTCTTAGTGGGCCAGAAGGCACTATGGGACATTGCAGGGAGCTAGGGGGCACTGTGGAAGGTTGGTGGGCACTGTAGGTACTCAGGGCTCTTAGGGGGCCAGATGGCACTATGGGACATTGCAGGGAGCTAGGGGGCACTGTGGGAGATTGGTGGTCACTGTAGGGACTAAGGGCTCTTAGGGGGCCAGGAGGCACTATGGCACATTGCAGGGAGCTAGGGGGCACTGTGGAAGGTTGGTGGGCACTGTAGGGCCTCAGGGCTCTTAGGGGGCCAGGAGGCACTATGGGACATTGCAGGGGGCTAGGAGACACTGTGGGAGATTGGTGGTCATTGTAAGGACTAAGGGCTCTTATGGGGCCAGGAGGCACTATGGGACATTGCAGGGAGCTAGGGGGCAATGTGAAAGGTTGGTGGGCACTGTAGGGACTCAGGGCTCTTAGTGGGCCAGGCACTATGGGAGATTGCAGGGAGCTAGGGGGCACTGTGGAAGGTTGGTGGGCACTGTAGGGACCCAGGGCTCCTAGGGGGCCAGGTGGCACTATGGGACATTGCAGGGGGCTAGGAGACACTGTGGGAGGTTGGTGGTCACTGTAGGGACTCAGGGCTCTTAGGGGGCCAGGAGGCACTATGGGACATTGCAGGGAGCTAGGGGGCACTGTGGAAGGTTGGTGGGCACTGTAGGGACTCAGGGCTCTTAGAGGGCCAGGAGGCACTATGGGACATAGCAGGGAGCTAGGGGGCACTGTGGGAGATTGGTGGTCACTGTAAGGACTAAGGGCTCTTATGGGGCCAGGAGGCACTATGGGACATAGCAGGGAGCTAGGGGGCAATGTGAAAGGTTGGTGGGCACTGTAGGGACTCAGGGCTCTTAGGGGGCCAGGAGGCACTATGGGAGATTGCAGGGAGCTAGGGGGCACTGTGGAAGGTTGGTGGGCACTGTAGGGACCCAGGGCTCCTAGGGGGCCAGGTGGCACTATGGGACATTGCAGGGGGCTATTGAGCACTGTGGAAGGTTGGTGGGCACTGTTGGGTCTCTTAGAGGGCCTGGGGTATTGTGAGAGGTTGAGGGGCCCTGCAGGCCTGTATGGGAGGTTGGGGAGCACTGTTGCAGATTAGGGGATCTGCAGCTAGCTAGTGGCCCAGGAAGAGGGAGGCCGTGGGCCCACGACCTGCTGATTGAGAATTTCCTACCTTCCCAGGGGCTGCTACATCTCTACAGCTAACCAGGTAAATAGTAGTGATGTAAGAAAATTCTAGAATTCAGCATCTACTTCCTGGACTGAGGTGCCAGTTCTGAAACGACAGTTATGTAAATCTTCATGCCTGTGCAGTTCTTGGTTGTGTTCATAAATGTTAGACACAGACCAGTCCCTGCCGCAGCCTGTGACTTGCTAAAAAGTTACATTGTATAGTCCAGGTTGACTGAGGAAATGCTTCCTCCTGCCTGCAGCAGACAGATGATGTAATTTCATCCTAGGCAAAGTCACCGGACTGGAGCTGACTGATGGCTTTTTAATAATAATAATAGGTTTAAAATGATCCCATGGTTGTATAACGTGACATTTCAGGAATGCAGTCACGCATTTGCGAAGTTACTGAATAGTCCACTTTACTGTCAGAATGACATCCCAGGTAGAATTGTTAAAGAGAAACTTTCTGCCGTTTAGCCAGGGTGTGGCTTCTGCATTCCAGACTAGTATTGTCTTTCATAAATAGCGATGTGCAATCTACTCGTCTCTTTATTTACAGGAGAAAGTAAGAATAGTCCTTTATGACCCAACAATAGATAGCACAACTGACATTTACAGATTACAGTTGGCAACACGCTACAACGTAGAACTTTCTTTCAAATTTTTTGCTGTAAGAACATTTGTTTGACTCCCTAATTGCTCCCTAATTGTTAGTGGGGTGAAATTAAAGTTCATTTTTCAACTGCAGTGATGGGAAATTTAGAAGGAGCAGGATGGAAACTTTCTTGAACGAACAAATTTCTAACAGTGAATGCAGTTTACGTGAAAGTCCCCTTTTCCCAAAAATCGAATGTTAAAAGCAAACGAAAATTTTGAACGACATCCGTCAAGCCATCGCATGAAATGAGAGTTTTCGTACAAACTTTTGTAAATCGTGTTGGGGCAACGCTCCCAGCTTCACAATGCTGATGAACTATGCTGGCCATACATTTTATAAGATTCTTGCAGAATCGGCAAAAGATTCGAGCCATGGGTGGTCCTGTCGGCTCAAGAGTCAACTGAAAAATCATAGGAGCCACCATATACCTTATGTCTATGTACGTGTAGCGAGGTCTCCGGCCTTGTCCAGTCTAATGAGGACCTCCAAGGCCAAAGATAGCTGACATCCTTCAATATGTAGTGGGTTGTGAGGCATAGTGGGTGCAAAGATGGTGAAAGTCATTGGGCGCCAGACACTTCTTGGATGTAAAAGAGGTTTTATTTCTTTTGACAGTCCTTTTTGGATTTTTGGGGGAAAGAAGGTTAGGGCCAGGGCACCCTTAATTAGTTATAGATTCAATTGGCAGACTCCGAAACTTCAATAGGAGGACAGCCGTGCAGGGAAAGGCCCCTCAGCAAGACGCCACTTCTGCACATGCAGGAATGCTTCCTATGGTAACAATCCTTTAACAGTTCCTAACTCAAACGTAACAGTTCTTTTAGCTCCACTACAACTGCTTCTTGTAGTTCTTCAACACTGAGTTCCCGGTCTCTCACTAGACCCTCTGATTCACTGACTCTGAATCCCTGGAGCTTCTCTAAAGTTAGCGGTGGTATCCCCTCAAGAGCCACCCCCGCTTCCCTGCTGGGTCCCTAGCTTGGCACTCCAGATACTTCTCAAGCTCCACCCCTGCTAACCGGTTCAGTCCCCGGCTTGACTCACAAGACTGCCCTGCAAGCGTCTCCTCCGCGGGTTGGGTCCCTGACTTGATCACTACCTGAAGTTTCCCGATTCTCCACCGTGCCCGTTCGGTGATAATATGGTTCCAGTACTTGCTTCAGTTACTCACTGTGGTCCCTGGTAAAGGTGGTTGGTCCCTTTGTGGCGACAGCTTTCCTTCTACCTCCGACCACTGACACGTTCTTCGGCTGACAGAACCGTCACTTCTGGTTGGACTGCAAGCCGCAATCCCAACCCTGTCCTGCCCTCTTACTTCTGGAGAGGCCCTCAGACAGCCTGGCAGCCAGAGGCCCCCCCAGGTTGGGCCCAAACTTCAGCCTAGCAGCCCGGGGCGTACGAAACACCTCAACCCAGACGGCCGTTCAGGTGGCACAGAACACTGATCACCTGACCTCACCCGAATACATAGGTTCTCCCAGCAGGCCAAGGGATTCAAGAAAACCCCTGCCCATTGGCTGAGATACCCCATATACCCATAACCTGACCTTGAGTTGCCCTTCTCATATCTACTACCACCAAGTTCCCGGCCACCTAGTGGTAGAAGAGAAATGTGCAACAAGGCCAAACTTAGGGAGAAATCAATAGATCTCTATCAATCGACCAAGATGACTACTCTTGGCAAGTACATATGTGAGGAGCTCCCTGACTAAACCCCAGGGTGCTAAATACGTTTGCTTGTAGACCAGATGGTGTCCTCCTGCGAGGGCTACGCCACTTTATTGGTTTTCTTTTTTCCTTTGTAATGTACATTACGTCTAAAAATGTTATGAAAAGATTTCTGGAAAAAAAAAAAAGGAAAATACCTTCCCAAGTCAAAAAGTTACCATGCTGTCTGTACAGACTAGGTTTTAGAAGGTATGTTACATAGTTCAGTATCATTGGTGTGCGCAGTCTATTACATTAGGGTGTACACCCCAGAGCAAAAAACACACATGCGTGTATATCAGTAGGGCAGTGGATGGTGTCAGTAGTTTTTATTTTTTTTTATATTTTACAATATTATTTTTTATTATAGTTTTTACAATTTTTTTAGGAGCCCCGGTTATGGGGCTTTGGTGAAATATCAAGGGTCTAAACAGATCCCTGATGTCTCACTTTTGAGACAGGGAAAAAAAATGAGGACAGAACTTCCTTATTCCCTTACTTTGCAGCCTGCAGTAAACATAGTTTACTATGCTTCAAGGATATGTAAACATTCATTTTTTAGTTATTTTTTAAACAAACATGTCATACTTACCTCCTCTGTGCAGTTGGTTTTGCACAGAGTGGCCCCAATCCTCCTCTTCTAGAGTCCCTCGGCGGCGCTCCTGGCTCCTCCTCTTTTCAAGGGCCCCGTTGGAGAGCCGTTCTCCCACGGGGTACTTGTCCCGGCGCGCTCCCGTGTCCTGCTGCTGCGTCCATTGACACAGACAGCAGGACTCGGCTCGGTCCCCTGGCTCCCGCGTCATTGGATTTGATTGACAGCAGCTGGAGCCAATGGCTGCGCTGCTATCAATATATCCAATCAGGACCCGAGACACCGGCTGGAGCGGGTGTGCTCGTCTCTGGCACAGGAACGATCGGGCTCAGATAAGTAAAAGGGGGGCTCTGGGGGTGGCTGGTGCACTACAAGAGGTTTTTTATCTCTTTTATCTTATCTTCAGTTAAGAATGAAGACAGGAGCGATCGGTAGCGATCACTCACTGTGTTCATCCAGAAAGGAAAGGCCAGTTAATTAAATATTTACCGGCCCCTTCCCCACTCCTGAGAGGGGAGGGGGGGAGCTTGGCAGCAGTGCTGGGGGGAGAAGGGAAGCAGGGGGAATCAGCACTGCATGGGGTGATTAGGGTGTGCCCGAGCACACCCGGCACACCTGTGTGCACGCCTATGTTCAGTATATCTGTTGTATAAAGCCATATTCGAGTCAGAATATTCCCACTTGCTTGCTGTTTTCTAGAATTCTGTGGTTTATGGGAAGCGAATATAAAATCCCATTTCTAGAAATAATAATTCAAGCACACCCACTGTGCCCATCAGAGCCGGGACAAGGGGCAGCTGGCCTGGGCACGACGGAACAAGTGGGCAGAAAAAGGAGACAAAGGCAGTAAACCCAATCCATGGCATGCATTAACAGTGGAGGAGGGGGTGCTGTTCTGCATCCTTGCCCTGGACGCTAGATTAACTTGCCCCAGAACTGGATCCCACCTGTTCGTTTTAGATTATGGAAGCTGGAGCACACAATGGTGGGTCCCAAGTGATAGGATGATCACATTTCCAAATTGCCATTCAGGGACCCCCCCTCCCAAAAATCAGCAACGAATGCAACTAATCACAGCACAGCCGGGGCGTGCTCTACTCAGAAGCACTGATCACGTCCCCAAAAAAGGCCGTCGTATCGCCAATTTACTTACTGACAGTACTTGTCCTGGCCGACTGAGACCCGTTTCACCTTGTTCCAACGCTGGCTCTACACGACCCTGCAGAGATTAGACGCAAGACGCGGGATTTATGATTACTCCAATCACAATCGCAGGGGGCGGGGATTGTGCCTCTCCAGACATTCCTAGCCAGGACAGTAAAGCGGCGAGGGGGGGTGGTTGTGTCAGTTTCATTCTGGGACACAGTATTGTCCCGGAATAAAGGTGCCCGGGACAGACCTGCGGAATCCGGGACTGTCCCGGGCAATCCGGGACTGTCCCGGGCAATCCAGGACATGCGGTTAGAGTCGGGAATTACTGCAAGGAGATTTCACTGTTGGATTATCCAAGACAAATAACAAGCCAAGGGATGATTCAGCCCACTAGGCTCCAACTGAAACTAAAATATTACTTCTTGGTGGAATTACTCTTTAATTGAACTGTGGTGGCCACCAAGATCGACGACCATTGGACGCAGAATGGCAACAGTTGTCCATGAAAACACTTAATATTGGGCTCTGGACAGATCCAATTCAAAAGCTGATGAGGGAGCCAAGCCGTCAGCTACAGTGTAATAATAATTTCCTGAAGTCTCCATCTCTCTTCTAAGAGGGAACCGCAAAAACATTTCCTGTTAATTATCATTCACAAGAATGGCCTGCCTTTATGATTGCAAATTAAAGTATCTTTTCAGCTGTTCCTTCCTTTGTTTACTATCTAGACGGGAAGCAGGGTCAGGGATGGAATGAGAAAGCACACTTAGTAACAAACAACCCGGGGTTTGAAGTGATCATTAACCCCCTGCTTGGTGAATCGCCAATACATTAGCAAAGGGCAGTTCTGCCATTTTCATACCAATTCATTCCGAATAAAAGCAGGGTGACCAGATGTCACCCCAGTTTCTAAGGATGGTTCCTGATAATAGGGGGGCCGTCCCCAAAAAACAGTGTCCCTGATTTCATCCCCTGTTGTGATTTCTTCCCAGCTCTAATAATGACCAGGGCTGCTGTTAGAAACCATGGGGTCCCTTACAGCCAAATACTATGCTTCAGTTAAGAATGAACACAGTGAGTGACTGGTACTGATCACTCATTGTGTTCATTCAGAAAAGGAAGGGGCTGGTAAATATGACTGTAGCGAGGGTGGGCTACAGTTATAATATTGTACAATTTCCCCGTTATGCTTCATCTATAGCTATATCCCTCTAGTGCTGGGCGCCAGTGACTGTCATAATATCTGTGAGCCCAACCAGAAGGATTGTGAGACTAGTAGTCTTCCAGACTGGCGATTCCGTTGTGTGACATTACATCTGGACTACACATCCCAGGGATCTTTGCTACCACCGAAGGAAACTTCTGGGATAAAAGAGTGAAGAGATCCGCCCCGCGTTCTCTCTTCTTTCTGGGCCCTGCCGTGTGTACACCTCTCCGCAGCGGAGAGAGAGAGGTTGCGGTCTATCACACGGTGATCGAGTGCATTCCAACCCGACTCTGAAGGGCCTAACTCTGCTTGCTGTTTATCAGACATCTACGTGGCACCAACCCAGCAGATCGACACTACGATCGTCCGCACTCAGCAGCTGTGGGTTTTTCGCTGGTCGCTTACTGAAGGACGTCTCTTCCCGGGTCGCTGTCTACAAGGTGTCTTGCTGGACGGTGGTGAGAGGGCAATTGCCCATCTTATGCAATCATTCCCTGGTCACTTTTTTTGAACACTGTGTACAGACACCTTTACCTTGGGAACACTTTACTGCACTTCTATTTGAACACTGTACATAGACACCTTTGCCTAAAACCACTACAAGGAGTATCACTAGCCTGTTCAAGCCATTTATATTGCTATCCCATCACTGTGCCCTTATTGGATATAATCCAATGAGCTCCAACTGCCGATGAAGACTATCGGGCCTGCATCTTGGACGTTGCTATTGTTACCATTTAAAGGGCCCTATTCTATCCCTATTCTGTCTGATCTCTCATTAGGATATAAAGGTTGAATAGGCCGGCCTGGGGTTCCTGTCCTTACAGGTCATACTCTAGGTGGTAGTACATTGTACATATATGTATATTGTGCTCTTGTGTTGTTGAACTGTTCCCAAGCTGTCTTTTGGGGGAATTCTTCTCCTGAGTTTGGGCTGTTATCCATAACTCATGGCGATGCAGAAGAACAGGTAAATTCAAGCAGTCCTCAAGGGGGCCGTGCTACATGACATATTTACTGAACCCTTCTCCCACTCTCCATCATGAAGGATCCTATTGTGTGCCTGCAGCTGGGGAAGGAGAGAAAGGAAGCCAGCAGCACTGCGGGGGTAGGGGGGCACACATGGGGATCTATGCAGCAGGGGAAATGTATGGTGCACAGGGAGGGTGATGAGTGTGGCGGGGGGGGACAATTGGTGGAACCAATCCCCTGTATGGCTCTCTTTGCAGCAGCTGAAAGCCAGCAGGTGGATGAGGGGAAGAAGCCAGCTTTTAGCTGTTGCAGAGGGAGCCATACAGGGGATTGGTGCCAGTAATCGCACTCCCCTGCCACAACGATCACGCTCCCTGCCCACATGGAATTCACTCACCTGCCTTGACCCCCCTGCTGGCCTGGGCCCCATACAGAAGGACCCTTATCCATGGCCCTGATAATGGCATTCCCACTGACAGAGCACTATTCCTTCAAAGGCACCCTGGGCGAGAAACACTGACCTAGAAATTTCATGGTTCTCCTTTGATCATACCCCCCGCTGGGCAGTTCATTCGCTACGCTCCGAGGGGGACTCGCTGGGATTGGTGTGCTCTGGCAGCCAATCGGAAAGGAGGGATTGACTAGTCCCTTCCACTAGGAAAGAAGCCGGCAAACTCCAGAGCAGGAGGTCTGTTTAGAAGAGAGGATAACCAGCTACATCACATGCTATTTTCAGAGAGAGCCAGCTTATAAATCTATTTTCATGGTCAGTAATGGGAAGTTGCCAATCTAGAGCACCCCCCTCCGTAGGAGCCTCTGGTGAATGCAGTCCTATTTGCCCACCTAGAGCACACACAGCCAGGTACACAGGAGTTTCTTCTCTCTTTGGCTCCAAAGAACAGTCTAGGGCAGTGGTCTCCAAACTGATGCAACAAGTCCCATCATGCCTCTGCCTGTGGGAGTCATGCTTGTAACTGTCAGCCTTGCAATGCCTCATGGTACTTGTAGTTTTGCAACAGCTGGAGGGCTGCCAGTTTGAGACCCCTGATTCAGGCCCTTGGGGCACTATTCCTCCCACTGGCGCCAATGATGGGACACTATTCCTCCTACTAAAGCCAGTGATGGGATACTATTCCTCCTACTGGGGCCAATGATGGGGCACTATTCCTCCCACTGAAGCCAGTGATAGGGCACTATACCTCCAACTGACGCCATTGATGTGACACTATACCTCTAACTGAGCCAAAGGATGAGGCACTATACCTTCCGCTGACCCAAAGGATGGGGAGTTGTTACTGAAACCAGGACGTTTTATACTCCCATTGGCCGCAGTCCGGCCCCTCTAAAGTCTGAAATATAGTAAACTGGCCCTTTGTTTAGAAGGTTTGAAGATCTCTGATCTATTGGTTCTTTTTAGAGGTTTTATCGAGAATGATGAACTGGGATTGTTATTGGATACCCCGCTGACCTGCAAAACTGAACAACTTGGGGACTCCTCAATTTTTGGCTGCACTGCACAAACTGTATGGCCCACAGGATCTCCTATGTTGTTGGTGACCTGTACTCTTTTCAGAGTTAAAAGCTACACACAGTCAGTACTCTTCAGCAACGGGGTTGCTTCAGAGCCATCTTTAATATTGATTGGACCCTGGGCAAAGGTTTTCTTGGGCCCCCGGCCCATACAATTTTGCTCTCCACCTGCTCTGAGACATACAATAAATAGCAGCTAGACTTAAAATCAGTTTACTGTATCAGATCAGGCAGTGATTGCGATTGGTTGCCAGAGGTTACAGTGTATCATTTCCGCTAACTGACTGGTTGCTAGAGGTTACAGCACACATTACGGCTCACTGATTAGTTGCTAGATGTTACAGCACATGATTTCTGCTTGTTGATTGGTTGCTAGAGATTACTGTACAGTAATACTACTCACTGATTGGTTGCTAGAGGTTACAGCACATCATCTCATCACTGCAGGGGGCATGATATACATATGAATGCCGCCTTTATTTACATATTTATGCCGCTATATCTATATCGGATGCAGCTATTTACATATGAATGCTGCTGCTATTTACATATGAATGCCGTTTATTTACATGTAAACACAGGGTCTGCAGGTGAGCCAAGTCAAGTCTCTTTAAAACTTCAAGAGACAAGGGAATTTAAACTGGTTAGCAAGCATGAGGCAGCTGCTTTGGGCCCCACAACAATGACAGGGCCCAGGGCAGCTGCCCCTTTTGCCCTGCCTTAAAGACGGCCCTGGGTTGCTTACTCACTTAGACACAGGGCCATCGGTTGGCTCCTACCGATATTCAACAGGCTCTTCCTATTGAGGGAGATGTAGGCTCATACCACCCTTGGGAAAAGTTGGGCTCTTTCCCACCAACTTCCTCCTGGCTCTTTCCAATGAGCTTCTCCAGACCCAATTTGATCCCAGGACTCGAGCTCAGGAATAGGCCCACCAAGCCTAGCTGGGACCTTGATGTCTTCCTAATGGATGCTTCCAGAAAACCTGCCCCATGGGCAGAGCCACTGCGCAGGACTCTCCTCCAGCAGAACTGGACCCAAAAACTCTGCTCTTGCTGTTCAGGCCTATGACCTCTTTCACCACCTTCCGGGCACACCTCCCCCCGGAGGTATTCCATAAATATTCAGGCTACATGCCGTGATTACAGGGGGGGTGGCAAACGTAATGTACCTAGGAGCCTACTCTACACTAGAAGGGTGCTACACCCAGGAAAGGGGGATTTCCAGGAAAGCAGGGCAGTATTTTCCTTGCGTCACTTCTTCAGCCACACTTGTATACTGATTCCTGAACAAAGTAAACATTTATGACAAACCTTTGTAGGCTACGTGTGAGCTCCTCAAATAAGTAACATAGTCAGCCAGGCATGCAAGTGTGAAATCTCTACACAGCATGTGGAGTGTTCTTATGGTAAATTTTATCATACAGAAGACAAGCCGGTGAAATGCTTTCGGTAAATCTCCTGCCTAAAGAGCTCAGCCCAGAAACAGCCCTAGCAGACAACAATCCGGAATTGCAGGCAGATTCCCATTGGGTGGCCGCTCTTGGGGGATGCCCATCTGAAGAAGGAGAAGGTTTCCCACCATGTTTTCCCCCCAAGTTGGTCAAACTCTTCACTTTTGTCTTCCTCTCTCCTCTCTATGTAGAAATAAACACAAACATTTGGCTGAGCTGAACGTTCATTTTATGGGGAAGTCCATGGAATACAAAGGCACTTGAGAATAGTTGGACAGATCATACGTATCTCTATGTCCCGGTATTTTCTATATTCCTGTTAAGAGAGCACTGAGGATAAATGTATGCAATAGAGACACAAACAGCATGGAAATAATTATTTTAGGCTTTGTTTACACTTGCTTTTGGGGGAGGTAAAGCATGTATCTTTAAGATAAAAGTGGTCTCCGTGGCGGATTCGCTGCAAGATCACTTTTATCGGTGGCAGGAGAGGTGCCCACCCCCCTCCCGCCATGCTCCGGTCGTTAACGCCGTTTGCTGGACCCACCGGTAGCGGCGGAGACGATCGCGTCCTCTACTGTGGATGCTTGGCTGCCGACTGAGGGGAAGATGGCCCCCGCTCGGCTCTATAGCGTGGGAGGGCGGAAGCGATGTCAAATGTCACTTCCGCCCATAGCTCTTAAAGGAGAATCCTTTTTTTTTTTTTTTCAAGTGACGTTTTTATTTTATTTTTTTATTGCATTTTAGTGTAAATGTGAGATCTGAGGTCTTGTTGACCCCCAGATCTCATAATAAAGAGGTCCTGTCATGCTTTTTTTCTATTACAAGGGATATTTACATTCCTTGAAATAGGAATAAAAGTGACCCAATTTTTTTGTGTCAAAATAAAAAAAAATAAAAAGTAAAATAAATAAGAAAAAAAAATATTTTTTTTTAAAGCACCCTGTCCCGATGAGCTTGCGCGCAGAAGTGAACGCAAACGTGCGTACCGCCGGGATATGAAAATGGTTTTCAAACCACCCATGTGAGGTATCGCCGCGATCATTAGAGTGGGAGCAATAATTCTAGACCTCCTCTGTAACTCAAAACCGGTAACCTGTAGAAATTTTTAAACATCGCCTATGGAGATTTTTATGGGTAAATCTTTGTCGTCATTACACGAGCGGGTGCAATTTTGAAGTGTGACATGTTGGGTATCAATTTACTCGGCATAACATTTTCTTTTACAATATAAAAATATTTTTAAAAAAATGGGCTAACTTTACTGCTGTCTTATTTTTTAATTCAAAAAAGTATATTTTTTCCAAAAAAAGTGTGCTTGTAAGACCGCTGCGCAAATACGGTGTGACAGAAAGTATTGCAACGACCGCCATTTATTTCTCTAGGGTGGTAAAAAAAAAAAAAAAAAAAGTTTAGGGGTTCTAAGTAATTTCTAGCAAAAAAAAATGATTCTAACTTGTAAAGAACAAGTGTCAAAAAGGGGGCTTGGGGGTGAAGTGGTTAAGGTGAAAAATGTTTAGGCATCGGTTTTGACCCACCCCCCCCCCCCCCATTCTTACTTGAGTCCTCATTCGATCCAGCACTGTGCATGTCTTCAGCTCTTCCCTCCCCTCACTTCCGAGTCTCGCTGGGGCACCGGGGAGCCATTTGCACCCAGTGTTGTCAATCAAAGCCAGTGACGAAGGAGGCGGGGCCAAGTCCCGCTGTCTGTGTCAATGGACGCAGCAGCGGGGCTCCGGAACGAGCATGCATGAGTGCCCCCCATGGAAAGCCACTTCCCCTGGGAAGGAGGGGTCAGGAGCGTCAGTGGGGGACACCAGAAGAGGAGATTTGGGGGTAAGTATAGAGATGTTTGTTATTTAACAAACAAAATAATCTTCCTTTACAATCACTTTAATTTGCAAAGGCAACGGAGGGGGCTGCACATTTGCCACAGCATTTGGTGCAACAAAAATGATCCCTCTGGTCACATTTGGTGGGCAGTCCTGCCCAATGAATGCCACCCATTTAACTGAATGGGGGTGCCCTGAAACCGCATTTAATGCAGCCGTTTGAGACTTGCTGGTACGGGGTTTAAAGGGTTAAAACAGTCATAAAGAGGCAGCATAGTATCTTCTCATGCCTGTCAAATACCTCTGAAAAGCGATCCAAATGCAAGTGTACAGGGCTTCGGGTCCTAGCAGAGCCCTGCAGCACATCTGCGCATTCCATTCACGGAACGCCTTGTCTTAATGCATGCAAGGAGTTTTCTGACTGGACATTTATCTACTACAGGTACTTATATAGTACCGTCAATTCACACAGTGCTTTACATATATATTATACATTCACATCAGTCCCTGCCCTTAAGGAGCTTACAGTCTAATGCCCCGTACACACGATCGGACATTCCGACAACAAAATCCTAGGATTTTTTCAGACGGATGTTGGCTCAAACTTGTCTTGCATACACACGGTCACACAAAGTTGTCGGAAAATCCGATCGTTCTGAGCGCGGTGACGTAAAACACGTATGTCCAGACTATAAACGGGGCAGTAGCCAATAGCCTTAGTTTCTTAATTTATTGTGAGCATGCGTGGCACTTTGTGCGTCGGATTTGTGTACACACCATCGGAATTTTACGACAACGGATTTTGTGGTCGGAAAATTTTATAGCAAGCTCTCAAACTTTGTGTGTCGGAAATTCCGATGGAAAATGTGTGATGGAGCCTACACACGGTCGGAATTTCCGACAACAAGGTCCTGTCACACATTTTCCATCGGAAAATCCGACCGTGTGTACGGGGCATTGGGTTCCTAAGACTAGTTTCACACTGAATGCGGGTCTGAAATCGTGCGAGTTTAGGCGAAATCGCACAATTTCAAACCGGCATTTCAGTCCGGGGGGGCAATTTGAGAGACATCTGTGCGGGTTCATGCACAGATGTCTATTGAAATCGCCCCCAAAGTCGCCAAAAGTAGTACTTTTGGGAATCGGTGCGGCGCCGCAAAGTCAGCATGGCACGGATTTGGATGGTGCCTTTGCTATTAGCTCTGATTTGGCATGCGATTTGACATGTCAAATCGGCCCGGTGTGAACAAGGGCTTACTCACATACATACATATACTAGGACCAATTTAGATGAGATCCAATTAACCTACCAACATGTCTTTGGAGTGTGGGAGTAAACCGGAGTACCCGGAGGAAACCCACACAGGCACAGGGAAAACATGCAAACTCCATGCAGGTAGCGCCGTGGTTGTGATTCAAACTGACAACCCTTCTGCTGCCAGGTGGAAGTGCTACCCACTAAGGGCTCTTTCACACTTGCGTTAAATTTTAAAGCAGCCTAAAAGCACATTAACGCACCTATAGCATTAATGAGCATTACGGATGTGTTTTACAGGCGTTCATGTTGCGTCAGGCAACACTTCTCGAACACCCCGTGTTTTTTTTTTTTTTTTTACATGGCTAAAATGGGAAATGATCACTTTTGCAACCGCACTGTAAACGCCATAGGCACGGTACAGTGCGTTTAAAGTGGTTGTAAGCCCTTACATACCACTTTTACCTACAGGTAAGCCTATAATAAGGCTTACCTGTAGGTACTGGAAATATCTCCTAAACCTACATGGTTTAGGAGATATTTGCCATATACGCTTGCGCCGACGTCATCGGCGCCTGTGCACTGAAGAAAGGGCACGATCATGCCGTTTCTTCAGCAGCGTGCCGTGACCGTCGGGAGTGACGTCACACGACTCCGGCCAGTCACAGAGCCGGAGTTCACGGCCCCGGAAGGAAGAGGGGTGAAGAAGGAACGCGGCCACCAGCGTGGACATCGAGGGCTTCATTTGCAGGTAAGTGGCACATAATGGGCTAGTATGCGATGCATACTAGCCCATTATGCATCGCATAAAAGGAAAGGAAGGGTTCACTTCCTCTTTAAGGTGCGGTTGTGGTGTGATCCAATAGAAGTGCATCGAGGCAGTTGCAAAGTGTCAACACCTGCCAAACTCTGCAGGCAGCCCTTGGCCACTGTGCTGCCAGTGCACACCATGATATCACCTCCACCTTGTGCAATCAGAGATGGCTTTGTATTCATTTAGCAGAACACAAAGCATCCTGTGAATAGCGGCTGTGCCAAGCGAGCACCCAGAAGATCGCGCCCAACACCGTGGTAGCTTCTACAGAGAGAGTTGGCACAGGACCCAGAAAACAGCGGTGATCATTGTAGTTTGACTGACTACTACTCTGATTCTCTGGTCCCATAGGTATGGTAAATGCATACTTACATGGGTCCAAGCTGGACCAATATAAATATGCAATAAAAACCAATCCTGGAGTTCAGGTTTAAATTCTTTTTTGTAACTTTCCGCTGAGGTTCAGACCTGGATCCTGCGATTTTTTTATCATTTAGTTGTCTTCATGGATAGTAAACAAAGACATCAACAACGCATGCTGCAATTATTTAAAGGATACGGGTCCTTTCACAGCAGTCTCACCTTGACAACACAACACCCACACTTCCTACAATCAGTGAATATACGGCTATATTCACCCTAACTATGACAACTAGGAAAGTACAGATCAGGCATAGCTACGAGTAGCCTATCATTAGCAGGACGGCACTGTCAGCCTGGCCGTGTAAAGTGTCCACACCCTTCTCTGGAATGCTTCCTGGATGGGTTCTGTGGCTTTCTTATCGTTGGCCTTCTCCTCTTACTAACTCTAGGCTGTCAAGTATTTGGCAACCATGATTAATGCCAGAAAAAGGGCCGCAGTGACGTGATGCCCCACCTGTTTTGGTTAAATATACCCCATGCGCTAAAAATATTTGGCCAAAATATTAAATAAGGAGCAACCTGTTATGTTGAGAGCAGTCTCGTCGGAGATACTGCACTTAATAAGAATTCACTATCTTCAACCATAAACTACTGATAGCTTCAAGCTAGCTACTCCAATATATATGTTCCACCAATAAAAAGCCTTCCCTACCATATAATTAAAAAAATAAAAGATTTCTTATAAATAAGAAATGCAGCTCTCTTTGCATTACTCACCACTTCTCCAGGGTTGACCACTACAGGCCTTCTGCACTATGATCCGAGGCCAGTCCTCTTCCAGATTGATTGACGACCCAGCCTCATCCAACTTCTTGTGATCCATGGTGCTCTCCGCTCTGCGATCCATTGCCAGTCCTCTTCTGGTCCTCTGATTCAGGGCTGAACCAGCTCAATTCTTGTGATCCATCACACTCTTCACTCTTTGATCCAGTGCCAGTCCTCGTTCAGGTTGAATGATGTCCACCCTCATCCATCTCAATTCTTGTCATCCATGGAACTTTCAGTGATCCAGGGCCGGTCCTCTTCTGGTCCTCTTCCAGGCTGAATGATGCCCATCCTCATCCATCTCAATTCTTGTCATCCATGGAACTTTCGATGATCCAGGGCCGGTCCTCTTCTGGTCCTCTTCCAGGCTGAATGATGGCCATCCTCATCCATCTAAATTATTGTCCTCCATGGCACTCCCCATTCTGTGATCCAGGGCCGGTCCTCTTCTGGTCCTCTTCCAGGCTGAATGATGCTCATCCTCATCCATCTCAATTCTTGTCATCCATGGAACTTTCGATGATCCAGGGCCGGTCCTCTTCTGGTCCTCTTCCAGGCTGAATGATGGCCATTCTCATCCATCTAAATTATTGTCCTCCATGGCACTCTCCATTCTGCGATCCAGGGCCAGTCCTCTTTTGGTCCTCTTCCAGGCTGAATAATGCCCATTCTCATCCATCTCAATTCTTGTGATCCATGCCACTTTCCACTCTGTGATACAGTGCTGGTCCTCTTCCAGGTTAATTATTGCCCAGCCTCATCCAACTGTAATCCATGACACTCACCACTCTGCGATCCAGTTCTCTCCCTCTTCCAGTCCTTTTCCAGATTCAATAATGCCCATCCTCATTCATCTCAATTCTTATCATCCATGGCACTCTGCGATCCAGTGCTGGTCCTCTTCCACTCCCTTTCCAGAGTAAATAATGCCCATCCTCATCCATCTAAATTTTTGTGATCCAGGGCACTCTCCACTCTGCGATCCAGGGCTGGTCCTCTTCCAGATTGATTGACGTCTATCCTCATCCACCTCGATTCTTGTGATCCATGGCAATCCTTGCTCTGTAATCCAGCGGCCTTTTTCCAGTCTATTTTCGGTCCTCTTCCAGGTTGAATGATGCCCAGCGTCATCCAACTCAATTCTTTGCCATCATCACATTGCCTTGGGATCACAGTACTCAGTCCAGGAGTAAGGCCCACCTGCTGCCAGAGGAAAAGAGGAAGTAACAGTGACATCACCAGAAGACTAAAATAATAATGTGTTGCCCTTATTAAATAACCACAACGTGCAATACATACATAAAATAGTTAAAAATACAGTCCCAATATATAAACCTTAGGTTGTGTAGCGGTGTAGTTGCCACTAGTAACAAACATCCACCATATCACCCCGCTGCCAGACTCCCATATATATCTTGCAGACACAATGAACAGTCAATTGCTTTGTTTTGTTTATTGGGGGGTACAACTTGGTTGGGGAAAGGGGTATATGGGATGCCCATAGAACGGATCGCTTTGCCATCATATTTAAAGATTTTATAGATTTAGCACATCGTTTTTGAGCCTGAAGGAATGATGCGCATGTTTAACAGCTACAGTCTTTTTCCTGCATCACCCTGCAGACTTTTGCTCCTCCTCTGCGTAACTCTGCGTACATAATCACACACATAGGTTGGACTTGATGGACTTGTGTCTTTTTTCAACCTCACCTACTATGTAACTATGTAACTATGTAACTCCTGCAGACTATTGCTTCAAGAACTTCCTCATCAATGACCGTGTAAAGATGAGGACATCACCCTTGACCGTGTAAGGGTGATGTTCCCAGAAATCCTCTCCTCCTGCACAAACTTTTACTGTAGCATATTCATTTCTTGTCACATCTTCTGTAAGCAGAGGAACCCGCTCTGAATGGTTCTCCATGCGGACTCCGGTTGCTCGCTGCTACTAGGCCAGAGGCCTGCAGTACCTCTCCCCGGAGGCCTAGTAGTTTCAAAGCATGTTCTGAAAGGGGAACTACTGTTTCCCAGCTAGCCCAGCTTGCAAATCCTGTGCCCTCAGGCCACATCGATTTGACACAACTCCCCACAGTCTCTCTTCTGATCCAGGACTCCTCATCAATGACCGTGTAATGATGAGGGCTTCACTAATGACCGTGTAAAAGTGAAGTTCCCTCACAGACTTCCTGGCACATCCAGCCCTCCACTGTGGTACACTGACCGACCTTTCTCTGCCCCGAGTCCTCGATGGAGAACTCAACCGGACCGTACGTTCCGACAGCTTCACCTGCCCCACTGCTCCAGGAGTTCCTCATCAATGACCATGTAATGATGAGGACTTCACTAATGACCGTGTGATAGTGAAGTTCCCTCACTGTTCTCCCCGGGCCTCCTCCTGGGATCGGCGCACCCCCCCCCCCAGATGGGGGTGCCCTCCTGCTGCTGTCTAGTACTCCATTCTCCACTTCACCTGGCTGACAACTCCCCACAGTGGCCTGTTATCTCAGCTTATATAGGAGGTCCGCCCCCTGCCAATACCGGTTGGGGATTGGTCAAGGCTCCCACATGAGCTGCCTGTCACTCCAGTTCCAGGCCCTGCCCCTCTTCCAGAACATTCTCCCTGGAAGCAGGGGAGGCACCTCAGAACTAGAGCACAGGTGGTCACACCCACTGCTACACTAACCACTCCCTTCCCCCCCAGATCAAAACAGACGGACCTAGCTCAAAGCATAGGCCTGCCTAAATTTACCTGTGCTGACAGTCTCCCTAGTAAAAATCCCATACTAGCACCTACCTATCGGTAGAGGGTGCTACAGTTGCAAAGCAAGTAAAAAGTTATAGAGAAATTATACAAAAGTTTAGGTATAGTGTCCAAAGAAAAGTCCCATCAAAAGTGCAGAGTGGATAAGTTTGAGCCTCTTCAAACAGGATTGTGTCAGTGGTGCCACCAATAAACACCCTCATCCAGAGTGATAATAGGATGTATGCTTACCAACTCCCTATGACCCCCTTAATAAGAGTGGTCATACAGTGCTTCAGTGGTTTTCCATATATATCAATGACCCCGTCCATGCCTATTCTCTAGCCACCAAGAAGGCCGCACAGCGAACAGCAATGTCCAGACCTCCAACCATATATTCATGCAAAGTAAACAAAGAGACACATCTCCAGTCTCTATAGTGTAAAAAAACAAAACTCTACAATATTTATTAAGATAAAGGAATGCACTCACATGTAGTTAAAAGGAATGCGGATATATAAATTGTCACTCAGCCGGCAAAAAACTTCCAAAAATGTGATGATGCGTTTCATAAATCACAAGACATCTTCCGGGGCATGCATAAAGTTATGTTTAAAATGCATTTAAAAAAAAAAGAGTGGGGGGCAGGGGCTTTAAGGAGGGAGGGGTCTTCAGACAAATAATACAGTAATTAATAGAGGACCTTACAAAAGAGAAACGTAAAGAAGGGCAACTAACAAGCAGAGATGAGCAGAGGGATCTGAGTCTAAAAGAGGGACAGTTGGTGGCATTGGCGTCCACAGGTAGGGGCAAGGGGGGTCAAGTGCCCCCCCCCCCAGGAATCAGGGATCTTTAATTCAGCACAGTGTGTCGCTTTCAGGGTGTGGGCAGCCCGCACCCGGGTGCCACCCGCCAGTGGGGTGACACCATCAAGGTGCTGTCAAGCCCCCCCCCCCATCAGTGTAGTGTGACTTCGGCACTTTTCCCTGCTCAGTCCAGCAGAGAACTCGACGGCGCTGTGACAGGAGAAAGGCGAGCTGCGGGCTATCAGAGGTTTCCCCCGCTCGCCACTCCTTTCTCCTGTCAGGGAGAAGAGACGGCGGCTCCCACCAGGTTCCCCGCCCAGCTTCCTGCCCACTCCGTTCCTTCCCTATTGGCCATAACTGAGGGCCAATCAAAGGAGACTAGGAGAGCATCATGGGACATGTAGTCCCAAAGAGTGGCGGCCCCCGCTTTCCACAGGGAGGAGGCTACAGCTGATCAAGATAGAGATTGAGAGACTGCAGCCTGGAAAAAAGCTGAGGGAGAGAGTGCTACAGGACAAAGAATGAGGAGTGTGCTGAGCGGAAGCCAGAGAGAGAGCCACGCCGCCCCGAGCCACCAGAGAGAGCCATGCTGCCCAGCGCCACCAGAGAGAGAGAGCCACGCTGCCCAGCACCACCAGAGAGAGCCACTCTGCCCAGCGCCACCAGAGAGAGAAAGACTGAGCCACTACCAGGGTACAGTCATGCTACACTACTGACCAGAGTCACCCCCAGCGAACCCAGAGTGAGTGATCATCCAGTCAGTGGGATCACTGCTGTAGTTTCGCTGGGTCTGGTAAGATGGCCTGTTGGCCATTATCCATTACTCATGCTAGGGACTGTACTACGTCTGCAATCTATGACCATGATAATGTGATAATGACATTGTTGAAAAGGGGCGGCGCATGGGTGACCCTAAAATGATGCCCCCCCCCTGAAAAAAGTTCTGCGGACGCCCATGGTTGGTGGTGCAATGAATGGACGGCATAGCAAAAAAGCATATAGTCAGGACTGACATTTCCATCACTAACCATGTGTAGGCAGACAAACGTTGGTTCCCAAAGTAACACCCCATATAGGATCACCCCCTTTAAACAGATTTTTTTTTAATTTACTGATCCTAACCTGACATTCTGACAATGTGAGCTGCTTATATGGGATGATAGTATGTTACCAGATGGGGAAAAATTGGGTAAAGCCACCTCTTTACATCTGCAGCCTAAATGCATTTTCACATTCCCAGAGTAGCCATAAGGCAAAGATGTTTTGTATACAAACTACTGTAAGGAACGCATCTTCCTGTTCTTTAAATAGCCATTCCCTTAAAATGTTTACCAAGTCTTATGTTTTGCCAGCGGTTTTCCAAATAAAGAATAAAAACAAATGGGTCACCCGGTAAAAATATCCCATAAAAGTAAATATAAACCAAAATTTCCACTGAGTATCCGAGCGCCTTCATTACAGTTACTTTAAATGTCACGAAGCCCGTGAATAACATTAGACAGTATGATGTCACCATGGGCCAAAGCAGAGCGGTAAAGGGTTTATTTGTTTGGTCGACTGTCAGTAAACAATTTAATACATCTAATTAGACTGCTTGGTTTATTTAAAGGCTTGGGGAGGGGTTGATGATGCTGGAACCCTAAGGCTTATTTAATATATACAGTATCTCACAAAAGTGAGTACACCCCTCACATTTTTGTAAATATTTTCTTCTATCTTTTCATGCGACAACACTGAAGAAATGACACTTTGCTACAATGTAAAGTAGTGAGTGTACAGCTTGTATAACAGTGTAAATTTGCTGTCCCCTCAAAATAACTCAACAAACAGCCATTAAAAAGGAAGTAAAGGCAGGGGAAAAAAAAAAAAAAACACACCCTGTAAGGCAAAGGCATAACGCATACTAGCTCATTATGAATAACTTACCTGAGATGGAAGCCCCCGAAGCGACCCCCGGGTATCGCGGCTCCGGCGCTGTGACTGGCCGGAGCCGCGATGATGTCACTCACGCGCATGCGCGAGGGAGCCGCCACTAACGGCATGATCGCCGTTAGCAGCGGCCTGCTCAGTGTGCCTGCGCGCATGCGCCGCAGACATCGGTGCCAGTCTTTTGCAAATATCTCCTAAACCGTGTAGGTTTAGGAGATATTTGTTGCACCTACAGGTAAGCCTTAATCTAGGCTTAGCTGTAGGTAAAAGTGGTCCCAGAGGGTTTACAACCACTTTAATGTCTAAACCGCTGGCAACAAAAGTGAGTACACCCCTAAGTGAAAATGACCTCGTGGCAACGGACACAACAATGGTCCAATATTCCTCCCTCTGACAGCAACAGTGGGGCACTATCCCCTCCACTAATACTAATGATGGGGCACTATTCCTTCTCCTGATACCAATGATGGGACACTATTCCTCCCACTAATACCAATGATGGGGCACTATTCTCCCACTGATACCAAAGATTGGGTACGTTCCCTTCCACTGATACCGATGATGGTCACTATTCCTCCCACTGATACCAAGGATAGGGCACTATTCTCCCACTGATACCAAAGATTGGGTACGTTCCCTTCCACTGATACCAATGATGGTCACTATTCTTCCCACTGATACCAAGGATGGGGCACCATTCCTCCCATTGATACCTATTATGGGGCACTATTCCCCCCACTGATATCAAAGATTGGGTACGATCCCTCCCACTGATACCAATAATGGTCACTATTCCTCCCACTGATACAAAGGATGGGGCACTATTCCTCCCACTGATACCAATGATGGTCACTATTCCTCCCACTGATACCAAGGATGGGGCACTATTCCTCCCACTGACACCAGCGATCAGGCACTATACGTTCTCCTACTGATCACAGGCGCTATGTAATATTCCCCCCCCCCCCCCCCTGACCACCAAGCCTGTGGCATAGTCTACTTTTACTGATGCTGAGACATTTTTTGCCCCCACTGGCCAGGATCCAGCCTCCCTAAAGTCTGAAGAACAAGAAGATCACCAAGATTAAGCTTCGAGGGGTGGAGCGAAACCTGTTGGGGGCGTGGCCTGGCGGGAGCCCAGGCTGAGGTTGTTATTTTACCACTGAACATACACGTGGATGTGCGGCATCTGGGATTTTCCCCTCTCTTTGAAGAACAGTAAACTGGCCCTTTGTTTGGAAACTCCTGATCTAGTCTATGGGATCCCCCATACTGGAGCATATATAGACACCCCTGGAATAGTTGATTTCCCAGCTGACTACTTCTACCGAATGGAGCGGTGTTTCCAGCAGGAAAGGTAAGTATTTACTGTTTTCCTTTGCAGGTAATCCTTCACTGGGCAACTTTCTGGAGCAACAGGATCACATTAAATGCCTTACCATATCCTCAAAGGCACCCAATCCCCTTCCATAAACTCATCTACTTGGTACAAGGTATCACCATGACATTGAATGCAACGGGTTTCACTTCTGTAACCTTTCTAGCTAAAATGTAATAAAAAATGTTAGTCTTTGTTGTAGACTAGTTAGGACATGTTCTAATCAATATCCTTCTTCTTGATGAATGGTATCCGTCTTGGTTGTTGTCATATGGGCTCTTGCTATTGTTTAGAAGCTTCAGTTCTTTCAAAGCACATTGTATTAACACCTTACTGACATGGATGGGGGGAGCAGTTCCTGATCGGGGGGGGGGGGGGGGGGGGTAAAGCCGGAGGGAAGATAGTAACCTTTGAAGCTCCAGGCAGATGGTAACTTGGATAAGTATTCAACATAATTGATGACACTTCTTGCACAGTGGGGCCAACGTTACCGACGTCATGCATTGTTTTCATGTGGATGAGGCTACAACAACGCTTTACAACATATACTGTACATACAGCGAGTCTAGAGACTGGTCATTACCGGACTTAAGCTGGCCCCGGATGGCTCTAATTTTGAGATATATATATATTTTAATTTTTTTTTTAATTTACACACTATATTACCAAAAGTATTGGGATGCCTTCCCTTACACACACACATGAACTTTAATGGCATCCCAGTCTTAGTCCATAGGGTTCAATATTAAGTTGGCCCACCCTTTGCAGCTATACCAGCTTCAACTCTTCTGGGAGAGCTGCCCACAAGGTTTATGAGTGTGTCTTTGGGTATGTTTGACGGTTCTTCCAGAAGAGCAATTTGTGAGGTCAGGCACTGATGTTGAGCGAGAAGGCCTGGCTCACAAACTCCGCTCTAATTCATCCCAAAGGCGTTCTATCGGGTTGAGGTCAGGACACAAAGCAAGGTCCTTAAAGACATGGATGAGCGAGTTTGGGGTGGAGGAACTTGACTGGTCTGCACAGAGTCCTGACCTCAACCTGATAGAACACCTTTGGGATGAATTAGAGCGGAGACTGCGAGCCAGGCCTTCTCGTTCAACATCAGTGCCTGACCTCACAAATGTGCTTCTGGAAGAATGGTCAAACATTCCCATAGACACACTCCTAAACCTTGTGGACAACCTTCCCAGAAGAGTTGAAGCTGTTATTGCTGAAAAGGGTGGAGCCAACTCACTATTGAACCCTAGGGACTAAGACATTGGGAAGACATTTATGTTCATGTGCGTGTAAAGACAGGCGTCCCAATACTTTTTGTAATATAGTGTATATCATCTTTGGCCAGCTTTACTCTCAAATGCCCCCCACCAAATTGATGTCACATCTACCAACTAATTCATTAATATTAACACCATTGACCTAGCCCCCGCCCTCTCCCCCTCATGTGGTATTAGATGTACGACCGACTGCCACCCATTCATTATTCAACTATTTGGCTGGCTAGCTGATCAGTTCAACAGCTGGTCCCTCTAACAAATCCAGAACTTCATGCTACTAGCTGGACTCTACTATATTTTTATGTGACTATTTATCTGTATTATTTTACTGCCCAAATGTAGTGTCAATTGCATTGCTGCTTAAAATATATTAAAAAAATGTCCCCATTCCTGCCGCTACTCCCCCTCTTGAATGACCCTATGTTCCCACCTGGCTCGGAACAACCTCAAATTTTCTCGTGGTGGCCTGACCATGAGTTTTCACTGGTTCGTCGCCTTCCTGGTATCCGCGCTTTCCCCACGTGGTCCTCAATCCAAGAGACCCATGAAGCTCCGCCAGGCGAACTCTTCCGTTACATTCAGCTGCAACACTGGATAACTTCCCTCCGGCGTCTTGGCTCCTCTCCATATCAAATGACTGCCTTTGAGCACACCTGCCAGCATTGCCCAGGTGCTTGCGGCACCATCTCTACGATCTACTCCTTACTAACCGCCGGCGGCACTTCCACTACCCTTTCCTATGTCCTTTAATGGGAACGTGACCTTTCCCCCATAGATCTTGCAGACTGAAGTAAGGCCTGGTCCAGCATAGCAAAGTGCTCTTTTGACACCTCCATGTTGGAGGCAGCCTATAAGATTCTCCTACGCTGGTACTGGGTCCCAGCCCGTATCGCCAAGTCAAACCCATCATGCAATGACTGAGGCTTCAGGGATTGTGGTCAGTGAGGAGATGAACTGCATACATGGTGGTCTTGCCCCCCGTCTTGTAGGGTTCTGGTCAAGGGTCTTTGGCCTACTATCCTCCCTATTTCACGTACCCTTTCCGCAAGGACCCCAAATTTGCATTACTCAATTGCCCGATCCCGGGCCTTTTCTCCCACCAGCAGAAACTAGCCACATATCTATCTATCGCAGCCAAACGAACAATAGCAAGGGCCTGGAAAAAGCCAGTCGTTCATTTTCAGAGGTAAAGAATACCTTGACGACCCTTATGATTCATGAAAAAAAAGGCCAGTGTCCTCCACGACTCCCATGCCAAATTTCTTAAGGTGTGGGCCCCGTGGTGGTCCTACGCATTCCCTACTTTACACCCGACTAATCTGGGACTCTAAATTTAATTTGACCCCATCTCCAGCCTGGGGGACCTTTCTTTCTCTTTCCCACCCCCCTCTTTGTCCCTCTTACTTACTCGTCCCGTTTCTGGGCCTCTTGCCCGCCGCTCTGTTTTACACCTACCCGCCCCCCACCCCCCACTGTTGTGCGTGTGTGTGTTTTTTTTTTTTTTTTGTGCTCCCTCCCCGTTAAAAAAAAATAAAATATTTTTTTTACATTTTTTTTTCTTTCCCTATTTGCGGACAGCTCTGCTCCTCCTTGTCTACCTTAGTCCCGGGGTCTCAAGGCTTGGGCATAACGCACTGACCCCCGGCGCTTATGTCGGTGTCAGTTTAGAATCTACACTCTTATAATATGTTTTATTATGTATTTTTACGTGAACCTCTATCTTATGTTTCATGCCCATTTACCTTGCGTGGGAATTTGTTATCGGGTTAACCCCTCTTTGTAGATCAATAAAAACATTGTACCAGAAAATATATATAAAAAAAAATCTTGCATTCACTAGACCATTAATTCAGCCCCCCCCTGTTCACAATTTAACAGCCTAGATCCACGATTGATTGTTTTATCTCTAAATTACCCAATGACAGATGGGAGCCATTTTCTTTACAAGAAAATTGCTGGGGGTGGCGGAGGTCACAGCACAAATTTCGGAAAGAATTCCGATGGATCTAGGTGGATATGCAGGCATGGCCATTGATGGTGCGGCCTTTTTTTCTTCTTGTAGAGTTTGTCCTGGTCTCATGTTCCAGCTCCGCTTTCAGAAGAAAGAGACTAATCAGGCCGGGATAATCTGCTCTACTTAAAGAGGTTTTCCTGTCAATCAGCTCTTTAAAGGAACCTTAAAGTGAAAGGAAAACAAATCTGCGTTAAAAAAGGGAAAAAACTGACCAAACAGGTATTAGCTTTAGATTGTCTTTTACGTCATTCTTCAAGGAGAGAAAGTGAGCTTTGTATGCATTCCATTCTTAAAAGATGAATATAATGGTTATTGGTCACTTGCATTTTTTTTTTTTTTACACTTTTTTTTTTTTTTTAAAGGTGCCAAGGGTCTATTGTTTTTAATCATTAATATAATTATTATACAGGATTTATATAGCACCAACAGTTTACGCAGCGCTTTACAATATAAAAGGGAGACAATAGAGTTATAATACAATAAAATACAAGAGGATTAAGAGGGCCCTGCTCAGAAGAGCTTACAATCTAATAGGGTGGGGCAGGTGGTACAAAAGGTTGTAACTGTGGGGAATGAGCTGATGGAAGTGGTAAAAGATTAGTTAGAGACGTGATAGGCTTTCCTGAAGAGATGAGTTTTCAGGGTTCACCTGAAGGTAGCAAGAGTAGGGGATAGCCGGACAGGTGGAGGTGGCGAGTTCCAGAGGATGGGAGAGGCTCTGGAGAAATCCTGGAGATGAGCAATCATCTTAGTTATAATTTAATTATCTGTATATATTATTTATTTTGCCAGTAAACAGGTTGAACTTTTTCCTTCTGGCTCGTTTACACCGGCCCCATTGGGCTGTGTTGGCAGTATTGCCCAATGCAGTCCCTATGCAAAGACAAGGCAAAAAAAAGCCTTGCTTGGTGTAGGTTCTGCTCATGCCAATGACGCAGGCACCAATTTATCACGGTGCGTTGCAACATGCTGCATTTGGCTCCTACCGACAGCGCAACACATCAAAAATACTGTAAAACTGTGGCTCAACCATCTGTTTTTACCTGCCCCCCCCCCCCCCCCCCAGCCGCCCGTGTGAAAGTGCCCTAAAACTTGGCACAACTTTTGTTTTGATCATCTGGAGTGTAATTAGTGGATTGAAATCTTAGCATGCACCTAATGCAGAAAGAACTGCCAGGCTATGTCTTGGCGTCTAGTCATCCCTGTCTTTGCTCATTCTATCCTGTCTTCAGGATCCTGTCCAAACTAGTATGTTTGTCCAGCATTCTGCTTCTTGTCACATTGTTTATCTTGTCAAGCTTTCTTTCACTTGTTCTTTGGCTCTCATGCATTTTGTTGCGTTCCAGCCCGATATGGCGCCTTTTTGGTCCCATTGACTTTTAAATGGGAGTGCCGGAAAAAAAGCACATAAATGTGTCTTTCTAGCGCTCTCATTGAAGTCTATTTTTACTAAAAAGGCATCATTCTGCCCTAAAAGAGCTTCACAGAACAAGTGACACAACACTCAGGTGTGAACAGGCCAATTGAGAATAAAGAGACTCTTCACGTTGAGTGTTGTCGCTCTTCAGGAATCATGGCGCATTCTGTGATCTCGGTGTCCTTCAGGCACAGCGGATCATGGATTGGGGTACAGGGCCAATGAAATTGGCTCTGTACTATTTAAGCGCTGTGACAAATCACTGCGATCACACCAGTGCCACTGTCAGCACTGACAGTGAAACCAGCAGTGTTCCTGATCGCTGTCACACCAGTCCCAGTGTCACCAAACCGGTGTATGCCATCAACAGTGTTCCTGATCACCACCATACCAGTCCCGGTTTTACCAGACCAGTGAAGGCCAGTGTTAGCGATAGCTGTCACACCAGTGACAATGTCACCAGACCAGTGAAGCCAGCAACAATATTCCTGATCGCTAGCCACACCAGTGCCAGTGTCACCACAGCCAGTGCTTCCACCAAGAGTGTCCATGATCACCGTCACATCAGTACAGTGTGACTAGAACCAGTGAAACCATTAACAGAGTTCCTGATTGCCACCACACCATTGTAGTGTTGCCTCTGCCTGCCGCCTGTACTGACCCTCTCTTCTATATTGACCACGTTTCTGTCTGTTGCCTGGACTCATCTTTTTTTGACCACGTTTCTGTCTGTTGCCTGAGCTCATCTTTTGCCTGTTTGCAGACCATGTCTCTGCCTGCCGCCTGTACTGACCCCCTCTTCTATATTGACCACGTTTCTGTCTGTTGCCTGGACTCATCTTTTTTGACCACGTTTCTGTCTGTTGCCTGGACTCATCTTTTGCCTGTTTGCAGACCATGTCTCTGCCTGACGCCTGTACTGACCCTCTCTTCTATATTGACCACGTTTCTGTCTGTTGCCTGGACTCATCTTTTTTGACCACATTTCTGTCTGTTGCCTGGACTCATCTTTTGCCTGTTTGCAGACCATGTCTCTGCCTGCCGCCAGTACTGACCCTTTCTTCTATATTGACCACATTTCTGTCTGTTGCCTGGACTCGTCTTTTGCCTGTTTGCAGACCATATCCTCTGCCTGCCACCTTAACTGACCCTTCTGCACATCCCACTGACTACATTTCCTGCAGACAACTGCACTCCTGGAACCACAGAAGCTCATTTGTTCTTCCTTTCTTCAGCGTCCTGTACTTCCTGGCCAGTAAACTTGGTATTCCTGGGGGCAGCCAGTAGGCTAGGCTTGCTTGGATTATAGAAATTGGGACTGCTATAGGTGACGTTACACTAAGCTATATTCCCTCACCACTCCTTCCCGAGGAAACCATTTCAGTACATTGTTATTGATACAATTGGTTGATTTTTGTGATACACAAGAGATAAAATATCTGGTACATAATCAGTCTGAACATTGAAAAACTCACACATACATGGTGTCCCTATACTCGGGGGGAGTAGCAGAATGTGTTTTGGGTGAAATTCTCAGTGCTGTGTGAAAATTGACAACTTTGTGTGAAAAAAGTCATTTTCATTTTCCAAAAAACTTGAAGTCTGTTAAAGAATCGCTATGCCTCTTAAAAAAAAATACTCTCCAAAATCTGGTAATTTTGTGGTTGTTTCTATTGTCTTGGTTCTTCCAAAATATAAGTAGTCAGGAAATTAGATGAATACCAGGGCGGTGAACACCCGCTGGCTCTTAGATTCCATGCCCTGGGAAATCTCATGCTCTAGCTCCCAGTGTGATCTGTGTTGGTGCTCCAGAGTACCTGCTTTCCTGAACCACCCAGAGCAACATCCGCAGCTGTCAGCCGTAGGGTCCACCACCTCAGCGGCGCACTCCTGACCCCGACGGGGTGCATCTGTCTGACAACAGCTATGTGCAAAGAAAAAAAAAAAAACACAAATGTAATTTTCTTTCATTTTCCAAAAACTTGTAGCAAAAAATTGGATTTTCAAAAGCCTCACATGCCTTTAATTAAATACGTTAGATGGTTTACTTGGCAAAATGGGGTCATTTTGTGGGTGATTCTCCTGTTTTGGAGCTTTGAACCTAAAAAGGACGCTAACCACACAGCCAAGACAACACAGGAGTGACTCCGCTCTAATTCATCCCAAAGGCGTTCTATCGGGTTGAGGTCAGGACACAAAGCAAGGTCCATAAAGACATGGATGAGCGAGTTTGGGGTGGAGGAACTTGACTGGTCTGCAACCTCAACCTGATATAACTCCTTTGGGATGAATTAGAGTGGAGACTGCGAGCCAGGCCTTCTCGTCCACATAAGTGCCTGACGTCACAAATGGGCTTCTGGAAGAATGGTCAAACATTCCCATAGACACACTCCTAAACCTTGTGGACAACCTTCCCAGAAGAGTTTGAGCTGTTATTACTGCAAAGGGTGGGTCACCTCAATATTGAACCCTACGGACTAAGACTGGGAAGACATTTATGTTCATGTGTGTGTAAAGGCAGGCGTCCCAATACTTTTTGTAATATAGTGTATATCATCTTTGGCCAGCTTTACTCTCAAATGCCCCCCACCAAATTGATGTCACATCTTCCAACTAATTCATAAATATTAACACCACTGACCTAGCCCCCGCCCTCTCCCCCTCATGCGGTATTAGATGTACGACCCAGTGTCACCAAACCGGTGTATGCCATCAACAGTGTTCCTGATTACCACCATACCAGTCCCGGTTTTACCAGACCAGTGAAGGCCAGTGTTAGCGATAGCTGTCACACCAGTGACAATGTCACCAGACCAGTGAAGCCAGCAACAATATTCCTGATCGCTAGCCACACCAGTGCCAGTGTCACCACAGCCAGTGCTTCCACCAAGAGTGTCCATGATCACCGTCACATCAGTACAGTGTGACTAGAACCAGTGAAACCATTAACAGAGTTCCTGATTGCCACCACACCATTGTAGTGTTGCCTCTGCCTGCCGCCTGTACTGACCCTCTCTTCTATATTGACCACGTTTCTGTCTGTTGCCTGGACTCATCTTTTTTTGACCACGTTTCTGTCTGTTGCCTGAGCTCATCTTTTGCCTGTTTGCAGACCATGTCTCTGCCTGCCGCCTGTACTGACCCCCTCTTCTATATTGACCACGTTTCTGTCTGTTGCCTGGACTCATCTTTTTTGGCCACGTTTCTGTCTGTTGCCTGAACTCATCTTTTGCCTGTTTGCAGACCATGTCTCTGCCTGCCGCCAGTACTGACCCTCTCTTCTATATTGACCACGTTTCTGTCTGTTGCCTGGACTCATCTTTTTTGACCACATTTCTGTCTGTTGCCTGGACTCATCTTTTGCCTGTTTGCAGACCATGTCTCTGCCTGCCGCCAGTACTGACCCTTTCTTCTATATTGACCACGTTTCTGTCTGTTGCCTGGACTCGTCTTTTGCCTGTTTGCAGACCATATCCTCTGCCTGCCACCTTAACTGACCCTTCTGCACATCCCACTGACTACATTTCCTGCAGACAACTGCACTCCTGGAACCACAGAAGCTCATTTGTTCTTCCTTTCTTCAGCGTCCTGTACTTCCTGGCCAGTAAACTTGGTATTCCTGGGGGCAGCCAGTAGGCTAGGCTTGCTTGGATTATAGAAATTGGGACTGCTATAGGTGACGTTACACTAAGCTATATTCCCTCACCACTCCTTCCCAAGGAAACCATTTCAGTACATTGTTATTGATACAATTGGTTGATTTTTGTGATACACAAGAGATAAAATATCTGGTACATAATCAGTCTGAACATTGAAAAACTCACACATACATGGTGTCCCTATACTCGGGAGGAGTAGCAGAATGTGTTTTGGGTGAAATTCTCAGTGCTGTGTGAAAATTGACAACTTTGTGTGAAAAAAGTCATTTTCATTTTCCAAAAAACTTGAAGTCTGTTAAAGAATCGCTATGCCTCTTAAAAAAAAATACTCTCCAAAATCTGGTAATTTTGTGGTTGTTTCTATTGTCTTGGTTCTTCCAAAATATAAGTAGTCAGGAAATTAGATGAATACCAGGGCGGTGAACACCCGCTGGCTCTTAGATTCCATGCCCTGGGAAATCTCATGCTCTAGCTCCCAGTGTGATCTGTGTTGGTGCTCCAGAGTACCTGCTTTCCTGAACCACCCAGAGCAACATCCGCAGCTGTCAGCCATAGGGTCCACCACCTCAGCGGCGCACTCCTGACCCCGACGGGGTGCATCTGCCTGACAACAGCTATGTGCAAAGAAAAAAAAAAAACACAAATGTAATTTTCTTTCATTTTCCAAAAACTTGTAGCAAAAAATGGGATTTTCAAAAGCCTCACATGCCTTTAATTAAATACGTTAGATGGTTTACTTGGCAAAATGGGGTCATTTTGTGGGTGATTCTCCTGTTTTGGAGCTTTGAACCTAAAAAGGACGCTAAGCACACAGCCAAGACAACACAGGAGTGGCTTAGGGACAACTCTGTGAGTGTCCTAAAGTGGCCCAGCCAGAGCCCAGATTTGAACCTTATTAAACATCTCTGGAGGGACGTTAAAAATGGCTGTCCATCGACGGTCCCCATCAAATCTTAAATGAGCTTGAGAGGATTTGCAAAGAAGTAAGGCAAAAATCCCCCAATCCAGGCGTGCAAAGCTTGTAGCTTCATACTTGAAAAGACTTGAGGCCGTAATTGCTGCCAAAAGTTCTTCAACAAAAGTACTGAGTAAAGGGTCTGAATACTTGAAGAGGAGCTCCAGTCCCTTAAAAAAAAAAAAGAAACGTCAGCAGCTACAAATACTATAGCTGCTGTCTTTTAATATAAGGACACTTACCTGTCCCAGGGATCCAGTACCCGAGCCGATTCTTCAATCAGCTTTGGGGGCAGGCGCCAGCATCTTAGGTAAGGGAAACTGGTAGTGAAGCCTTCCGGCTTCACAGCCGATTTCCTACTGTGCATGCGCGAGCTGGGCCGTGCTTTGGGAATGGTTCTGCAGGCTTCTGGGACCTGTGTGTCCTCCAGTTTTTTTCTTTTTAATTAATTAACAGACATTTCTAAAATTCTGTTTTCACTTTTGTCATTATGGGGTACTGAGTGTAGATTAATAATAAGAAAAAATAAATAAATATAAAAATCTGTAATATCAGGCAGCACCATAACATTGAAAACGGTGACGGGTGTCTGAAAACGTAATGAATGCGCTGTACCTTGGACTGTCTACTTTCCAAAAAAGGGGTCATTTGGGGGTATTTGTACTATTCTCCATTTTTGGGCCCCAAAAAATAAGATGGGCCGTCGGTGGTGGCTGCCTCTACGAGGTCAGGCCTGGTAGGTTCACCTCCCTTGGGTGCGGGCATTGGCAAGGGAGATATATAGATCTTTATACTGTATTATACTTATGTTGTATATATTGTGTACTTAATTCTTTTTTTTTTTTTGTATAGTTTTTTCGCTTTTTTGATTTGTATATACCCTGATGAAGCTAATGCGAAACATGTCTGGGTAATATGCGAAAAACCACCTTCTGTTTAAGCTGAATACTCACTGAAAGGAAAATGATAAATGGTTTTAAAATTCGTTTACAAATTCCGATAAGTCCCCCGCCCGCAGACCCCGACAACCAACGGCCAGGGTTGTCGGGAAGAGGCCCTTGTCCTCATCAACATGGGGACAAGGTGCTTTGTGGTGGGGGGGCCCCGCAGGGCCCAAAAAGCAAAAGATATTGTGTCTTTTTCAAAATTGTCGCTCTTCTTTTGTTTATAGCGCAAGAAATAAAAACCGCAGAGGTGATCAAATACCACCAAAAGAAAGCTCTATTTGTGGGGAAAAAAGGACGTCAATTTTGTTTGGGTATGTCGCACGACCGCGCAATTGTCGTTTAAAGCGTGACAGCGCTGAAAACTAAAAATTGGTCTGGGAAGGAAGGGGGTGAAAATGCCCGGTATTGAAGCGGTTAAATACCTCCAAAAGAAAGTTCTATTTTAAAAAAGTATATAAAGTGAATTTGGGTACATTGTTGCATGACTGAGCAATTGTAATTTAAAGTGTGACAGCGCTGAAAACTGAAAAAGAAAAATGGGCTGGGCAGGAAGGGGGTTTAACAGTCAGGTCTTCCATTGGTTAACAAAAAATTTCCTCTAGCGAGGAAAAAAAATAAAAAAATGTATCTTTTGTTCTTACAGAGGATCCAGGTTGTAAATCCAGCTCCTGTTTGTTACAGTGAGACCAGGAGCTGCGTGTGACTGCCTGCGATTCCAACACAAACGTAGTGTGCTGCATAAATGTGTCCCTGCTGTGGAACCCTGATGCCACCCCGGTCCAGAAGGCTGTATTAGGTGATGAACGCTGGCTACATGATGCCACAATATTTCTGCAACACTACCCTAATGCCAGAGCTAACAAATGAACGAAACCATCTTCTCCTGCCGTAACTCACTAACCAATTAGAGGGTCCCATATGAAAAAAGTTATGTATAGGAAGAGAAATGTTCCTCATCTACCATAAAACTTTGGACCAGGGGTCGGGATAGCGACCCTGACGCCGTACTCCAAGGGGCCTGCCCGGCCCCCCCCTGTATACCAGGGTGGAGGCATGGAAAGGAACCGATCCCTCCATGCAGCCACTGAAAGCCCGCTTCTCCTCTTCTCCGTCCCGCAGACATTCAATGGCCACCCTATCCCTACCCTGCTGCCCATTTATGGCTGGGGCATAGTAAACTGTGTTTACTATGCTTCGGTTTATGAATGAACGGGAAGCTCTGTGCAGAGCTATTCCTGTTCATTCATTCTGTGCAGCTGAGGCTGCAGAGATTGAGCTGCCATCAAATCTCCTTTCTCTGTCCTAAAGGTAAAACATCAGAGGCCTATTTAGGGGTCCTAAAGAAAAAAAAAAAAAAGTAAATAAATAAATAAATGGTAAAAAAATAAATAAATAAAATAACAAAAATAATAAAAACTAATGACACCAGTGGCGGAACTACCTGGGTTGCAAAGGTCGCACTTGCAACTGGGCCCTGGCGTTCTGCCACCCTGGGGGACCCCAAGACGGCAGGACCGGGGCTCGCTGTGGGACCGTATTAAAGAGTCCCATGAAGGCAGTAAAGGGCCCCCGAGATCAGTGGGAAGGACACCGGCTGAGAGCCAAGGGGGGCCCTTCATGGTTTCTTGCACCAGGGGCCTGAAGGTTCTAGTTATGCCTCTGCATTGGACCTTTATAGTAATTATATCCTTCCCCCTAAGCTTGGTATGACCTACACTGGTCCAAATTATTTTTTTTATTATACAGGACTTATATAGCGCCAACAGCTTGCGCAGCGCTTAACAAAATGAAATTTTGCCAAATGTTACCGATACTAAAGCCAGCGTATATTCACCTTTTTGTATGATGTCATAGAATATATGATGTAATAAGGAGCTCCAAGAGACCGAATATTTGTATCCAGACGATTCCAGATACTCATTGATACAGTTTGTTACTCCTGTATTACTGTATGAGATGAGTGACAAGGTTGAAATAAAAGATGTGAGGCGGTGGAAAGTTCGGGTCAATGTCAGTATACGGTAAGCGTCATCCATGACACCGGCCGGGTGGAACGTTACACAGAGCTGTGGCCCACGGCTGAAAATTGAGAAGCAGAATTGCATGAAATCAGCACACAGAAGGTAAACGACACCAAAAACTGCGGAGAACAGTAAGAGAGCGCTCCCAGAATACAAAGAGGCAGCGTCTCAGCGACATAGAAAGAGGGGTCACCCCGGGTCTGCAGGAATGTCAAAGTGGAGTCACCTCGGATCAGTGTCTCTCCCCACTGACAATTCTTCTAAACACATCAGATGATCCCCAACCAATGTCAGTGTCTCTCTCTCAGTCCTGCAGTCAGTGTCTCTCTCTCAGTCCTGCAGTCAGTGTCTCTCTCTCTCTCAGTCCTGCAGTCAGTGTCTCTCTCTCTCAGTTCTGCAGCCAGTGTCTCTCTCTCTCGGTCCTGCAGTCAGTGTCTCTCTCTCTCTCAGTCCTGCAGTCAGTGTCTCTCTCTCTCTCTCAGTCCTGCAGTCAGTGTCTCTCTCTCTCTCAGTCCTGCAGCCAGTGTCTCTCTCTCTCAGTCCTGCAGTCATTGTCTCTCTCTCTCTCAGTCCTGCAGTCAGTGTCTCTCTCTCTCTCAGTCCTGCAGCCAGTGTCTCTCTCTCTCAGTCCTGCAGTCATTGTCTCTCTCTCTCTCAGTCCTGCAGTCAGTGTCTCTCTCTCTCAGTCCTGCAGTCAGTGTCTCTCTCTCTCTCAGTCCTGCAGTCAGTGTCTCTCTCTCTCAGTCCTGCAGTCAGTGTCTCTCTCTCTCAGTCCTGCAGTCAGTGTCTCTCTCTCTCAGTCCTGCAGTCAGTGTCTCTCTCTCTCAGTCCTGCAGTCAGTGTCTCTCTCTCTCAGTCCTGCAGTCAGTGTCTCTCTCTCTCTCAGTCCTGCAGTCAGTGTCTCTCTCTCTCAGTCCTGCAGTCAGTGTCTCTCTCTCTCTCAGTCCTGCAGTCAGTGTCTCTCTCTCTCAGTCCTGCAGTCAGTGTCTCTCTCTCTCTCAGTCCTGCAGTCAGTGTCTCTCTCGATCCTGCAGTCATTGTCTCTCTCTCTCAGTCCTGTAGTCAGTGTCTCTCTCTCTCAGTCCTGCAGTCAGTGTCTCTCTCGATCCTGCAGTCAGTGTCTCTCTCTCTCAGTCCTGTAGTCAGTGTCTCTCTCTCTCAGTCCTGCAGTGTGTCTCTCTCTCAGTTCTGCAGCCAGTGTCTCTCTCTCTCGGTCCTGCAGTCAGTGTCTCTCTCTCTCTCAGTCCTGCAGTCAGTGTCTCTCTCTCTCAGTCCTGCAGTCAGTGTCTCTCTCTCTCAGTCCTGCAGTCAGTGTCTCTCTCTCTCAGTCCTGCAGTCAGTGTCTCTCTCTCTCAGTCCTGCAGTCAGTGTCTCTCTCTCAGTCCTGCAGTCAGTGTCTCTCTCTCAGTCCTGCAGTCAGTGTCTCTCTCTCTCTCAGTCCTGCAGTCAGTGTCTCTCTCTCTCTCAGTCCTGCAGTCAGTGTCTCTCTCTCTCTCTCAGTCCTGCAGTCAGTGTCTCTCTCTCTCAGTCCTGCAGTCAGTGTCTCTCTCTCTCAGTCCTGCAGTCAGTGTCTCTCTCTCAGTCCTGCAGTCAGTGTCTCTCTCTCTCTCAGTCCTGCAGTCAGTGTCTCTCTCGATCCTGCAGTCAGTGTCTCTCTCTCTCTCTCAGTCCTGTAGTCAGTGTCTCTCTCTCTCAGTCCTGCAGTCAGTGTCTCTCTCGATCCTGCAGTCAGTGTCTCTCTCTCTCAGTCCTGCAGTCAGTGTCTCTCTCTCAGTCCTGCAGTCAGTGTCTCTCTCTCTCTCAGTCCTGCAGTCAGTGTCTCTCTCTCTCTCTCTCTCTCTCTCTCTCTCAGTCCTGCAGTCAGTGTCTCTCTCTCTCTCTCTCTCTCTCAGTCCTGCAGTCAGTGTCTCTCTCTCTCTCAGTCCTGCAGCCAGTGTCTCTCTCTCTCAGTCCTGCAGTCATTGTCTCTCTCTCTCTCAGTCCTGCAGTCAGTGTCTCTCTCTCTCTCAGTCCTGCAGCCAGTGTCTCTCTCTCTCAGTCCTGCAGTCATTGTCTCTCTCTCTCTCAGTCCTGCAGTCAGTGTCTCTCTCTCTCAGTCCTGCAGTCAGTGTCTCTCTCTCTCAGTCCTGCAGTCAGTGTCTCTCTCTCTCAGTCCTGCAGTCAGTGTCTCTCTCTCTCAGTCCTGCAGTCAGTGTCTCTCTCTCTCAGTCCTGCAGTCAGTGTCTCTCTCTCTCAGTCCTGCAGTCAGTGTCTCTCTCTCTCAGTCCTGCAGTCAGTGTCTCTCTCTCTCTCAGTCCTGCAGTCAGTGTCTCTCTCTCTCAGTCCTGCAGTCAGTGTCTCTCTCTCTCAGTCCTGCAGTCAGTGTCTCTCTCTCTCTCAGTCCTGCAGTCAGTGTCTCTCTCTCTCAGTCCTGCAGTCAGTGTCCCTCTCTCTCTCAGTCCTGCAGTCAGTGTCTCTCTCGATCCTGCAGTCATTGTCTCTCTCTCTCAGTCCTGTAGTCAGTGTCTCTCTCTCTCAGTCCTGCAGTCAGTGTCTCTCTCGATCCTGCAGTCAGTGTCTCTCTCTCTCAGTCCTGTAGTCAGTGTCTCTCTCTCTCAGTCCTGCAGTGTGTCTCTCTCTCAGTTCTGCAGCCAGTGTCTCTCTCTCTCGGTCCTGCAGTCAGTGTCTCTCTCTCTCTCAGTCCTGCAGTCAGTGTCTCTCTCTCTCAGTCCTGCAGTCAGTGTCTCTCTCTCTCAGTCCTGCAGTCAGTGTCTCTCTCTCTCAGTCCTGCAGTCAGTGTCTCTCTCTCTCAGTCCTGCAGTCAGTGTCTCTCTCTCAGTCCTGCAGTCAGTCTCTCTCTCTCTCTCAGTCCTGCAGTCAGTGTCTCTCTCTCTCTCAGTCCTGCAGTCAGTGTCTCTCTCTCTCTCTCTCAGTCCTGCAGTCAGTGTCTCTCTCTCTCAGTCCTGCAGTCAGTGTCTCTCTCTCTCAGTCCTGCAGTCAGTGTCTCTCTGTCAGTCCTGCAGTCAGTGTCTCTCTCTCTCTCAGTCCTGCAGTCAGTGTCTCTCTCGATCCTGCAGTCAGTGTCTCTCTCTCTCTCTCAGTCCTGTAGTCAGTGTCTCTCTCTCTCAGTCCTGCAGTCAGTGTCTCTCTCGATCCTGCAGTCAGTGTCTCTCTCTCTCAGTCCTGCAGTCAGTGTCTCTCTCTCAGTCCTGCAGTCAGTGTCTCTCTCTCTCTCAGTCCTGCAGTCAGTGTCTCTCTCTCTCTCTCTCTCTCTCTCTCTCTCTCTCTCAGTCCTGCAGTCAGTGTCTCTCTCTCTCTCTCTCTCAGTCCTGCAGTCAGTGTCTCTCTCTCTCTCAGTCCTGCAGTCAGTGTCTCTCTCTCTCTCAGTCCTGCAGTCAGTGTCTCTCTCTCAGTCCTGCAGTCAGTGTCTCTCTCTCTCTCAGTCCTGCAGTCAGTGTCTCTCTCTCTCTCAGTCCTGCAGTCAGTGTCTCTCTCTCTCTCTCAGTCCTGCAGTCAGTGTCTCTCTCTCTCTCTCAGTCCTGCAGTCAGTGTCTCTCTCTCTCTCTCTCTCTCAGTCCTGCAGTCAGTGTCTCTCTCTCTCTCTCTCAGTCCTGCAGTCCAGTGTCTCTCTCTCTCTCAGTCCTGCAGTCAGTGTCTCTCTCTCTCTCTCAGTCCTGCAGTCAGTGTCTCTCTCTCTCTCAGTCCTGCAGTCAGTGTCTCTCTCGATCCTGCAGTCAGTGTCTCTCTCTCTCAGTCCTGCTGTCAGTGTCTCTCTCTCAGTCCTGCAGTCAGTGTCTCTCTCTCTCTCAGTCCTGCAGTCAGTGTCTCTCTCTCTCTCTCTCTCTCTCTCTCTCTCTCTCTCTCTCAGTCCTGCAGTCAGTGTCTCTCTCTCTCTCTCTCTCTCTCTCTCAGTCCTGCAGTCAGTGTCTCTCTCTCTCTCAGTCCTGCAGTCAGTGTCTCTCTCTCTCTCAGTCCTGCAGCCAGTGTCTCTCTCTCTCAGTCCTGCAGTCATTGTCTCTCTCTCTCTCAGTCCTGCAGCCAGTGTCTCTCTCTCTCAGTCTGCAGTCATTGTCTCTCTCTCTCTCAGTCCTGCAGTCAGTGTCTCTCTCTCTCAGTCCTGCAGTCAGTGTCTCTCTCTCTCAGTCCTGCAGTCAGTGTCTCTCTCTCTCAGTCCTGCAGTCAGTGTCTCTCTCTCTCAGTCCTGCAGTCAGTGTCTCTCTCTCTCAGTCCTGCAGTCAGTGTCTCTCTCTCTCAGTCTGCAGTCAGTGTCTCTCTCTCTCTCAGTCTGCAGTCAGTGTCTCTCTCTCTCAGTCCTGCAGTCAGTGTCTCTCTCTCTCAGTCCTGCAGTCAGTGTCTCTCTCTCTCTCAGTCCTGCAGTCAGTGTCTCTCTCTCTCAGTCCTGCAGTCAGTGTCCCTCTCTCTCTCAGTCCTGCAGTCAGTGTCTCTCTCGATCCTGCAGTCAGTGTCTCTCTCTCTCAGTCCTGTAGTCAGTGTCTCTCTCTCTCAGTCCTGCAGTCAGTGTCTCTCTCGATCCTGCAGTCAGTGTCTCTCTCTCTCAGTCCTGTAGTCAGTGTCTCTCTCTCTCAGTCCTGCAGTGTGTCTCTCTCTCAGTCCTGCAGCCAGTGTCTCTCTCCCTCAGTCCTGCAGTCAGTGTCTCTCTCTCTCTCAGTCCTGCAGTCAGTGTCTCTCTCTCTCAGTCCTGCAGTCAGTGTCTCTCTCTCTCAGTCCTGCAGTCAGTGTCTCTCTCTCTCAGTCCTGCAGTCAGTGTCTCTCTCTCTCAGTCCTGCAGTCAGTGTCCTCTCTCAGTCCTGCAGTCAGTGTCTCTCTCTCTCTCAGTCCTGCAGTCAGTGTCTCTCTCTCTCTCAGTCCTGCAGTCAGTGTCTCTCTCTCTCTCTCTCTCAGTCCTGCAGTCAGTGTCTCTCTCTCTCAGTCCTGCAGTCAGTGTCTCTCTCTCTCAGTCCTGCAGTCTGTCTCTCTCTCAGTCCTGCAGTCAGTGTCTCTCTCTCTCTCAGTCCTGCAGTCAGTGTCTCTCTCGATCCTGCAGTCAGTGTCTCTCTCTCTCTCTCAGTCCTGTAGTCAGTGTCTCTCTCTCTCAGTCCTGCAGTCAGTGTCTCTCTCGATCCTGCAGTCAGTGTCTCTCTCTCTCAGTCCTGCAGTCAGTGTCTCTCTCTCAGTCCTGCAGTCAGTGTCTCTCTCTCTCTCAGTCCTGCAGTCAGTGTCTCTCTCTCTCTCTCTCTCTCTCTCTCTCTCAGTCCTGCAGTCAGTGTCTCTCTCTCTCTCCTCAGTCCTGCAGTCAGTGTCTCTCTCTCTCTCAGTCCTGCAGTCAGTGTCTCTCTCTCTCTCAGTCCTGCAGTCAGTGTCTCTCTCTCTCTCAGTCCTGCAGTCAGTGTCTCTCTCTCAGTCCTGCAGTCAGTGTCTCTCTCTCCTCTCAGTCCTGCAGTCAGTGTCTCTCTCTCTCTCAGTCCTGCAGTCAGTGTCTCTCTCTCTCTCTCAGTCCTGCAGTCAGTGTCTCTCTCTCTCTCAGTCCTGCAGTCAGTGTCTCTCTCTCTCTCAGTCCTGCAGTCAGTGTCTCTCTCTCTCAGTCCTGCAGTCAGTGTCTCTCTCTCTCTCAGTCCTGCAGTCAGTGTCTCTCTCTCTCTCAGTCCTGCAGTCAGTGTCTCTCTCTCAGTCCTGCAGTCAGTGTCTCTCTCTCTCTCAGTCTGCAGTCAGTGTCTCTCTCTCAGTCCTGCAGTCAGTGTCTCTCTCTCTCTCTCTCAGTCCTGCAGTCAGTGTCTCTCTCTCTCAGTCCTGCAGTCAGTGTCTCTCTCTCTCTCTCAGTCCTGCAGTCAGTGTCTCTCTCTCTCTCAGTCCTGCAGTCAGTGTCTCTCTCTCTCTCAGTCCTGCAGTCAGTGTCTCTCTCTCTCTCTCAGTCCTGCAGTCAGTGTCTCTCTCTCTCTCTCTCTCAGTCCTGCAGTCAGTGTCTCTCTCTCTCTCTCTCTCTCCTCTCAGTCCTGCAGTCAGTGTCTCTCAGTCTCTCTCTCTGTCTCTCTGGTGAGTGTACAGTGAGGCCCCGCCCCCGGTGATGTCAGAGCCCGCCCCCGGTCGGTGCGGAGGATCAGTGGAGGGATCTCTCCGGGATCTCGGTAGTCGGATCACTGCACACCGGGCGCCGGTCCCCGGATCTCCTCCGCCGTCATGGCGTCCATCCCGTGCCGGGTGCAGTATTTGGATGATATGGATCCGTTCATCTGCACCAACTTCCCGGAGCCCCGGAGACCTCCGGTATACAACTTCCCGGAGAGCGCCCCGCTCAGCGACCAGCTGCCCGCCCTGCACAAGCTGCTGGAGGCGCCGCTCAAGGTACGGGGGGGGGGGGGGCCATTTATGGGGGGTCATAGACTTATATGGGGAAGTCCTTGTATGGGGGGCTGATCATGTATGGGGGGTATTTATTCTGTACATGGGGGTCATGTATGGGGGGGTATTTATTCTGTATTTGGGGGGGTATTTATTCTGTATTTAGGGATCATGTATGGGGGGGGGGGGTATTTATTCTGTATTTAGGGGATCATATATGGGGGGGGTATTTATTCTGTATATGGGATCATGTATGGGGGGGGGGTATTTATTCTGTATATGCGGATCATGTATGGGGGGGGGGTATTTATTCTGTATATGCGGATCATGTATGGGGGGGGGTATTTATTCTGTATATGGGGATCATGTATGGGGGGGGGGTATTTATTCTGTATATGGGGATCATGTATGGGGGGGGTATTTATTCTGTATATGGGATCATGTATGGGGGGGGGTATTTATTCTGTATATGGGGATCATGTATGGGGGGGATATTTATTCTGTATATGGGGATCATGTATGGG